>CM061753.1:288523052-289123052 GCA_030979885.1 Lolium multiflorum
TGGCCGCTGTTTGGTTAGCGACCAATAATTTGGCTAGCCCAAGACCAGCACGCTCGACGCTATGCAAATTTCCGCCGATTCCTGGCCATCTGCGGGCGGTGGAATACCTCGCCAAAAAATTGGTCATGCCCAGGAATTGGTAGGGCGCGCGTGGGCGTGAACCAAACACACCCCAGGTGTCTACTGGTTGTGCCACAGCTGGGGTAAGCTATCAATCAATGAAAAGGTTCAGCTTCAGGTGTCTACTGGTTGTGGCACAACTGAGGTAAGCTATCAATCAATGAAAGGGTTCAGCTTAACTGTAATTGCTAGAAAGCTCATTTGTGTCTTAAGTTTACTACTCTTAAGAATATGGCAATGAGATGGCACGAACAAGGTACCAAACATAGTTGTTGGATGAACAGTCTATCTTTGGTGCTCATGCTAGAGAAAAAAGACCTATTCTTTTGCAGTACTTTCCTTACCCTGATTAAATTGATGTAAACATGAATTCATTATGCAAAGGATGTATTCATAATAATTTGTTGCAGCAAATGAGCCTGAAAAATCAGACTCACCAAAGGAAGCATTTCCTGAAAACTATGGCTCAAGCAGATACATATAAGACCAGAATAAGATATTCAGAGTTCGGAATTACAACAGGTTATTGATCGCTGAATCTTTCCATGGAAAATGATACAATTGTGAAGGGTCACGATTATGTAGATTAAAATTAGGTACTACAATAGGACTATGTGGATTGAAAAATGTGTTCCTTCTTCCATCTACACACTGCAATGTTCAAAGTTTGACCATTTAGATATCACCGCGCTTTTCCTAAATAAAGTGTTCAAAGTTTGAACATTCAGAAATCACCGGGCTTTTCCAAAATGAAGGTACTGACAAAGTGAAATCATAGTACTTGAAAAACTAGGTTTCCCCTGGTAATTAAGTTTCTGCTAGGCATATAAGCTTCTGCTAGGCATATACATGAACAACTTTTATCTAATGAAATGAAACTAGAGATTCATACCAGCCCATCGGTGGAGGACGATTCAGGTACATTGCCGTCAGCGAACACGGAGCCTCGGTCATACCACGCCTTGAGCACCTCCTCGGTGTTGAGGCTGAGGCCGAGCCCTGTCTTGGGCGCCTTGAGCGCTAAAATTCCGTCATCCCCGTAAACAGAGTCAGGGATTTCCTCCTCACATGTCCTGCATGGCCCAACCGCAATGTCCTTCAACGCCTTCTTCTTGGTCTTCTTCTTCTTCTTCTCCGCCACCGGCGGCGGTGCGGGAGGCGCCGGGGTGATGTCCTTGAGCGGTATGGCGGGGCACATCCACCACTCGCTGTCATCGTCGTGCCGCTTGAGCGCCTGCTTGATGTCGGGCCGGGCGCGCTGGAAGCCGAGCCCCAGCACCATCAGGCTTCGGATGAAGGGGTCCACGGCGGAGCTGGACAGGGCGCTGTTGGCGCCGGAGGCCGAGAATGAGATGGTTTCCATGGTGAGCTTGCCCATGATGCCGTCGATGCCCTCGGCGGCGGCGCCCTCCTCGGGGCCGCCGAGGAGGAACGAGTCGGCGTCGAATCCGTCGTCGGAGTCGAAGTCCAGCTCCCCCGGCTCGTCCGCGGCGGCGCCGTCGGGGGTGGCTGGGGACGGCGCCGCGTCGCGGAACTCCGTGAAGAAGGCGCTGCTGACGGCCGCCGGGGAGAGGCAGGTCTTGGAGAGGACGGGGCTCCGTGGGGAGGGCGGCGGCGGGGCGTCGCGGAGGAGGCAGGCGGCGTTCCCGAGGACCGGGAACGGCGGTAGGAGGTCGGCGCAGGCGGCGTCGTCGGCGAGCGCGGACGCGAGGCCGAGGAGCCGCGGCGAGTGGCCGCCGGGGGAGGCGGGGAAGACGGAGGGGTACATGGATGCGAGCAGCGCCGCCGCCTCGTTGTAGGTCTGGTTGGGGCGCTTCCTGGGCGTGCGCGCCCGCTTGAGGGAGAGCGAGGAGGTGGAGGAGTTGGAGTGGGAGGCCTCGGAGAGCGTGGAGGAGGCCGAGGAGTGCGAGGCCGGGCGCAGCGGCGGGGGCGCCGCGGCTCCCCCGGCCGCCGCCGCCGCCTTGACCATGTCCAGGTCCGGCAGGCGCAGGCCGCCGCCGGTGGGGATGCAGGAGGCCATCGATCGGGAAGAGCAAAATCGCGACTTTCCGGCCCGGGGGCTGCGGAAGATCGCGATTTGGGTTGATTGGATTAAAGCTGGATGGATGGAAATCAATCTGGACCCGAGATCAAAGGGAAAGGAGTTGGAAATCAATCGGCAAAGCGGAGCCCCAAACCCCCACCAAACCCCCCAAACGCCGCCGCCTCGTATGGCCCCAAGCAGAAACAGAGGAAAAAAGGGCAAAGTCCGCAAAGTCCAAAGGGCGCGTGGAAACCGAGGAATTTCTTGTCTGGAAAGAAAGCCACCACCGAGACCGAGAGAAGAGGGAGCAGCGGTGCTGCCGCCGCCGACGCCTTGCAGGCAGACGGCGAGAGAAAACAAAGGCGACCCCTTTGGGAAGGAGAGAAAAAGGCGATCACCACCGCACCGGCAGGGTTAAATAGCACTGAGCAGGGCCTCACGGGTTCGCCACTAGGGAGGGGCCTCGGGGAACGCGCGCAGGTCATGAAAAGATAATCAAGAGCCCACACGCTCCCGCTGCCATTAGATTGATTTTCCTCTATCTGGATCCAGTCACAAGGAACAAGAGGAGCGGCACAAAATCTGCGCTGGATCGTTGCTCCAGACTACAGGGAGGGAGGGGCCAAGAACGGGCCAGGGGTGGGCGGAGAGAACATAGCCATTGCTAGCACGGAGCACTGCTACTAGTCAAATTAATCATCGTGCTGGACTCAATCAGAGGATGTGTTAGCAGGTGCGACAGGATTAGTCGCCGGCGGCAGCAGGGCAGCTCCCTTGGATCCTAGCAGCATGGAATTCTACTCGGTGATTCCTCGAAATTAAACTCTAATGAGAAAAATATAATGGAAAGAAAAATGAGGTTAAACTACCAGTCGTGCGTTGGGAGCTGGGGAAGAGACAGACAGCTGAGCTGAGGTCGGTTTCAGTTGTCACTGTCACTGGCTCACACTCTTCCGCTCTCGCGGGGCCCACACGGGCGCACCGCGACGCTTCCCGTGCGAAGCAGCAGGCCACCACAACCTCGCTAGCATAGCAAGCTCCTCTGCCCATGTATCATGTGAGGTTTTCGTGGAGCCTGTGTGGGGACTGGACTGGAGCTACACTCTCGCGCGTACGTACACGTGCGGGCAAGCCAACCGGTCGAGTCCACGGAGACGGATGGACCTCGCTGCTGCTCTCGCTCGTACACGTGTGACCTAGTACTACCACGGGCATCAACCATTCAGACTAGGGTTCTAAAAAAAAAAGATCGGCCATCTCCAGCGGTCAGACATAAAACTGGCACGAAAAATAATCCGTGCGTTTTCGTTTGGGTCTGGTCGCTGCTTTGGGTCTGCAGGTGACTCTACCGGGCTCGACGCATTTCAGTATATTATCATTTTTTATTAATAGAACAATTTATATAGCACAAAAAATAAAAAACAATTTACGTATTCTCCTCCGTCAGTTCCTTCGGCAGCTCGATCTGCTGGCCATCCTGTTGCGCCATCTGGATAGAGTGGAAAACGATGGTGACGTAGTCCTTGGAGTCTTCCCGCGTTTCGTCGAGCGTCGAAGGCGATGGAGGTGGCAGCGTGCGCGGCAATGACCATCACGACCGTGGCGGCGGGCCGAAGTTGTAGTCCTTATCGCCAAGGAACCTCACCTTCCGCCGCTTGTCGAGCACTGCATATCGGCGGTGGTAGGTGTCCCACATGGGGGATGTGGTGACCCGGCATACCACTGCATGGTGTAGTATGCAAGTCTGATATAACACCAATGAAACACCATTCCACTAGTATTATATCGCTCAAAGTGGTACAACAGAAATGCGGTCCAAGGCATGTCTATAGAATTACAACACTGACTCTATTACATAAGATCATCATAGCCTCCTACTTTACAATGAGGTAAAACTGCAAATAAACTCCAGAAGATCGACTCGTAGTCTAATCCTAACACGAACTCTGTTTGAAGAGTATTTACTAGCTACAGAGGCTATGAATAGATTCTAGCTAAATAGGAGCTAGGTTTAGGAAGCTAGTTCCCTTCTACTACTTAATCTAGGTTTTCTCCATGGTAGTTGTGGTGTTTGACTCTTTCGGCAGGTTCCTGTTCCCTTGAAGTATTTGTAGACTCCTCGGTCTTCAAGTTGCACGGTAGATCCTCCTTCGATGCCTCCATATCTAAGCAGGGGATTTAAGAGTGGGATGAGTACGAGCGTACTCAACAAGTTCATTATAGGAAAGAGGTGTTTAATGCACTAGCTACGGCATTAGACCAGAAAGTCTACTACCAATGCAGGTTTTCATAACCATTTCTTCAAAAGGTTGCTTTTATTCAAAGAACTATGTCCGTCACCTTCACCGGTTTACTAGAACTTCATGGAGCTCCTTTCCGGCGCGTCAGCCTCCATATCCCGGAACAGGAGTGACAGTCACGGTTCTTTACACTCGCAGAGGTGTGTTGCTTTACCCATAAGAGATCTTAACCTTGGTGCCAACCGGGCAATTGTTCCCGTCCATACTTCCTTTGGTGTGAGGCCCGGTATAAGGTCTAGCCAATCATGTTCCTCCGCTACCTCGAACACCCACCCTTTGTTGCATACCCCGACCCTGGGTCCTCGTCGGTCCTCTTATACCACTTAAGGATGGACCCCGACCACGACAACTTGGGACTCGTTAACCAAACTCCTTCGACGAGCTGCAACCCATCATAGACCGCAATACCGTGGGGACTTTAGGCTTCCCCAGCCCACCGCTTGCCCGACAAGTGTCTACGGACTATGCCGTGGGGACTTAAGGCTTCCCCATCCCACCGCTTGCCCTGACAGATACAAGTGTCTACGGTAAGCGCATCCGTTGATGAACGAGAGGTGGAAACACTTTTGACTACTCCATCCCACTCCGGATCTTATGGTTAACACGGATATTACGGCACAAGAATCACTGGCGACATTTGTTGTTTAATCCTAGATGGATATAAGCCCGTGCAATGGAACCTCCACCATATCAACACAATCCATGGTTCCATTGCCCACCACATAGTCATATTCATAGTTATGAAAGTAGTGGTTTTAATTTTTGTGCAATAGTGATAACCATAATACTTTGCAAGTAATTTGATAAAAATACTTCAATTGACATGAGCAAGTGATGAACTTGCCTTTATTGACTGCAAGATTATGCAGACAAGGTCTTCGATACGCAATAACTCCAAATTCTGAAATAGCATCATCGTCCGGTAGGGACGATGTTTAAAAGATTGCCAAGGATGCAATAATGCATAAGTATGAAATGTAATCGCTCTAAGCGTGCCCTAACCCCGATGATTTAGGATCGGTGAGTTGTAATGATTGGTTTAGGGTGTGTTGCACTTTTAGAGTGATTCACAAACAAGGTTCTTATTCAGGTGTGATTACTTGGTATCATAAACAGGTGGATAATAAAGCATAATAATCCATTGAGTACACAAAGAATGATAATTGGCATAATGTTAATAAGTAAAGAATAGTGGTCAGTTTTAGTACTATAGGGCATGGTTAATAATTAATTATCGTGTACTCTAAAAGAATAACTTTTGAAGAACATGTTCTTTAATAAAGAATAGGTATGATAATTAAGTTGAAGGGTTGTGGAGTTCTATGGTTTACTATGGTTTCAACTAGTTTCTGGAGTAGGTATTAGATGGATCACAACAGAGTTGGATTCATCAATAGTAGGTGGAGTTATACCTAGGCATCCTAAGCAATTAATTACACATGGGTGCTATCAAGGTTGATGCTACATTGCTGGTGATAGATGGCTATTGTCTATAGGTCCTATTAGGCAGGATTGATGATGATTCCTTATCTTCTTCAAAAGAATAACTTTTGAAGAACATACCTCTTAAATAATAAGAAGTATAACAATTAGGGATTTCTATTTTCGTGCCCTCGGTTCCTTAGTTGTACCAGCTCCCAGCTCCTCCTTAGTTTTTCCTCTTTACCCAAACTTTTGTCCGAAACCATCACACGTGATGTAACGGCCGTTGCCCGACGGTTGACCGTTATCTTCCGACTAGTGGGGCCACGTAGAGCCCAAAGACACGTCGACCATCCATCTTTGTTTGACCGTAAGCATCGCTGTATCCCCGACCAAAACGCGAACGAGTGGGGCTTCGGTATATCGAATGACAAGTGGGGCCATGACGCTGATACAAGGGGCAATACACGGGTAGGATTAGATTTTTAAATGGAGCTCTACAGCGATGGCACGGAGGAGGTGGCATGCGGGGTGCCGAGATGAGATCGACGTCCACAATGAACTGCATGAGGCGAGACCAGACGCATTAGATAGATATGAACTAGACGCGTTTAACCATGCAAAGAAGAGAAGAAATGGTCGACGACATCGAAGACTACGTCAAAACTTTGACTGACCGTGTCGGACACGAACACGAGCAATGTAGAGAAAACTAGTGTCTCTCCTTTCGGCGTGTATAGGTGGGTGCTAGGAGAGTGTGGTGGCGAAGGGAAAGACCTCGCGGTGTGGCCCAGCATAGCGGTCGGCGTGGCCGTGCCCACGCGGCGTGCATGCATGTTCGGCATTGGCATCGCATGTACGTTCGGCATTGGCCTCGGCGGTATCTCTGGTGTGTCGTGATCGAATGAGGGGACGGGATTGAGGGTGCATCCCGACGTTGACCTAGCAATGGCGGCGAGCATAGCTGTGACCATGCCGATATCGGCATCGGCATCGTTTGGAGTCTGTGGTGCTCGAATCAAGTTGGGATTTGTTTCTCGTAGGCCAAAATGAATTTGAAACAAGTTTCATGTTGAAGGTTAGGTAACGAAAGTTTGTAACTATCCCAAAATTATACTAGCGCCATGGTGAGGTTCTTTTTGATAGAGCTATACGGTTGGGCAAACTTTTTGACACTTTTTAGATAGGGTTCCTTGTTGTTACACGTATGGCATCATGTATGGAAAATTTGTGGTCATTTGGAGATGTTCGAAAAAATCACTTTGCTTAAGCGCATGCCGTTTCGTCTCGCTGAAACCAGCTTTTCTAACAAGGTGATTTTTTCTACCTTCTCTAAATAACCTCAAATTTCATACAGCTGATCTTCTATACATAGATAGATAGATTGTTTCGTTTTTACATTTTTCGAACTTTTTATTTCCCTTTATAATACCCAATTGATTTTCAGGTCAAAACCTCGAAAAACATCATGTATGGCATCATTTCACCCTAAATTTCAAATTTTCTGAAACTTTCCCTTTTAGATATTCCTTGTTGTTATAGGTATGCCATCATGTATGCCAAACTTGGTTAGGTCTCACTGAAACCAGCTTTTGTAACAAATTAGGTGATGGTTTATCATTTTTTTGCGTGAAAAGTAATGGCAACAACAAATCGGTGATGGTTTATCATTTTTTTTGCGTGAAAAGTAATGGCTACAACAAATTGTTGATGGTTTATCATTTTTTTGCGTGAAAAGTAATGGCAACAACAAATCGGTGATGGTTTATCATTTTTTTTGCGTGAAAAGTAATGGCTACAACAAATTGTTGATGGTTTATCATTTTTTTGCGTGAAAAGTAATGGCAACAACAAATCGGTGATGGTTTATCATTTTTTGCGTGAAAAGTAATGGCAACAACAAATCGGTGATGGTTTATCATTTTTTTGCGTGAAAAGTAATGGCAACAACAAATCGGTGATGGTTTATCATTTTTTTTGAAAAGTAATGGCAACAACAAATCGGTGATGGTTTATCATTTTTTTGCGTGAAAAGTAATGGCTACAACAAATTGTTGATGGTTTATCATTTTTTGCGTGAAAAGTAATGGCAACAACAAATCGGTGATGGTTTATCATTTTTTTGCGTGAAAAGTAATGGCTACAACAAATTGTTGATGGTTTATCATTTTTTTGCGTGAAAAGTAACGCTAAAATAGTTTATAATTTTTAGCGCGTGAAAATAATACAGAAAACCGCCCTTCAGCATACTTAGAGGGTGGAAGCTAATTAACCGCCAACAGAGAGAGAGGGGTTATCCTGCCGTTCCTATATCATACGATCAACGGTCGGCGGGCACGATCCGCGTGACATGGGCTAGACCAATCAGGGCGATGATGCACGTCTGCGAGAATTTGTGAAGAGAGGGCAAAACTGAGTACTATCAAGAAACCAAGGGCACCTGAGTAGTAAACAGACTAAGGGATTCAAATTTGAGATTTGAAAAATGGAAAATGTGTGTTTTGTACAATGAAACCCATCTTGGCCTACCTCAAACTATTTGCAATACCAATATACATCAGTGTGAGAATTGTGGCCTCATTTAGACAAAGTATGATTTGGGGGAAGCTGTTTTGGGAAGGGCTTGTTGTGGAAAACCATGCACCTTCATAGCTACTAGGTGATTTGAGAAGTGGCAATTTGTGGTAAAACTTGATTTATCTATGATTTATCTATGATTTGAGAAGTGGCAATTTGTGGTAAAGACTCCATGAGTAAGTGCCACTCTTTTTAGGATTTTTTTGCACATTAAATGACTCATTTAACTAGTTAATCCCATTTGTTGACTCTCTGTTGACCAGCCACTTGAGGGTAAAACTGAGTATATTGCACTAGCCAGATTAGCACTCGAGGGGAAAATTGAGCACACAAAAATGCTAGTATAAGACTCGAGGGTATACTGAGTATATCTAAATTTCCAGGGTTAGACTCGAGGACACGTGCAATTGTTGACGCGTAGACGCGGGTCGCGGTGGAGAAGTCGAGACGTGCAATCGTGGACGCGTGTCGCGTTGCAGAAGTCCAAGACGTGCACGTGCACCGGTGCACGCAGGACGCGGGTCGCATTAACCACCCCTCGCCTTTATAGACGCCTCTCGCACTCTCTCTGTCACTCTCACTCGCTCACGCATCGCCAACTCTCTCACGTCCCATCATCTTCTCCAAAGCAAAAACCCTCTCCCTCTCCCTCTTCCTCTTCCTCCGCCGTAGAGATGGACAAGGAGAATGCCAATCCCATCGTCGAGGTGGGCGCAAGCGCGACGCCTCCATCTTCGGCGCCGTCCCTCATACACGACGACGCCTCCGCCGCCGCCGCCGCCGGTGCATCGGACGCTGGCCGGTGGCAGTCAGATCCCGGCGGGATGGGTCGACCCCTACGACCCCGTGCCGTACGTCCCGCCCCGAACCCCTACGACACCTCCTGGAGGACCCATGGAACGAGGTAACTACGGTTTGCTTCCTTTTTGTTCCCCATTCCTTTTTGAACCCTATTTTTGCTGGTGTAGATGGATCTGTAGATGGATGAGTATTGGGCTAATATTTGCGCCGATTTTATTCCATTTTGTTTTGATCACTTCTTGATTTCGTTTAAGATTTGGGGTTCGGCTGTTCGGTTAATTTATGCAAGTAATATTGGATCTCAATCAGTTAATTTATGCAAGTAATCATGGGATCTCAATCAGTTATTTTATGCACTAATCAAAAGATATCAACCGTTTAATTTTGCAAATAATCTCGAATGTGTTCAAGTTTAGATCTAGTTCAGATCTAGAATCTGTTTCTTTGCCTATGATGAATGGTTGGGCACAAATTTTTACAGGGAGGGTTCAGCGAACCATTGCTGTGTACAAATCTGTTGTGCATGAGCTTTAGTTCGCTAACACCTTCCCTGTAGATATATAATCATGTCCACTCTAACTGAGGCTGACTCTGTTTTCTTAACTTTGTTATCATGTACGTTAGTCATCGTTGCAACTCATTCACCAGTTTCGTTTGATATGGATCAGATGTCTGGCAGCGACGTCGGCAGCGACGAAGAGGAGGAGGACGTCAAGACTCGCCAGAGTCTGCGGAGGCTGCGGTCGGCCAGACATCTCCTACTTCGCCAAGGAGGTGTACAGTGCCTTCTGCACCAGGAGACTCGGCGCCACGGACTTCAACTGCCTCGTCACGCATGCGAGAACATCAGCAACACCTTCCCCAACGTCGGCACGACGGTGAACGTCCACTCCTTCCGCGCCAAGCACGGGCGCTCGGCATGCACCTCGCAGCTTGCGCGGGTGGAGATCTCCGCCGCCGCATGCCTCCGCTCAAGCCCAAGGCTCCCAAGGGGAGCAAGAGCAACAAGTGGAGGCAGAGCGATGGGGTAGGCGGAGTCCCCGGACGTGTGCTGCTGCCGCGCTCCTAGTTTGTTGTTGGGATCCCTTTGTTGTTAGCTAGGGATCCCTTGTTGTTATGTTAATATGATGGTGCTGTGAAGAACCTGTTACTATGTTGGCTGTGTATGCAGCCTATTATCTATCCATATTATCTAGGGATTATCTATCCCTAGTCTACTATATTTTGTTGGCCGTACTTAGTTTTCTTGATTTACTATGACTGTGAATTTATCGTACATTATCCTGGAGATTTGCTTCTAGATTTAACTACATACATATGGACCAGAGGGAGTACTAGATTTGCTGCCATATTGGGCAAACAACGAGGGCCAAAAGGCACAAATAATTGAAGAAAGTCAGAAATGCAAGCTTCTCTAGATTTTATACTAATTTGGTGAAAAGGACAGAGAGAAAGAGGGGAAAAAGGTGCACTAAATAATGCCAATTTGGGGCCGAGAGAGACGAACCCGCTCCGCTCACGTGCAACCAAACGCTCGTCCCGTCCCACGCGGTCCCTTTCTACCAGCCCCACGCGACGCGGGCCCACACGACGCGGCCCCACACGACGCGCCCCCACGTGACAGAACGGTCAACTAAACGGGAATCCCGCCGTCGAGTTGCTTCGCGGGTTTTGACAAACGTTTGGGGGTAAAACTGAGGAAAAACTAAGGAGCTGGGGAAAACTGAGTACAACTAAGGAACTGAGGGCACGAAAATAGAAATCCCTAACAATTAAGGTTGAGGTTGTCTTGTCTTAGCCATTAGATCTCTAAGTGGAGAATGGTTGGTCCCTAAATAGGATGTTTGATAATTATCTAACACTGGTAGGGTTTAGTGGTATATGGTTAGGTAATGCTCAGGATTTGGCATAGTTGCTCCTGAGATTCATCACATTAATGTGATGCTAAGCCTGGATAACTAAGTTGGGTGTCTCAGAGGATAGGATCTAGGTTTGGTCCTGTTTGATCAGCTAAGCATGAACACATGTAATACTAAAGTATTAGACATGGGCCTCTATTATTTTAGGAAGACTAGGCGATTGTTTAGTTGCTACTATGGAGCTATGTATGAAATTAAGGTACCATGATTACATGTTCTAACCTAAGGTTTAGGTTAGAAGTAAATTAGGGTTCACATGTAATAATGGAACTAGGGTTCCTAGTAGAGTTAGGGTTTTAGGGTTCCACATACAATTAGGAGGTTGTGTTCTTTATTCAATATGGAATTAGGGTTTCTTAATCACCATATAGTTATTAGCTTGATAACTTCATTATAAAGTTGAAGTTATTAATAATTTTGAATTAAAAATAATATTGGATTTGACATTTTCTTATTTTAAATAATTAATAATTAAGACAATTATTAATAAGGGTTTAAATTTCTACTAACAAAGATTTAACAAAATAACAAATAAAGAAAAATAACTTTAATGTTTTCTTTATTTTTCTTACTGGTTTTTTATTTATTTTAGAAGGTTTTCCAATTTATTGAATTTTAATTCAATTTAGAATTAAAATTAAAGGCTTAAATAACAAGTATTAAATAATTAAATTTTTATTAAAAATAAAAATTTCATTTTATATTTTTATTGGATAGGGTTTATCTTTATAAGAATTTTGATATCTTATATTTATTTTTTCTGAGTTACAATGAATTTTCTATATTTTTTGCAAAATTTCAGACAATTACTGGAATTTTGAATTTAAACTAAATAGCTAAAGTTACCCAGTTAGTTCTACCCGTATAGTCACAGACCAGTGGGCCTTAGGCCATGTCAGCCGCCACGTTGGCGTTGACGGTGGTCAAAATTGATTACGAGACCAGGGGAGCTTCTGGCCGACGGCCAACTGCTGCCGTCGACGGCGATTCGGGCTCCCGCGCCAGGGCTGAGGTGCGGGGTGGATTCGCCACGCTATGCTGAACCTACGGGTGGCGGCGCCTCCCCGAAAAGGTCGCCGGAGAGATCACGCCGGCGAGGTACCGTGACGGCGGATTTCAGCCTACGATGCTATGAGGCTACGGTCGTCGATTGGATGCAATAAGAAGCTCAGGAGGATCCCCAGCTTACCAGGAGCGCGTTGGTGTGCTCCGTTGGTGCAGAGGTGGCCGGACGGAGAGGCGACGGTCACGGCGGTGCTCGACCGTCTGCGGGGAAAACGAGCTTGGTGAGGTCGCCTCGGGACGCCCCGGCTCAATTCCTCGCGCCTGTAGAGCAAATAGAGCATGGCGGTGACGATGGCATCCGCGGTGGGGCTAGGGGCGTTCCCCATCGACGGCGAGAGATCGGGGCAGGGTCGGCTAGGGTTTCGATTTGGGCAAAATTAGAGAAGAGAGAGGGGAATGGAGGATTGCTGCGCCTTTTATAGGATCTTCGTCGTGCGCTGGCGGTCAATATCGGCAGCGACGACGCGGGACGTGGAGCTGACTGCGCTGTGGCGCTCTCCTGGACGTCGACGGTGGCGAAGACGAAGGTGGCGACCTCGTCTTCAGTCTTATCCACCGAAAGGGTATTTGGGCTGGAGTTTATGGTGGACTGGGTCGGTGCTGGTGTGCTCCACGGGCTGCTGCTGGGCTGTGGTGGCCCGATAGGTAAGCTTCTCCTCTCTCTTATTTCTTTTCTGTTTTCTATTTTTTATTTTTTTATTCTGAATTCTGTATTATTTCAAATCTGTTTTGCAGAATTTTCATGGGTGGATCCGTTTGGAGTTTATGAAGATACTAATATAACTTAATATAAGATCTTAAGAAGATTTTATATGTGTAATGACACCATGGTTTATTAAATGTTATGAGAGATTGGAAATGGGCATCTATAAAGACATAATTTTCAATATTGATTTAGGTTGGTCCAAACTATTTTCCAATTGGCCCTTTTAAGTACATGTTGATAGTTAGGTTTATGTTACCTTGCAAGAAACAACCTTCAAGGCATAGCTTATTATTTAGTTTCTTATTTAATGATATGATCCCATGGCATTATTTCATGTGATCATGGTTGTTAAGGATTTAGAAAATTATTTAGGCTATCTTTCAGTATTAATCTCATCTTCTAAACCCTTTCTTTTAAAATGGTTAAGATGGATCTTGTTCCTCTCATTAGACTTCTATTTATTTGGAAACAGTAGTTAGTTGCACCTATATAACATAGCTTGAAGATAGGTTAAGTTGATATCTTGATTCATTTCAGAGTTGGTTAAATAGTTCCCTTGTTCATATTTGGGCTTAGGCCTGGTTTTTAGTTTTATATTATGATCACCATAATGATACATAAACTAGGGTTTGAGATTTAATTCTAGGGTGTAGAGAGGAGATGACACCATATTGCATGTGATAGGGTTTAATCTCCCCTAACCATGATAGGGTGTTTATTTACTTAACATTTTAGGTTCTCCTCTAGTTATTATGATATTGAGAATTAGTTTTATCTTCTACTAATTGGCTTCTATTATTAACCTCAATTTATCATTTAAGTAGCTACATTGGTTATAGTTCTTTTTATAGTTAACTTTGGTCATATGGATATATGGTTTCTCACCATATAAAGTATAGAGTTAAACTCTAAGGTTTTCTTGTGGTTCTTAAGTGAAGAATAGGTGGAATGTAAATGTAGTAGGTTTCTACTTAATATCACCAAGTGGTTCACTAGTTTAGGTTGGGATATAATTCTATGGTTGATTAATAGTTACCACCCTATGATTTCATGTGAAGAATAATATCTATTAATCACATAAATGTTAGTATTTGGATTATTCTCCTATTTCTCCAAATCATGGTCATGGCATTACCATGGACAACTTGTTCATAATATATCTACCTCAAGTTCTTAGGTTTTATGATCATCACTCAATTTGTAATGATCAAGGTTTGGCTTCCTAAGTTCTCTCTTATTAGATGAGGTTCTCACTTCCATAATCAATCACTGTCTTGATCTACTAAGCATAATATCTCCCTTATAGTTTCTTGGGTGGACATGGCTATGGTTGTCTCTATAGATTATATTCCAGGAGAATACCTGAGATATTATGTTAGGGTTCTACTCAACAATGCTGATATGATCATCTGGATATAAGAATAGTTCTCTCCCTCAAACCCAGGTGCTGCCTCAACTATCTTGAGTGGATCTCCTTGTTATAGTTCCAATGTTGAAGTGGAATGAATACCATGAGGTTTCATGGTAGGATCATGGATTAGTTTTCAGATATGGAGAAGATAAGTCAAGAATGGTTTCTCCATTTTATTGTTACTTGGTTTGTAATTGCACAGATGTTCTTATGGTATGGAAAGGGTTACCATATTATAATCTTTTATAAGATCAAGCAATTGATCATTAAGTAAAGTGTTGTTGTGTTGATTATTGATTCCATTTGATCTAACCCCTTAGATCAAATCACCTCTACCCAAAACAAAGTTTTAACATAGTCACATTGAGGTTTATAGCGCTTGACTTGGTGAGCTACTTCAATTCCACCAAGGTCAAGTGAAACTTCAGTTACTGTGACTGTTTTACTTTAAAGCGCGAAAATTCCCCAGATTTTCTATGCATGAATGCAATGCACACATCTGTTTCCTCTATTTTTGTAACCCCATTACCTGGGATATTACAGGGGAGTCGATGGCGAAGTCGGGTCAGCGGAGGTCCGGCGGCAGAATGACACACATGTGCTTGATCTCTTCGAGCCGCTCCTGGCCGGAATGTGGCACCGATGGGACGGGCACCCACGCGGTGCTGAGGCACCACCCGCCCGACAGGTGCATGTTGGATACAGTGGCCTAGAGGCATATAACAAAGAGTGCTTGTTATTATATATCAAGAGTTCATAATACTTTCGTGCCATGCTATAATTATATCAATCGGAAACATTGATACACGTGTGGTATTGTAAACAAACCATGATCCCTAGTTAGCATTCACAAACTAGTTCATTGAGGACAATCGATGATCTAGGTTTCCCGATCATGGACACGTAGTCATTGACAATGAAGTCATATCATTGAGTGTGATGTGATGGACATTCACATATATAAGTATTGTAACGCGATTAAAGTCATATCAAGTTCAAAGTTATGATATTTATGAAAGCGAAGTAACATAATCCTTGGACCGTGAAAGAGCCGATTCACCCATGATTCAGACAGGGTGTCCAAATATATGGTGGTCTGATACGTCTCCAACGTATCGATAATTTCTTGTGTTCCATGCCACATTATTGATGTTATCTACATGTTTTATGCACACTTTATGTCATATTCGTGCATTTTCTGGAACTAACCTATTAACAAGATGCCGAAGTGCTTCTAATTTTTTGGTTTCAAATCCTAGTAACGAAATATTCTTAATCGACGAAATCAACGCCCAGGTTCCTATTTTTCCCGGAACCATCCAGTAACACTCGAGAGCCAGAGATGGGCCAGGGGCACACCACACTGGGCGCGGCCAGGCCTGGCCGCGCCACCTGTGGTGAGGGCACCGGTGACCTTCCTGCGCCGCCTCTCCGCCTATAAAGAGCCCCTGGATCAGAAAACCCGATACCAATTGACGAAACTCCGAAAGACTCAGGCGCCGCCACCGTCGCGAAACTCCAATTCGGGGACAAAACTGCCCGCACCCCGCCGGGGAAGTGCCCCAAGGCTCCTCCATCGACACCGCTGCCATCTCCACCGCCATCTTCATCACCGCTGCTGCTCCCATGAGGAGGGAGTAGTTCTCCATCGAGGCTCGGGGGCTGTACCGGTAGCTATGTGGTTCATCTCTCTCCATGTACTTCAATACAATGATCTCATTGAGATTCATATGAGTTTGTATCACAATTTATCTATGTGCTACTCTAGTGATGTGTTATTAAAGTAGTTTTATTCCTCCTGCATGTGTGCAAAGGTGACAGTGTGTGCACCATGTTAGTACTTGGTTTATGCTATGATCATGATCTCTTGAAGATTGCGAAGTTAACTATTGCTATGATAATATTGATGTGATCTATTCCTCCTACATATGAAGGTGAAGGTGACAGTGCATGCTATGCTAGTACTTGGTTTAGTCTCGTTGATCTATCTTACACTAAAGGTTACTAAAACATGAGCATTATTGTGGAGCTTGTTAACTCCGGCATTGAGGGTTCGTGTAATCCTACGCAATGTGTTCATCATCCAACAAAAGTGTAGAGTATGCATTTATCTATTCTATATGTGATCAATGTTGAGAGTGTCCACTAGTGAAAGTGTAATCCCTAGGCCTTGTTCCTAAATACCGCTGAGTTACTGCTTGTTTACTGTTTTATCACTTATCGCTGCAATACTACCACCATCAACTACACGCCGCAAGCACTTTTCTGGCACCATTGCTACTGCTCATACTTATTCATACCACCCGTATTTCACTATCTCTTCGCCGAACTAGTGCACCTATTAGGTGTGTTGGGGACACAAGAGACTTCTTGCTTTGTGGTTGCAGGGTTGCATGAGAGGGATATCTTTGACCTCTTCCTCCCCGAGTTCGATAAACCTTGGGTATCCACTTAAGGGAAACTTCGTTGTTCTACAAACCTCTGCACTTGGAGGCCCAACACTGTCTACAAGAATAGAAGCTCCAGAGACATCAAGCACTTTTCCGCGCCGGCCGGGAGGAAAGGTAAAAGGCACTCATACTACGGTCTCAGGTAAAGTATTTTTCCGGCGCCGTTGTGTGTGTGCTCAAAGCTATTTCCTTTAGATCCTGCAATTGCAACTTTTTGTTTCTTGTTTACACTAGTTAGGCATAATGGAAAACAACAACAAAATTTAGTGAGCTTTTTAATCTTTTTCCTGATTTAGAATTGTTTGATGCGAAAATTAAAAAACCTATGGAACCTTATTTGCATGCTAGTAGCGATGTTATTAGTATGAATGCAATTACTGCTAATGCTATAAAGAAGTCTAAGCTTGGGGAAGCTAGTTTTTGTGGTCTTTTTAGCTTCCCATCTTTAGGGGAGAAAATTTGTTCTGATAATGCTTTATCTCCCATATGCGATAACTCTAATAATGCTTCTGATATTTTAAATCCACCTGCTGAAAGTATTCCGTATAAAATACCCATGAAAATTATTGAACGTGTTATGGACAACCACTATAAAGGGGATGGAACTGTCCATCCTAGAGATCATTTATGTTTTTGCACGAATTATGTGGGTTATTCAAGTGTGCAGTATCTCTATGGATGAAGTGAGGAAGAAGCTATTCTCTGTTTCGCTGTCTGGTAAAGCAGCGCATTGGTATAAATTGTTGGAGAATAGGCATTCTCTTGGTTGGGAGGAAATTGCATCTCTCTTTTATTCTAAATTTTATCCTCCGCATGAAGTGCATATTGATAGGAATTATATTTATAACTTTTATCCTCGTGATGGAGAGAGTATTTCTCAAGCGTGGGGGAGATTGAAATCACTAATGCTCAAATGTCCCATTCATGAGCTCCCCGTAATGTTATTGTTAACAATTTTTATGCGAGGCTTTCAGGACAACACAAGGACTATCTGGACGCGTGTTCGGAGGGATCTTTCACGAGCAAGGAGGTTGAAGCTAGGTGGGATCTTCTTGATCGGATTGAGGACAACGCTGAAGGATGGGAGAACAATGAAGGTAAAGAGTCGGTATAAATTATGATTATGAATGCATTGAAGCTTTTATGGATACTGATGAATTTCGAAATATGAGTGCTACTTATGGTCTTGACTCTCAAGTTGCTGCAAATCTTTATAAAGCCTTTGCTTCTCATTTCGAATTGCCTAAAAATAATTTTGATAAGTATCATGAACCTTTTAAAGAGGCTTGCATGAAGAATGAAATTGTTGTTAATTATTGCAATAAGCATGCTCAAACTCCTAAGAATGCTATTTCCTATAAGCATGTTAATTTTTGTGGAATACATAGACCTTGTGGAATTAATCAAATCAAAGATGAATATTGCATCCATCATGCTAATGAAAAAACTAGAAAGTGGTTTAGGGCTCTAGATGATCTTGGTAAAAAAGTTTGTGCCCTCTATCCTTTTATTTGTGAAGTTTGCCATGAAGTGGGTCATTTTAATTTTCAATGTTCCTCCAATGATAATTTGAACCCAATGAGTGCTGCAAATTTGTATTGTGATGATGAAATTACTCCTAATCAGCATGATGAACTTACTTTATTTTTGGGGTGTGAAGAACTGTCGAGAAAATCTCTTTGTTACATATGAGTGATCTTGATATTGATGATGTCCTGCATGGGTGTTTTTCTTATTGCATTGATAATAGCCATACAAATACTTACATACAAAATATTTTAAAAGATGACACCTTGCCAAAATATGATAGGACCGTGTGTGTTTTCAACTAATTAATGAAAAGGAGGGATCCTCCCAAGTTTCTTCTATTGTTTCTGAAAGTAAATCAGGTTATGCGGACAAGCCACCCTTCAAGCCTCTCCCTCCTGAAGAAGGGAATGATGAGAAGGAAGAGAAGGAGAAGAAGAAGGGAAGAAGAAGAAGAAGAAGAAGGAGAATAAAAAGAAAGAGGTAACATCATATCCCCGCGTATATGAGATAACAATAGGTAACCGTAAGTATGTTGCTCCTAATGATTATTGTGATAATGAATCTGAATATGATGATCTTCCTATGCCCTTTACATACATTAGCAATCATGATTTGAATGAGCACACTACTTTTGATATTGCAAATCTCTGGGAAATTAATTCTGAAAATGATGACAATGTGCCTCCGATCCCTAATGATTATTATAAAGAATGCTATGATATAGGTTCTAAATATCCTTATGAAACTTGTCATAGTCATGATTGGGTTACTAAAAACAATTCCCTTAATAGACAACTTGTTTACCATGTTCAAATTCTTGATAATAATCTTGCTCCAATTACTATTAATGAGAATAACTCTTCTTACGCCAAATTTAATGATACTTCTATGCATATGAACCATGATAAGAATGGTTTAAGTGATGGGTATATTGTGGATTTCATCAATGATGCTACTGAAAGTTATTATGAGAGAGGGAAATATGGTCGTATGCATCTTAATAATATTAAGTTTCCCCTCTTTATGTTGAGAATCTTGAAGTTACTCATGTTTTATCCTCTTATGCTTGTCACCTTGTTCTTCATGAATTCATTTGTGTACAAGATTCCTCTTCATAGGAAGCATGTTAGAATTAAATTTGTTTTGAATTTGCCTCTTGAAGCTCTCTCTTGCTTCAAATACTATTTCCCGCGAATGGATTATTAAAACTGCTGAGCCCATCTTAATGGCTATAAAGAAAGAACTTCTTGGGAGATAACCCATGTGTTATTTTACTACAGTACTTTGTTTTATATTTGTGTCTTGGAAGTTGTTTACTACTGTAGCAACCTCTCCTTATCTTAGTTTTGTATTTTGTTGTGCCAAGTAAAGTCTTTGATAGTAAAGTAAGTACTAGATTTGGATTACTGCGCAGAAACAGATTTCTTTGCTGTCACGAATCTGGGTCTAATTCTCTGTAGGTAACTCAGAAAATTATGCCAATTTACGTGAGTGATCCTCAGATATGTACGCAACTTTCATTCAATTTGAGAATTTTCGTTTGAGCAAGTCTGGTGGCCTAATAAAATCCATCTTTACGGACTGTTCTGTTTTGACAGATTCTGCCTTTTATTTCGCATTGCCTCTTTCGCTATGTTGGATGAATTTCTTTGATCCACTAATGTCCAGTAGCATTATGCAATGTCCAGAAGTGTTAAGAATGATTGTGTCACCTCTGAACATGTTAATTTTTATTGTCCACTAACCCTCTAATGAGTTGTTTCGAGTTTGGTGTGGAGGAAGTTTTCAAGGGTCAAGAGAGGAGGATGATAAACTACGATCAAGGAGAGTGAAATCTCTAAGCTTGGGGATGCACCCGGTGGTTCACCCCTGCATATATCAAGAAGACTCAAGCGTCTAAGCTTGGGGATGCCCAAGGCATCCCCTTCTTCATCGACAACATTATCGTTCCTCCCCCGAAACTATATTTTTATTCCATCACATCTTATGTGCTTTTTCTTGGAGCGTCTGTTTGTTTGCTTTTGTTTTTGTTTGTGTTTGAATAAATTGGATTACATCATGCTTGTGTGGGAGAGAGACACGCTCCGCTGGTTCATATGAACACATGTGTTCTTAGCTCATAATATTCATGGCGAAGTTTCCTCTTCGTTAAATTGTTATATGGTTGGAATTGGAAAATGATACATGTAGTAATTGCTATAAATGTCTTGGGTAATGTGATACTTGGCAATAGTTGTGCTCATGTTTAAGCTCTTGCATCATATACTTTGCACCTATTAGTGAAGAATACATAGAGCATGCTAAATTTGGTTTGCATATTTGGTTTCTCTAAGGTCTAGATAATTTCTAGTATTGAGTTTGAACAACAAGGAAGACGGTGTAGAGTCTTATAATGTTTTCAATATGTCTTTTATGTGAGTTTTGCTGCACCGGTTCATCCTTGTGTTTGTTTCAAATAAGCCTTGCTAGCCTAAACCTTGTATCGAGAGGGAATACTTCTCATGCATCCAAAATACTTGAGCCAACCACTATGCCATTTGTGTCCACCATACCTACCTATACTACATGGTATTTTCCCGCCATTCCAAAGTAAATTGCTTGAGTGCTACCTTTAAAATTCCATCATTTACCTTTGCAATATATAGCTCATGGGACAAATAGCTTAAAAACTATTGTGGTATTGAATATGTAATTATGCACTTTATCTCTTATTAAGTTGCTTGTTGTGCGATAACCATGTTTATTGGGGAACGCCATCAACTCATTGTTGAATTTCATGTGAGTTGCTATGCATGTTCGTCTTGTCTTAAGGGCGATCTACACTGAGTTGAATGGTTTGAGCATGCATATTGTTAGAGAAGAACATTGGGCCGCTAACTAAAGCCATGATTCATGGTGGAAGTTTCAGTTTTGGACATATATCCTCAATCTCAAATGAGAAAATTATTAATTGTTGTTACATGCTTATGCATAAAAGAGGAGTCCATTATCTGTTGTCTATGTTGTCCCGGTATGGATGTCTAAGTTGAGAATAATCAAAAGCGAGAAATCCAAATGCGAGCTTTCTCCTTAGACCTTTGTACAGGCGGCATAGAGGTACCCCTTTGTGAAACTTGGTTAAAGCATATGTATTGCGATGATAATCCAGGTAGTCCAAGCTAATTAGGACAAGGTGCGGGCACTATTGGTACACTATGCATGAGGCTTGCAACTTATAAGATATAATTTACATGATGCATATGCTTTATTACTACCGTTGACAAAATTGTTTCATGTTTTCAAAATCAAAGCTCTAGCACAAATATAGCAATCGATGCTTTTCCTCTATGGAGGACCATTCTTTTACTTTCAATGTTGAGTCAGTTCACCTATTTCTATCCACCTCAAGAAGCAAACACTTGTGTGAACTGTGCATTGATTCTTACATATTTGCTTATTGCACTTATTATATTACTCTATGTTGACAATATCCATGAGATATACATGTTACAAGTTGAAAGCAACCGCTGAAACTTAATCTTCTTTTGTGTTGTTTCAATACCTTTACTAAGAATTTATTGCTTTATGAGTTAACTCTTATGCAAGACTTATTGATGCTTGTCTTGAAGTGCTATTCATGAAAAGTCTTTGCTTTATGATTCACTTGTTTACTCATGTCATACACATTGTTTTGATCGCTGCATTCATTACATATGCCTTACAAATAGTATGATCAAGTTTATGATGGCATGTCACTCCAGAAATTATCTTTGTTATCGTTTTACCCTGACGAGCAGAACTAAGCTTGGGGATGCTGATACGTCTCCAACGTATCGATAATTTCTTGTGTTCCATGCCACATTATTGATGTTATCTACATGTTTTATGCACACTTTATGTCATATTCGTGCATTTTCTCGGAACTAACCTATTAACAAGATGCCGAAGTGCCAGTTCCTGTTTTCTGTTTGGTTTCGTAAATCCTAGTAACGAAATATTCGGAATCGGACGAAATCAACGCCTGTGTTCCTATTTTTCCGAACCATCCAACACTCGAGAGCTGCCGAGATGGGCCAGGGGCCCCACACCACACTCGCGGCCAGCCTGGCCGCGCCACCTGGTGGTGAGGGCACCCTGGTGACCTTCCCGCCGCCTCCGCCTATAAAGAGCCCCTGGATCAGAAAACCCAATACCAATTGACGAAACTCCAAAAGACTCCAGGGCGCCGCCACCGTCAAACTCCAATTCGGGGGACAACTCTGCTCCACCCTGCCGGACGGGGAAGTGCCCCCGGAAGGCTCCTCCATCGACACCGCTGCCATCTCCACCGCCATCTTCATCACCGCCGCTGCTCCCATGAGGAGGGAGTAGTTCTCCATCGAGGCTCGGGGCTGTACCGGTAGCTATGTGGTTCATCTCTCTTCCATGTACTTCAATACAATGATCTCATTGAGATTCATATGAGTTTGTATCACAATTTATCTATGTGCTACTCTAGTGATGTGTTATTAAAGTAGTTTTATTCCTCCTGCATGTGTGCAAAGGTGACAGTGCGTGCACCATGTTAGTACTTGGTTTATGCTATGATCATGATCTCTTGAAGATTGCGAAGTTAACTATTGCTATGATAATATTGATGTGATCTATTCCTCCTACATATGCATGAAGGTGACAGTGTGCATGCTATGCTAGTACTTGGTTTAGTCGTTGATCTATCTTACACTAAAGGTTACTAAAACATGAGCATTATTGTGGAGCTTGTTAACTCCGGCATTGAGGGTTCGTGTAATCCTACGCAATGTGTTCATCATCCAACAAAAGTGTAGAGTATGCATTTATCTATTCTGTTATGTGATCAATGTTGAGAGTGTCCACTAGTGAAAGTGTAATCCCTAGGCCTTGTTCCTAAATACTGCTGAGTTACTACTGCTTGTTTACTGTTTTACTGCGTTACTACTGCTGCAATACTACCACCATCAACTACACGCCACAAGCACTTTTCTGGCACCATTGCTACTGCTCATACTTATTCATACCACCTGTATTTCACTATCTCTTCGCCGAACTAGTGCACCTATTAGGTGTGTTGGGGACACAAGAGACTTCTGCTTTGTGGTTGCGGGTTGCATGAGAGGGATATCTTTGACCTCTTCCTCCCTGAGTTCGATAAACCTTGGGTATCCACTTAAGGGAAACTTGCTGCTGTTCTACAAACCTCTGCACTTGGAGGCCCAACACTATCTACAAGAATAGAAGCTCCAGTAGACATCATGGTCCTACTTGATCAAGATAAAGCTGATTAGATCTACGACGATTTAGGGTTTTCACCGCATAATCGGATCATCCTACTCACGATTGGGCCTCGCGCTCGCGCACGGTGACCGTAAGCCGATCCTAGACAGGGCCTAAAAACCAACACGAGGTTGATCCTCGGAACATCCTTTCTAGGGCTAGCGAACGCCACCCTACACGCCGCTGGATCCTCCAACCCTTTGTAAGGCCTAACTATTGCAGATATTAAACTAATCCTTGAAGAATCAAGGAGCAACCGTAACGGATCAGATCTACTAAACCATGATCAAGGTGCCGCCCTACACCTAAGATAGGTGTAGGGCGGCTAGACATGCAAGGGTCGCACTACGATAGCATATTATACGAGGAACAATGCTAACCCTAACATGTCTAAGATAACTACGTTGCTCGCCATCAAAAAGGCTTCAGCACGAGCAACGCATGAACAACGTGGATAGGCATTACGCTGCCTAGATCGCAAGATGTGATCTAGGCAGCATGGTGCTTACCGGAGAAACCCTCGAGACGAAGGAGTTGGCGATGCGCCGAGATTTGTTTGGGGTGAACGTTGGTTGTTGTTTATTCCATAAACCCTAGGTACATATTTATAGTCCAGGGGACTTTCTAATGTGGGCGTGCACTAAACCGTGCACGGGTAAAACTCTATCTTCTAATCTAAGATGCGATCTACTATGTTACAGATACACGGGCAGTTTAGCCCAACTTGGTATAAAAGGCCGATTCATGTACTTCTTCCGTATATAATCTTTAACTCCTTCTTCAATCACGGCCCACCTCTGACTTGGTCAAATTCTGGTGATAACACATGCCCCCCTGGTTTTGGAAATGACATTTCCAAAATCATTACGCCTTTCTTTCGTCGGGTCATGTCGTGGCAGAGCATAACCGTCGCAGTATCTTCCATCATGACGACTTGCCCTCCCACCTTCTCTGCACGATTTGACAGTTTTTTGGCACCACCTCCTCGAAAACTGTTCGAACATTAACCTCCACTTCTTTTATTTAACCGCATCGAACAGTTCTCCTCCTCATTCTTTCCGCATTAGCATTCCAAAAAACCCTCCCGTGCACCATGTCTTCTTCTTCCTCTGCCTCATCGGGACTTTCCCTCGGTCCTCCTCCTCCCATGAGCCGACGCTGGACAGGACCCACAGGAGGTCCACGCGGCCAACGTCCGTCGCGCCATGGGAGGAACCCGGCCATGACTTCTCCGTCTGGTCCGAGGACGACAAGTCCTCGACGGACGGGGAGAGTGACCTCCGCTTCCTCGCCCACGGGGAATCGGAGGAGGAGAGCGATGACGATCGCTTCTCCTGGGACGACTTCACCACCTCCGAGGAGAAGGAGGAGGAAGAGGAGGAGGATGACGACGATAGCCTCCCCGACGAGCCGCCGGCCAAGCGCCATTGCCCCTGGCCGGGGAATCTGAGTGACTTCGACACGACGCGGACGACGAGGAGGAGGATGAGGACAACGAAGGTCCACTGGCGCCGGAGCAACACGACGAGCCGGCGGGAGCGCCGGGGGCCGGCGATGAAGGCGATGACGAGGGCTGCAACAGCCCGTAGATAGGACCCCTAGCTAGGACCAGTAGCAGTAGACGGGGCAATGTATCCCCTTAGTACTCCCTTTTGAGAGTAATCAGCTCTTCTATGTAAGAAATCTTGCTCATGAAGAAATTCCCCAATTCGATTTTATCGATTTTCCTTCATACTGATCCTGTCGATCGCCACTTAGCCAACGCTTAATGAGCCGATGACAATGCATCGGTCCCTCATGATCCATCTTTCACCTCTTCGACTGATGAATCGAAGCCCTGGTGGACAATGAGGCAGACCAATGCCTTCCACAGAGTCCTAAAACCACCGCTGAAACAACTTGCTGTTGGAACCGAGACCCCTGTAGTACAGATATCCTCTGCTCTGTTCCCTTGCAGCAACCAGATAGCCCAGAACCAATTCTCGGTGATGATGGATCTCTCTTTTGCAAGAACTCATCGCCTTTGAGAGTAATCGCGTTGCCTTGCTAGCCGATGACTCTTCAATCGGCTTCTAAAAACAGAGTATCCACGAGGCCAGCTGCCCCCCGAGCCTCAGCCGAGGTGAAAACAGTGATGAGGACACATAATTCAGATAAACAGACCCGGGGTCGGTCATACCTGAGAGAGCTATCATGCGGGGCCAACCAGTCGACCACCTTTCTTCCGTTGTCAGCCGATACTGCAGATGACCACCCTCAATTCAATGAGCAAAAAGCTGCCTTGTATGCCAGCACTCCCCTGATAGCCCTGCTGAACTGTCAACCTGGCAACTTTGCGCGCTTGTACTAGAGTCGAAGATTGTGCATCGGCTTTGCATCATGAAACAAGGATCATAACCCGATTATGAATCTTACCGGCTGTGGTGACCCTGCATACCACTGCATGTTGTAGTATGCCAGTCGTTGATATAACATTCACGAAGTACCATTCCGCAAATATTACATCCCTCAGAGTAGTACAACAGAACATAGCAGGGTCCATAACTCATTCACATATTATTACAATTATCATACACATATCGTCTTGGAGCTCCTCTTGGGTCCAAAGAGGAATACTCCTGGGTTCGAGGTGAACCCAACTTAACTTACAGTACCAGAGTTTCATTAAACTAAACATTTATTTCCTCGAGCAGCTAAATACTAAGAGTTCGGGCTGCTCGGTTACTACTACTACTCAATAGATATCTCTAGGCTTGTTCTTCTCCGGAAGCCTCCCCGGATCTGTAGACTATGAGATAGTCTACGCCTTCAACACCTCCTGAGAGGTCAGGTTCTTCATAGCCGATGATCTCGGCTCCTTCATTGTTGTCGTAGTCCTCCTCCAGATTTCAGACAATCTAAGCATGGGGTTTAAGAGTGGTATGAGTACGAGCGTACCCAACAAGTTCATTATAGATAAGAGGTGTTTAATGCACTAGCTACGATATTAGACCAGAAAGTCTAATACCAATGCAGGTTTTGATAAACATTTCTTCAAGAGATTGCTTTTATCTCAAAGAGCTATGTCCGTCACCACCGTTTACTAGAACTTCATGGAGCTCCTTTCCGGCACGTTCGCAGTTCCATATCCCGGAACAGGGAGTGACAGGTCACGCTTCTTTACACTCTGCAGAGGTGTGTTGCTTTACCCATAAGAGATCTTAACCTTGGTGCCAACCGGCAGCCTTTCCCGTCCACACTTCCTTTGGTGTGAGGCCCGGTATAAGTTCTAGCCAATCATGTTCCTCCGCTGCTCGCACACCCACCCTTTGTTGCATACCCCGACCCTGGGTCCTCGTCGGTCCTCTTACACCAATTAAGGATGGACCCCGACCACGACAACAGTTTGGGACTCGTTAACCAAACTCCTTCGCCGGTAGCTGCAACCCATCATAGACCACTTACCGTGGGGAATTAGAATGGGATCCCCACCCCACCGCTTGCCCAACCTGGGTCAAGTGTCTACGGTAAGCGCATCCGTTGATGTACGAGAGGTGGAAACACTTTTGACTACTCCGTCCCACTCCGATCTTATGGTTAACACGGGTATTACGGCACAAGAATCACTGGCGACATTTGTTGTTTAATCCTAGATGGATATAAACCCTTGCAATGGAACCTCCACCATATCAACACAATCCATGGTTCCATTGCCAACCACATATTCATATTCATAGTTATGAAAGTAGTGGTTTTGGTTTTTATGCAATCGTGATAATCATAGTATTTTGAAAGTAATTTGATAAAGATACTCAAATGACATGAGCAAGCGATGAACTTGCCTGAACACTGCAAAGTTCTGCAGTTGGATGGTGTGGACTGACCCTTGTCCTCTGGTTCTGAAAAATAGCATCATTGTCCGATAAGGGCAATGGTTAAAGAAGCAATAATGCATGATTCCAGTTTTAGGGTTTGTTCCCCCCTTCCGATGTCGTTGTTATTTTATGAGAGGTTAAATACTAAGAACATCTTAGAGATACTTGATTTAGGGTAAATACAACCTTGAGATATTGTCAAGGTGTTTTTGATAGTCCATTTGCATTAATGGACTTATTTTCATTATTGAAAATAGTATGTGTGATTTAAATTATTATTTAAATCATCAAATTTGAACTTATTCTTGTTTAACTTCAAAATTTTTATTTCATATTTTATTATGATAGAGATTTTTATACTGAGTGGTTTTCATATTTTTAATTATTTTTTTGGAGCTATTCAACATTTAGTATGAATTTTCAAAGTTTCAGTATTTATAGAATTTGTGAAATACCAAATTTGCCCCTGGGCCCACCTGTCAGTGTAGCCCAGTGGGTTGGGTTAGACCAGCTCGGTCCAACCGACCCGAGCCGCTCACTCCCCACCACGCCGCTCGACGAACCCTAATCCCCTTCTCTCTCGCGACCGTGTCGCCTCGCCGTCGCCGGCGATTCCGGCGAACTCCGACCGCCATGGCCCTCGCCATGGGGCGCAATCGAACCGCGTGACGCCGGTCCTTCTCATCTGGCGTTGCTCCTGCTCGTCCCCGACCCCCTCGCCATGGCTAGGGTTACGGGATCCGTGGCGATCTCGCTGCTTCCAGGGTTCCAAGCGCGATGGCGCCGCCGTGGGCCGCGCCGCAGTGGTGCGGGGTGCTGCGGCGCTTGTCTGAGCGTGGCCTGGCCTGGCCAGGTGCTACCGTGCACTCGGCACGCGCCGCCGTGGCCGCCATGGCCGCGACTGTTGTCTGCTCGCCTCGGGTACGTGCGCCACCCTCTCTCTCTCTCTCTCTCTCTCTCTCTCTCTTTCTCTCTTTACCGTCCTTCTTCTCCATCCTCTAGCTCTGGCCACGGCTACTCCACCTCGTGGAGATGCCTGCCGTGCTGATGCGCTGCTGCTGCGCCTAGCTAGCTGTGGATGCGCATGATGCTCTATTGCTGCCTTGATGCCTATGCTGTTGTGCTGTTCATACGGCTCTCTGCTCTAGCTAATGCTTGTGCTGCTAAGCTTATGCTCATATATATGCTAGTTCTTCTTCTGTGCCGCCTCCATACTTGCTCATGAGCAAGCTGTGATGCTCATGGCTTGCCATGTTGCTCCAGTTGTTGTTGCTGTGACTGGTTAATCATGTTTGGCCCTGGTTTCTTGCCCCTTGGCTTGATTGTTGTGCTCAATTGGGCATGAATTGGCTTTATATTGTTTATTAATAATAAATTGGTATGTGGTTTGCTTGTGCATCATAATCCAGTGGCTCATCTTGCCTTTGATGTGCTCTGGATACATTCATGGATTAATATTTGATTATCTGAGAAGCATCTATTTAGTATATGTGACTGTTTAATTCATCAAGCTCCAGTGTGATGCCAGTAATTGATTCTAGCATGCTTGGTATGCTTTAGCAGGCTCTGGTGATCATTTGATCACCACTGGCTTGTTGGTTGTATGCTTGCTAGCTGCCAGTGCTTATCTGGTGCTCCCTCTGAGGTCTGTGTGATACTTGTGCTTGTGCTGATGTATGTTGATGCTTGCTCAAGCATCACCTGATGCTTGCAGTGATCCTCTGGATCATTTGCAAAGCTCTGGTGTATTGATTTCTTGTAGATTCATTTATCTGTGTTATTTTGCTTGATTAAGTGGATAAATGATGTGAACTATACAGTGATGATCATCACAATTGGTTGGATTAGGCTAGATGGATGCCCACAGTGGTTGGGAACCCTAGCCCTTCTTTGAACCCAATCAGGGTGATGATATTTGTATTTGACTTGTTGGTTTGGCTGATCTAGGGTTTGAGGTGTCCCTGGCAGTATTCATATGCTGCCCTAGGGTAGCTCCCCTATTTGTTGGCTTGCTGTTGCTTACCAAATGCTTTCTGGATGATCCATTTATTGGATTACCAGTGGCTCTTGATGTTGAAATCAAACAGACAATATTCTGTCTAGGTCTGATGGTCAATTAGCTGTAGGTGCTAAGTGTGTGTAACTAGGCTGACTTGTGCTCTCATCTCTTGCTGGATTTCTTCAGTTATGCAATTATTGTCATATCTGTTGTTCCCCTTTGATGATTGACCAGTGGCCTGTCTGCTCTTGCTTGCACCATATGGTTTAATAACCAGATGATGACACAACCTTGGGTATCATACCCTGTTGATCATGTGTGCTGGATGCATATGCTTATATATGAACAAAACCCTCTGGTTTGTTCATGATGCTTGGTATACCTCACTCCAGCTCCTAGGATTTGATGTTGATGTAGAGGGTTTGCTTCTGGGTGGTTCTTGTGGTTGGTTTACTTGCCCTGCTCCTCCTGGTGAGCTTGATGCCTCTTGGTTATGTGTTGTGGTGGTGGAAATGTGTTGAACAGCAGTGACTGTTCAAGCTGTTCTTGTGTTCTTGGTGAACTTACCCTGCTGCTTGTCGATGGCTGAACAAATGGCTAGGGTTTGGCTCTGAAAAGGTTATATATGGTGCTCTCTTGCTCTCCCTGGTCGACAGCTCTTGCTTGTCACTCTGGTGACTCACTATGTGTGTGTGCTGCATGCACACAGCCCTGTGAGCAGGCTGTGTGTGTGTGTAGTGCTGTGCACCTGGTCCTGGAACTTGGCTGTGGCATGGATCAGCTCGGCCACTTTGGTCCTATCTGATCATTTTCCTATTTTCATTTAATTTCTAACCTGCCAAGTGGCTATGCCACTTGGCATAACTTCTTTTTGTTGTGATTTTGTGCAGGGAATCAAGAGTGTAATCAAGTTAAGATGAAGATCATCAGATTCAATCATCTTGATGAAACTAGACTTGTAATTTAGGATAGGTCATCATTTGTAATCTTCTTTTTCTTATTTGAGCAATTCTTGTAATGTGGTGTAATATTTATTTCAATTCTGGATAATGTAAAGACAATGTATCTTGTGTGATTATTAATAAAGCTCAAAGTTTCCCTAATGAGCTTTACTAAATAAATGTAATGTTTATATTCTTTGATTATTCATTTTTGTTTAATGAATTACCTCAATTTTGAATTATGAGATATTCATATTATGTTTAAGTTTGAAATTCAAAAGTTCTTGTGTTTGAATTCAATCATGCAACTTAAGTTGTAATGCAATACTCTCCTCTCTTCTCAAAACCCTAGTTCAATTAGGTGAGTTACAAGTTTGTCGCACTCTCGAAACCCTAACCCTGTAAGGTGTCGAGAGAGAAACTTGTCCCCTTCGATGCGTTTTTGTTTAAAAGCGCGAAATTTCCCCATAATTTACTATGCAATGCACATCCCTTTCTAAAATCTACCCCTCGATCGTCTCTAAACCTGGGACATTACAGCCTTTCCCCTTAAAGAAAACTTCGTCCCGAAGTTGTGGTTGTAATACCTGAACAGTTCGGGGTATGTTTTCCTCAGTCTTCCTTTTCCCAGGTGGCTTCCCTCTCTGGGTGATGCTTCCATTGTATCTTGCAATACTTGATCGCCTTATTCCTGAGTTGTTTCCAGCTTTCCTCGAGAATCTTGGCTGGCTTCGATGTATGTCAAGTCTGGTTGTAACTCGAGCTCATCATGTGATATTGGTTCATCTGGGGTCTTCAAACACTTTCTGAGTTGTGACACATGGAATACATTATGAACTTGTGCTAACCTTCCAGGTAGATCCAATTCAAAGGCTAAACCTCGATTCTGACTCAGTATCTTGAAGGGTCCGATGTATCTAGGGCTGAGTTTTCCTTTTACTCCAAACCTCTGGAGTCCTTTCATTGGGCTCACCTTAAGATATACCATGTCTCCAACTCTTGGCTCCCATGTTCTTCTCTTCTGATCAGCATAACTCTTTTGCCGACTTTGGGCTATCTTGAGCCTGTCTCTGATAATGTCAATGATTTGTTGTTTTTCCTTGACATAATCAGGGTTAAACTCTTTGCTTGCTCCGGCTTCATACCAACATATTGGTGATCTACATTTCCTTCCATACAGAGCTTCAAATGGTGCCATCTTGATGCTGCTTTGATAGCTATTATTGTATGAAAACTCTGCTAGTGGTAAGTGTTCTTCCCACGATCCTCCGAAGTCTAGGGCACAAGCCCTAAGCATATCCTCTAAGATCTGGTTGGTTCTCTCGGTTTGTCCACCTGTCTGTGGATGGTAAGCAGTACTATAGTCCAACTTGGATCCTAAAGCTTCATGAAGTTGCTTCCAGAATGCTGATGTGAACACGGATCCTCGATCCGACACTATCTTCTTAGGCACTCCATGCTTACTCACGATCTCCTTGATGTAAAGATCAATGAGTTTCTCTCCTTTGTCCTGCTGATTTACCGCTAAGAAGTGTGCACTTTTCGTCAACCGGTCCACGATTACCCATATCATGTCCTTCTTTTTATTAGTCATGGGTAGTCCGGTGATGAAATCCATCCCTATTTCTTCCCATTTCCACTCTGGAATAGGTAAAGGTTGTAACTTCCCTGCCGGACTCTGGTGTTCCGCCTTCACTCTTTGGCAGGTATGGCATTCCGCCACATATTGTGCTATTTCTCTCTTCATGTTGTTCCACCAGAATAACTCTTTTAGATCCATGTACATCTTCGTACTCCCCGGATGAATGGAGTATGGTGTTTGATGGGCTTCCCGGAGTTACTTCCTTGATTTCAGCAATATCCGGAACACAAATTCTTTCTGGAACCATAATGATCCAGACTCTCCGCGATGAAATTCTGATGGTCTTCCTTCATCTATTCTTCTCATCTCCTCAACAATGAATGGATCGTCCATTTGACCCATCATTATCTCATTCTTCAGGTTGACATTCAACTCATCGGCTACTTGCAACGCCGATAATCCTTCATGGGCTTCCTTCTCCCAAAGTTGTATTTGGGCTTGGCTTATTTCCTTCCTCAACTCCGGTGATATTTCTTGTTCTACTCCTCCGGTACTCTTCCTACTCAGGGCATCTGCTACAACATTAGCCTTCCCTGGTGTGTAATTGATTGTCAGGTCATAATCCTTGATCAATTCTAACCATCTTTTCTGTCTCATGTTGAGTTCCTTCTGAGTGAAGAAATATTTGAGGCTTTTATGGTCTGTATAGAGCTCACACTTAGCTCCATAGAGAAAATGTCTCCATGTTTTGAGTGCAAATACGACAGCTGCTAATTCCAAATCATGTGTTGGATAATTCACTTCATGAGGTCTGAGTTGCCTCGATCCATAAGATATCACTTTCCGATCTTGCATGAGTACGCAACCCAATCCATGTTTGGATGCGTCACAGTACACGGTGTAATCCTTGCCAACTTCTGGAACTGCTAACACCGGTGCTGTGGTGAGTTTCTTTTTTAGAGTTTGAAAACTATTCTCACACTCCTCCGACCACACAAATGGTGTGTTCTTCCTTAACAACTTCGTCATTGGTCCTGCTATCTTGGAGAATCCTTCAATGAACCTCCGGTAATATCCTGCCATTCCTAGGAATCCTCGGATTTCCTTGACAGTCTTGGGTGCTTCCCATTCTAGAACTGCTGCTACCTTACTCGGGTTAACAGCTATTCCATCTTTACTAATGACATGACCAAGAAATTCCACTTGATCTAGCCAAAATTCACACTTACTAAGTTTGGCATAAAGTTGATGTTCCCTTAGTGTTTGCAACACTAACCTCAAATGTTCGGCATGTTCTGCCTTGTTCTTGGAATATATGAGGATATCATCGATAAATACGATGACAAACTTATCTAGATATGGCATGAAGATCTTATTCATGAGATTCATGAATATTGCTGGGGCATTGGTCAATCCAAAAGGTACTACAAGATATTCATGGTGTCCATATCTTGAGACAAAGGCAGTTTTCGGAACGTCTTCCTTCTTGATCTTTATCTGGTGATAACCGGATCTTAGATCAATCTTGGAAAAGACTCCCGCTCTAACTTGATCAAATAGATCTTGTATTCTTGGAAGTGGATACTTGTTCTTGATTGTGACGTTGTTTAGATTCATGTAGTCTCCGCATCCTTCTTCCTCCATCCCTTTTATCTACGAAGATCACAGGTGATCCCCATGGTGAAACACTCTCTTGAATGAATCCCTTTTGTTCCAAGTCATCCAAGTGCTCCTTAAGTTCTTTCAATTCCTTGGGCCCCATCTTATATGGTGCTTTAGAAATCGGAGCTGTTCCTGGAATTAGGTCGATAGTGAATTCTATCTCCCTATCTGGTGGCATACCAGGTAATTCCGCAGGAAACACATCCTGGAATTCATTTACTACGGGTATATCCTCTAACTTCACCTCTTTCATGCTGTTCAGCTGTAGCTCAACTTCGATCTGGGTATGTTTGTCTCCTTGGTAGATCATTCTACTTCCATCGGGGCTTTTCAAAGACACCATCTTGTTCACACAGTCGATCAATGCTCCATTAGCTTATAACCAGTTCATACCAAGAATGACATCAATGTCCTTCATTGGTAAAATGAACAGGTCCGCGTCAAACGCACACTTATTGATCATAATGACTTGTTTTTGTTTTCCGTGGGTTACTACTATCGTTCCCCCCGCAGAAAGTATGGTTATGGTTGTATCTAACTTAGTGCAACTAATCCCATGTTTGATGATGAATTGTTGAGAAATGAATGATGTAGTTGCACCAGTATCAAAAAGTACTTTGCCAGGATGAGTGAGTATCTGGAGCGTACCTATCACCGCCTGGTCAGAGTTGACCACCTCCTCCAGACTGGTACAGTTCAGCTTGCCGAAGGGCTTCTTATTCTTCCAGCTCCCTCCGGTGTTTCCTCGATTTCCTCCTCCTCCAGATTGACCTCCTCCAATGTTTCTCTTGGGGCAGTCCTTCAGCATGTGCCCCTCCTGGCGACAACCAAAGCATATAATCTTTGGCTTCTTACAATCTTTCGCGACATGTCCTTTGAATCCACAGGAATGGCATATAATCTGATTTGCAGACTGATATCCTTGGTTCCTCCTCTGGTTGTTGTTGTTGTTGTACCGTGGCTTGAAACTCAAGCTGGTATTGGGCTTGTTACTAACAAACCTCTTAGGCTCAAACTTGGCCTTCTTCCTCTTCTCCTCCTGTAACTGCTTGAAATCATCTTCTAGTGTGATGGCTGCATCCACCAACTCTTGAAACTCCGTTGCCCTCATCATACGGAGCTGTACTTTGAACTGGGGACTTAACCCCCTCAGAAATCTCTTCTTCTTCTTCTTGTCCTCGGTGTTAACTTCTTCAACAAAGATACCGGACAGTTTAGAGAACTCCCGACATAGGTCAGATTGCCTTATCCTTCGCTCGAGATTCTCAAATTCTCGACGCTTCGTTCCACTATAGTTTCAGGGACATTGGATTCCCTGAACTTCCTCGTGAATTCCTCCCAGGTAAATACTTTTCCAGCCGGATAAACGGCTACAATATTATCCCACCATGATGCGGCGGGTCCACACAACAAGTGTGTAGCATAACGGACCTTCTCCTGGTCATTGCATCCAACGGTGTTGAGCTTTCGCTCGTGTCCATGAGCGCCTCTTCCGCGTCCATTGCCTCGGGCGTATGCAAAAGATATGGGCTTGGTGTTCGAAGTCTGCAGTGTGACTCCCGGTTCTCGTGTCTCTCCACCTGTTTTGCCGCAACAAATCGAAAGAATTTGTTCTCCGCTGCTCCAGTGTTATACGCTGTCGCTCCTCTACCAGCTGCATGTACTGGATAAAGTTTTGCTGCGTCATGGGTGGTGGTGGTGGAAAGATCGGGCTGCACCCTCAGCCTCTTCCTTTTGTTTTGCTTCGCGCTCCATGCGCTGTGCTTCGGTCTCATCTCCTAGCGTTCCCGACATAATCCCCCTAGTTCGCAACACAAGATGATACTCATAATTACTCCATGCGCAAGTTTTCTGAGCTCAACATTGTGCATAACTAGTCACGCAATGGAAATCAAGAAGCAAATCCAAATCATACAAAACATATACCCTGTATATACATACATAAGTGGTCTTATTACAATACTCAAGTCGATGTGAGTATGCAAACTCACTTATTAAAGTATATATACAAATTTATACAAATATTACAAACTATAATACACGTGGTACTTGTGTATTATAGCCTCGCCTCCCTTGGTGGACTCTAGTCGATCTTCACTCCCGGTACATGATGCGCGTGGTTGACGTATTGTCTTTTCGTTCGACACGCGTCCGTTGGGAACCCCAAGAGGAAGGTGTGATGCGCACAACCAAGTTTCCCTCAGAAGAAACCAAGGTTTAATCGGACCAATAGGGAGTCAAGAAGCACGTTGAAGGTTGATGGCGGCGAGATGTAGTGCGGCGCAACACCGGGATTCCGGCGCCAACGTGGAACCTACACAACACAACCAAAGTACTTTGCCCCAACGAAACAGGAGGTTGTCAATCTCACCGGCTTGTCTGAACAAAGGATTAACCGTATTGTGTGGAAGATGATTGTTTGCAGAGAAAACAGTAAAACAAGTATTGCAGTAGATTGTATTTCAGTAAAAAGAATTGGACCGGGGTCCACAGTTCACTAGAGGTGTCTCTCCCATAAGACGAACAGCATGTTGGGTGAACAAATTACAGTTGGGCAATTGACAAATAAAGAGAGCATGACAATGCACATACATATCATGATGAGTATAGTGAGATTTAATTGGGCATTACGACAAAGTACATAGACCGCCATCCAACTGCATCTATGCCTAAAAAGTCCACCTTCAGGTTATCATCCGAACCCCTCCGTATTAAGTTGCAAGCAAGACAATTGCATTAAGTATGGTGCGTAATGTAACTAGTGACTACATCCTTGAACATAGCACTAATGTTTTATCCCTAGTGGCAACAGCACAACACAATCTTAGAACTTTCTGTCACTGTCCCAGTGTCACGAGGCATGAACCCACTATCGAGCATAATTACTCCCTCTTGGAGTTACAAGCATCTACTTGGCCAGAGCATCTACTAGTAACGGAGAGCATGCAAGATCATAAACAACACATAAGCATAACTTTGATAATCAACATAACAAGTATTCTCTATTCATCGGATCCCAACAAACGCAACATATAGAATTACGGATAGATGATCTTGATCATGTTAGGCAGCTCACAAGATCCGACAATGATAGCACAATGGGGAGAAGACAACCATCTAGCTACTGCTATGGACCCATAGTCCAGGGGTAGACTACTCACACATCACACCGGAGGCGACCATGGCGGCGTAGAGTCCTCCCGGGGATGATTCCCTCTCCGGCAGGGTGCCGGAGGCGATCTCTGGATCCCCCGAGATGGGATCGGCGCGACGGCGTCTCTGGGAAGGTTTCCGTATCGTGGCTCTCGGACCGGGGGTTTCGTCACGGAGGCTTTCGGTAAGGGCAAGTCAGAGGCGGAACGGGGGGCCCACACCATAGGCCGGCGCGGGGTGGGGCCGCGCCGCCCTAGGGTTTGGCCACCCCGTGGCCCCTCTTCGTCTCGTCTTCGGACTTGGAAGCTTCGTGGAAAAATAGGCCCCGGGCTTTGATTTCGTCCAATTCCGAGAATATTTCCTTACTAGGATTTCGAAACCAAAAACAGAAAACAGAAGAACTGGCACTTCGGCATCTTGTTAATAGGTTAGTTCCAAAATGCACGAATATGACATAAAGTGTGCATAAAACATGTAGATAACATCAATAATGTGGCATGGAACATAAGAAATTATCGATACGTCGGAGACGTATCGCACATCCCAGCTTCCATCCGGTCGAACGTGTCGTCCTCCTGATAGACCCTGGAACATAAGGTCTCCCCGTTGGCTTGTAATCCGAATCCGATGATGATCCTAAGGAGAAATCAGTGTTCACAAACTGATCGTTGAGTGCATCATAGTCCACCCATCGGGTGTACTCTCCTGTAGCCCCACCATAAGGGTTACCAAAACCCATACCCGACTCTACCTGTGTCGGATATCCTCCATCCACTCCTTCATTACTAGGATAGCTCTGGTTCTGGGTTGTTGCGTCATCATTCATCTCCCCATCATAATACGCTGTGGTACTATGAGTTCCAGTATCCGATCCCCAACGCCAACCCCTGGAATTCTCGATAGGAGTCTCGGAACGCTGCTTGTTTCCGGATTCCTCTCCGCCTTCGTATCCCCCATAACTACCCAGTAGTTCCCAGGTGTAGCAGGTGTAGGTTCACGTGCAAGTGGATCGATACTGATATAATCACCACTGAATAAACTGGTGTGTGCACCACATTCTCCATAGGTTCTTTGCCCCTACTCTCCTCCTTGGGTTCTGAATTCCTCAAGCATCGTATCAATTGCTCCTATCAGATGATGATTCAGCTGAAAGAGTAATGATATGAAATTACGACTATTATCCATATATTTTGCCGCTGCTATAGGTTTGCGTTTAGCATATTTGTAGTGGTTGAGCATCGGATCATTGTCCTCCTCCATATGAGGAATGTGTGTGAATTCGGAACCCATAAGCTCTTTCGTCTTATGCTCCCGAATATCGGATATGGCTCTCATAACAGCTATATGATAAGCTGTGTTGGTTGTCCTTGCTTCTCCAGCTGGCATGACTATGCTCATTCCCAAAGATTCGGGAAGTCGCAGTCCCCTGCACTTGGCCAATACTGACCATCATAGAACATGTATTTCTTTACTGGAATCTGGGGATCGCACCCAAATTCCAGTAACATGGCTCGTAGGATATCTGCAAGTCCTCCTTGATACTCGTTCAATGTGGAATCCATAACTTTCACGTTTCTCCCTGGTCGTGAACTTGCCATGTTGGCTGTAGAAATAGAAAGATTATGAGATTAGTAATAATGCATCATAATAAAGAATTATCGCACTAAAAGATATGATTGTTGTATTCTCAATTGAATATACACCATATTTTTAGAGAATTCTTTATTAGTCCTATTTGACTCCTAACGTTTGGTCCCATTTACTAGGTTCCAACCTAAGGTCAAAGCTTTTGCTCTGATACCAACTGTGGTGACCCTGCATACCACTGCATGTTGTAGTATGCCAGTCGTTGATATAACATTCACGAAGTACCATTCCGCAAATATTACATCCCTCAGAGTAGTACAACAGAACATAGAAGGGTCCATAACTCATTCACATATTATTACAATTATCATACACATATCGTCTTGGAGCTCCTCTTGGGTCCAAAGAGGAATACTCCTGGGTTCGAGGTGAACCCAACTTAACTTACAGTACCAGAGTTTCATTAAACTAAACATTTATTTCCTCGAGCAGCTAAATACTAAGAGTTCGGGCTGCTCGGTTACTACTACTACTCAACAGATATCTCTAGGCTTGTTCTTCTCCGGAAGCCTCCCCGGATCCGTAGACTATGAGATAGTCTACGCCTTCAACACCTCCTGAGAGGTCAGGTTTCATAGCCGATGATCTCGGCTCCTTCATTGTTGTCGTAGTCCTCCTCCAGACGATTTTTCAGACAATCTAAGCATGGGGTTTAAGAGTGGTATGAGTACGAGCGTACCCAACAAGTTCATTATAGATAAGAGGTGTTTAATGCACTAGCTACGATATTAGACCAGAAAGTCTAATACCAATGCAGGTTTTGATAAACATTTCTTCAAGAGATTGCTTTTATCTCAAAGAGCTATGTCCGTCAGCCTTCACCGGTTTACTAGAACTTCATGGAGCTCCTTTCCGGCCACGTTCGCAGTTCCATATCCCGAACAGGGAGTGACAGTCACGCTTCTTACACTCGTAGAGGTGTGTTGCTTTACCCATAAGAGATCTTAACCTTGGTGCCAACCGGCAGCTTTCCCGTCCTTTTGTGTGAGGCCCGGTATAAGGTCTAGCCAATCATGTTCCTCCGCTACCTCGCACACCCACCCTTTGTTGCATACCCCGACCCTGGTCCTCGTCGGTCCTCTTACACCAATTAAGGATGGACCCCGACCACGACAACAGTTTGGGACTCGTTAACCAAACTTCTTCGCCGGTAGCTGCAACCCATCATAGACCACTTACCGTGGGGAATTAGAATGGGATCCCCACCCCACCGCTTGCCCAACCTGGGTCAAGTGTCTACGGTAAGCGCATCCGTTGATGTACGAGAGGTGGAAACACTTTTGACTACTCCGTCCCACTCCGGATCTTATGGTTAACACGGGTATTACGGCACAAGAATCACTTTACATTTGTTGTTTAATCCTAGATGGATATAAACCCTTGCAATGGAACCTCCACCATATCAACACAATCCATGGTTCCATTGCCAACCACATAGTCATATTCATAGTTATGAAAGTAGTGGTTTTGGTTTTTATGCAATAGTGATAATCATAGTATTTTGCAAGTAATTTGATAAAGATACTCAAATGACATGAGCAAGCGATGAACTTGCCTTTCACTGCAAAGTTCTGCAGTTGGATGGTGTGGACTGACCCTTGTCCTCTGTTCTGAAAAATAGCATCATTGTCCGATAAGGGCAATGGTTAAAGAAGCAATAATGCATGATTCCAGTTTTAGGGTTTGTTCCCCCCTTCCGATGTCGTTGTTATTTTATGAGAGGTTAAATACTAAGAACATCTTAGAGATACTTGATTTAGGGTAAATACAACCTTGAGATATTGTCAAGGTGTTTTTGATAGTCCATTTGCATTAATGGACTTATTTTCATTATTGAAAATAGTATGTGTGATTTAAATTATTATTTAAATCATCAAATTTGAACTTATTCTTGTTTAACTTCAAAAATTTTATTTCATATTTTATTATGATAGAGATTTTTATACTGAGTGGTTTTCATATTTTTAATTATTTTTTTGGAGCTATTCAACATTTAGTATGAATTTTCAAAGTTTCAGTATTTATAGAATTTGTGAAATACCAAATTTGCCCCTAGGCCCACCTGTCAGTGGAGCCCAGTGGGTTGGGTTAGACCAGCTCGGGTCAAACCGACCCGAGCAGTCGCTCACTCTCTCCCCCACCACGCCGCCTCGACGAACCCTAATCCCCTTCTCTCTGGCGACCTGTGTCGCCCTCGCCGTCGCCGGCTGATTCCGGCGAACTCCGACCGCCATGGCCCTCGCCATGGGGCGCAATCGAACCGCCTCGTGACGCCGGTCCTTCTCATCCGCGTCGATCTGGAGCTGGCGTTGCTCCTGCTCGTCCCCGACCCCCTCGCCATGGCTAGGGTTACGGGATCCGTGGCGATCTCGCTGCTTCCAGGGTTCCAGGCGCGATGGCGCCGCCGTGGGCCACGCCGCAGTGGTGCGGGGTGCTGCGGCGCTTGTCTGAGCGTGGCCTGGCCTGGCCAGGTGCTACCGTGCACTCGGCACGCGCCGCCGTGGCCGCCATGGCCGCGACTGTTGTCTGCTCGCCTCGGGTACGTGCGCCACCCTCTCTCTCTCTCTCTCTCTCTCTCTCTCTCTCTCTCTCTCTTTACCGTCCTTCTTCTCCATCCTCTAGCTCTGGCCACGGCTACTCCACCTCCTGGAGATGCCTGCCGTGCTGATGCGCTGCTGCTGCGCCTAGCTAGCTGTGGATGCGCATGCTGCTCTGTTGCTGCCTTGATGCCTATGCTGCTGTGCTGTTCATACGGCTCTCTGCTTGCTGATGCTAAGCCTATGCTCATATATATGCTAGTTCTTCTTCTGTGCCGCCTCCATACTTGCTCATGAGCAAGCTGTGATGCTCATGGCTTGCCATGTTGCTCCAGTTGTTGTTGCTGTGACTGGTTAATCATGTTTGGCCCTGGTTTCTTGCCCCTTGGCTTGATTGTTGTGCTCAATTGGGCATGAATTGGCTTTATATTGTTTATTAATAATAAATTGGTATGTGGTTTGCTTGTGCATCATAATCCAGTGGCTCATCTTGCCTTTGATGTGCTCTGGATACATTCATGGATTAATATTTGATTATCTGAGAAGCATCTATTTAGTATATGTGACTGTTTAATTCATCAAGCTCCAGTGTGATGCCAGTGACTGATTCTAGCATGCTTGGTATGCTTTAGCAGGCTCTGGTGATCATTTGATCACCACTGGCTTGTTGGTTGTATGCTGGCTAGCTGCCAGTGCTTATCTGGTGCTCCCTCTGAGGTCTGTGTGATACTTGTGCTTGTGCTGATGTATGTTGATGCTTGCTCAAGCATCACCTGATGCTTGCAGTGATCCTCTGGATCATTTGCAAAGCTCTGGTGTATTGATTTCTTGTAGATTCATTTATCTGTGTTATTTTGCTTGATTAAGTGGATAAATGATGTGAACTATACAGTGATGATCATCACAATTGGTTGGATTAGGCTAGATGGATGCCCACAGTGGTTGGGAACCCTAGCCCTTCTTTGAACCCAATCAGGGTGATGATATTTGTATTTGACTTGTTGGTTTGGCTGATCTAGGGTTTGAGGTGTCCCTGGCAGTATTCATATGCTGCCCTAGGGTAGCTCCCCTATTTGTTGGCTTGCTGTTGCTTACCAAATGCTTTCTGGATGATCCATTTATTGGATTACCAGTGGCTCTTGATGTTGAAATCAAACAGACAATATTCTGTCTAAATCTGATGGTCAATTAGCTGTAGGTGCTAAGTGTGTGTAACTAGGCTGACTTGTGCTCTCATCTCTTGCTGGATTTCTTCAGTTATGCAATTATTGTCATATCTGTTGTTCCCCTTTGATGATTGACCAGTGGCCTGTCTGCTCTTGCTTGCACCATATGGTTTAATAACCAGATGATGACACAACCTTGGGTATCATACCCTGTTGATCATGTGTGCTGATGCATATGCTTATATATGAACAAAACCCTCTGGTTTGTTCATGATGCTTGGTATACCTCACTCCAGCTCCTAGGATTTGATGTTGATGTAGAGGGTTTGCTTCTGGGTGGTTCTTGTGGTTGGTTTACTTGCCCTGCTCCTCCTGGTGAGCTTGATGCCTCTTGGTTATGTGTTGTGGTGGTGGAAATGTGTTGAACAGCAGTGACTGTTCAAGCTGTTCTTGTGTTCTTGGTGAACTTACCCTGCTGCTTGTCGATGGCTGAACAAATGGCTAGGGTTTGGCTCTGAAAAGGTTATATATGGTGCTCTCTTGCTCTCCCGGTCGACAGCTCTTGCTTGTCACTCTGTGACTCACTATGTGTGTGTGCTGCATGCACACACTTGTGAGCAGGCCGTGTGTGTGTAGGCAGTGCTGTGCACCTGGTCCTGGAACTTGGCTGTGGCATGGATCAGCTCGGCCACTTTGGTCCTATCTGATCATTTTCCTATTTTCATTTGATTTCACCTGCCAAGTGGCTATGCCACTTGGCATAACTTCTTTTTGTTGTGATTTTGTGCAGGGAATCAAGAGTGTAATCAAGTTAAGATGAAGATCATCAGATTCAATCATCTTGATGAAACTAGACTTGTAATTTAGGATAGGTCATCATTTGTAATCTTCTTTTTCTTATTTGAGCAATTCTTGTAATGTGGTGTAATATTTATTTCAATTCTGGATAATGTAAAGACAATGTATCTTGTGTGATTATTAATAAAGCTCAAAGTTTCCCTAATGAGCTTTACTAAATAAATGTAATGTTTATATTCTTTGATTATTCATTTTTGTTTAATGAATTACCTCAATTTTGAATTATGAGATATTCATATTATGTTTAAGTTTGAAATTCAAAAGTTCTTGTGTTTGAATTCAATCATGCAACTTAAGTTGTAATGCAATACTCTCCTCTCTTCTCAAAACCCTAGTTCAATTAGGTGAGTTACAAGTTTGTCGCACTCTCGAAACCCTAACCCTGTAAGGTGTCGAGAGAGAAACTTGTCCCCCTTGATGCAGTTTTTGTTTAAAAGCGCGAAATTTCCCCAGAATTTACTATGCAATGCACATCCCTTTCTAAAATCTACCCCTCGATCGTCTCTAAACCTGGGACATTACACCGGCCGACCCAGCAGGCCGGCGATGTGGTTTTGGGCAGGTGCCTGCAACAGGGCTCTGGGTCTGTTGCTGAATCGACTTGCATGCTGAAACTGATAATGTTGCAACATCAGCACCATTCTTCAGACAAGCTGTGATGCAGAGCCAGCCGATTCCAACAAAATCGGCTTCCTGTAGTAAAGGATCCTCCAGGGCGAGCTGCCCCCCGAGCCTCAGTCAGAGCGAGGACAATAGTGAGCCAGCCGATTTCAACAAAATCGGCTTGCTAGAACCAAGACTCCCTAGGGCGAGCTGCCCCCCGGGCTTTTCCAGTTCAACTCCTGCGCCTTGCTGCTCCTATCGGCTCATCGTCTTTGGTATCCTGGCGCAACTTCCAGTGAGAATGTTGACGGAGTTTTGATGTTCTCCACAATTTCTGGATGCTAAGTCGCCATCTTAGCCACCCTTCAAGCGAAAATGCCATAGCCCATTGCCTCATCATCGGCTGTCCTCATGGTCCCAGAAGAGGTACGTTCCCTTCGTTGGGCTTATCCTTACCCGGACTGTTTACGCTGCTTTCTTCGTCAGTCAGGGTTACGAGCCCTCAGACCTGCTCGCTTCTGCTGGCGCCGCTGAGCCACCCTTGAGTCGATGTCTGCACATCGGCTGTGCTAAATTTTTTTTTTACGGCCGATTTATGTATCGGCCCCCCGTACTTCAATGCCCATCATCGACGGATATCTTGAGGTGCTGGGCATTGGGAAGGCACTTTTCCTTTGCATCCTCATGTTTATCCACCTGGGTGCCCCCCTGAGCCGATTCTGTCAATAGAATTGATGGTATCGGCTCTGTTGGATTACATGTTGAACCCATGCGGAATGGATGGTGAGGATAATTTCGGCCGATTGCTGGAATCGGCCTCCGCGCTGCTTGCTCGGTGAAGGTTTTGTAATGTCCCTTCATAAACTTTTTGGGGCCGATCACAAGGATCAGCCTCGCCACGTTTGTCCATCGACGTTTTCTTTGTTACACGGTCAGGCCGGTGGATAAAACTAGTCTAACCCCGTTCTTTGTCACGTCGATGCGCTCGCAGCCGTCCAAATTGATGCCTGAGAGCGGCTCTTGGCCTGATGTCTCCCAAACGTCCATGCCGGCCGTTGAAATCTGAATCATCTGCGTGGACGACTTCTACTTCATCTCCATCCCACTGTATTAGGCATTGGTGCACGTGGATGGAATGCAACACGTGGATCCAATCTCTCCCTAGTAGGACAGCGTAGGTACTCTTGCTGTCGACGATGAAGAACGTCGTAGGGATGCTTTTCCTTCCTACGGTCAGATCCACATTCGTAACACCTTGCGCGTCGATGCTTGGCCGTTGAAATCGCTAGTGTTACGTTGGTCTTGATCCGAGCTGGAGCGTCCCAACCGACGTAGCATGGAGTATGACATAATGTTAACTGCCGCGGTGTCTACCAACATCTTGTTGACAGGTTGCCCATTGATGTAACCTCAAGTACAGCCTCGTATGCTCGTAACTTCTTTCTTTCTTCTCAAAGATGACCGGCCGTGGCCGCAATCCAATTGCGCCACGTGCTTCATATAATCTTGGAGCGCTAAACTCCGTTGGAAGAATGAAGACCATGTTCGTGCCGCCTGATGTATCATCATCGGCTTTGTCGTCTGGGGCGCCACTCTTTTCTTTGTGGCCGACCTTCTTCATCCAGGGTTCGCCGAACTTTGCGGCCGATCAGGCCGTGCCTTCCTCAGCGTGTGCAAATCTTTCGGCTTCTTCCAAGCCGCGCAATCGCTGAACCTCGCGCTTTTGGGAACGGCCGAGTCCATCAGGGCACCATCTTGGCCGATGATACTTGTCTTCATCATCGTCCTCTAGTTCCTCGAGACCTTCCACCCGAGCGGACTCAACATGCTTGTTCCGGCGGGAGAGGCCCTAGACGCTTGAACACGGACACGCGGCGGCATCCTTTTTCCTTTGTTTGCATTCTGGAGTTCTCGATTGTTGGCAATCGGCTCATTCCCGAGTCCCGCAATGTTTGAAGAAAGGACAGTCCTGCCGATCCATGCCATCTTGCCCCCTTGACCTCCTGCGTGACGATTGTACCCGTCGTTGTTTCTATCATGCTGACGGTACCTCCTGTCCTCTGCATTAGACCGACAACTTATCTCATCATCTACGTCGTAGCGCTGTCGGTCGGTCATACTGCTGTCCATATTTGTTGAGGAGATGCTCGGAGAGTGGACGTTGATACCGCACGCTCTTCACTTCCCTCCCCTACCGGTATTGTCATCTTGGGGCCGGTCACGTGGATCGGCTCCTCTTCATCCTTGCCACGTGAGTGGCCTCATCTCTGCCATGGCGGCTTGCAAGCCCTGCCACGCTGACGCCAAAGGAGAACTCTGGCTGACATATGGAGCGGCTGAGATCCACCATGTTGTCGCCCGGCAACAGACGTGTGTCTTCATTGAGCTCGTTGCCGTGCGCACGGGTCTCTTCAAAGGAGCCGATGAGTTCGGCTTCGAGGGTTGCCTTGGTCTCGTGATGTTTCTTTTTGAGCTCATCAGGCAGATCCTCGTACTTGACCGGAGTGCTTTCCGCCATCTCGGATGTAGATGGCGATGTAGTGGATGTCGAAGGGTGTCCCATGGCGGTGCGAATGTGTTGTCGTCGAAACCCCCGGGTGGGCGAGACGCAACACGCAGAGCCGGAACAACTAGGGCTGCGGCTGGCCCGGTCCCTCCTAGCGACGGCCCGCCTCTCTGGGTCGCACGTCCGATGCTATCGCAGGGCGTGCCACCTGACCTATACCTGGTCAGGAAGGTGTGGATGATGCCTCGCTTAGTTTCGCAGGGCACACACGTAAACGTTAAATACGAGCCTCGATCGGCTCACAGGTTGTCTCGGCTCAAAGAGCCGATTCACCCATGATTCACGGGTGTCCAATATAGGGTGTCCCGCTTGATCAAGATAAAGCGATTAGATCACGACGATTTAGGGTTTTCACCGCATAATCGGATCATCCTACTCACGATTGGGCCTCGCGCTCGCGCACGGTGACCGTAAGCCGATCCTAGACAGGGCCTAAAAACCAACACGAGGTTGATCCTCGGAACCTTTCTAGGGCTAGCGAACGCCACCCTACACGCCGCCGGATCCTCCAACCCTTTGTAAGGCCTAACTATTGCAGATATTAAACTAATCCTTGAAGAATCAAGGAGCAACCGTAACGGATCAGATCTACTAAACCATGATCAAGCGGGGTGCCGCCCCTACACCTAAGATAGGTGTAAGGGCGGCTAGACATGCAAGAGTCGCACTACGATAGCATATTATACGAGGAACAATGCTAACCCTAACATGTCTAAGATAACTACGTTGCTCGCCATCAAAAGGCTTCGCACGAGCAACGCATGAACAACGTGGATAGGTGTACCGCCTAGATCGCAAGATGCATCTAGGCAGCATGGTGCTTACCGGTAGAAACCCTCGAGACGGAGGAGTTGGCGATGCGCCGAGATTTGTTTGGGGTGAACGTTGGTTGTTGTTTATTCCATAAACCCTAGGTACATATTTATAGTCCAGGGGACTTTCTAATGTGGGCGTGCACTAAACCGTGCACGGGTAAAACTCTATCTTCTAATCTAAGATGCGATTTACTATGTTACAGATACACGGGCAGTTTAGTCCAACTTGGTATAAAAGGCCGATTCATGTACTTCTTCCGTATATAATCTTTAACTCCTTCTTCAATCACGGCCCACCTCTGACTTGGTCAAATTCTGGTGATAACAACAAGTTGAATAGCCTTGTCGGTAACGAGATCGAACTAGGTATGATGATACATATGATCAAGTATCGAACAAGTGCTGGTATCGAAGTAACAAAGAGAATGTGATACAACATAATGGTTCAAACGACGATCACATCTTTGTAGAATATACGAGGGGTCACTATTGTTCTCCAGAACACCTTGGTGATCATTGATCGCAGAGTGTCTCGATCACGTCTGTGTCATTCTTGAACCGTAGGAAACACACTTAAGGATTAAATGAAACTTAAGATTGTTTTGGATTCAAAGAAAACACCGGAGAATAGAGAAGAGAGAACCAAAAAGGATTCCAGGAAAATCTGAAGTTGTTCGGAATAGTTCGGAAGGTGTCTCGAACAAATGGCAATTAAAGGATATGTTTAATATGTTGATATATTTAATTTGATAAAAATATGATTATTATTTAATTAAAAGGGCACCCCTACCTTATTGGGTCCATATGGAAGGGTCCCATAAAAGAAAAGGAAAAGGGAAAACCGATGTAGCCCGCCATTACTCGCATGTGCTCAGAATGCGAAGCGGGCCATTGATGGTCGCACCGATGAGCACTGGGAGCATAACGCTTGCAGGCGGGCTTGGGGCGGAAGCGGGAGGACACACGCGGTCCATGACACATCCGTACAGACGCATTTCCAGCCTACATTTGGGTTTAGAATCGTTATGTTTGCAAGCGTCGGCCTGTTTGAGTCGGGCACTAGAATAGGTTTTCCCTGTCCTTGTGTCCACGTAGACTAAAATGAACCTCCTCTGTGCTTCTAGGTGCTCAAGGTGCCCTAATAATGTCATCAATAGAGAACGACTTTGCTCGAGTGAATGTACATCGAGCAACCTGGAATCAAAATATCTAGGCTGGCTCGATAATTTAGCTTGCTAAAACGGCTTTGCGTCTGTTGACCGCCAAAACCCACCGTCGGGCAGCGACAGTCAGCACTAGTAGAGCCGGGAAGAGTCTAGAGCTACGGCTGGCTGAGACCCTCCGAGCGACGGCCCGCAATGCTCTTCTCGGTCACACGCGCGATGCGATGCAAGGAGCGTGCCACCTGACCTATACCCGGTCGTAGGTGATGGGGGATGCCTCGCTAGTTCCTGCATGGCATACACGTGAACGTTAAATACGAGCTCGATCGGCTCTCATTACCCCGTGAATCGGCTCAAAGAGCCGATCCACCCATGATCCGTAAGGGGTGCACGAATACTTGGTGATCCCGCTGATCAGATAAAGCTAATGAGATCTACGACGATTTAGGGTTTTCACCGCATAATCGGATCATCCTACTCCAAGTTAGGCCTCGCGGCCACGCACGGTGCTCATAAGCCGATCCTAAACAAGGCCAAAGAACCAACAATGTAGTTGATCCACTTAACATCCGTTTAGGACTTGCGAACGCCACCCTGCGTGCCACGGGATCCTCCCCCTTTGTAGGGCCTAACTATTGCAGATATTAAACTAATCCTTGCAGAGCAAGGAGCAATCGTAACGGATCGATCTACTAAACGATGAACAAGCAGGGTGCCGCCCCCATGCCCGAGATAGGCATGAGGACGGCTAGATATGCAAGGGTTGCACTACGTAAGCATGTTTATACGAAGAACAATGCTAACCCTAACACATCTATGATAACTACGTTGCCCGCCATCAAAGACGCTTCAGTACGGGCAACGCATGAACGAATAAATTGTGCTGCCTAGATCGCAGATGATGCTGCGCATGTCGCTTACCTGATTGAAACCCTCGAGACGAAGGAGTTGGCGATGCGCTGAGATTGGTTTGTTTGGGGAACGTGTGTTGTTGTTTATTCCATAAACCCTAGGTACATATTTATAGTCCAGGGGACTTTCTAATGTGGGCATGCACCAAACCGTGCACGGGTAAAACTCTAACTTCTAAACTAAGATGCGATCTAATATGTTACAGATACACGGGCAATTTAGCCCAACTTGGTATAAAAGGCCGATTCACGTATTTCTTCCATGTATATCTTCAAACCCATCTTGATCGCGGCCCACCTCTCACTGGTCAAATTCTGGTGATAACACATGCCCCCCTGGTTTTGGAAATGACATTTCCAAAATCATTACGCTTTCTTTCGTCGGGTCATGTTGTGGCAGCAGAAACCTGCCGCAGAATCCTTCATCATGATGCCTTGCCCTTCCGTTTCCACTTCCGCGTGGCCTGCGAAATTTTTCTGTTGGGCACCACTTCCTGAGATGTTGTAGCACTGAATCTCCCTCATATCCCCTTTTATCTGGTTTCTCATGACCTTTATAGCCCTGCTCTGTCCCTTTGAAGAAGATTATGATGGAGGGCCAACCGATGACGTCTCAATCGGCTTCTTAAGAACATAGTATCTACCAACTCCGTTGCCCCCCGAGCCTCAGTCAAGGCGAGAACAGCGGCGAGCCAGCCAAATGGTCCACCATCGGTCTCCACATCGCAATGCAGCGCCAGCCGATTCGAACAAAATCGGCTTCCCAGAGCAAAAAGCCTTCAGGGTGAGCTGTCCCCCTGAACCATCATCTTGGCAGACTGATGCAACTTACCCTTGACCTAATCTGCATGTTCATGCTGTTCTTGTTGTCGATCAGGATTGTGATCCTTCAAACTTGCCAAAAGGAGTTGGAGGTCTTTGAAGAGAGGATCTGCGTCCAAACACTTACATTGAAGAGTTCATCCAATAGAGCCTCTCCATGTAACTTGATAACTGCTTCATGTAATCCTGGAGCACCAACTCTGTTGGAAGGACGAGCACCATGTTTGAGCCAGCCGATGTCTCATCATCGCTTTCCTTTGCTTGGGGCGCCACTCAACCCGGTACTCTAATGCGCCTTGTGTATATCTTCTCGATATTGTCAACATAAAGTAATATAACGAGTGCAATATGCAAGTATGTAGGAATCAATGCACAGTTAACACAAGTGTTTGCCTTTTTTTAGATAGAAGTAAATGGGTAACTGACTCAACAATAAAAGTAGAAGAAAGGCCCTTCGCAGAGGGAAGAAGGGATTAAATCATGTGCTAGAGCTTTTTAAGTTTTGAAATCATATAGAGAGTATAAAAGTAAAGTTTTGAGAGGTGTTTGTTGTTGTCAACGACTGATAGTGGGTACTCTAACTACCTCATCAACCAGACTTTCAAGAGCGGCTCCCATGAAGGACGTTCTCTCTACCAGCAAGGTAGATCATCCCTCCTCTCTTTTGTCTACACATGTACTTTAGTTTAGTTTTTTTCTCCTTTTTTTTTTTAGATGACACTCCTCCCAACCTTTGCTTTCTCAAGCCATGGCTAACCGAACTGGTGCCTTCCAACAATCACATACCGTGAAGGAGTGTCTATTTTCAAAATGAAGTTGCTTACTGATGAATCAAAGCAAAACATGTGAAGAGAATTATTAATGCAAGTTAATTAATAGGGGCTGGGAACCCCGCTGCCACTCTTTTTGCAAAGTTATTGGATAAGCTGATGAAGCCACTAGTCCATTGTGAAAGTCTCACAAAGTAAATGACAAGATCGAAAGATAAAACACCACATACTTCCTCATGAGCTATAAAACATTGACACAAATAAGAGATAATAGCTTTTGAATTGTTTAAAGTAGCACATGAAGTATTTGCTTGGAATGGCAGAGAAATACCATGTAGTAGGTGTATATGGTGGACACAAGTGGCATAGTGTTTGCCCAAGGATTTTGGATGCATGAGAAGCATTCCTCTCGATACAAGGTTTAGGCTAGCAAGGTTGTTTAAAGCGAACACAAGTATGAACCGGCATGAGAAACTCACATAAAAGACATATTGAAAGCATTATAAGACTCTATACCGTCTTCATTGTTGTACCTTTATCATCATATCGAAGCCGATCGCTTGAAACGGCCTCCTCTTTGTCCTTGCCATGGCGGTAAACATGAGCTACCATGTAGTTAACTTCTGGCGCAGAGCTCGGTCCGTCTTCCGAAGGGGTGGATGATCTACTTGGTCGAGGGCACCGGCCGTAGCCGTTCCACCTGATGCCATGAGAACGGGTCTTCGAGAAAGCCGATTAGATCGGCTTCAAAGAGAGCCTTGAGCTCATCATACTTCTTGTGCTCATCGCAGCTCGCGTACGTGATCGGGTCGCCACCATCTCACCGTGGATGTCGACATGGTTGCCGAAGAGAGTCTTCCGCAATCTCGATGTAGATGGCGATGCGGTGGATGTAGAAGATTGTCCCACCGGCCGCCGAATGTGTTGACCGCCAAAACCCACCGTCGGGCAGCGACAGTCAACACTAGTAGAGCCGGGAAGAGTCTAGAGCTGCGGCTGGCTGAGACCCTCTCGAGCGACGGCCCGCAATGCTCTTCCGGTCACACGCGGCGATGCGAAGTGCAAGGGGCCACCTGACCTATACCTGGTCGTGAAGGTGATGGGGGATGCCTCGCTTAGTTCCCGCATGGCATACACGTAAACGTTAAATACGAGCCTCGATCGGCTCTAGGTTCGTGAATCGGCTCAAAGAGCCGATCCACCCATGATCCGTGCGGGGTGCACGAATACTTGGTGATCCTGCTTGATCAAGATAAAGCTAATGAGATCTACGACGATTTAGGGTTTTCACCGCATAATCGGATCATCCTACTCCAGGATGGGCCTCGCGGCCACGCACGGTGCTCATAAGCCGATCCTAAACAAGGCCAAAGAACCAACAATGTAGTTGATCCACTGAACATCCTGTTTAGGACTTGCGAACGCCACCCTCGTGCCACTGGATCCTCCCCCCTTTGTAGGGCCTAACTATTGCAGATATTAAACTAATCCTTGCAGAGCAAGGATCAATCGTAACGGATCAGATCTACTAAACGATGAACAAGCAGGGTGCCGCCCCCATGCCTGAGATAGGCATGAGGACGGCTAGATATGCAAGGGTTGCACTACGTAAGCATGTTTATACGAAGAACAATGCTAACCCTAACACATCTATGATAACTACGTTGCCCGCCATCAAAGACGCTTCACGGGCAACGCATGAACAACATGGAGCTTGCTGCCTAGATCGCAAGATGCGATCTAGGCAGCATGTCGCTTACCCGATTGAAACCCTCGAGACGAAGGAGTTGGCGATGCGCCGAGATTGCTTTGTTTTGGGGAACGTTGTGTTGTTGTTTATTCCATAAACCCTAGATACATATTTATAGTCCAGTAGACTTTCTAATGTGGGCGTGCACCAAACCGTGCACGGGAAACTCTAACTTCTAAACTAAGATGCGATCTAATATGTTACAGATACACGGGCAATTTAGCCCAACTTGGTATAAAAGGCCGATTCACGTATTTCTTCCATGTATATATCTTCAAACCCATCTTGATCGCGGCCCACCTCTGACTCGGTCAAATTCTGGTGATAACAGCGTCTAGGTGATGGAGATGCCCTAATAATGTCACAATATAGGAAGTACTTACCAAGAACATCAAGCATTTGAATTTTGCTAGCTCTAGGTCAATGGAGGATTAAGTTAGTTTTAGATGAACTCTAGAATTATTAGATTTGTGTACTGATTCGTGTACATGAGAATTACACGTCGGTGTGCAATTACACATGGTATGCAATTACACATCTTTTTCCTCAGTTACACAGATATTACACATGAAAGTTGGTGACCGAGAAGTTGGTCCTGCATGGACTAAAACTAGCCATGTTTTGTCTTGATAAATTGGTCAAAATAGGACTGCTCTTATGGTCAGTGAGAGTAACTCTACACCGGGCGACCAGGAATCAACTCTGGCCATTTTTCGTCAGGGAAACGAATGTTCAGATGAGCTGAAAGATACTTCGTTGTATACCACTATGAAAAGAAGCACAGGGTACGCACTGCGTCGCGTACTTGCTTAAGCTTCTACTATTGTTATTTTTTGTTGCTGTCCCGTTCCTTATAAAGTAATGAAGACTCGACTGACCGTACTCGGTGACGGCACGCACCGGCAAATCGTCGTGCAAAACCTCACGAACCCATGCCATTTCTACGTTATTTAGTTTTGTTTTCTGATCGGCACCGGCTGTCGTACGTGGGCTGCTTGCGAGTTGTGATTAACAAATTCAGGCACGGAACCACGAACGGAGTTCTCTTTTTTTGGCGCGTACACGAACGGAGGTTTTGACCATTCCTCTGTGGTTGGCGCCGGATACTGTACCAGCGGTCTGAGAGCATCTCCACCGGGGATTTGGCTTTTTTATCTGGGGAAAATTCCCCATACCGTCGCGCCATAGACTATTTTATGGATCGATTGAAATTTAAACAAATTCATAAATAATTGGACCGCAAGTATATAAAGGAATTAACCTCACTCCCTAGAAGCTGACCAAAATGATTATCAATATGAGGATGTGGATACCTATTCTTCACGGTTCGCTTATGAGTTTCAATGCAAAGGCGTTTGACCTTCTTTCTAACAAACAATACGGACGTGGAGATCAACTTAGGCGAATTCACCCAGAAGTTCTTGTAATTGCTTATTAAACTCGTCCATTTTTATTATCGCCATCCAATGCTTAGAGATTCGAGCCGGTAGCAAATCTATGGTGAATGACAATTTCCATCAAAGTTATGTCTATATTACAAATTTGAACGAAATTTGCTAAAAACTAAGTCTAATCTAATCGGAGTCGGAGAAGTCGGCTAGGTCAATGACCATGCCTAGGTCTGCAGCCGACCAAGCCTTGCCGAAGCCCGACCTGCATCACTGGTGGAGCCATGTTGTACGACTCGCGGTGCGCGTGGGTTAGGCCGGTGCCCTTGGTCAGATCATTGGGGTCGCGGAACAACAACTGCGCCTGCTGGTACTCGTCCCCCGCCTCCGGCTCCGACTCCTCCTTCTTCACCTTCTTCAACAGTGGCGACGGTGTCGACTGTTTCTTCTTGGGACGGAGGAAGAGGCAGCCCTTTGGTGAGCGTGGCTCTAGCTTCGGCTGCCGGAAAGGAAACCACGCTTCATAGCGCGTCGGCGAGCGAGGCCGAGGATCTACCGGATAATAGTTATCGTTTTCTTGCTTAAAAACATGAATAAATTGTGATACTCTGTCCAACCCATTAAACACGTCGAAAGTTTATCTAAATTTAAATATATCTAGTCACTAAATAATGTCTAGTAAATTTTTGACATCTTTAATGGAATGGAGTGACGTACTTGTATTATGAGTCAGAGGGACTGAGGGAGTACTATGTCACTTCTGGATGATCGATGATCACCAAAAAGAAATTCAGAAAAGGATGAAAAACTGAGCGAGAGAGGAGAGTCACGTAGAGAGGGGATATTCCGCAACTAGTTGTGCTCGCACCCCATTTTTATTGTGATATTTCCAAGTTTCCAATAAATGCAAACTAAAATTCTAGACATATATTGTGTTGAATCTTGTGCATCTATGAATGGGAGTTTCCTGGGTGGGCTCCCTCCATCCCATTCCCTACAGCGTGTGATCTCTCTACTCCTAAGAGCATCTCCAGTCGCGTCCCTCAAATGAGGCATCCGCGGACAAGAAATGGGAAAAATCGTCCGGCGCGTCCCCCCAAAACTAATTACGCTTCATTTGTGTCCGGCCCCCTAAGAGACTCTATGCATAGAGTTTCTACCGGGGACGACACAAAACAGCCCCACATGCATGCATGCAACCCTAGTCCCCACATGTTAGTCTCTTTCCCCACACTTTCTCTCACCTACTTTTCCCACATGGGATGGTCCCCTTTATTAAAATGCATACATCCGGACGCTGTTTGAGGGACGCGGCTGGAAAGTGCCTCTTTTTTTTACAGATTTTTGGTCTCTTTTTATCCTGCGCGGTTCCAAATATACCGCAAATCATTTGTGCCGGAAGCTTTTTGAGGGACGCGACTCAAGATGCTGCCTCGCTATCGCCGTAATCCTCTCCCTGTCCACAGATTCCACCCGCCACCAGCGATGCCGCAGCTGAGCCTGAGCACCAACGTGCCGGTGGACGCCGTCGTCGCCGCCGACATCATCAGGGACTGCTCCAGGGCGCTCGCCAGGATCATCGGCAAGCCAGAATCCGTAACTCCTCTTTCGTCCCTTCTCAGCGCGCACTCCATCTGTTCGACGGAATGCCTCCTTAGCCTGTGCTTACACGAACTCAGTTCTCTGAACCTGTGTTGTCTTTCGGCTTTCGCCTTGGCGCAGTATGTGATGGTGTCAATCGACGGGTCGGTGCCGACGTCGTTCGCCAGGAGCGAGGAGCCCGCGGCGTACGGCGAGATCATGTCCATCGGCGGCCTCGGACCCGGCGTCAACAGGAAGCTCAGCGCCGCCCTCGCCGAGATTCTCGAGGCCAAGCTCTCCATCAGCGGCTGCAGGTTCTACGTCAAGTTCGACGATGTGCAGGTCCGTCCGACACATCCCTCCCCGCTCTGCCCCCACACAGCTCTACTGACATCTTCTGATAGCTGATAGCAAGAAATGCATTTTGTGCCTCGTCCTGGTGCTGCAGGGATACAATTTGGGCTTCAACGGATCCACCTTCTGAGCTGAGACAAGTCCATCGCATGGAAGATGTTGGAATGTCCAGGGACAGTAGTGAAACTAGCAGTACATGCTTTACAGTCGCCATTGTGTATCTACTGCATCTTCCATCAGTTAACGTTTCGCACATATCTGAAATTCTGATGTACCTTCGCTCCAGTTCAACCGAATGCAGGATCTGCTTAATGGTCTATTGTTCAGTTATTTGTTCTGACAAGTTGTGAGGATGCAAGGAAAAACAGAGTTCGAAAATACTCCAGTAGAGAGATTGAAATTTCACACTTCTTTGCTGATTTTCTTTTACCAGGGAAGTGCACTAAAATTTGGCCACCATAATGTGTCGGCACATCCACCCTGTACATCAATATGTTGGTACTGCATTTTTGCAGGAAGCTTCAGAATTTATACCACTCTATCCAAACAGAGAACACCATACAAACTACAATTTCTACTGCTCTTGAAGAAACAAGACAGATCTGAAGTTAAACCACCACGAAGCAAAACAGATGGAACCAAGGTCACTCGAAAGCTGACGCCTCCATATATAGAGGAGCGTCTAAGATTACAACTTACACTCCGGTTAAAAGGAAAAGATTACAACTTACACAAGTCTATGATAACTGAGTTCTTAATAACCGAATTCCGCTTCTACAACACAATACAACATATATACTACAAGTACTGATCCATAGCCAGAAAAATTCATACGCTGGCTTATTGTGCAAATATTTACAAAACAGATCACCGAACGTGATATCTTGGTAGGTTTGATAGTCGATGTAAGATTTATACAAAAAACGAACATGCGAAGAACCTGGTGCGGCATACTGCTCTCACATGTTCATTCCTGCTTGTCACATATTCACCATTGTGGCGGCCTCAGGGTGGTACTGGAGCATCTCCTGCCACAACATTTCTCGGATCGTCTCTACGCCGATGTTTTCATCTATATCCAGATCAATGGGTACCTGGGCAGGAGGGTTTGCGGCTGGATCATACAGCGCAGACATGTAGGGGTGCGCCAGAGCCTCAAGGACACTAATCCTTTTAGAAGGATCAAAGACAAGCATCTTCTGCAACAGATCAATGGCAAGAGGGTGCGCCTGTGGGTACATGTTAGAGAGGGGAATTCCTGGGGTGTATGGAAGGGATTTGATGTAGTTGCGAGCTTTCCGGTTGTCAATGAACTCAAGGTCACTGTCACTCATGGTGCCAAGAACATTGACTATAAGCTTAAGCTGATTTAGGCACTCGGTTCCCGGAAAGATCGGCTTGCGGCCAAGTAGCTCAGCAAATATGCAGCCAACAGACCAGACATCTATGGAGGTGCCATAGTTGTCGCAGCAGAGCAGCAGCTCAGGAGCTCTATACCAGCGGGTGACAACATATTCAGTCATAAACTGACCTTTAGTGTTGTTTGTGCGAGCCAGGCCAAAGTCACAGATCTTCAGATCACAGTTTGCATTAACCAGAAGGTTCCCTGGTTTCAGGTCTCTATGGAGAATCCCTGCTGAATGAAGGTACTTCAGCCCTCGGAGTAGCTGCAGTAAACAAAAAGGTTGCATCTTAGACTATTGTTTTGTTGACAAATATTACTGAAATTGTAAATCAATCAGCACAAAATCCAAAGATATCACAGCAAGAAACTAACATTATTGTATTTGTGCACTAACAATATGCCCAAGTCTGGCACCTATACATAGCTTTCGTTCAAATAAGTTATACAAAGGCTTAAGCTCTATATGTTCATGCAAATAGCCTGCGGAAATCTAGATGTGTATTAAGTTGCTTTTAAGCACTGTTTGGGAGCAGCTATAGAAGCTCTATTACAGACATACTGAAAAAAACAGTGCTTCCTCCAGTAATTAGCAGATATTTATTTGGTAACTTAACTACTCCCTCCGTACCAGTTTATTGGGCCAACACATAGTTCAAGAAAAAAAATTGTACCATAAATTAGGTCAAGGAAACATAAATTATATGTTACAAAGATCATACCATTGGAAATGTCTTTTGAATGTGAATCCAACGGTTTAATTTTCGTGACATAAAATTCATATTTTGTTAACCAAATTTGCAGTCAAACATTTTTCTTAAACTACGTGCCGGCTTAATAAACCGTATGGAGGTAGTTGGAAATCAACAACTTAAGATAGACCATGAACTTAATGTAAATTTGTACAGGACTAAAACAGCATTGTATCGCCATACAAGAACCTTTTCTGAAACAATCAAACATGGCAGATAGATTAAACAAGATCTTGCCAACTACAAAACCTAGGCATCAGACATGAATTATATTTCTAGTTAGGTAATTTGGCATCGCTTTGATGAAGGCTAAAAATATAATCAGTTGTACTTTGATTTGTATCGGAAGTAAAAACTACATATAAGTCATGGGACTGGCTATGGGATGGCTAAGCCAGCCATAACCATGACTTCGAAATGAATGCTTAGCCTGAGGTCTTAAAGAACTAACATATGACAGAATAATGAACAAATGAAAGAGTATTATGTACTCAAGCGGAAAGCAAGCATAAGAATGAAAAAACAGAGCCGGCCCTTTACCTGAAAAAGGAAATACTGGCAGTGGTCATTGGAAAGCGGCTGCGACGACTTGACAATCTGATGCAGATCCGTGTCCATGAGCTCAGACACTAGGTACACATCCTTGAAGCTCCTCCTATGTATAGGCATCATTATATCCTTCAAGCAAATGACATTCTCGTGACGCAGGTGCCGGAGGAGCTTGAGCTCGCGCAGCGTCCTGAGTGCGTCGACGCGGTTGTCGAAGACGTTGTTGATCTTCTTGATGGCGACCTTCTCGTTGGTCTCCTGGTTGATGGAGGAGCAGACGATCCCGTAGGCGCCCCGCCCGATGGGCTTGATGGGCACGTACTTGGTGTCGATCTCGAACATGGTCTGCCACATGGTGTAGTAGTGCTTGCCGTGGTTGCCCATGCCGTTGGGAGGATCCACCATCATCGCCATTTTCTGCGGAGGAATGGAGAACGTAGGGTTAACAGTCTCGTAGAGGAAACTAAGGAGGCGTGGCAATGAAAATGGTTCACTAGTTTGTTGTTGACAGACAGACAGACAGTGTGAGTGACGATCTTATGCTACACCGGTTTGCAGTATTTTCTTCACGGATGACGGTTATGAGCTTGACTTTTTCCATGGTAGCAGCCTCTAACACAATAAAGATTTTTTTACTACAGTGGCTAAGACAATTTTGTTTGACTTCCCCAACGTTCCTCTGCGTGAATCCGAGCCACCCTCCCCTCCCCTACCCAATCCCACACCCAGAGCAGCGCAATTCAAAGCTCAATCGGATCAAAATTGCCGCATTTAGACGCAAATCCTCCCGCCCTTCTACCTCCCACGAGCATACATCCTAGCGGCGGCGGCCGGAAGCAGCCCAATTCGCCGGCGGCAAGCAAGCGGCGCCGCCTAAGCTCAGTAAGATGCCTTAGAGAAGAAAGAAAGAACTCGTGCAAGAAATGGAGGGAGAGAGACGCTGCTCGCAGCTCCCAGGGGGAATCGATCGCTCACCTGAGGACGCAGGAACAGTAGCAGTAGCCGATCTGAATTCTGAAAGGTCCAACCGGGGAGGACTTCCGGGAGCTGGGGAGGAATGGAGGGGAACGCGCGCGCGCACGCGGAGGGCAGGAGGCGGAGAGCGACCGAGCAGACGGGCGCACTGCTATTTTTAATTGCTGGGGGAGCAAGGAGCGTAGGTGTACTACTGTGCCACTACTACTAGCACTGGAGCTGGAGGAGTGGGAATTGGAAGATGGCGACGGGGCGGTGCCGCTCGGAAACAGCGAGGGGGCGGCTACACGCGGCGGCCTGCGGAAAGAGCTCGTCCAAGCCGCCGCCATATATACCCACGCCGCGCCCACATGGCCAGGAGACACATGGCCGCCCCTCCGCCCTCCTTCCATTCCCGTTAAGGTAAGCCGCCCGCCGGCTTTCCGGCCGCGGCCGGAGGCAGCGCGGCCGGCGCACGTGCCCACGTCCGCGTAGCGTGCTCCACCGGCGCGACGGCCGTGCGTGCGTGTCCGGCGCCGGGCGGGGCCACGATTTCTTCGGCCGATCTGGGCAGCGGTTTCGTGGCCTTTTCGTCCCGGTGTTTTGCCCGCCTCGTGAACCCTGCGGTGCACGGAGCGGCGATGCGCGCGCGCACGCCAGGGCAATGATTTGAGTCACTGCCTGCCCAACTTTTTGGAGAGAACCTTCATTCAGAGGAAAGATACATAGTCCTCACCTACGCCATCCACGACGAAGAGCTGCTTACCAAACTCACTCTACTCTTGTAGTAGTATGCAGGGAGCAAATTAAGACTGTTAGGAAAATACGCCATTAGATACTAGCCAGCCCATAATATATAAGACATGTACAAGTGCACATATACGCAGTAAGCCTCCTAACATATCGAAACTACAATACAGATATATACATCTAACACCCTCAAACTCACGCATCCACAACACCGAGTTTGGAGAAGAAATCATGTTGCCGAACAGGCCTTCGTAAAGAAATCCGCCAACCGCAAATCAAGGCACATAATGAACCGCAACAACATCATCCTGTACCTGAGCACGTGTGTAAAAAGCATCAACACCAATATGCTTGGTCAGCTCATGCTTGACCGGATCACGTGCAATACTGATAGCACCTGTACTGTCATGGAGTGGGTGTCGTAACAGAGACCCCAAAATCTGCAAGCAACCACCGTAACCAAGTCAACAACAAAGCCATAGCCCGCAACTCAGCCTCAACACTCGAACGGGAAACGCAACGTTTCTTCGTCTTCCAAGCAACAAGCGAACCACCAAGAAACACACAGTAAGCAGAAAGTGAACGACGATCCGTAGGATCACTCGCCCACGTAGCATCCGAATAGCACTGGAGCTGGAGAGAGCTGGAACGGGGAAAGAAAAGGCGACGAGTGATCGTGCCACGAAGGTAACGAAGAACACGGAGGAGATGACTATAGTGAACAGTGGTAGGAGCTGAGACAAACTGACTCAGAATATGAACAGGATAAGAAATATCAGGACGAGTGACAGCAAGATAAACAAGACTCCCAACAAGATGGCGATAACGAGTGGGATCAGGAAGAGGATCACCATCAGTAGGACGAAGCTTAACATTAAGCTCCATAGGAGTATCAACCGTGCGCTCATCCCCAAGAGCAGCACGAGCAAGAAGATCCTGAATGTACTTTTCCTGAGAGATAGAAAAGCCATCAGAAGTGGATGAAACCTCAATGCCAAGAAAATAGCGAAGAGGACCAAGATCAGTCATAAGAAACTGATCCCGAAGACGAGCCTTGACGAAGGCAATATACTCAGGATCATCACCAGTAATGATCATATCATCAACATAGAGAAGAAGAAGAGTACGTCCACGAGGAGAAGTGTGAACGAAAAGTGCTGGATCATGAAGACTAGGAGAGAAACCAGCAGCAGTCACCACAGAGGCGAAGCGCTCAAACCAGGCACGAGGGGCCTGTTTGAGACCATAGAGAGAACGTCGAAGACGACAAACCATCCCATCGGGAACAGAATACCCAGGAGGAGGCTGCATGTAAACCTCCTCACTCAACTCGCCATTAAGAAAAGCATTCTGAACATCAAGCTGGGAGACAGACCAGCGGCGAACAGCGCAACAGCAAGAAGGGTACGCACAGTAGTCATATGAGCCACAGGGGCAAAAGTCTCATCATAGTCACGGCCGTGCTCCTGCTGAAAACCACGAGCCACAAGACGCGCTTTATAGCGCTCAAGAGATCCATCAGAGCGAGTCTTAATTTTATAGACCCACTTACACGTGATGGGACGAACACCAGAAGGGGGAGAAACAAGATCCCAAGTGCCAGTGCGCTCAAGCGCAGCGATCTCCTCAGCCATGGCAAGCTGCCATTCAGGATGACGCTCGGCATCCCGATAAGAAGTCGGCTCGGAAACGACAGAGAGACCATACTGACTAGGAGAGTAACGAACTGGAGCACGACGCTGACGAACAGGCCGTGAAGGGGGAAGCTCATCTGCAGAAGACAAGTCATCAGAAGAAGAGGAAGAAGGGACAACATCGGAAGGAGAACCGGAGAACGAGGAGTACTAGGTGGACTAGACGAACGAGAGGATGGCGCCGAAGGGGGCGCATCAGAAGTAGGAGGGAGGAGGGACAGCAGGGGTGCATCCGGAAAAAGAAGAAAAGAGATATCATCCACCGGGTAAGTACCCGAGGTGGGGCGAGGATAGAAGGGACGCGTCTCATCAAACGTGACATCACGAGAGATGCGCATCCGACGACCAACGGGGTCCCAACAGCGATAGCCCTTATGCTCATCACTGTATCCGAGAAAAACACACTCAACAGACTGAGCGGTCAGTTTGGTGCGTTCGCGAGGAGGCAGAAGGACATAGCAGACGCAACCAAAAGAACGGAGAGTCGAGTAGTCTGGAGAAACACCAGAGAGACGCTCGAGAGGAATGCCACCCTGTAGAGCAGCGGAAGGCTGAATGTTAATGAGGTGGGCCGACGTAGCGACAGCCTCAGCCCAGAAATGTGGCGGAAGAGAAGAGGCAATCATCATAGCACGGGTGGTCTCAAGAAGATGACGATGCTTACGCTCGGCGACGCCATTTTGAGCATGCGCGCCGGGACAAGAAAACTGAGCGAGGGTGCCCTCCTCAGCAAGGACACCACGAAGGTGCTGAGAGATATACTCACCAGCAGAATCAGCACGGAACACGCGGATGGGTGAGGAATACTGAGTGCGGACCATGGCCGCAAAACGCTGATAAATAGAGAGCACCTCACTGCGAGAGTGCATGAAAAACACCCAGGTGTACCGTGAAAAATCATCAATGAATAAGATATAGTATCGATGGCCCCCTTTCGAAGCGAAGGGAGCCGGACCCCAAACATCTGAATGGACTAAATCGAACGGTCGCTGAGAGACAGACACACTAGTAGGATAGGGAAGCTGAATCTGTTTGCCTAACCTACAACCCTGACAGTGTAACGACCCATCTCCAGAGACAGACCCCAGAAGGCCACGATGAACCAAAGACGACAGGCGAGAGTCACAAAGGTGACCAAGACGATGATGCCACTGCTGAAAAGAGCCGGTGACAGAGGCAACAACCGGAGGAGAACTGGCAGATGAAGTGGCAGCGGAAGGAACACGAAGCCAGTCTAACTCCCAAAGCCCCGGAGACTGACGGCTACGAGGGCCAGCTCCAACCAGGGCATGTGTGCGACGATCCTGAACCGCACAAGACTCAGCGTCAAGAATGACGCGACAACCAGAATCGGTGAGCTGGCTAGCAGAGAAAAGGTTCATCTGAAGGCGAGGAACATGAGAAACATCAGGGACAGAGAAAGAGGGAGTAGAAAGGGTGCCTGTACTAGAAACAGGAATAGAGGTACCATCAGCCGTGACAACACGGACAGGAGAAATAAGAGACCGAAGAGCAGACAGAATAGAAGACTCAGAGGTCATATGAAAGGAAGCTCCAGAATCCAGATACCACGGGGACGTACCTGACTGTGTAGAAAGTGGTGGTCGCGCAGTGCCAGAAGAGCCAGTCACAGAACCAGCAGCGCCCGGCGAGGAAGAGTCTGGAGTAGCGAGCAGACCACGAAGACCCCTGAGAATGTCCTGATCAGAGAGTGCAACTGCAGAAGATCCTGAAGAGCCAGCCTGCTGACGATCCTGGAACTGCTGACGTAAACTGGGATCCCGCGTCCAGCAGGTGGAGGAAGTGTGGCCAACCTTGCCACAGTAGGTGCAATAAGGACGAGGGCGGAGACTCGGACCGCGAGGCTGCTGACGTAAACTGGAATCCCAAGCATCAAGCAGGCGGTGAAGCTGCGCTATCTCATGCGCAGAGAGGGGCGCGACTGGAGAGGTCGACGTACAATCAGGTGCCGACGAGGAGCTATCACCCACACGCACAGAGGCCACCAAAGGGGACGACGGAGAGCAACACGCCGATGAAGACAGAGTCGGCAAAGCGCGGTCATAACCACGTGAAGAGGCCGCGAAAGTCGATGTAGAGCGGCAGGCCGACGTAGACGGAGTCGACGAAGCGCGGCCATAACCGCGGGAAGAGGCCGCAAAAGTCGATGTAGAGCGGCGGGCCGACGTAGACGAAGTCGGCGAAGCGCGGGCAGAGCCGCGTGAAGAGGCCACAAAAGTCGATGGAGAACGGCAGACCGAGGGAGACAAAGTCGGCGAAGCGCGGGCCGAGCCGCGTGAAGAGGCCGCAAACGGCGACGAAGAATGGCTAGCCGTCATACACGGAGACAGCGGACAAAGACCAAGTACCGAAGGGCCCAAAGAAGGGCGGGATCGGCGGAAGAAGACATCGCTTTTTTTTCAGATCCAAGTCAGGACAGAGGAACGATCGAACAGATCGAACTCAACTAGGCCGAGCGGGCCGAGCTGGAGGCGGCCACGCACAGACGGAGCAAATCGGCCAGAGCTGGGGAGAAATCGACCGGGCTGATCGGCCAGGGACGGCCACGCACGGCGGAAGCGAATCGGCCGAGGCGGGGAGAATCGGCCGGAGCGATCGGCCGGCGGCGGCCGCGCACGGGCGAAATCGATCGGCGGTGAATCGGCGGGGCTTGGGGAGAATCCACGCACCACGCGCGGACGTGCGTGCGGACGGGCGACGGAGTCCCGAGCTGAATCGGGAGTGGGACGGAGCGGCGGCGAGCCGGGCGGAATCGGCCGGGAGCTTGGAAGAGTAATCAGGCGACGGACGCGAGGAGATTGAACAAGCAACTTCGGCCCAACTAGAGGATCAATATTTGCTCGATACCATGTTAGGAAAATATGCTTGTTGTATTACCAGGGGGCCAAATGCCACAATATATAGTACATGTACAGGTGCACATATGCAGAAAGCCCCCTAACATACGGGAAAACTACAATATACAGATATATACATCTAACAAAGACATCTATTCTATCCCTAGAGTAAACTTTCAGATTTTACGGGCTAAACCGTATCCCGCCAATCCTCAATATCTTCGGAGAGTAAATAAAATCATAAGAGTTGGAACTGTCAAAAATGATATCTCGATTTTTTCTTTCTCCAGAATGCAACTTGATGCTATTGTATACTGCTTATGTGTTGGACTATCTCCTTTCAACAACGGGGAAAAAAATTACATTTTCCATTAAGTAAGGAGAAGAGAGTTGTCCTAGGTGGCTTGAGTGATATGATCCGTGTCACTTTTGTACTTGTTTAGTAACAAACACGGTGACTGGTTAGTTAGTGGTTACGCTTGCACAACTCAAGAGTGACTAGCTTGCCAACCTTTTGGATCCCTAGTGGGCAAAATGGTATGGTGCGACGTAGGTTCACCCTTTCCTACCGCCACACGTAATGTGCTAGCGCAGGAACGCTATCCATGGAAATTACTAACAAATCTTAGTCTACTCTTTTATCAACAAAAAAATTAGGCAAAAAGCTTTACATTTTCCCATAATTAAGAAGAAGAGAGTTGTTCTAGGTGACTTCAGTGATATCATTTCTGTCACTTGCTATACTTGTTCAGTAACTAATTCGTGGCGAGCGATTGGTTATGCTTACACAACTCATGAGTGAGTAGGATGCACAACATTTTGGAACTCTTGTGGCAAAAAGGTACACCTGGGTTAGCCTTTTCCTAATGCTTGAAGGGAAGGGTTACTTACAAATTCATGTCTACTCTTTCATGGGAAACAAATTAGGAGTGGTGTAGGATAGCTCCCCGATCCTGCCACATGTAGGTGTGTATCTTGTAGATCGGATAGAGAATTCTAAGTGTATTCGAAGAGTTAGTTTTAGTTCGTACACTTGTCCTCGGATAATGCAAACATAAGCCATTTGATGTCGGACTCGGTCCTATACCGATCAAGCGAAATACTTTGAGTCTCCACATTTTAATATATTCCATATATCTGGTTGAATAGACATCATATTCATTGTGTACAATTCATTTAGACCGAAGGCACACAGTGCCCGACTTTAACTTAATAAAGCCCTGAGGCGAATACGGATACAAGAGTTTAGGGCGCACCCCACAAACACACAGCACGAAAGTCAAAGGCCACACTGGCCACCAAAGTAGCATATTACAACCAAGAACGAACAAGCACTAAGATGAAATTTAGATAGACGGCCGGCGTGGCTGAGGTGGAGCGCAGGTCTGGTCGAAGAGAGATTTAAGCATTGCCTCCAGCTGGGCCAGCAGTGGTTCGTCCTTGCTCCTTTGAAGAGGTCGCCACAGCTGCAAGTTAAGCCTGATTAGGAAAAAAACAATTTGCTGGTTGGCTAGAAAAATTAGCTTTGATTGTGAATTTATTTCGAATTTTCCAAAGCGCCCAGCAAATCGCCGCAAAGAGAACACGAAGAATTCGCTGAGATTTGACATTCAAACTTTGGATACACCTTTCCCAGGTGGAAAAACAAGAAGGGTTCCATGTCACTCCGAGCATGTCCCTGATACCAGCCCAGACGAATTGTGCAAGATCGCAGCGGAAAAAGATATGATCTACGTTTTCAGGAAGCCCACACAGAGCACACAGCCCATCGGAGGGGCCCCTGCGCTTGAGGATCTAGTCATTCGAGGGTAGGCGGCCTCTAGACATTTGCCCAGACGAATTGTGTACAATTCATATGACTTGATAGTTAAATGATAGTCAAAAAAGACTCATAATCTCGAGTTGAAGAGCGTGGAGGTTTGGATCATCTTCAAGGCATATTAGGGAGAATTCTCATTTAGTCAACATCCTCTATTTTCTGAGTTCCTTAACCATCTCCTTGAGAAATAAGACAGCAAACGTCAAAATAGATTAAATATAGCCTAGACAACCATTCTTGGTCATTTCCTATCAAAATGCATCTAAAATCTGTGTTAGTTAGTTCTAAAAAATGTTAATGTCACTTTCTGTTGTCAGCTGGATAGAGAATTGTAAGCCTTTTTTTTATAAAGGGAATATATTAATGTTAGACGATACAAATTATACCCAGCCTCTGCAACAACGCAACACCCTAATGGCAGTACGGATGCACACAGCCAAAAAAGAGAAAAGAAAACTAAGAAATAAAAGTCCCGCTACAACATCCCAGACCTATCAACAACAATACATCCACCACAATGACAACACCTGAAATACAGACTCTCCAAAAGCGACACTTCCAAGAAGGGATCGGTGCACCAGCGCCATCATCTCTCGACCAAAGGTCTTAAGTTTTCACCCTGAAGATAGTCCCCGCTCTCAAAACAATGCCTCCAACAAGGTCATTGCCAGGCACAACCAGTTAAGGCTAGACCTTGGGTTTTCACCCTGAAAGGTAGAACTCTTAACTTCACCTGTGCGGCCGTCCCCACTTTCGTACCACTACTGCGGAGCCCAGAAAGCCAAGCAAGTCCCTCAAGATCGCGGAGACTTGAACCTCCCTTAGCTAGTCCACCAATCCGGCCTTCGTGATATTCCTTCTTCTGACTTCACCATGGACCAAAAAGTCACTTGATGTCAACACAAAATAGAGCTTCGCGCCGCTCCCTCCGGAACCAAACGGTCGGAACAAAAGCATGAGTGCGCGCGACCGAATACCACTGGTCCAGCAAATTCCAAGCAAAAGATGCACTGGTCCATTCGTCGACGGAGCTTTCCAAAACTCTATCACTCCAGCCAGATCAAAGCAGACTGACCTTCGGTAGGTCTACATCTTCGCATGCGAGAAACCCGAGGACCACCACCAAAACAAAGCTAGACCAATAGCCCCCATGCCGCAAGTCACTCCTGCCGGATCACCAGAGAAGAAGAGGCGGCGCAGAGCATCGACGATGGCTTGGCCGAAGCCCTGGATCCTGCGATGATTGGGACCCAGAGGACCCAAATCATGCTTAGATCACCGCCACCGCCGAACCCCGCCGGGGGCGGAGGCCGCCACGCTCCATCCACTCCTCCATGCCGATCAGCAAAGTGCATCAGGCCACGCCCGGCGTCCTCAGCCTTCGCCTCACCCTCTCCCATGATGCGCCGCCACGGAAGTCCTCTCCACCCCATCGTCCTTTGACAGAATGGGCGCCGCCACCGCCACCGGAGACGGAAGCAGTGGCGGCCTGAGGGGCGGTAGCCTGAGGGACGACTGCTGGGGCTTGGGGACGGGGTCCTCCGCCGCCGCCCGGGGGGGGGGGTGGCAAGGGAGGTAGGGTTTTGGGAGGGGAGGTCATCTGCAAAAAGCCTATATTTGAAAAGTTAGTTTCGGACATCATAGCCTAGAATGGATAAACGTCGGTGTTTTAAGATTTAAAAAAGGACGCGCAGAAAGTAGGCATCAATTTGGCGAAAACGATAATTCTTACACCAAAGAAAGATCTAGTAATATGGGGTACATCGTTGTCATTGTTTTTTTTTCAGTCAGATACCAGTAGTAGAGTATAATATATGCCTGCAACTACTCTAGGCTGTACCCAGACATTTGCTATTTCCGTCTAATTTCTTTACGGCAAACACATCCAAATCCAGCAGATTCAATACATGCAGAACACTGAATAGTGAGACACTGAGACACACATGAATCACAACAGCGTCCAATAAACAACTATTTATTGCTATGAGAAAATTAAGATCTTTTGATGTTTACTTTCTTCTTCTACACTTAATTTGATAATTTGATGTTTGTGTTTAAGAACTAATGATTAAGAGAATCAAGTGATGTTTCCATTGATGATTGTTGGGGGTATATATACCCACCATATAGACGTCTATATGACGCTTACAAAGGTATCCCTGTTTGGATAAAATTAACTGCCTACGTACTTAGCTTAGGACCTAGCTATAATAACTACCTAGTTAGCTTAGTATCAAAGCTATTCTATTTCTAACAGTTTGTCATCTCAATCCCAGCTAGCTAATGAGAGAGCCACCTCGTTGTTGAAAGTGATGCTGCTACCAGTAATTCATGTACAACGTCTCCTTGCAAAGATGGACGTCCATTGCTGCTCCCGGTCAATTTGGGCAGGCTCCGGCAGTGATCCTGGTGCGACTGCAATCCTGCATCCTGCTGCCGTGCACGGGCAGGAGCTCTAACAGGAATCCGATGTAACACGGACGACACTGTTAAATGTATATATTTGTCTATTGTAGTTTTCCCATATGTTAGGGGGCTTTCTGCATATGTGCACGCGTATGCTACATATATTGTGGCCTTTGGCCTATAACTATCAAAGGCATGTTCTAACATGGTATCGAGCTTTAGGTTAGCTCCTCTCCTCCATCGTACCCGACGCCGCCGCCCGCAGGCATCTTGCCGCCAGACCCGGCCCGGTTGTCCGTCTTGCCGTTCGTGCTTTTCTCTCCGTTGCCCGCTGCTTCTCATCGGCGCCCGTCGCTGCTCGATCCCGCGTGAGGCCGCCTCTCGCCGCGTGAGATCCGCCCGCGTGAGGCCGCTCGCTCTCGCCGACTCCGTCTGCTGCCTCCGCTTGGCCCGCTCTGCTCACGATTCCGTCGCCCAACACAAGCCGGCCGCCCCTGCATCTCCCGTCGGCCGCCCCGCCTCTCCCGCCGGTCGCCGCCCTTCGCTGGCTGGCCGCCCTTCGCCGATTCCGATTCGGTGTCCCGCCGGCCGCCCCGCCTCTCCCGCCGGCCGCCGCCCCGCATCTCCCGCCGGCCGCTGCCCTTTGCTGGCTGGTCGCTGGTTCCCGTCGTGGTCGGTTCTATCTCGATCTCGATCTGTTTCCGTGATCTAAAAAAAAAGTAAAAAAAAACTGCCGTCGTACGTACCCGATGTCTTCTTCCGACCACTGCCTTATCTTTGGGCCCACCTTCGGTTCTTGGTATTTGTCCGCTGCCTCCGTGCATGACGGCTAGCCATTGCTCGTCGCCGACTTTCGCGGCCTCTTCATCGACGACTCTGCCCGCGCTTCGCCGACTTCGTCTATGTCGGCCTGCCGCTCTACATCGACTTTCGCGGCCTCTTCACGTGGTTATGACCGCGCTTTGCCGACTCTGTCTTCATCGGCGTGTTGCTCTCCGTCGCCCCCTTTGGTGGCCTCTGTGCGTGTGGATGATAGCTCCTCGTCGGCACCTGATTGTACGTCGACCTCTCCAGTCGCGCCCCTCTCTGCGCATGAGATAGCGCAGCTTCACCGCCTGCTTGATGCTTGGGATTCCAGTTTACGTCAGCAGCCTCGCGGTCCGAGTCTCCGCCCTCGTCCTCATTGCACCTACTGTGGCAAGGTTGGCCACACTTCCTCCACCTGCTGGACGCGGGATCCCAGTTTACGTCAGCAGTTCCAGGATCGTCAGCAGGCTGGCTCTTCAGGATCTTCTGCAGTTGCACTCTCTGATCAGGACATTCTCAGGGGTCTTCGTGGTCTGCTCGCTACTCCAGACTCTTCCTCGCCGGGCGCTGCTGGTTCTGTGACTGGCTCTTCTGGCACTGCGCGACCACCACTTTCTACACAGTCAGGTACGTCCCCGTGGTATCTGGATTCTGGAGCTTCCTTTCATATGACCTCTGAGTCTTCTATTCTGTCTGCTCTTCGGTCTCTTATTTCTCCTGTCCGTGTTGTCACGGCTGATGGTACCTCTATTCCTTTTCTAGTACAGGCACCCTTTCTACTCCCTCTTTCTCAAGTCCGAAGTTTCTCAAGTGCTCGACGATTATGAAAACTAGGGTTATGTTGACAGTAGATTCGGTCCTTTCTTTGTCCCTCGACTCCCCCTTATATAGGAGGCGGAGCCGAGGGTTTCGTAGTACACAAGTTACAGAGTTCGGGAGGGTTTCGTACCCAACCCGTAAGATTACAAATCTCTATCTTTCCTAATACAAACTATCTTTCCTTAACACTAAATGGGCTTCCAAGTCTTCTTATTCTTCGAGTCTTGGGCTTTGATTAAACCCCGGGTACCATCTTTGGCAGGCCCATTGGGGATGCCTATGTCAGTAGCCCCCGAGATTTTTCTTGAATCGAAGAATCAGGGAAAATCTCCAATTTTACTCATTACATAATCTTTCGATATGCAAACACTATTTTGTACAGGGATAACGGTAATTGGGGCTAGTTCATCTGACGGATCAGGTACTAGTTAACTGCTCTAGTGGCAATCCGCAAAAACCTACTTCAAAATCACGTCCCTGGACATGATCTCGGGATACTGGTGTAAACTTCGACAGGTGCCGCTTAAGGTCTTACCATTCTGTCGAGTCCCAGTCATATTTTATCGGGTACCTAACGCGTCCGTTAGGATTTTTCTTCGTATCTGTTGATACGGAAAATAGTAGCAATCCGCCGTCAGAGACGGTGCCACGCCGCTCAGAACGGATCTGGGGTCTTACCTTCGCAAAGTTTTGCGGCATTCAGAGATTTATTCGCGACTTTTAGCGCTCTGAGAATATTTTGTCGAGTGCTTTTCGGCTGCTGGAATAGCACATTTTATCGAGTCATATTTGATGACTTATTTTGTCCTCCCGATGGGAGTATATGTAGAGTTATCTGTGTAACTCGAAATATACTCACTCCTACTTCTTTCTTTTAATGAAAATTCATCGGGCACGCGAACAGCGTTCCCGATGGGAGTAGCCCCCGAGGCTACAGCCAAGGACTTGTGCTTGGGTGTAGGCTCCACAGATTAGTATCCTTTGCCGCTATATTTATAATCCTTCTCGATATTTTTCTATTTATCGGGTGCGCGACCAGCGCTCCCGATGGGAGTAGCCCCCGAGGCTATGAACAAATGCTTGCATTTGGTCATAGGCTCTCGTCAATTCTATCTTGTCATACTCGAAATTTTCTCTTTTCCAGAGTAGCCCCCGAGCGTTTGGGCAAAAACTTGTATTTGATCAAAGGCTCCCGAAATAATCTTGCGTTGTCGATAAACTTTCCAAGCTTCATAGTCGAGCTTTTCTTTTACCTTGATGACGTCGTTGCTGATGATAGCCACGATTTCTGTTTTGGAAATATGCGATGAACCGCTTCTCTCACTGCCTTGTGGGTCCTAAGTAACCATTATCTTGACACGTCGTTCTAGTGGGGGACACACGTCCTCCGCTTTTTCTGGCGCACGTACCGTAACTTCTCAATGTTAAAATACTGTTTTACCCTCGTCTCCACGTGGTTATCATCTGCCGCATACTTTTCCATCCAACGGTCCGCCGCTTCACCGCACCTCTATATAAGATCTCCTTCTTCTACCTCGAGCACTTCCGCTCGCGCCGTTCCCCTGCTTCTACCTGCAAAACTTCCTCCTGCGCCCCACAAGAGCTCATCCCTTCGCAGCTGCATTCCTCCGCCATTGTTGATGCCACCGCGTCGCTTGACCAGGCACACACGCCGGAATCATCAATGGCTGCCGCGGATCTAGGAACCGCGGAGTGGGAAAGGTCCAAGATCACGAACCAGGACATGAATCTCTTGAAGAAGCTGGGGATTAGCAAGAAACCCAAAGCGGTGTGCTTCCCCAGTGAAGAAAGCTACCCAACCCCTCCAATGGGGTATCGGGTAAGTTTTGTTGATCATCTCATCCGCGGTCTTTCCGCCCCCATTCATCCTTTTCTTCGAGGATTGCTTTTTGTTTACGGTCTCCAACTTCACCACCTCACGCCCAACTCAATCCTTCATATTTCCATCTTCATCACCCTCTGCGAAGCCTTCCTTGGTGTCCAGCCTAACTGGGCATTATGGAAGCGCATTTTCTTCTGTCGCCGTAATGGCTCTTCCAATGTCGCCTATAATATAGGCGGCGTTGTTATTTCCGTGCGCTCCTCTGTCAATTACTTCGACGTCAAACTCCCTGACTCCGTTCAAGGATGGCGCAAGAAGTGGTTGTATATTCAGGAAGAAAACCATGGATGCGCTGAAGACAATATCCCTCCTTTTGATGGTGCCGAAAAATCCTTCGCCGCCGTTCTTGGGATGCAGAGGCTACCGAAGAGGAAAAAGCTTCGACAGAGGCCTTGATGACTCGCATCCATGAGTTGCAGAATACTCGTGGCAAAGAACTGTCAGGTATCCAAATTACAGCGTATTTTCTTAGAGACCTCTTCAGGCCCGCAAAAACCCTCTCTGGAATTATGCTGGCGATGAAGATACAGATCGTTTGTCGACAAATCTGGAAGTCAAGGATTTGGATAGGCTTGTCCGAAAAATCTCATCTCTCAACAAGAAAGATCCCATCCCTTCCTCTTGTCGTGTAAAACCATACAGCGCCACCAATGCGCTTCCTAAGGTAAACATTGTCGCTTAATTTGTTATTGCCTTGCTATTTTTATTGTTACTCCTTTTTTGACATCCTTCCTTATTTTTATACAGGACCATCCAAATCTTGTTTCGCTTCCTCCCCTTCCTGAAGGTGGAGAAGTCGAAGAAAGGGCGGTTATTTCCGATGATAACCAAGATGCCCCCTCTTTTGTGACTGAACCCGCAGATTCTCGAAAATCTGCGGGATCTGATGAAAAGGAGGGTGCCTCTGAAGCCACTGCGTCGGCACAATCTCCTCCTCCTGCTGTTTCTCCAAAGAACAAAAGGAAAAGGAATGATGCCGAAGATTCCGGCACCTCCAAGCCCGAAGAAGCTGTTCCTTCACGCCAGAAGGCAGCTTATGATCCATATCTCGAGACCCTCATCAGTTCGTAAGTTCCTCTTTTCTCTCTCTTTTTTACTTGAAGATTTTTGTTTATATTGCTTTTTATATTGCCGACATTTAATCGTAGTGATGATGAGGAAGTAGTACCAGCTTCCAATGTGGCGGCTCGAACGAGCACGTCACATACTCTAGTCGCCTCGGAGACGCCAGTTGAAGGAGAGGAAACTTCGCCTCCTCAACAAAACGTCGGCGCTGCTACTCCTCCTTCAAGCCCCCTTGTCCCTTCACCAAAAAGGGCAAGGGTTGAAACAATCCCGGAGCCTACTCTCCAATTGAGTAGCTCCTCTAACCCTCTCTTGGATGATGTAAGTTCTTAATTTGCTTTGTCATTATCTATATTTCCTTCGTTTTCTTCGTATGCCATCATTTTCACCATACCGATATTTTCTTTCTTTGTCCTTCCTTGATAGCCTATGATCAAAGAACTTCTTCGCATTGGTGCCCAATTCGTTGGGTACCGTGATTATGCCAGTAAAACTGAAGGTAGTGCCTTGTTGCTTCTTTTTGCTTTTGCTTTCTTGCTCCTTTGTTGTCGACGTTTTTAACTAATTTTAACTTTCTTTGCAGAAAAACTGGCAGAGGTCAACGAGCGTGCCGATACACTTGCTCAAAAATTAGAGCAAAGTGAAGAGGCTCGTAAGAAGGCCGAGTCAGATGCCGTTCAAGCTAGGCGAGAAGCTGACAAAGCCAAGGCTGATGCTGCTGGTGTCGAAGATCTTCGGAAACGTCGCACGATGCCGAGACTTCGTTAAGCGAGCACATAACTGCACAAATCGCTCGTGAAGAAGCGATTACTAAACGTCTAAGGACGCAAAATCGTCGCTTTGTCAGTAAGTATCTGAACCACTTCATATCCTTTGGATTTTTCTTTTCTGCACTCATTTGTTGATCGGATTTTTTTATTTTGACAGATAAGACCTCTCAAGAATTTGAACTTGAAGATCCCGACAATGATCCTCTTCTTGACGCCGTTTCATTCCTTGAATTTCATGGGACAGAAGCGCGTGAGGGCATTGATGAAGCCAGGACAGGGCTGTCGCGGCTCTTCCCCTACTTCTTCCCGAAGAAAGAGGAACCCGCAACTTTCCTTGCTCTTGCCAAGTGCTTTAATCCTCCCGAAGATCTTGGGCTGAAGATGCGCCATGAAAATATGAAGGTTGCCGTTGAAAGCACTGTTGCCTTGGTTGCTGATAGTCAACAGACCATTGACTGGGCGAAAGTGGGCAACACGGAGCAGATAGAGCAAGCAAAATGGCGATCATTGATCAAGGCGGCAAAGCTGAATACTTGAAGAAAGTGTTGGCCTCCAAGAGCAGAGGTTTGTAGAACAGCAGCAAGTTTCCCTTAAGTGGATTACCCAAGGTTTATCGAACTCGGGGAGGAAGAGGTCAAAGATATCCCTCTCATGCAACCCTGCAACCACAAAGCAAGAAGTCTCTTGTGTCCCCAACACACCTAATAGGTGCACTAGTTCGGCGAAGAGATAGTGAAATACAAGTGGTATGAATGAATATGAGCAGTAGTACGGCGCCAGAAAAGTGCTTGGCGCGTAGTTGATGAGGGAGGAAAAGTGCTTAGTTGCCGGGCAGTTGATGGTAGTAATATTGCGGGAAGTAAACATGTAGTAGTAACGCAGCAGTAGTAACGCAGTAAAACAGTAACAAGCAGCGATAGCAGTATTTAGGAACAAGGCCTAGGGAATAGACTTTCACTAGTGGACACTCTCAACATTGATCACATAACAGAATAGATAAATGCATACTCTACACTTTTGTTGGATGATGAACACATTGCGTAGGATTACACGAACCCTCAATGCCGGAGTTAACAAGCTCCACAATAATGCTCATATTTTAGTAACCTTTAGTGTAAGATAGATCAAAAGACTAAACCAAGTACTAGCATAGCATGCACACTGTCACCTTCATGCATATGTAGGAGGAATAGATCACATCAATATTATCATAGCAATAGTTAACTTCGCAATCTACAAGAGATCATGATCATAGCATAAACCAAGTACTAACACGGTGCACACACTGTCACCTTTACACACGTGCAGGAGGAATAGAACTACTTTAATAACTTTGCTAGAGTAGCACATAGATAGTAGTGATACAAAACTCATATGAATCTCAATCATGTAAAGCAGCTCATGAGATCATTGTATTGAGGTACATAGGAGAGAGATTAACCACATAGCTACCGGTACAGCCCCGAGCCTCGATGGAGAACTACTCCCTCCTCATGGGAGCAGCAGCGGTGATGAAGATGGCGGTGGAGATGGCAGCGGTGTCGATGGAGAAGCCTTCCGGGGGCACTTCCCCGCTCGGGTGCCGGAACAGAGACTCCTGTCCCCCAGATCTTGGCTTCGCGATGGCGGCGGCTCTGGAAGGTTTCGCGTACCGTGGCTTCCTCCGTAAGGGTTTTCGATGCAGGGGCTTTAAATAGGCGAAGAGGCGGCGCAGGAGGGTCAAAGGGGCGACCACACCATAGGGTGGCGCGGGCCCAGCCCTGGCCGCGCCACCATGTCATCTGGGGCCCACAGGGCCTCCTCTGTGGCTCTCGGGTGTTCGGATGCTTCCGGGCAAAATAGGAACCTGGCGTTGATTTCGTCAATTCCGAGAATATTTCGTTACTAGGATTTCTGAAACCAAAAACAGCAAAAACAGGCTCTTCGGCATCTTGTTAATAGGTTAGTTCCAGAAAATGCGTAAATACGATATATAATGTGCATAAAACATGTAGGTATCATCAATAAAGTAGCATGGAACATAAGAAATTATCGATACGTTGGAGACGTATCAGCATCCCCAAGCTTAGTTCTGCTCGTCCCGAGCAGGTAAAACGATAACAAAGATAATTTCTGAAGTGACATGCCATCATAACCTTGATCATACTATTGTAAGCATATGAGATGCAGAGATTCGAAGCAATGATGAAGATAATGAGTAAACAAATGAATCATATAACAAAGACTTTTCATGAATAATACTTTCAAGACAAGCATCAATAAGTCTTGCATAAAAGTTAACTCATAAAGCAATAATTTAAAGTATAGACATTGAAGCAACACAAAGGAAGATTAAGTTTCAGCGGTTGCTTTCAACTTATAACATGTATATCTCATGGATAATTGTCAACATAGAGTAATATAACAAGTGCAATAAGCAAGTATGTAAGAATCAATGCACAGTTCACACAAGTGTTTGCTTCTTGGGATGGAGAGAGATAGGTAAACTGACTCAACAATAAAAGTAAAAGAAAGGTCCTTCAAAGAGGAAAGCATCGATTGCTGTATTTGTGCTAGAGCTTTTATTTTGAAAACATGAAACAATTTTGTCAACGGTAGTAATAAAGCATATGAGTTATGTAAATTATATCTTACAAGTTGCAAGCCTCATGCATAGTATACTAATAGTGCCCGCACCTCGTCCTACTTAGCTTGGACTACCGGATCTTTGCATGCCATGTTTCAACCAAGTGTCACAAAGGGGTACCTCCATGCCGCCTGTACAAAGGTCTAAGGAGAATGCTCGCATTTTGGATTTCTCGCTTTTGATTATTCTCAACTTAGACATCCATACCGGGACAACATGGACAACAGATAATGGACTCCTCTTAAATGCATAAGCATGTAGCAACAATTATTATTCTCATATGAGATTGAGGATATATGTCCAAAACTGAAACTTCAACCATGATTCATGGCTTTAGTTAGCGGCCCAATGTTCTTCTCTAACAATTTTGCATGCTCCAACCACTAAGGTGATAGATCCTTCAGACAAGACGGACATGCATAGCAACTCACATGATATTCAACAATAGTTGATGGCGTTCCCCAGAAGCATGGTTATCGCACAACAAGCAACTTAATAAAAGATAAAGTGCATAAGTACATATTCAATACTACGATAGTTTTAAGGCTATTTTGTCCCATGAGCTATATATTGCAAAGGTGAATGATGGAATTTTGAAGGTAGCACTCAAGCAATTTACTTTGGAATGGCGGAGAAATACCATGTAGTAGGTAGGTATGGTGGACACAAATGGCATAGTGGTTGGCTCAAGGATTTGGATGCATGAGAAGTATTCCCTCTCGATACAAGGTTTAGGCTAGCAAGGTTTTTTGAAGCAAACTCAAGGATGAACAGGTGCAGCAAAACTCACATAAAAGACATATTGTAAACATTATAAGACTCTACACCGTCTTCCTTGTTGTTCAAAACTCAATACTAGATATTATCTAGACCTTAGAGAGACCAAATATGCAAATCAAATTTTAGCAAGCTCTATGTATTTCTTCATTAATGGGTGCAAAGCATATGATGCAAGAGCTTAAACATGAGCACAACAATTGCCAAGTATCACATTATCCAAGACATTTTAGAATTACTACATGTAGCATTTTCCAATTCCAACCATATAACAATTTAACGAAGAGGAAACTTCGCCATGAATATTATGAGCTAAGAACACATGTGTTCATACGAACCAGCGGAGCGTGTCTCTCTCCCACACAAGGATGAACTTATTCAGAGAACTAAGATAACAAAACAAAAACAAAAATAAAAGCACACAGACGCTCCAAGTAAAGTACATAAGATGTGACTGAATAAAAATATAGTTTCAGGAGAAAGAACCTGATACTTTGTCGATGAAGAAGGGGATGCCTTGGGCATCCCCAAGCATAGATGCTTGAGTCTTTTTAAAATATGCAGGGGTGAACCACGGGGGCATCCCCAAGCTTAGAGTTTTCACTCCTCTTGATCATAGTATATCATACTCCTCTCTTGACCTTTGAAAACTTCCTTCACACCAAACTTCAAGCAAACTCATTAGAGGGTTAGTGCATAATCAAAAATTCACATGTTCAGAGGTGACACAATCATTCTTAACACTTCTGGACATTGCACAAAACTTCTGAAAGTTAATGGAACAAAGAAACTCATTCAACTTAACAAAAGCGGCAATGCGAAATAAAAGGCAGAATCTGTCAAAAACAGAACAGTCCGTAAAGACGAATTTAAAGATGGCACCAGACTTGCTCAAATGGAAAAACTCAAAACTAATGAAAGTTGCGTACATATCTGAGGATCACGCTCGTAAATTGGCAGATTTTTTCGAATTTTCTACAGAGAACTGTGCCCAGATTCGTGACAGACAGCAATGCTGTTTCTGCGCAGCGATCCCAAATATAACATCAACTTTGACATAGAAACTTTACTTGGCACAAAAACATGATAAGGAGAGGTTGCTACAGTAGTAAACAACTTCCAAGACTCAACAAAACAAAAATTGCTGTAGTAAAATAAACACATGGGTTATCTTCCAAGAAGTTCTTTCTTTATAGCCATTAAGATGGGCTCAGCAGTTTTAATGATGCACTCGCAAGAAATAGAAGTTGAAGCAAAAGAGAGCATCAAGAGGCAAATTCAAAACACATTTAAGTCTAACATGCTTCCTATGCATAGGAATCTTGTAAATAAACAAGTTCATGAAGAGCAAAGTAACAAGCATAGGAAGATAAAACAAGTGTAGCTTCAAAAATTTCAGCACATAGAGAGGTGTTTTAGTAACATGAAAATTTTTACAACCATATTTTCCTCTCTCATAATAACTTTCAGTAGCAACATGAGCAAACTCAACAATATAACTATCACATAAAGCATTCTTATCATGAGTCTCATGCATAAAATTATTACTCTCCACATAGGCATAATCAGTTTTATTAGTTGTAGTGGGAGCAAATTCAACAAAGTAGCTATCAAATATAGGAGGTATATTGTAATCATAATCAAATTTATCCTCCATAACAGGTGGTAACAAAAGACTACTATCATTATAATCATCATAAATGGGAGGCAAAGTATCATCAAAGTAAATTTTCTCCTCAATGCTTGGGGGACTAAAAATATCATGCTCATCAAAGCCAGCTTCCCCAAGCTTAGAATTTTCCATAGCATTAGCAACAATAGTGTTCAAAGCATTCATATTAATATGTTCCATGGGTTTTTTAATTTTCGCATCAAACCATCCATGTCTTAAATCAGGAAATAGAATAAGAAGCTCATTGTTGTCCATTATGCCTAACTAGTGTAGACAAGAAACAAAATGTCGCAATTGCAGAGTCTAAAGGAAATAGCTTCGAGCACACACACAATGGCGCCAGAAAAGTGTTACCTGGAACCGAAGTATGAGTGCCTTTTACCTTTCCTCCCCGGCAACGGCGCCAGAAAAGTGCTTGATGTCTACGGGTGCTTCTATTCTTGTAGACAGTGTTGGGCCTCCAAGAGCAGAGGTTTGTAGAACAGCAGCAAGTTTCCCTTAAGTGGATTACCCAAGGTTTATCGAACTCGGGGAGGAAGAGGTCAAAGATATCCCTCTCATGCAACCCTGCAACCACAAAGCAAGAAGTCTCTTGTGTCCCCAACACACCTAATAGGTGCACTAGTTCGGCGAAGAGATAGTGAAATACAAGTGGTATGAATGAATATGAGCAGTAGTACGGCGCCAGAAAAGTGCTTGGCGCGTAGTTGATGAGGGAGGAAAAGTGCTTAGTTGCCGGGCAGTTGATGGTAGTAATATTGCGGGAAGTAAACATGTAGTAGTAACGCAGCAGTAGTAACGCAGTAAAACAGTAAACAAGCAGCGATAGCAGTATTTAGGAACAAGGCCTAGGGAATAGACTTTCACTAGTGGACACTCTCAACATTGATCACATAACAGAATAGATAAATGCATACTCTACACTTTTGTTGGATGATGAACACATTGCGTAGGATTACACGAACCCTCAATGCCGGAGTTAACAAGCTCCACAATAATGCTCATATTTTAGTAACCTTTAGTGTAAGATAGATCAAAAGACTAAACCAAGTACTAGCATAGCATGCACACTGTCACCTTCATGCATATGTAGGAGGAATAGATCACATCAATATTATCATAGCAATAGTTAACTTCGCAATCTACAAGAGATCATGATCATAGCATAAACCAAGTACTAACACGGTGCACACACTGTCACCTTTACACACGTGCAGGAGGAATAGAACTACTTTAATAACTTTGCTAGAGTAGCACATAGATAGTAGTGATACAAAACTCATATGAATCTCAATCATGTAAAGCAGCTCATGAGATCATTGTATTGAGGTACATAGGAGAGAGATTAACCACATAGCTACCGGTACAGCCCCGAGCCTCGATGGAGAACTACTCCCTCCTCATGGGAGCAGCAGCGGTGATGAAGATGGCGGTGGAGATGGCAGCGGTGTCGATGGGGAAGCCTTCCGGGGGCACTTCCCCGTCCGGCGGGTGCGAACAGAGACTCTGTCCCCCGGATCTTGGCTTCGCGATGGCGGCGGCTCGGAAGGTTTCGCGTACCGTGGCTTCCTCCGTGGGTTTCGATGCAGGGGCTTTAAATAGGCGAAGAGGCGGCGCGGGAGGGTCAAAGGGGCGACCACACCATAGGGTGGCGCGGGCCCAGCCCCGCCGCGCCACCATGTCATCTGGGGCCCACAGGGCCCTCCTCGGTGGCTCTCGGGTGTTCGGATGCTTCCGGGCAAAATAGGAACGGGCGTTGATTTCGTCCAATTCCGAGAATATTTCGTTACTAGGATTTCTGAAACCAAAAACAGCAGAAAACGCTCTTCGGCATCTTGTTAATAGGTTAGTTCCAGAAAATGCGTAAATACGACATATAATGTGCATAAAACATGTAGGTATCATCAATAAAGTAGCATGGAACATAAGAAATTATCGATACGTTGGAGACGTATCATTGATCAAGGCGGCAAAGCTGAATACGAAGAAAATCCTGGCCTATCTCGGGATCAAACCATCTTCAACTCCTAGCTCGTCAAGGCCGGAGGTCTAATTGAATGCCTTTGCCTTTTCTATATTTTGCTTTCTTTATTTCTTTTGCTGTTGTCGCCATTCTAGCCTTGGCGACAATTACCCTGTTAGTCCCTTTGGAGAACTTCTTTTGTAATGACCGTGTAAACTTTCTAGAAAGCAATGAAATTCCTCTTGGTACTATCATTGATCCTGGGATTTTCTTTTCCAGTTAATATTTGATAATTATTCAACCAACCCTTGCTCTCCCGATGCTGCGCCTGCGTCTTCCTTCTCGAAGAAAGTAAAAACCGATGATAATCTCCTTGAAGGTTCTTCAAGCAAACCTTTGTCGGAAGATTTACAAGAACTTCGACAACAACTTCAATCCATGAAGAAACAAACTCTGGCAATGATGGAACAATCTCGGAAAGCGTCTGAACAAGAGAAACTTGCTCTTCAACAAGCCAAAGAGGCTATGGTTGCCAAGGATACTGCTGTATTGGAAGCAAAAGGAGCTACTACCCGAGAAAATAGCATGCTCGAGCTAATGTTGGAAGCTAGCACGGATATGTTAGGTATGTTTTTCCAACCTCACAATGCCTCCTCTTTATTTTGCTGTGCCTTCTTCCAAGTTTCTTGCCTTGTTGCCTAATAGGCTCGGTTCTTGATGCTGCCGCCGAAGATCGAAGAGTGAACGTATAGGGTATCGTTACTTTCGATAAATAAGAGTGTCGAACCCAACGAGGAGCAGAAGGTGTTGACAAGCAGTTTCGATGAAGGATTCACTGTAAATGCTCACAGACAAGTATTCAGGGGGTTTTGATATTGCAGATAAATAAAGTACAAGTAAATAAAATGCGAGAGAAATAATTGCAGCGAGTGGCCCAATCCTTTTTAGCACAAAGGACAAGCCGGTTTGTTTACTTATAATGACCAAACGTTCCTGAGGACACATGGGGATTTTAGTCTAGTGCTTTCGCTTCATACGGCTGATTAATCTTCATTGTTTTGATAAGTGTTGTGTGGGTGAACCTATGCTAATGCACCGCCCTTCCTAGGACTAATACATACTTGTGATTATACCCCTTGCAAGCATCCGCAACTACAAGAAAGTAATTAAGATAAATCTAACCACAGCCTTAAACTCTGAGATCCTGCGATCCCTCCTGCATCGATATACTAACGGGGGCTTAGGTTTCTGTCACTCCGGCAACCCCGCAATTAGCAACCGAATACAAGATGCACTCCCCTAGGCCCATAAATGGTGAAGTGTCGTGTAGTCGACGTTCACACGACACCACTAGAAGAATGACACCACAACTTAAATATCATAACATTGAATATTACTCAACCATAATTCACTACTAGCATTTAGACTTCACCCATGTCCTCAAGAACTAAACGAACTACTCACGAGACATCATATGGAATACAATCAGAGGTGATATGATGATGAATAACAATCTGAACATAAACCTTGGTTCAATGGTTTCACTCAATAGCATCTACAACAAGTATAGAATAACACCGGGAGAGTTTCCCCTATCAAACAATCAAGATTTAACCCGAATTGCTACAGCGATGACGAGGTGCAGCGGTGGTGATGGCGGTGTAGATGGTGGAGATGATGATGATGATGATGATGATGATGATGATGATGTCCCGCTCGATGACGATGGCGATGGCGTCGATTTCCCCCTCCGGGAGGGAATTTCCCCGGCGGATTCCTGCCCGCCGGAGAGCTCTTTTCTCTCTGGTGTTCTCCGCCCCGCAGAGGCGGCTGTAACCCTCCGTGAGGATCCCTCTGTGGCTTAGGTTTTCGGGACGAAGGAGTACGCGAAGAAAAGGAGGCGAAAGGGGCTGTGGGGCCCCCAGAGCACAGGGTGGCGCGGCCAGGCCTTGGGCCGCGCCGCCTGTGGTCTGGGCCCACAGTGGCTCCTCTCTGCTCCCCCTTTTGGCTCCCTCCGTCATCTGGAAAAATAGGAATTTACGTGAAATTCCCTTCCACAGTTGATCTTCCGAAATATTGCATTCTGACGGTGCTTTTTCCAGCAGAATCCTGGCTCCGGTGCTTGATCCTCCAATGATGATGAAACATGCAAAATAGATGAAATAACATAAGTATTGTGTCCCAATATGAAATATATCAATGAATAACAGCAAATTATGATACAAAATAGTGATGCAAATTGGACGTATCAACTCCCCCAAGCTTAGACCTCGCTTGTCCCCAAGCGAAACTGAGCTCGATAAACAAGACCACATGTTTATGGAGTGAAGAGTCGATAAATAAAATACGGACAAGAAGCATCATATTCATTCACACAAGACATTCTAGTAAACAACTTCCTCATATAACTCATCTCGAAATAAGTAAAGAGAAATCACAAGTAAAGGTGCATAAGAAATCATAATTGGTGATGGCAAACTTTGTTCTTGGTCAGAGAACTACTAACGGATTGTACTTTTAAGCAAAGCTTTCATATTAGATTTTATAGCTGAGCTTTCATATTCAAGCATGACAATCTCTTCATAATCATTGATAACTTCAAAGTCATATTCATTCAGATAAAATTGGTACTAAACAAGAAAGTATAAAAGACATGATTAACTGAATCATAGCATAAATGATTGGTTCACAACAACTCAATTGCTTGCTTGAGATAGAGAGAAATAGGTTTACTGACTCAACATAAAAGTAAAAGACCCTTCGCAGAGGGAAGCAGGGATTAAATCATGTGCTAGAGCTTTTCAAGTTTTGAAATCATATAAAGAGCATAAAAGTAAAGTTTTGAGGGGTGTTTGTTGTTGTCAACGAATGGTAATGGGTACTCTAACTACCTTATCAACCAGACTTTCAAGAGCGGCTCCCATGAAGGACGTTATTTCTACCACCGTGGTAGATCATCCCTCTTCTCTTTTGTTTACACATGTATTTTAGTGGGGTGGCACTCCTTCCAACCTTTCTTTCACAAACCATGGCTAACCGATTCCATCGGGTGCCTGCCAACAATCTCATACCATGAAGGAGTGCCTTTTTATTTTATTTTTATTATGATGACACTCCTCCCCACCTTTGCTTTCTCAAGCCATGGCTAACCGATTCCATCGGGTGCCTACCAACTTTTCACATACCATGGAGGAGTGTCTATTTGCAAAATTAAGTTGCTTACTGATGAATCAGAGCAACACATGTGAAGAGAATTATTAATGAAGTTAATTAATTGGGGCTGGGAACCCCTTTGCCAGCTCTTTATGCAAAGTTATTGGATAAGCGGATGAAGCCACTAGTCCATTGTGAAAGTCTGTCCGAAGTAAATGACAAGATCGAAAGATAAAACACCACATACTTCCTCATGAGCTATGAAACATTAACACAAATAAGGAGTAGTAGTTTGAATTATTTAAAGGTAGCACATGAAGTATTTACTTAGAATGGCAGAAAATACCATGTAGTAGGTAGGTATGGTGGACACAAATGGCATAGGTTTGGTCTAAGGTTATGGATGTATGAGAAGCATCTCCTCTCGATACAGGTCTTTGGCTAGCAAGGTTTGATAGCAAGCATAAAGTTGAGGGAAACAAACAAATATACATATGATAGAACAATCATGCATCTTTCTCATAAGCACAAGCAATTTTAACTTTAGAATACTAAGCATAGAGATAATAGAGTAATATATCTAAGTGTATTTCTCTCTTTTAATTAAACATCATGGTGTTGCTGCTATTGACCAATGCTAAGTTTGCCAAAACCAAATAGATTTACTTGATGCTCCCAAAGTGATATCAATACTCATGTCAAGAGTAATCATATAATGGAGATTGCAAACTAAAATAAGATGTGCAAAAAGTAAATGATAAGACTTCTCATTAATATTCCATAACGATAACTCACACCAACGGATACATAGATAACTAACTAAGAGAGATACTTCCACATTGCATACTATTCCATATGATAACTTCCCTATTCATGATATGACACTACTTGATAGTAAAAGATAAAGGTGGTGGTGATGTGATACCGCGGCACTCCCCCAAGCTTGGAACAAACCAAGGGGATGCCAATACCGATGATGAATTACTCCTTCGGTGATGATGGTGAATCTTTGTCGTCATCAGACTTCCATGGAAGAGGCCCTCCATCAACAAAAGACATCTTGGTCTCCGGAAACCTGAAACTAGCAGCATGACTTATGCGCTTAAACCTGTTTTCATACTCACAGTTTTGATTATGAACATCATAGAGTTGAGCTTGGAGTTTGTTGGTGGTGTCGTGAAGTGAGAAGATATCGTCCCACAACTTTGCAGTCTCCTTCTTGTGCCCATCAATGAGTTCAGACACAATCTTGTGAAAGATATCCACTTCACGCTCAGCCATCTTCTTGTAGTTGAAAACCTCTTGTTCCAGTTTCTCCATCCTGTCTTCCAAGCTCCCTTCTCCCTTAGGACCCTGGACATCTTTGATCTGCAACTCTCCATCCACGAGCTGCAACTCTTTGGGGTGCATCTTCAGCTCGTTCATGTACGGGTTGACGACGTCCTCAAAGAAGCTGTCCTTCTGAGTTCCCGACGAAGACATGATGGATCTAGATCCGAAGCAGATCCTGGCAGAAAACAGCTCGAAACAAAACACGACGAGAAAACGATATTACGGACCTCCAGGGGTCCGGGGGATTATATAGCAAATATTTTTACGACAAAAGGAAGGTTCCAGGCCGAAAACGAGTGGAAACACCAGGTCGGCGCGGCCAGGGTGGGGCCCGCGCCGGCCTGTGGTGACGGGCCCTCGCGCGTCTTTTCCACTCCGTTTCGATTCCGTAATTTTTCATATTTTCTAAAAACAGCAGAAATAATGTTCGGAAAGGTAAACGCGGACTTTTTATTACCTGTACTGTTACCTATTCAAAGTCGAGTTCTGGCGGACTGTCAATTTGACCTTTGATGAAAGCCTCCGGTGTTTCCACTTGAATAATATCAACATCAACATTATAAGAATCACCCGAGATATAATGCTTGAGTCTTTGTCCATTCACCACTTGTGTGGCATTGCCTTGGAGAGAGCTAATTTTAATTGCTCCTGAACGATACACCTCCTCAACAACATATGGTCCTTCCCACTTCGAGAGTAATTTCCCTGCAAAGAATCTGAGACGAGACCGATACAATAGAACTTGATCTCCAACATTAAATTCTCTTTTAATGATCCTTCTATCATGCCACTTCTTAACTTTTTCTTTAAAGAGTTTAGCATTTTCATAAGCTTCATTTCTCCATTCATCTAGAGAACTTAATTGCAACAACCTCTTATTACCGGCTAATTTAGGATCTTTATTTAGTTCTCTAACAGCCCAATAAGCTTTGTGCTCTAGTTCTAAAGGTAAATGACAAGCTTTTCCATAAACCATTTTATAAGGTGACATTCCCATAGGATTTTTATAAGCAGTTCTATAAGCCCATAGTGCTTCTTTCAATTTGCTAGCCCAATTCTTCCTAGATTTATTAACAGTCTTTCCTAAAATAGCTTTAATCTCTCTATTTGATAATTCTACTTGACCACTAGTTTGAGGATGATAAGCAGAAGCAATTCTATGATTAATACCATACTTAGCAAGAGTTTTTCTAAAACCTCCATGAATAAAATGAGAACCTCCATCAGTCATAATATATCTAGGTACTCCAAATCTAGGAAATATAACATCTACAAGCATTTTTATAGAGGTCTCACCATCAGCACTTTTTGTAGGTATAGCTTCTACCCATTTAGTAACATAATCAACAGCAACAAGTATATGAGTGTTACCGTCTGAAGAAGGGAAAGGACCCATGAAGTCGAATCCCCAACAATCGAATGGTTCAATAACAAGAGTATAATTCATAGGCATTTCATTGCGTCTGGAGATATTACCAACTCTTTGACATTCATCACAAGATAAAATAAATTTCCTTGCATCTTTGAAGAGTGTTGGCCAATAAAAACCTGATTGTAGAACCTTTTGCGCGGTTCTATCTCCAGCGTGATGTCCTCCATAAACACTACCATGACATTTATTCAATATCTCCTGTTGTTCATATTCGGGAACACATCTTCGCATAATACCATCCACTCCTTCTTTATATAAGTGTGGGTCATCCCAAAAATAATGCCTCAAGTCATAAAAGAATTTCCTCCTTTGCTGAGCTGAAAAGGTTGGAGGCAAATACTTCGAAACAATAAAGTTAGCATAATCTGCATACCAAGGGCTCTCTCGCGAGCTCACCTTTATTACAGCCAATTGTTCATTTGGAAAACTATCATTAACAGGAACAGGATCATAAGCAATATTTTCCAATCTAGACAAATTATCAGCAACAGGATTATCAGCACCTTTCCTATCTATAATATGTAAATCAAATTCTTGCAACAGAAGTACCCATCTAATAAGCCTTGGCTTAGCATCTTTCTTTGTCATAAGGTATCTAATTGCAGCATGATCAGTATGAATTGTAACTTTCGAATCAACAATATAGGGTCTAAACTTATCACAAGCAAAGACTACAGCTAACAATTCCTTTTCAGTTGTAGCATAATTTCTTTGAGCAGCATCAAGAGTCTTACTAGCATAATGAATAACATTTAATTTTTTATCTACCCGCTGTCCAAGAACAGCGCCTACAGCAAAATCACTAGCATCACACATAATTTCAAAAGGCAAATTCCAATCAGGAGGTTCGACTACAGGAGCAGTTGTTAAGGCTTTCTTTAGAGTTTCAAAAGCTTCCTTACAATCATCATCAAAAACAAAAGGTACATCTTTTTGAAGAAGATTAGTAAGAGGCTTTGAAATTTTAGAGAAATCTTTAATAAATCTCCTATAAAACCCAGCATGACCAAGAACACTACGAATACCTTTAACATCCCTCGGATAGGGCATCTTCTCAATTGCTTCAACTTTAGCTCTATCAACTTCAATACCTCTCTCGGAAATTTTATGTCCCAATACAATTCCTTCATTAACCATAAAGTGGCATTTCTCCCAATTAAGAACAAGGTTAGTTTCTTCACATCTCTGCAAAACTTTATCGAGGTTTCGCAGGCAATTATCAAAAGAATTCCCATAGACAGAAAAATCATCCATGAACACCTCTACAATACTTTCGCAAAAACCATGAAAAATAGCAGACATGCATCTTTGAAAAGTAGCAGGAGCATTACATAAACCAAAAGGCATACGCCTATAAGCATAAGTTCCATAAGGACAAGTAAAAGTGGTTTTCTCTTGATCTTTAGCTTTAACAGCAATTTGTGAAAACCCAGAATAACCATCAAGAAAGCAAAAATGAGTATTTTTAGATAACCTTTCTAGCATTTGATCAATAAAGGGTAAAGGGTAATGATCTTTCTTAGTAACTTTATTAACTTTTCGAAAATCAATGCACATTCTATAACCTACAACTATTCTTTGAGGAATAAGCTCATCATTATCATTAGGCACAACAGTCATTCCTCCTTTCTTAGGAACACAATGCACAGGACTAACCCATCTACTATCAGCAATAGGATATATAATACCAGCTTCAAGGAGTTTTAATACCTCGTTCCTTACCACCTCTTTCATCTTCGGAATTAGACGACGTTGATGTTCAACAACAGGCTTTGCATCTTCTTCCATATTAATAGCATGTTGGCAAATAGAAGGAGAAATCCCTTTCAAATCATCAAGAGTATAGCCAATAGCTCCTCGGTGTTTCTTCAATATTTGCAATAATCTTTCTTCTTCAAACTCTGTAAGTTTAGAACTAATAATAACAGGATATATTTTCTTATCATCAACATAAGCATATTTAAGATTATCAGGTAAAGGCTTTAAATCAAAAACAGGATCTTCCTTTGGTGGCGGTGTTGTACCCAAATCTTCCACCGGTAAATCATGCTTGAGAATAGGTTGGCGAAGAAAAATTTCCTCAAGCTCATCTCTTTCTTTCCTGAAAATTTCACTCTCGCTATCCTCCAAATGTTGCTGCAAAGGGTTATTAGGAACAAGAACAATAGATGCACACTGCTCCATTTTAAAATCATTACTAGGCAAGTCAGCTTTATAAGGAGTTTTGGTAAATTTAGAAAAGTTAAATTCATAAGGTTCACCAGCAAATCTAGTCAAAATTTTCTCTTTCTTACAATCTATAATAGCTCCACAAGTATTTAGAAAAGGTCTACCAAAAATGATAGGACAATGATCACTAGCAGCAGAACCAAGTACCAAAAAGTCAGCAGGATATTTAATCTTACCACATAGAACTTCCACATCTCGAACAATACCAATTGGAGAAATAGTTTCTCTATTAGCCAGATGAATAACCACATCAATATCTTCAAGTTCACAAGAACCAATTTCGTGCATAATCTCCGTGTAAAGCTCATAAGGAATAGCACTAACACTTGCACCAATATCACATAAACCATAATGCCCTGTTTGGTTGCACTGAATTGGCCTCTGAATTGGCTTTTTGGAATTGGAAACCTCAATTCTAGTGTTTGGTTGTACTCAGTATTGAAGTGTGGATTTGGAAACCAATTCGAGCGCCTCGCACGGCCAACTTACTGTTCGCCAATTGAGCCTGGACCTCTTCGCTCGGAGCGGCCCGTCGCTCGCTCCCCCTCTCCCGGAACGCCCATCGCTCTCGCTTGTCTCGCTCCGTCCCGCGGCGGAGGCGACCACGGCGGCGCCGCCAGTACCGCCGCCGCCTCCCTTCCCACTCCGCCTCGGCCTCCTTCCGCCCTGCCTTCCCTCGTCCCGCCGTCCCATTCCCCGTCGCTGCACCCTCCCCGTCAAACCCTAGATGCGGGGCGGCGCGATTTCGGCGGGCGGCGCGACGCTCGTGCCCCGACGAGCGACGGCCGTGGCGAGCTCCTCCTCCGTCGCCGCCGTGGGCCTCCTCCGCCCTAGGTCATGGCTCACAGTCACATCCTTTTTTTTTCGATTTTTTTTGTTCATCTCGAAATGAAACATGATTATGTGAAAAATAATATTAAAACATTCTGATATACATGTTTATTTTCATTCAGATTACACAATATATATTGTTCAAAGTCAAAAAACTTTCAATTCCGCATTGTACATCCAAACAAGTTTTAGAATTCCATTGCAACTTCGATTCTATATGTGAATACCACGCGCATCCAAACAACATTTGTGGTATTGAATTGAATTGGTTGATTTGGTTTTCCATTGCCAATTCAATTCAGAGCCCAATTCATTGCAACCAAACACAGCATAATAGCAATGATCACCAATTCTAACAGATAGCATAGGAACACTAACTTGTTTGGATTTATTAGGATGTGAAACAATATTAGAAGCATCTTCATAGAAAATAATATGACCATCCTCCACATTTTCAGTCACAAGATCTTTAACTATAGCAACAGCAGGTTCAATTTTAATTTGTTCTTCAGGTTCTTTAGGTTTCTTTTCACTTTTATTAACCGCACTAGATATGACAGAGTACTCCTTCATTTTAGCAGGGAAAGGAGTTTTTTCAATATAAGCTTCAGGAATAACATTATCAGCAGTTTCAATCACTACACATTTGTTTACAGATGAATCAACTTTATCCTTATACGGTTCATGATACTTATCAAAATTCTTCTTAGGCAATTCATAATGAGAGGCAAAAGCTTTATAAAGATTTGCAACAACTTGGGAATCAAGACCATATGTAGCACTCATATTACGAAATTTATCAGTATCCATAAAAGCTTCAATGCATTTATAATCATAAATTATACCTGATTCTCTATCTTTGTCGTTCTCCCATCCTTCAGTATTTTCTTGGATCCGATCAAGAAGGTCCCTTTTAAACTCTTCATTCTTGCGTGTAAATGATCCAGAACAAGAAGTATCCAGCAAGGTCTTGTCTTGAAAAGAAAGTCTTGCATAGAAATTATCAATAATAACATTACCAGGAAGCTCATGAATGGGGCATTTGAGCATTAAAGACTTCAATCTCCCCCAAGCTTGGGCAATACTCTCTCCATCATGAGGCCAGAAATTATATATGCGGTTCCGATCTTTGTGAATTTCACTTGGAGGATAAAATTTGGAATAAAATAAAGGCACAATGTCCTCCCAATCAATAGAATCACCATTCTTCAGCAATTTATACCAGTGCGCCGCTTTACCAGACAGCGATATAGTGAATAGTTTCTTTCTAACTTCATTCATAGAAATACCTGCACATTTGAATAACCCGCATAATTCATGCAAAAACAATAAATGATCACCAGGATGGACAGTTCCATCCCCTTCATAGCGGTTATCCATAACACGTTCAATAATTTTCATAGGTATTTTATATGGTACTACTTCCTCACCTGGCGCTTCATCCACTACCGTTGCAGTAGTAGTAGATTTCCCAAATAGAAATTGAAGAGAAGATCTCTCCATAATGATTTATAGCAGCAGGCAGAAATAAAATCAGCACAAACAGTAAATTTCCTTACCAATTCCACTTACCAATAGCGCTTCACTCCCCGGCAACGGCGCCAGAAAATAGTCTTGATGACCCACAAGTATAGGGGGTGTATCGTAGTACTTTCGATAAATAAGAGTGTCGAACCCAACGAGGAGCAGAAGGTGTTGACAAGCAGTTTCGATGAAGGATTCACTGTAAATGCTCACAGACAAGTATTCGGGGGTTTTGATATTGCAGATAAATAAAGTACAAGTAAATAAAATGCGAGAGAAATAATTGCAGCGAGTGGCCCAATCCTTTTTAGCACAAAGGACAAGCCGGTTTGTTTACTTATAATGACCAAACGTTCCTGAGGACACATGGGGATTTTAGTCTAGTGCTTTCGCTACATACAGCTGATTAATCTTCATTGTTTTGATAAGTGTTGTGTGGGTGAACCTATGCTAATGCACCGCCCTTCCTAGGACTAATACATACTTGTGATTATACCCCTTGCAAGCATCCGCAACTACAAGAAAGTAATTAAGATAAATCTAACCACAGCCTTAAACTCTGAGATCCTGCGATCCCTCCTGCATCGATATACTAACGGGGGCTTAGGTTTCTGTCACTCCGGCAACCCCGCAATTAGCAACCGAATACAAGATGCACTCCCCTAGGCCCATAAATGGTGAAGTGTCGTGTAGTCGACGTTCACACGACACCACTAGAAGAATGACACCACAACTTAAATATCATAACATTGAATATTACTCAACCATAATTCACTACTAGCATTTAGACTTCACCCATGTCCTCAAGAACTAAACGAACTACTCACGAGACATCATATGGAATACAATCAGAGGTGATATGATGATGAATAACAATCTGAACATAAACCTTGGTTCAATGGTTTCACTCAATAGCATCTACAACAAGTATAGAATAACACCGGGAGAGTTTCCCCTATCAAACAATCAAGATTTAACCCGAATTGCTACAGCGATGACGAGGTGCAGCGGTGGTGATGGCGGTGTAGATGGTGGAGATGATGATGATGATGATGGAGATGATGTCCCGCTCGATGACGATGGCGATGGCGTCGATTTCCCCCTCGGGAGGGAATTTCCCCGGCGGATTCCTGCCCGCCGGAGAGCTCTTTCTCTCGGGTGTTCTCCGCCGCGAGGCGGCTGTAACCCTCCGTGAGGATCCTCTGTGGCTTAGGTTTTCGGGACGAAGGAGTACGCGAAGAAAAGGAGGCGAAAGGGGCTGTGGGGCCCCCAGAGCACAGGGTGGCGCGGCCAGGCCTTGGGCCGCGCCGCCCGTGGTCTGGCCCACATGGCTCCTCTCTGCTCCCCCTTTTGGCTCCCTCCGTCATCTGGAAAAATAGGAATTTACGTGAAATTCCCTTCCACAGTTGATCTTCCGAAATATTGCATTCTGACGGTGCTTTTTCCAGCAGAATCCTGGCTCCGGTGCTTGATCCTCCAATGATGATGAAACATGCAAAATAGATGAAATAACATAAGTATTGTGTCCCAATATGAAATATATCAATGAATAACAGCAAATTATGATACAAAATAGTGATGCAAATTGGACGTATCAGATCTAAGAGTGAACGAGAGAACGAATCTTCTTGTCAATCTTTCCCTTAACCATGGCTGTTTATTTTGGGCCACCCCTGAACGAACCCAGCAGATTGTCAGGTTCCAAGATCGTGCTTGCCAAGTGCGCGAATTTCTCAATTTTTGCACGACAACATTAACCCTTGTTTTCAAGACTTTGTTTCCTCGAAATGAGGTTCCTACAACTCTTCCTGAATTGCTGGAGACCTTCAGAGATGCTCCTCGTATTCATAATTTTGTGCGAGCTCAATTGACTGCTGGAGCAAGATTTGCCATGATTATGATACATATTTGCCATCCAAAATTAGACCTGACGAAGATTGTCGTTGATTGCCTGGCGAAAAAATCGCGGCGGAAGAATAATATTGACACAATCAATGAAATGGTGACTCCTGTGGCCGAGTCGATGATAGATGAGCTTCTTCGGATGGACTCAGAATTCTTCGTCAAGGGATCTTATGCTGAGCATAAAACAACCAGAGGCTTGTCAATAGATACTATTTTAGGTTCTGACTGATTTGTTCCATATTGCAAAACCTTGTCAAAGAAATTTGTTGTATATCACAAAGTGCTCTATATTGTTGGAGCCCCCGAGCCTTTTGGCTAGAATTTGTACTATTTTTCTCTTTCAAAGATTTCTCCTTTTGTTGTAATAAAACATCTTGATGGACTGCAGGCCCTCGAGTATCTTAGTGTCGAAGTTCTATATTTCTGTTGCGAGGTTCTTGGACCAAAGCAATGAGATTTTTGACGTGTATACTATATTTAACATTACCAGCTTCCGATTTATGTATTTGGCGAGGTATTATTGTACCAAGGCGAAATATTTCGGTAAGTCGAGTTTGTCTGTTTTGTACGTATTTTGAGGCTTGAAGGTGTAGAGCCCCCGAGTGTGTCGACGAATAAGAAGTATATCTTTACTATTTTTATTATATTGCAGCACCGCGAGCCCGCCTCATTAAAAACCTTTCCCGGCCCCACTCGGTGCCCCGAAAAAGGAAAAGAGTGCGTCTGAAAACTCGCGGGCGTTTCAGTACATTGTATGTTTACAGAGGAGACTATATTTCGGCATCTAAGCGTAAAAACGCCTGAGCTGCGCCACGTTCCAAGGATTTGGCTCAACGTTCCCCGTCTTCTTGTCCTTGATTCTGTATGCTCCTCCTTCGATTACTTCTGTGACGATGTAGGGTCCAAGCCATGGTGACTCGAGTTTTTCATGACTTTTTTGGTTGAGTCGCAAAACTAAATCACCAACTTGAAAAGATCTTGGCCGCAATCGTCGACTGTGGTAATTCTTCAGGTCCTGTTGATATTTAGCGACTCGTGACAGGACTTCGTCTCGAGCTTCGTCAAGTGCATCGACGTCGTCCTCCAAAGCTTTTCTCGAGGTTTCTTCATCATATTCTGTGACTCTTGGAGAATCATGCTCTATTTCTATCGGCAGGACTGCTTCGGCTCCATGGACCAGAAAAAACGGCGTTTCCTGCGTCGCCGTATTTGGTGTTGTTCGGATACTCCACAACACACTTGGCAGCTCATCTGGCCAAGTATGCCGAGCTTTTTCCAATGGTCCTAGCAGGCGCTTCTTGATACCATTGCAGATGATGCCATTGGCCTTCTCGACTTGACCGTTGGTCTGTGGATGTGCAACAGACGCAAAACTCAATTTGATGCCCACTTCTGCGCAGTATGCTTTGAACTCCTTGGACGTAAAATTACTGCCGTTGTCTGTGACAATGCTATGAGGGACTCCAAATCTAAAGACGATGCTTTTCACGAACTTAATCGCCGACGCGCCGTCCGGTGAATTTATCGGCTTTGCTTCTATCCACTTTGTAAATTTGTCGACAGCGACAAGCATATACTCATAACCTCCTGGCGAAGCTTTGTGTAATTTTCCCACCATGTCGAGACCCCATTGAGCAAAGGGCCAAGACAATGGGATTGGCATAAGTTCTGCTGCGGGAGAGTGAGGTTTGGCGGCAAACCTTTGGCACGCGTCGCAAGTTCTCACTATTTCCTTCGCGTCCTCGATTGCTGTTAACCAATAAAATCCTGCTCTGAAAACTTTAGCCGCGATAGCTCGGCTGCTCGCGTGGTGCCCGCATATTCCTTCGTGCACATCTTTCAGGATGATTCTTCCTTCTTCGGGTGTAACACATCTCTGTAGCACGCCCGAAATGCTTCGTTTGTACAACTCCCCTTTTACCACAGTAAAAGCTTTTGATCTCCTAATTATTCGCCTTGCTTCAACTGGATCGTCGGGTATTGTTTTCCTTAGGATGTATGATATGTAAGCCTGCATCCATGGAGTTTGCACCATCATGACTAGCTCCTGCTCCTCTTCTTCTTCTACTGTGTCGTTGGTGGTACTCGAGGATTTCTCTTTTTTCTCCTTCTTTATTTTCGCTGGCTTTGTTGATCTCTCGCTTATCTCTTCCCAAAACACGCCTGGAGGAATCGCGAGACACTGTGACCCGATGTTTGCAAGAACATCGGCTTCATCGTTACTCAGCCTGCTGATGTGGTTTACCTCGCATCCATCAAACAATTTCTCCAGCTCATTGTACACCTCTTTGTATGCTATCATACTTTCGTTGACTGCATCACATTGGTTCATAACTTGCTGTGCCACCAATTGTGAGTCGCCGAAGATTTTCAATCGGGTTGCACCACAAGCTTTCGCCATCTTCATCCCGTGTATGAGAGCTTCATATTCTGCTTCGTTGTTAGACGCATTTGGAAACGTCATCCTTAAGACATATCACTACAAGAAAAGTTCTGATAGACAACGTCCCAAAATCGTCAACTAAGGGGCATTTTTCGTCGCCTATGGACCTAACCCGACGATATGGGTTCTGTTGTGGAAACTGCGTCAGGCAAAGTCCAACGACGATTTTTTCGGTCCGTCGCGCTTGGGCGCCCTTCCGCCACGGAAAATCGGACCGTTGCGGAAGTGTTTCCGGGAGCCCGTTGACTGCTGACGTCATGCAAACTGACACGTGGCAGACGCCGTTAACTGGCAGTTAACGGCGTTAACCGGCTGAAACCCCGTGGTAGATGGTAGGCCCACACGAGGCCTGCCACGTCTTAAGCGGGCCGGGCCAGATGACATAGTTTGACCGGTCAACTATATAGCTGGGCTGGTCCATTAGTTACGTGGGCCGGGCCTAACCTCTAATGTTGACTGGTCAAAAGTTAAATGGGCCGGCCCATTTAACATGTGGGTCCCCCTTACGAATCGGGGCGACCCGAAGCAAGTGGGCGGGCCAAAAACAGTGGGTCCCACTATCCATTAAAGGCCGGCCCATTTGGTGTGTGGGGTCCACCATATAGCAAGTGGGCGGCCCAACAAGCTAGTGGGCCGGGCCAAAAACACATGGTGGGTCCCACTATCCTGTTAAAGGGCCGGCCCATTTAGTATGTGGGGTCCACCATATAGCAAGTGGCGGGCCAAACAGTGGGTCCCACCTTCCGGTTAAGGGCGACCCATTTAGTATGGGGTCCACCATATAGCAAGTGGGTGGCCCACCAAGCTAGTGGGCGGGCCAAAAACACAGTGGGTCCCACATTTGTTAATGGGCGGCCCATTTGGTATGTGGGGTCCACCATATAGAAAGTGGTACCCAACAAGATAGTGGGCGGGCCAAAAACACGTGGGTCCCACCTTCCTATTAAAGGGCCGGTTTACCATGTGGGACCACCATATAGCAAGTGGGTGGCCCAACAAGATAGTGGGCCGGGCCAAAAGCACAGTGGGTCCCACTTTCTGTTAAAGGGCCGGCCCAATTAGTGTGTGGGGTCCACCATATAGCAGGTGGCGGCCCAACAAGATAGTGGGCCGGCCAAAACACAGGTGTTTTCCTCTTAAAGGGCCGGCCCATTTAGTATGTGGGGTCCATCACAAAAGCAATTGGGCTGGCCCAACTAAGTAGTGGGAGGGGTCCACCTAAAAGCAAGTGGGCCAGCCCAATTAGAGTGTGGGGTCCACCTTCAATCAAATGGGCTGGCCCAATAAGTAAGTGGGCCAGCCCGTTTAGTTGCTGTTTATATGCCGGCATAATAGGCGCTATAGGAATTTGCGGGCAGGCACATATGTGATTTTGCTTAATTGGGCCGTTTAAGGGATGGGAATTCGTGATTTAGATACTGAGAATATTTACGCAGCATTGATTTCTGTCGGATAGCCTCACTTACCACAAGCACCAAAGAAAAAATGCGCGAAAGAACTATAAAAACTAACTAAATATTACATCAGCTGCAAGGCATTGAAAAAATATTACAGAACCCAGAGAAATTGAATGGTAATTAAACCTAGCAATACAAGAAGCGATCCGGCAATCTTTTAAGTTGTCCATGCAGCACCTATATCTGAAACAAAGACATTACAAGTTAAGACAGCAACAATGGAAAGGCAAAGACACTACAATATTGTTTGGCAAAGAATTTGGAACTCATCATTTCGTCGTTATAACAAGATCATTGTAATGCGCACAATAAGCAAACAAAGAGTGCATGCCGCATACCAACAGCCAATATAACAGAGCATGTTAGAATGAAACAGCAGACTTACTACTGTCGAGTCCCATGCAAACCAACATGTTCAGGGTGTACAAAATTGGCATGAACAACATAGTAGCAGGCTATAAATTTTGTAACAACGACTGAGCAAGATGAAGTTATGATGGCTACATCTACAGAGCAGGGAATGTAAACCAAAAATAGAAGTTACGATGGCAAAAGCTAAAGAGGAGGGAATGTGAACCAACATGTGCCAAGTGCAATTACTTCATTTTGGCCGTGAACTAAATAATACTCCTGAACTTATAGTGAAGGGGATGCAAATCAAGATGTTTCGGGATATAAACTTGTAATGAGCAACACATAGAGGATAGTTAATGCTGGAGCTTAGGATGGACCAGATACAGAATATAGTGGGATCACCTGTGAACTTGTATAAGAGGGAATGCAAACCAATATGTTCAGCTTTCCATATGTGAGCGTCATGCCAAGTCAGAGAAACAAGTCAATAATGCAGCTTTTGAAGAACAAGATGGCACGCAAAATTATTATCTAGTAGTATGACAAGTTTATTTGTACTACAGGCTAGATAGCAGAGTGATAGCATGCCAAACTAAGTCCTTACTTTGTTAGCTTACAATGAACTAGATACAAAACAATGGCATCACCTGTAGTACAGGGAATGCAAGCCAACATGTTCATGGAGTAAAAAATTGGCACAAACAACATAGTAGCAGGCCATAATTTTTGTAACAACGACTGAGCAAGATAAAGTTATGATGGCTAGATCTACAGAGCAGGGAATGTAAACCAAATATAGAAGTTACGATGCCAAAAGCTATAGAGCAGGGAATGCGAACCAACATGTGCAATTACTTAAAATTGGCCATGAACTAAATAATAGCAGGATGTTACTATAATACCTATAATTTTTGTAACAACGACTGAGCAAGATAGAAGTTATGATGGCTACATCTACAGAGCAGGGAATGCAAACCAAAATGTTCAATCGCTTAAAGTTAGCAATGAAGTAGAAAATAGCAAGATGTTACGGTCATAGCTAGGAATGAACTAAAAGAGCTTCAGACAAACAAGCATCTGAACCCAGAACATGGCGCTAAAACAAGGGACTTACATTAGGAGAAGCACTCTGTGGGAGTCACAGCAGATCTTCCTGGGGTTGATAGATCCGGTGATGAAGTACGCTACATGTGCTACTTGGGGTTGGAGAGACGGCCATTACACTTCATGGTTACTCATCTCATCTGCAAAAACGTAACGGCGCGTCGTTAGCACAAACAGATTCCCCCAAGATTAAACAAGAACTTGCAGGCAAGCAATAGAAAAGCGACAGTAGAAGAGTTTAGATCATGCACGGCGCCGGTGAAGCAGATCCGGTTCATGCACAGCGGTGTCGGTGAGCAAGATCCGATGCGGTGGACGACGGATCCGGCGAAGCGGCTCCGGTGGGGTGGACGATACCGCAGCTGAAGCGACTGCGGTAGACTGCTGGATGAGTATATGGTTTCGAGGTTCGGCGGGGATGATCCGGTCCGGTTGATGACGGCGTCGATGAAGCGGCTCCGGCAGACAGCCGGATGACGAGGATCGCGAGGGCTCGGGTAGGCCAGGGAAGTCCGGCGGGGATGTTCCGGTGCGGTGGTCGTGGAGGTGGGAGAGAGAGGGACTTGGGAAGTTCCGGTGGGTGGTCTCAGAGGAGAGAGTGAGGGAAATGAATTTTTTTTCGGGGAGTTTCGGAGCTAGGGAGGTGGTGATCGAAAAAAATGACGGGTAGACCCCCCACCAACCGACTTATGCATGGACATTGTTGTCATCTTTACGAGGGTAGAATGGGAAGTTAGAGGCGTGTGAAATATTTGTATTTTTCGAGCGGGAAGTTTTGCCGCTGGAATGAGATTTCGAATTTGGCTATAGTCCAAGTAATACAAAAATATGAGACCGTACTAGTACGGTCAAGTGTCACATCAAGTCATCATCACGTTGAAAATCGGTTACCACGAGCATAATCATGATATATCTTGAAAATCAATTTTGAAAAGCCCTTCTGAAATATTTCGGGATTGGTACTAGGAGATTTTGCAGCTTGACTAAGTAATTTTTTTTCTTCGAAAAGGGGATATGACCCCAGCCTCTGCATCGTGGTGATGCACACGGCTTTTATTAATAATCCAGTCGCAACAAATGTATGTTTTTTTTTTGCAAGGAGCAACAAAAGTATGTTGTACAGATGGTCCAAGTAATATAGACTCGTGATTGTAATATAAGGCCAGGGGTAGACCGGAACCATATCCTCTAACGTAGAGATGACAAGTCAGGTAAGCACAGTGCTTAAGTAGTGCAAAACGTAGAAGAAAAATCAGGAAAATGTAACAAATACTGTACGTATTTACTGTAGCAACCACTGTATATTTTTACTGTATAAAAAATCGTATAAATATTTAAAAAAGATAGTCATAATTTTGATTGTTACTAATTATCGTAAATGCATATGGCTTACATATATTATGGAAGTTAATTTAGATCAAATTAGACGTAATCATGTAGATGTGGAGAAGGAAAATTAGAGAGGTGTAGCTTACCCGACTTGTCTATTGCACGTTAGAGGATCTACTTCCGGGGTAGACCATGCTACTTAGACTACTCATAGTGGGAGTAACTAAGGAGTATTAACATAGAGCTGGTTGTGGTAACTAGCTATGTTACCATAACACTTTTCAAGATAGAATGAGTCTACATACTAACTAAAACAATCATGCATGATAGTACTACATCTAAGTTACTATGCATTATGAAGGTAGTAACATAGAGTAGTGTCATATGCATGCGGAAATTCAATTTGGCTCCCGGGTGCATATGCTCCCTCTACCAAAAAATCATATTTTAAAATGTCGAAAAAAATTAGCAAAAAATTTACATGTACATATTCATAATATATGTTCGTTCGTCAAGTTTCACGAAAAACCAATATTTTTTGTGGTCTATGTAAAAAAGAGAAAACTTATCTTGTGAAAAGCATTATTTTTAGTACTGTGTTTTATCTTTTTACACACGTCACACGACAAGTCGCAACTTTTTAAGGGCGTAGCACGAGAAGATGTACATGCGAATTTTTTGTTTCATTTTTTTGAAATTCAAAATATGTGTAAGATGCATTTCAAAATGGAGGGAGCATATGCTCCTATGTTTCAAAACACCAGTCCCGCATGCGCATGACACTACTATACGGTCACATCAAGTCATAATCACAACCAAAATCAGTTCCCATGTACAAATATTTTGGATTTTATTGGCGGGAGATTGTAGCGCTTGACAGATATTTTCAATTTAGCTGGCGCTAAAAAAATACTGTACTAGCAAAATTGGTAGCTTACTGTAGTACTGCCTCCTTTCAGGGATACAAGGACAAGGACCAATCAACTAAAATAATGTATGAAAATGGTCACCAATGGGCCAACTAATAGTTATACTTTTCCCATGCAGCGCAATATAAAAAATACTACAAATCAGATTAAACCTTGATTAAATATTGGTGCATCCAATCCATTCAGTTTTCATTTAATCCACATCACCAAGGAAACAACCACCAGGTACATAACAAGTGCAGATAGAAGCACCAACAAAATAGTTCAGCATCACAAACCCTTTCACACAACCAAGGGACACCTTTGACTGTCAGTGTTCACTGTGGTATTCAGCATCTCCCACACTTTCTCAGGATGTTGCCCAGGTGGGCTTGACTTGCTTCTAATCCTGCAGTTATACGGTGGATGACTACTCTTTGTGCAGCCACTATTGCTCGTTCCTCTTTGAGTAGTTCCTCGAGAACATAAAAAGACAATGACTTGGACCTCAACCTGCGCTTGGGCTTTGACTTGGACTTGGACCTCGACAAATTAGTTGTGAACCCAGCATTACGCAGGAATGTGTTGTTGGCTATACCATGACATTGTAGTACCTTGGAAAATGAATTCAGACATTCTTCCTGGGTTTTTTCTATACCATCTTTCTTTGGTTTTGCCAGCTCCACTTTCATGTCAGACTGAGGAGTTTTCAGTTGTTACACATGTGTAAGAGAAGAGATTATAATGTGAAGACATGTGTATGAACTACCTCTAATAATCCTACAAACTGGCATGGCTGATTACCGCATATACATTTTAGTAAGAGCATGTTACATCATATTGACATGTCTTCTATTGCTAACACGTAATAGCAGGACTATAAAAATATGCATGGATCCATGTGTAGAATTCGTAATGTGCATGATATTGCTGAGAAGTATATAAGTGAATTGTACTAGCCCTTTCCAGCAGTTCAGACATTTGGTTGTGTTGGCTAGTGCATGAAGCTTGACAAATATGACAAGATATTTCTGAATACAATTGAAAACCATAACTGACATTAGTAGAGAATACTTACAATAACACTCTGTGCAAAATGTCCAGTCAAACCATTTCTGCTCGTCTGGCACACCTTGAATTGCTCAAGTAGACTCATCTCTCTGTCTGTACTCTCACAGTATGCTTGCCTTGCCTTCTGATATTTTCGCAAGAGAAAATATAAATTAGTTTCACAACCACGTCACATGCCGACATGCGACAATTGAAAGTTTTCAAAAAAAATATAAATAAAACAGAGACATCAATTTACGATGTATATTGTGCATCTATAAATTCTAAATGATTTACTAATTTAAATATAGTTGTACAGATAACATTCCTTACCATACAGTAGAGGTGTCCAATCAAGCTACGAGATCCTGTACGCTGTTGTAAACGTACATTATTACGAGCACGCATGTTACTTCGAGCGATGAACTACAAATGAAGACTTGTGAGACACATGCTTAAAAAGGAATCAGTAATGTGATCTTGTCTCACTGTCTTCACAGAACATACCAAATTCTTTTGAGCAGACCAATACTCAACAAGATCACACCATTGATCATCAGTCATCTGTAGTATAGGAGAGGTTGTTGGAATATCGCTAGGAGTCCTCCCAGCAAAGTATCTCATCTTTAGCCTATGGCGCTCCTGGCGCAACGCTGAAGAGAATATGCTCCTGATAACAGTGATTACATTCTTCATGTCATCATCAAACTCAAGACATGTCTGTTTACAACAATGGGAACCGTTCATGTGTTAGATAGCTAGCCAACAGAAAGCTAGAGGGAATGTGAACGAGCAACATGGTATTGTTTACGAAAATGACTTACATGTAACATGTGCAGTAAACCTTCAAAATGAGAAGGGGTGTTTACGTGTTGTTTCCATGATGGAAAGATAGGAATTTGAGTCCTGACAAAAACGCCTGTGATCGATGCTATATTAGATGATTCTTGTGGATCCAGTGGCCTTCTGATACCTGCTATAACTGATGTGATGGGAAATCTTGTTCCCATTCGGGCAATCTTATTTTTAAGTGATTTCAAAGTCGTTGGCCCCCTTCGTTTTCTTGGTCGTGGTGGAACTGCAAATTTAAGCATTACATCAAGCTATCAAGGTATTTATGTAACGGAGCATGTAAGGGAACACGTACCTAATTCGGCCCCACCATCATCTTTAAGGAAGAAGTTGTCTCTGGCAGGACTAAATGTCAGCGGGCGATCGTGATTAGTTAGGTGTTGAGAACCTGCTGTTGAAACTGGGTCTGCTGTGAATTGTTCTTGGGTAACTGGATTGGCAACAGGTGGCTGGGGAACATGTGGTTTGGTATTTGCTCCGTCTACAGCTTTTAGACCAACCGATGTGGGGTTAGGTCGAAGCTTTTTATGTTGGTGTTTCGCATTACAATATTTTTTTGCCTGGTCATCATTTTCAACTAGATTAGAGTGACTCTGAGTCTGAGACCTTGTTTTTACTCTGTTCACTGCATTTGTTTGTGATCTGACATGACCAGCTTGAACCCTTTTTATTTTTAGGTGAGCTGTCAGATATTGATCTTCCTGTTGAACTATGTTCTTCACCTTGTTGGTATTTGAAACGTCCTTACGTGAAGTCCCTGATGCCTGCCAGAGATAAACGGTACTTCAATCAACAAAATCATATACATGCTTGATACGATTATGGAACATAAGAACAGCAAGCCAAGACATGATGAAACATATGTTATTATTATGTGTTAACTGAGCAGATGATAATGCTATAACTTGGGCTGGGTTGGACAGATACATCACAGTTATTGAAGATGCAACAATAATGCCAATGAAAAGAGCGAGCAATCACCTTGGGTGGTGGAGTAGGGTGCTTGACAAGGGCATCCTCTTTACTCAGGTCTCCCTCAGACTCTTGTTCAGTAGGATCAAGTTCTGAATAAGAAAATGATTGTTATCGATGGAGACAGGAGAGGTGTTTGATTGTTCACTGGTGATGCCTATATTTTCTCTCCGGCCCTCTTTGTACTCTACTACAGTATCTTTAGCATGCATTAGAAAAAAATGCTAACGAGATTTATCATGGAACTTTGAGTAGAGCAGTAGAAGGGCAAATTAGTAGTAGCAAGTAGATGATAGCTCAAAAAGGAATAAAGCGTAGATCAAAAATAAATGATTTCCCTGTGCATGCCAATTGATGATTACAAGATTTATAAACATGCAGTTTAATAATGTCGACTAATCACTCTGCAGGCTTGACTTCTACTACAGTCATACCAGATAGCACCAAACAGATTGTAGGAAAAGTAAACTTGAAACCCCAGATCGCACGAAACTGATGTTCGGAAATGAAATGCATAACGGAAGCGGCTAAACACCAACCTTCGCATGGGGAGTGGACGGCTTTACGCTTTGGTTTCGCGCGGTGGACCGGTTGGGCGCGGGGTCTACCCATTTCACCGTGCGGTAGACCAGGGAGTCGGGAAGCAGATCCGACGCAGCGGCGGAGGTGGACGGCGTCCCTGAGCAGGATCCGGCGCGGTGGGCGTCGGCTACGGTGGAGCACAAATGGTGCGGTGTGCGCCTTCGTAGGGGAAGCGGCTCCGGCTTGCTTGACAACGTCTTCTCGGACACTACAGCGTCTGGTCAGGAGGCTGTGGTGGCGAGGTGGGACGGTGGTGCACTGCCGTCGTCGGGCGAGATGCTCCGATTCGGTGTGTGACGCGTGAGAGATGTGGGATTCGGCGCCTGTGCCGGTGGTATGTTTTAATGGCTGGGGTGAGATTGGCCTTGGCCAAGAGAAGAACCGCTGGGGACGTTTTTGATGAAAGGATAAGATCGGAAATTCGAACATTTGAAAATTGGAGGCGGCAACCCGAGCTATTTTCGCCGCTGTTTTGGCGCTTCGTTGAAATGGTTTGGTGGATGCGCGAAAAAAAATGGACGCGGTCCGACCCCATCAAGGTCTCATTTGTAAGCATGGGCGGTACGGCAGCCATCCTACCTTGATTTTTAGTGAATATCCATCCATTCATATATATGTGTTTTTTTCTGAATATTTGAGTACTTAAAACGGACTTCATATGACAAAGTTGCGCCTATTTTAGTGAACACTGCGTGGAGCCGATTTCGAAAACAAAACATGGACTAGGTACCAAAAAACATATATAGACTCGTTCTCCGCATTAAAAAGATTGATGTATCATGGATCTTAGTATATGTAAAATAACCTTGAGCTATTCATTATCATACGCGTAGAATTGAAGACTTCAGATATTTCTTTATATTTGAAAGAAACGCCATGTTTCATCCGACAACATTTATCATCTCATTGAGTTGGCGCTGATTTTATATGTGGTGACGAAAACAACTGAGGCTCCTTTGATTTATAGGATTTAGATCCTACGGGAATTATTCTACACTATTGGTTATATTCAAAGGGAACATATCCCATATGAATCTTGTACTACAAATCCTATATGAACAAAACATTAGGTCATCCCTCATGGAAAAATCCCTTTGGTACAATCAAAGAAACTCATATTCCCATAGGATTCAAATAGACAAGATGTACATACGTTTTTCCTATCCTATGACTTAAAGGACTCCTGAAATGGCTCGACAACAAAGATCATAAATTCCGAGTTGTGCATCGAGCAAAAGATATTGAAAAAATTCTTGATCGATCCAATTACAAAATGATTTTCAAAAGAACTAAAGTTTTGCCATTGATCACATAATTGGTATGTATATAGGTTCTACTTATAATAAAATATGTTTTGGTTTATTGGGATTGCGTTAGAATTACATGCATCACAATGTCTCGGGACTATTTCGGTATTTACCTCTTCTTTTAGAGTTCGCCCTATCTAAGATTATTTCCGACATTCGCCAATGTTTGCAAGGAATGGCATGCAGTCGATTCCCACCCTGTTTCAGAAAAAAATGAAGAAAAAAAAGTGAACTTGTGGCTATAAAATGATAAGCTTGAATTTTGATATGTTTTTTTTAAAAAAACTAGCTTCAAAATATGGCCTACCATTTTATATAAAAAACCATGGGTCTTAACAAAAATGCCCAAGGTAAAATGTGCATTAACATTTTGGGGAAAGGTGCAATAAGATTTCATTTTATTGTGGGAAACAAATTGTTGTTGTTTTTTTGCCTTTTCTGAATAGCTAAAAAGGTGTCATCTTTTTTCCATACATTCCATAATGTCATAGAACATAAGCATCCGGTGTCCAGATATAGCAACAATTCAGTATAAGACAATACTAACATAGTTTCCATAAAGTACTGCTAACACATAAGAAAACAAAAGATCTAGATGATGACCCAAGAAACATCCTTGTATATAATAACAATCTATTGACCATATGGCGGCTTTTGCATCACCCTATCAAAATCATCTGCCTTCAAGCACGAGAGCAGAATGTCGACACGTGCTTCAACATGTTCCAAGATCCTCTTGATGATCTCATGGATATCTGCATCAGCCGAATAGGAATCAAAGTTGTCAGCCACTAGCTTCTGATAGAAAGAAACATCAGTGTTGAAGGCGTCGATCTTAGGAGTCCCCACATTTCATTACTTGCAAGACCAAGATGATCAAATTCCCTTTACTTCATAAGAATGTCTGGATCGCTGACACGATCGAAATCTTTGCTAGTACCCTCCTTTGGCCGAATTCAAATTTGCATCAGATCTTGGTGCCCATGCCTTTGGTACATGCGGGTAATTTTTTGCCAATATGTCGTGCATTGCACATAGCGTCCTACTGTACAGGGGTATTTCTACATATCTTCTTCCAAATATAATTTAATTTATTTCGGGTTGGATTCAATTTGTTTCAAAATTGTCTGATATACCATTTGTATTGGTAGGAGATGCAGCTTTGAATTTTAATCATTGTTTCTAGGTGCCACACTTGCAGGGTACAGTCAAAGATTTTATCCAATGTTTCATGTCTTGACAAATCCTTTTCGTAATGGAAGTTGAGACCCCCAGCCTCTGCATCAAAATGATGCACATGGAATTTTTTAGTATGGTATTCAACAAAATATGATAATATGCAAAAATCAAACCTTGGACAAATATGACACATGCTCACTTGGGTAGAAAGCCAATCAAACTGATACAAATTACATTGCAGAGTCCTTGCATGTTAAACTATATATTGCCAAACACCACATATATTAAGGGATACATATTAATTTCGATACTACTACTTTTACGATAGAAGATTTGTAACTACAAACGTTGTGGGTTGTGGCTGCCCTCCTCAATCTACTCACTTGTCTCATCGGCAACCGTCTCCACCTCTCTACATGCACATATGGGTACAACTTCTTCACACCCGAAGAAGATTACTTGTTTCCTGTCATGCTCCGCCACTTGTAGTAGGTGTGCTCCTTTTTCAGAGATGAATTCTCTTTTAGGATGGAGATGTTCTCCTTTTTCAGAGATGAGTTCTCTTTTAGGATGGAGATGTTCTCCTTCGTTAGAGACCCGTTCTGATTTACCATGGAGAGGTTCTCCTTCGATAGAGATGAGTTCTCCTTTGATAGAGATGAGTGCTCATTCAAGAGTACGGCATACTCATTCCATAGCTTCATAGCACGGTTTACCAGATGTGCGTTCACATCTCGGAGCTTGGACGCATGGTCAATCAACTCGCGCGACTCATCCAGGAGCGACCGCCGGATTACTTGCAGAGACGCTTCATGTTGTCGTCCTTCATTAGATGGTAGATTCACAGAGCGACCCTGTGTGACACATGATATTATACTAATAAAGTGCAAGAGTGTAACTTCAATAGTAAAAATATAGTACTCCGAAAGTTTGCAGGACTTAAACTTCAATACTCATAGTAATATGTACAAGACTAACTTCAATAGTAATTGTAATATGTATAAATTTCAATTGCAATACTGTAGTAATATGAGTACTCCGGAGCTTGGAGTAATAAAGTTTCAAACTAAGAACGAAACATGAACTAATAAAGTTTGCCCTATGCATCAATCGATGGAGAGGCTGGATCTCAAGTTCGAAAGGGGGAAAAAGACTGCAGTGAAGTTTCAAGTTTGCATTGAAGTTCGAAAGTGGTAATGCAGCTAGTATTAGTGCAGTAGAAATCCCTTGTGCCTTGTTTGGTTGACGTGTTTTCACATGGTTCAGTGAGTAATATCTGGGTCTTTCTTAATAAGAACACATTTTATCTGTTTGGCAGAAGAGTATTGGACAGGATCAGAGTCGCGGGGATCCTCAGGAAACACTTCCGCGCACGTCGGGTGGACGTGGAACCGCAACACCTCTATGCTCTCGCGTTTCTGGTCGTTCCGCATACGTGCTCCGATTGCTGCTTCTCCTTCCAGGCATCCACCCCGTTCCAGCATGGATCAGGCTGAGGGATTGATTCCAATGCAAAATTACAAGTCCTGAGGCCTGCTGGCATGGATTACGTGAATAGAAATTGGACGCTTCACTAATAAGGCCCGAGGAACCCCTCAAAAAAAAACTAATAATGCCCCAGGACAGGCTATCTCTCAGGTTGTCCTGATCTGCCGCAAATACTCACGCCAAAACATGGTGAATGAAGTATTTTGCATCAAATCCCCTCCGAATAATACTCAGTAGGGGGCTAACTAGTTTTAAACCAATGATTAAACTACATTAACCACTGACCTCGAAGCTCTCCTCCTTGGAGAGGACCGACTCCCCGGCGACGGCGAGGTTGTCTTGCAGCTGCAGCAGGACTGTCACGTCTGAGCCCACGGAGAGGTCGTTGATCCGCTGCCGCTTGGTGGGCACATCAGACTCAACGGCGAGGCCGCCATGCGCCTGCTGCAGCAGCTGTAGGGGGGCGTGCGAGTTGGCGGCGAGGTCCTGTAGTTGCTGCTGGGGGATTACGACGGTGGGCCGCACACCTAACAGGCCCCCTTGTCCACTCGTGGGATTCATCGCCGGAAGATGGGGGTGCAGGGAGGCGCTAATACAGAGGTTGTGGATGGTACAGCCGCCGACGAGCACTGTACAGGTTGGGGCTATAGGATTTTGAAGATGAATGGGGAGAGGCGGCAGGGGCCTATATAAATCGAGAGGAGTGAGGTAGCGAGAAGTGAAGTGAATGGGGAGAGGCGGCAGGGGCCTATAAATCGAGAGGGCTATAGGTTGGGACATGATTTTTACGCAATATTTAAATTTAGATTTAAGCCGCATGTCACCAGGTGACATGCGAAAGGTGCATGTCACCTGATCTCTATCCGTGAAGGACACAGGTCACTCGCAACACTGTACATGGTGTACTGTAGGGACGCGAAACAGTATTGTTCACTGTTCGTAGTGTTTTTCATTTTTCTGATTTTTTTGAATTTTATGCCCATTTGAATCTTTTGGTCAAATCCTAGGTTTGACAAAGATTTAAACAAGTTTAAAATATATGAAAAGGTAAGCATGGATCCTTCTTAGTCACTCTAAAATGAAGCTTTTGGGATGTTCTTGAAATTTCCATGCTTGACTTCATAAGACAGAGTTTAGGGTTAGGGGTAGATATATACATGATTTGTTTGGTTTGAATATGTCTAGACCTTGTTTATCAACTTTAATTCTTACTATATGACATAAGAAAACTATTTGCTTTGGTTTTTCATTTTTCTGATTTTTTTGAATTTTGATGCCCATTTGAATCTTGTCAAATCCTAGGTTTGACCAAGATAATTTAAACAAGTTTAAAACATGGAAATGAAAAGGGAAGCATGTATCCTTCTTAGTCACTCTAAAATGAAGTTTTTGGGAGGTTTTTGAAATTTCCATGTTTGAAACCCAAAACCACTTCTCTTCATGCTTGACTTCATAAGACAGAGTTTAGGGGTTAGGGGGTAGATACATGGTTTGTCTAGTTTGAAACTTTGAATATGTCTAGACCTTGTTTATCAACTTGAATATGCTTACTATATGACATAAGAAGACTATGTACTTTGGTTTTTCATTTTTCTGATTTTTTTAATTTTCTGCGCATTTGAATCTTGGTCAAATCCTAAATTTGACCAAGATTTAGACAAGTTTAACACGTGAAAACGAATAAGTAAGCCTGGATCCTTCTTAGTCACTCTAAAATGAAGCCTTTGGGAGGTTCTTGAAATTTCCATGTTTGAAACCCAAAACCACTTCTCTTCATGATTGACTTCATAAGATCGACAGATTAGTTTAGGGTTAAGGGTAGATATATACATGATTTTTCTGGTTTTAATATGTCTAGACCTTGTTTATCAACTTGAATGCTTACTATATGACATAAGAAAACTATTTGCTTTTGTTTTCATTTTTCTGATTTTTTTTGAATTTTGATGCCCATTTGAATCTTGTCAAATCCTAGGTCGTTTGACCAAGATAATTTAAACAAGTTTAAAACATGAATATGAAAAGGGAAGCATGTATACTTCTTAGTCACTCTAAAATGAAGTTTTTGGGAGGTTTTTGAAAATTCCATGTTTGAAACCCAAAACCACTTCTCTTCATGCCTGACTTCATAAGATAGAGTTTAGGGGTCAGGGGGTGTAGATACATTTGGTTTGTCTAGTTTGAATATGTCTAGACCTTGTTTAACAACTTTAATGCTAACTATATGACATAAGAAGACTATGTGCTTTGGTTTTTCATTTTTCTGATTTTTTTGAATATTGTGCCCACCCATTTGTATCTTCATGAAATCCTAGGTTTGACCAAGATAATTTAAACAATTTTAAAACATGAAAATGAAAAGGGAAGCCTGGATCCTTCTTAGTAACTCTAAAATGAAGCTTTTGGGAGGTTCTTGAAATTTCCATGTTTGAAACCCAAAACCACTTCTCTTCATGATTGACTGAGTTTAATTAGGGTTTTAGGGGTAGATATATACATGATTTTTCTGGTTTTTCATTCTTTTGATTTTTTTCTGAATTTTTAGGGCCATTTGAATCTTGGTCAAATCCTTGGTTTGACCAAGATTTAAACAAGTTTAAAACATGAAAATGAAAAGGGAAGTCTGTATCCTTCTTAGTCACTCTAAAATGAAGCTTTTGGGATGTTCTTGAAATTTCAATGTTTGAAACCCAAAACGACTTCCCTTCATGCTAGACTTCATAAGATCGAAAGGGGGTAGATACACGATTTGTCTGGTTTGGATATATCTAGACCTTGTTTATCAACTTGATTGCTTACGATATGACATAAGAAGACTATGTGATTTGGTTTTCCATTTTTCTGATTTTTTTAATTTTTTGCCCACCCATTTGTATCTTCGTCAAATCCTAGGTTTGACCAAGATAATTAAAACAAGTTTTATAAAACATGAAAATGAAAAGGGAAGCATGTATCCTTCTTAGGCACTCTAAAATGAAGCTTTTGGGAGTTTTTTGAAATTTCCATGTTTGAAACCCAAAACCACATCTGTTCACATGCTTGACTTCATAAGACAGAGTTTAGGGGTTAGGGGTATAGATACATGATTTGTCTGGTTTGAATATGTCTAGACATTGTTTATCAACTTTAATGCTTACTATATGACATAAGAAAAATAATGTCATGTAAATGAGTTAACTTGGATTTCCTACCCTTGAATCCATAGGAAACTTTGTTCTAATGCACTATAATAATCAACCGAGTTTTTACACCAACAGGTCTGTCACTTACGTGTGGTGCCCACGCGTGAGGTCCCACACTTCAGTGAGCACAAGTCACGTGCAATAGGTACGCAAACTCCCAGCCATCTTCTTTGTCAAGAGAAGACGCATCAGGATGCGTATTGGAAGTCTGTGGGTCCTTCTGGATCCTTCGGTTGTCCCTCTCACAAAAAAAAACAAATCTCTCTCATTCTCGGCCTCGCTCGACTCGCTCGCTCGCTCGCTCGCACCTCCTGCTCACTGACAAACCCTGCACAAAAGTCAACATCATCACCCGAAAAAGGGGAGACACCATAATTCTCTCCCTTCTTCTCTCCTTCCTCCGAGTGATCCCTCTTCCTCCGAGTTTCACTCGACGGGCAAACACACTTGTGCTGCATAGTAATAATAAAAAGGTATAGAAAAATCAACCTACGAATCTATAATTAAATAGGTTAGTAATAATAAAAATGTAGAAAAATCAACCTACGAATCTATAATTAAATAGGTTAAACTAGGGTTTTGCCCACTACTACAGATCAAGGTTCAAACCTTGTTTATCAACTTGAATATGCTTACTATATGACATAAGAAGACTATGTACTTTGGTTTTCATTTTTCTGATTTTTTAAATTTTCTGCGCATTTGAATCTTGGTCAAATCCTAGGTTTGACCAAGATTAGACAAGTTTAACACGTGAAAACGAATAAGTAAGCCTGGATCCTTCTTAGTCACTCTAAAATGAAGCATTTTGGGATGTTCTTGAAATTTCCATGTTTGAAACCCAAAACGACCTCTCTTCATGCTACACTTCATAAGATCGACCGAGTTTAGGGTTAGGGGTAGATACATGATTTGTATGGTTTGAATATGTCCAAACCTTGTTAATTTATCAACTTGAATGCTTACTATATGACATAAGAAGACTATATGCTTTTGTTTTTCATTTTTCTGATTTTTTTTGAATTTTATGCCCATATATTTGAATCTTGGTCAAATCATATGTTTGACAAAGATTTAAACAAGTTTAAATTGTGAAAATGAAAAGGTAAGCATGGATCCTTATTAGTCACTCTAAATTAAATCTTTTGGGAGGTTCTTGAAATTTCCATGTTTGAAACCCAAAACCACTTCTCTTCATGATTGACTTCATAAGAAAGAGTTTAGGGTTTTAGGGGTAGATATATACATGATTTTTCTGGTTTGAATATGTCTAGACCTGGTTTATCAACTTGAATGCTTACTATACATATGACATATATAAGAATGCTATGTGCTTTGGTTTTTCATTCTCTTTTGATTTTTTTTCTAAATTTTTATGCCCATTTGAATCTTGGTCAAAATCTTTGGTTTGACAAGGATTTAAACAAGTTTAAAACATGAAAATGAAAAAGGGAAGTCTGTATATCCTTCTTTTAGTAACTCTAAAATGGAAGCTTTTGGGATGTTCTTGAAATTTCCATGTTTGAAACCGAAAACGACTTCCCTTCATGCTAGACTTCATAAGATCGACAGGGGGTAGATACATGATTTGTCTGGTTTGGATATATCTAGACCTTGTTAATTTATCAACTTGAATGCTTACGATATGACATAAGAAGACAATGTGATTTGGTTTTTCAATTTTCTGATTTTTTTGAATATTGTGCCCACCCATTTGTATCTTCATGAAATCCTAGGTTTTACCAAGATAATTTAAACAAGTTTAAAACATGAAAACGAAAAGGGAAACATGTAACCTTCTCAGTCACTCTAAAATGAAGTTTTTGGGAGGTTTTTGAAATTTCCATGTTTGAAACCCAAAACCACTTCTCTTCATGCTTGACTTCATAAGACAAAGTTTAGGGTTAGGGGGTATAGATACATGATTTGTATGGTTTGAATATGTCCAAACCTTGTTTATCAACTTGAATATGCTTACTATATGACATAAGAAGACTATGTACTTTGGTTTTTCATTTTTCTGATTTTTTTAATTTTCTGCACATTTGAATCATATCTTGGTCAAATCCTAGGTTTGACCAAGATTTAGACAAGTTTAACACGTGAAAACGAATAAGTAAGCCTGGATCCTTCTTAGTCACTCTAAAATGAAGCTTTTGGGAGGTTCTTGAAATTTCCATGTTTGAAACCCAAAACCACTTCTCTTCATGATTGACTGAGTTTAATTATATAGGATTTTAGGGGTAGATATATACATGATTTTTCTGGTTTGAATATATATGTCTAGACCTTGTTTATCAACTTGAATGCTTACTATACATATGACATATCTAAGAATGCTATGTGCTTTGGTTTTTCATTCTTTTGATTTTTTTCTGAATTTTTAGGGCCATTTGAATCTTGGTCAAATCATTGGTTTGACCAAGATTTAAACAAGTTTAAAACATGAAAATGAAAAGGGAAGTCTGTATCCTTCTTAGTCACTCTAAAATGAAGCTTTTGGGATGTTCTTGAAATTTCAATGTTTGAAACCCAAAACGACTTCCCTTCATGCTAGACTTCATAAGATCGAAAGGGGGTAGATACATGATTTGTCTGGTTTGGATATATCTAGACCTTGTTTATCAACTTGATTGCTTACGATATGACATAAGAAGACTATGTGATTTGGTTTTTCATTTTTCTGATTTTTTTGAACATTGTGCCCACCCATTTGTATCTTCATGAAATCCTAGGTTTGACCAAGCTAATTTAAACAAGTTTAAAACATGAAAATGAAAAGGGAAGCATGTAACCTTCTCAGTCACTCTAAAATGAAGTTTTTGGGAGGTTTTTGAAATTTCCATGTTTGAAACCCAAAACCACTTCTCTTCATGCTTGACTTCATAAGACAAAGTTTAGGGTTAGGGGGTATATATAGATACATGATTTGTATGGTTTGAATATGTCCAAACCTTTTGTTTATCAACTTGAATATGCTTACTATATGACATAAGAAGACTATGTACTTTGGTTTTTCATTTTTCTGATTTTTTTTTAATTTTCTGCGCATTTGAATCATATCTTGGTCAAATCCTAGGTTTGACCAAGATTTAGACAAGTTTAACACGTGAAAACGAATAAGTAAGCCTGGATCCTTCTTAGTCACTCTAAAATGAAGCTTTTGGGAGGTTCTTGAAATTTCCATGTTTGAAACCCAAAACCACTTCTCTTCATGATTGACTGAGTTTAATTAGGGTTTTAGGGGTAGATATATACATGATTTTTCTGGTTTGAATATATATGTCTAGACCTTGTTTATCAACTTGAATGCTTACTATACATATGACATAAGAATGCTATGTGCTTTGGTTTTTCATTCTTTTGATTTTTTCTGAATTTTTAGGGCCATTTGAATCTTGGTCAAATCCTTGGTTTGACCAAGATTTAAACAAGTTTAAAACATGAAAATGAAAAGGGAAGTCTGTATCCTTCTTAGTCACTCTAAAATGAAGCTTTTGGGATGTTCTTGAAATTTCAATGTTTGAAACCCAAAACGACTTCCCTTCATGCTAGACTTCATAAGATCGAAAGGGGGTAGATACACGATTTGTCTGGTTTGGATATATCTAGACCTTGTTTATCAACTTGATTGCTTACGATATGACATAAGAAGACTATGTGATTTGGTTTTCCATTTTTCTGATTTTTTTAATTTTTTGCCCACCCATTTGTATCTTCGTCAAATCCTAGGTTTGACCAAGATAATTAAAACAAGTTTTATAAAACATGAAAATGAAAAGGGAAGCATGTATCCTTCTTAGGCACTCTAAAATGAAGCTTTTGGGAGGTTTTTGAAATTTCCATGTTTGAAACCCAAAACCACATCTCTTCACATGCTTGACTTCATAAGACAGAGTTTAGGGGTTAGGGGTATAGATACATGATTTGTCTGGTTTGAATATGTCTAGACATTGTTTATCAACTTTAATGCTTACTATATGACATAAGAAAAATAATGTCATGTAAATGAGTTAACTTGGATTTCCTACCCTTGAATCCATAGGAAACTTTGTTCTAATGCACTATAATAATCAACCGAGTTTTTACACCAACAGGTCTGTCACTTACGTGTGGTGCCCATGCGTGAGGTCCCACACTTCAGTGAGCACAAGTCACGTGCAATAGGTACGCAAACTCCCAGCCATCTTCTTTGTCAAGAGAAGACGCATCAGGATGCGTATTGGAAGTCTGTGGGTCCTTCTGGATCCTTCGGTTGTCCCTCTCACAAAAAAAAACAAATCTCTCTCATTCTCGGCCTCGCTCGACTCGCTCGCTCGCACCTCCTGCTCACTGACAAACCCTGCACAAAAGTCAACATCATCACCCGAAAAAGGGGAGACACCATAATTCTCTCCCTTCTTCTCTCCTTCCGAGTGATCCCTCTTCCTCCGAGTTTCACTCGACGGGCAAACACACTTTTTTTAATTTTCTGCCCATTTGAATCTTGGTCAAATCCTAGGTTTGACCAAGATTTAAACAAGTTTAAAACATGAAAATAAAATGGTAAGCATGGATCCTTCTTAGTCTCCCGAAAATGAAGCTTTTTTTTTGAAATTTCCATGTTTGAAACCAAAAACCACTTCTCTTCATGCTTGACTTCATAAGACATAGTTTAGGGTTAGGGGTAGATATATACATGATTTTTCTGGTTTGAATATGTCTAGACCTTGTTTATCAACTTGAATGCTAGCTTACTATATATGACATAAGAATGCTATGTGCTTTGGTTTTTCATTCTTTTGATTTTTTCTGAATTTTTATGCCCATTTGAATCTTGGTCGAATCCTAGGTTTGACCAAGATTTAAACAAGTTTAAAACATGAAAATGAGAAGGGAAGCATGTATCCTTCTCAGTCACTCTAATTAAAATGAAGATTTTGGGAGGTTTTTGAAATTTCCATGTTTGAAACCAAAAACCACGTCTCTTCATGCTTGACTTCATAAGATATATAGAGTTTAATTAGGGGTTAGGGGTATAGATACATGATTTGTTTGGTTTGAATATGTCTAGACCTTGTTTAACAACTTGAATGCTTACTATATGCCATAAGAAGACTATGTACTTTGGTTTTTAATTTTTTTGATTTTTTAAAATTTTCTGCCAATTTGAATCTTGGTCAAATCATAGGTTTGACAAAGATTTAAACAAGTTTAAATTGTGAAAATGAAAAGGTAAGCATGGATCCTTATTAGTCACTCTAAATTAAATCTTTTGGGAGGTTCTTGAAATTTCCATGTTTGAAACCCAAAACCACTTCTCTTCATGATTGACTTCATAAGAAAGAGTTTAGGGTTTTAGGGGTAGATATATACATGATTTTTCTGGTTTGAATATGTCTAGACCTGGTTTATCAACTTGAATGCTTACTATACATATGACATATATAAGAATGCTATGTGCTTTGGTTTTTCATTCTCTTTTGATTTTTTTTCTAAATTTTTATGCCCATTTGAATCTTGGTCAAAATCTTTGGTTTGACAAGGATTTAAACAAGTTTAAAACATGAAAATGAAAAAGGGAAGTCTGTATATCCTTCTTTTAGTAACTCTAAAATGGAAGCTTTTGGGATGTTCTTGAAATTTCCATGTTTGAAACCGAAAACAACTTCCCTTCATGCTAGCTTCATAAGATCGACAGGGGGTAGATACATGATTTGTCTGGTTTGGATATATCTAGACCTTGTTAATTTATCAACTTGAATGCTTACGATATGACATAAGAAGACAATGTGATTTGGTTTTTCAATTTTCTGATTTTTTTGAATATTGTGCCCACCCATTTGTATCTTCATGAAATCCTAGGTTTTACCAAGATAATTTAAACAAGTTTAAAACATGAAAACGAAAAGGGAAACATGTAACCTTCTCAGTCACTCTAAAATGAAGTTTTTGGGAGGTTTTTGAAATTTCCATGTTTGAAACCCAAAACCACTTCTCTTCATGCTTGACTTCATAAGACAAAGTTTAGGGTTAGGGGTATAGATACATGATTTGTATGGTTTGAATATGTCCAAACCTTGTTTATCAACTTGAATATGCTTACTATATGACATAAGAAGACTATGTACTTTGGTTTTTCATTTTTCTGATTTTTTTAATTTTCTGCACATTTGAATCATATCTTGGTCAAATCCTAGGTTTGACCAAGATTTAGACAAGTTTAACACGTGAAAACGAATAAGTAAGCCTGGATCCTTCTTAGTCACTCTAAAATGAAGCTTTTGGGAGGTTCTTGAAATTTCCATGTTTGAAACCCAAAACCACTTCTCTTCATGATTGACTGAGTTTAATTATATAGGGTTTTAGGGGTAGATATATACATGATTTTTCTGGTTTGAATATATATGTCTAGAGACCTTGTTTATCAACTTGAATGCTTACTATACATATGACATATCTAAGAATGCTATGTGCTTTGGTTTTTCATTCTTTTGATTTTTTTCTGAATTTTTAGGGCCATTTGAATCTTGGTCAAATCATTGGTTTGACCAAGATTTAAACAAGTTTAAAACATGAAAATGAAAAGGGAAGTCTGTATCCTTCTTAGTCACTCTAAAATGAAGCTTAATTTTGGGATGTTCTTGAAATTTCAATGTTTGAAACCCAAAACGACTTCCCTTCATGCTAGACTTCATAAGATCGAAAGGGGGTAGATACACGATTTGTCTGGTTTGGATATATCTAGACCTTGTTTATCAACTTGATTGCTTACGATATGACATAAGAAGACTATGTGATTTGGTTTTTCATTTTTCTGATTTTTTTGAACATTGTGCCCACCCATTTGTATCTTCGTCAAATCCTAGGTTTGACCAAGATAATTAAAACAAGTTTTATAAAACATGAAAATGAAAAGGGAAGCATGTATCCTTCTTAGGCACTCTAAAATGAAGCTTTTGGGAGTTTTTTGAAATTTCCATGTTTGAAACCCAAAACCACATCTGTTCACATGCTTGACTTCATAAGACAGAGTTTAGGGGTTAGGGGTATAGATACATGATTTGTCTGGTTTGAATATGTCTAGACATTGTTTATCAACTTTAATGCTTACTATATGACATAAGAAAAATAATGTCATGTAAATGAGTTAACTTGGATTTCCTACCCTTGAATCCATAGGAAACTTTGTTCTAATGCACTATAATAATCAACCGAGTTTTTACACCAACAGGTCTGTCACTTACGTGTGGTGCCCACGCGTGAGGTCCCACACTTCAGTGAGCACAAGTCACGTGCAATAGGTACGCAAACTCCCAGCCATCTTCTTTGTCAAGAGAAGACGCATCAGGATGCGTATTGAAGTCTGTGGGTCCTTCTGGATCCTTCGGTTGTCCCTCTCACAAAAAAAAACAAATCTCTCTCATTCTCGGCCTCGCTCGACTCGCTCGCTCGCTCACACCTCCTGCTCACTGACAAACCTGCACAAAAGTCAACATCATCACCCGAAAAGGAGACACCATAATTCTCTCCCTTCTTCTCTCCTTCCTCCGAGTGATCCCTCTTCCTCCGAGTTTCACTCGACGGGCAAACACACTTGTGCTGCATAGTAATAATAAAAAGGTATAGAAAAATCAACCTACGAATCTATAATTAAATAGGTTAGTAATAATAAAAATGTAGAAAAATCAACCTACGAATCTATAATTAAATAGGTTAAACTAGGGTTTTGCCCACTACTACAGATCAAGGTTCAAACCTTGTTTATCAACTTGAATATGCTTACTATATGACATAAGAAGACTATGTACTTTGGTTTTCATTTTTCTGATTTTTTAAATAAGAAGCGCATTTGAATCTTGGTCAAATTTTAATTTTCTGCGCATTTGAATCTTGGTCAAATCCTAGGTTTGACCAAGATTAGACAAGTTTAACACGTGAAAATGAATAAGTAAGCCTGGATCCTTCTTAGTCACTCTAAAATGAAGCATTTTGGGATGTTCTTGAAATTTCCATGTTTGAAACCCAAAACGACCTCTCTTCATGCTACACTTCATAAGATCGACCGAGTTTAGGGTTAGGGGTAGATACATGATTTGTATGGTTTGAATATGTCCAAACCTTGTTAATTTATCAACTTGAATGCTTACTATATGACATAAGAAGACTATATGCTTTTGTTTTTCATTTTTCTGATTTTTTTTGAATTTTATGCCCATATATTTGAATCTTGGTCAAATCATATGTTTGACAAAGATTTAAACAAGTTTAAATTGTGAAAATGAAAAGGTAAGCATGGATCCTTATTAGTCACTCTAAATTAAATCTTTTGGGAGGTTCTTGAAATTTCCATGTTTGAAACCCAAAACCACTTCTCTTCATGATTGACTTCATAAGAAAGAGTTTAGGGTTTTAGGGGTAGATATATACATGATTTTTCTGGTTTGAATATGTCTAGACCTGGTTTATCAACTTGAATGCTTACTATACATATGACATATATAAGAATGCTATGTGCTTTGGTTTTTCATTCTCTTTTGATTTTTTTTCTAAATTTTTATGCCCATTTGAATCTTGGTCAAAATCTTTGGTTTGACAAGGATTTAAACAAGTTTAAAACATGAAAATGAAAAAGGGAAGTCTGTATATCCTTCTTTTAGTAACTCTAAAATGGAAGCTTTTGGGATGTTCTTGAAATTTCCATGTTTGAAACCGAAAACGACTTCCCTTCATGCTAGACTTCATAAGATCGACAGGGGGTAGATACATGATTTGTCTGGTTTGGATATATCTAGACCTTGTTAATTTATCAACTTGAATGCTTACGATATGACATAAGAAGACAATGTGATTTGGTTTTTCAATTTTCTGATTTTTTTGAATATTGTGCCCACCCATTTGTATCTTCATGAAATCCTAGGTTTTACCAAGATAATTTAAACAAGTTTAAAACATGAAAACGAAAAGGGAAACATGTAACCTTCTCAGTCACTCTAAAATGAAGTTTTTGGGAGGTTTTTGAAATTTCCATGTTTGAAACCCAAAACCACTTCTCTTCATGCTTGACTTCATAAGACAAAGTTTAGGGTTAGGGGGTATAGATACATGATTTGTATGGTTTGAATATGTCCAAACCTTGTTTATCAACTTGAATATGCTTACTATATGACATAAGAAGACTATGTACTTTGGTTTTTCATTTTTCTGATTTTTTTAATTTTCTGCACATTTGAATCATATCTTGGTCAAATCCTAGGTTTGACCAAGATTTAGACAAGTTTAACACGTGAAAACGAATAAGTAAGCCTGGATCCTTCTTAGTCACTCTAAAATGAAGCTTTTGGGAGGTTCTTGAAATTTCCATGTTTGAAACCCAAAACCACTTCTCTTCATGATTGACTGAGTTTAATTATATAGGGTTTTAGGGGTAGATATATACATGATTTTTCTGGTTTGAATATATATGTCTAGAGACCTTGTTTATCAACTTGAATGCTTACTATACATATGACATATCTAAGAATGCTATGTGCTTTGGTTTTTCATTCTTTTGATTTTTTTCTGAATTTTTAGGGCCATTTGAATCTTGGTCAAATCATTGGTTTGACCAAGATTTAAACAAGTTTAAAACATGAAAATGAAAAGGGAAGTCTGTATCCTTCTTAGTCACTCTAAAATGAAGCTTTTGGGATGTTCTTGAAATTTCAATGTTTGAAACCCAAAACGACTTCCCTTCATGCTAGACTTCATAAGATCGAAAGGGGGTAGATACATGATTTGTCTGGTTTGGATATATCTAGACCTTGTTTATCAACTTGATTGCTTACGATATGACATAAGAAGACTATGTGATTTGGTTTTTCATTTTTCTGATTTTTTTGAACATTGTGCCCACCCATTTGTATCTTCATGAAATCCTAGGTTTGACCAAGCTAATTTAAACAAGTTTAAAACATGAAAATGAAAAGGGAAGCATGTAACCTTCTCAGTCACTCTAAAATGAAGTTTTTGGGAGGTTTTTGAAATTTCCATGTTTGAAACCCAAAACCACTTCTCTTCATGCTTGACTTCATAAGACAAAGTTTAGGGTTAGGGGGTATATATAGATACATGATTTGTATGGTTTGAATATGTCCAAACCTTTTGTTTATCAACTTGAATATGCTTACTATATGACATAAGAAGACTATGTACTTTGGTTTTTCATTTTTCTGATTTTTTTAATTTTCTGCGCATTTGAATCATATCTTGGTCAAATCCTAGGTTTTACCAAGATTTAGACAAGTTTAACACGTGAAAACGAATAAGTAAGCCTGGATCCTTCTTAGTCACTCTAAAATGAAGCTTTTGGGAGGTTCTTGAAATTTCCATGTTTGAAACCCAAAACCACTTCTCTTCATGATTGACTGAGTTTAATTAGGGTTTTAGGGGTAGATATATACATGATTTTTCTGGTTTGAATATATATGTCTAGACCTTGTTTATCAACTTGAATGCTTACTATACATATGACATAAGAATGCTATGTGCTTTGGTTTTTCATTCTTTTGATTTTTTTGAATTTTTAGGGCCATTTGAATCTTGGTCAAATCCTTGGTTTGACCAAGATTTAAACAAGTTTAAAACATGAAAATGAAAAGGGAAGTCTGTATCCTTCTTAGTCACTCTAAAATGAAGCTTTTGGGATGTTCTTGAAATTTCAATGTTTGAAACCCAAAACGACTTCCCTTCATGCTAGACTTCATAAGATCGAAAGGGGGTAGATACATGATTTGTCTGGTTTGGATATATCTAGACCTTGTTTATCAACTTGATTGCTTACGATATGACATAAGAAGACTATGTGATTTGGTTTTCCATTTTTCTGATTTTTTTAATTTTTTGCCCACCCATTTGTATCTTCGTCAAATCCTAGGTTTGACCAAGATAATTAAAACAAGTTTTATAAAACATGAAAATGAAAAGGGAAGCATGTATCCTTCTTAGGCACTCTAAAATGAAGCTTTTGGGAGGTTTTTGAAATTTCCATGTTTGAAACCCAAAACCACATCTCTTCACATGCTTGACTTCATAAGACAGAGTTTAGGGGTTAGGGGTATAGATACATGATTTGTCTGGTTTGAATGTGTCTAGACATTGTTTATCAACTTTAATGCTTACTATATGACATAAGAAAAATAATGTCATGTAAATGAGTTAACTTGGATTTCCTACCATTGAATCCATAGGAAACTTTGTTCTAATGCACTATAATAATCAACCGAGTTTTTACACCAACAAGTCTGTCACTTACGTGTGGTGCCCACGCGTGAGGTCCCACACTTCAGTGAGCACAAGTCACGTGCAATAGGTACGCAAACTCCCAGCCATCTTCTTTGTCAAGAGAAGACGCATCAGGATGCGTATTGGAAGTCTGTGGGTCCTGGATCCTTCGGTTGTCCCTCTCACAAAAAAACAAATCTCTCTCATTCTCGGCCTCGCTCGACTCGCTCGCTCGCTCGCTCGCTCGCACCTCCGCGCACTGACAAACCCTGCACAAAAGTCAACATCATCACCCGAAAAAGGGAGACACCATAATGCTCTCCCTTCTTCTCTCCTTCCGAGTGATCCCTCTTCCTCCGAGTTTCACTCGACGGGCAAACACACTTTTTTTAATTTTCTGCCCATTTGAATCTTGGTCAAATCCTAGGTTTGACCAAGATTTAAACAAGTTTAAAACATGAAAATAAAATGGTAAGCATGGATCCTTCTTAGTCTCCCGAAAATGAAGCTTTTTTTTTGAAATTTCCATGTTTGAAACCAAAAACCACTTCTCTTCATGCTTGACTTCATAAGACATAGTTTAGGGTTAGGGGTAGATATATACATGATTTTTCTGGTTTGAATATGTCTAGACCTTGTTTATCAACTTGAATGCTAGCTTACTATATATGACATAAGAATGCTATGTGCTTTGGTTTTTCATTCTTTTGATTTTTTTCTGAATTTTTATGCCCATTTGAATCTTGGTCGAATCCTAGGTTTGACCAAGATTTAAACAAGTTTAAAACATGAAAATGAAAAGGGAAGCATGTAACCTTCTCAGTCACTCTAAAATGAAGTTTTTGGGAGGTTTTTGAAATTTCCATGTTTGAAACCCAAAACCACGTCTCTTCATGCTTGACTTCATAAGACAAAGTTTAGGGTTAGGGGGTATATATAGATACATGATTTGTATGGTTTGAATATGTCCAAACCTTGTTTATCAACTTGAATATGCTTACTATATGACATAAGAAGACTATGTACTTTGGTTTTTCATTTTTCTGATTTTTTTAATTTTCTGCGCATTTGAATCATATCTTGGTCAAATCCTAGGTTTGACCAAGATTTAGACAAGTTTAACACGTGAAAACGAATAAGTAAGCCTGGATCCTTCTTAGTCACTCTAAAATGAAGCTTTTGGGAGGTTCTTGAAATTTCCATGTTTGAAACCCAAAACCACTTCTCTTCATGATTGACTGAGTTTAATTAGGGTTTTAGGGGTAGATATATACATGATTTTTCTGGTTTGAATATATATGTCTAGACCTTGTTTATCAACTTGAATGCTAGCTTACTATATATGACATAAGAATGCTATGTGCTTTGGTTTTTCATTCTTTTGATTTTTTTCTGAATTTTTATGCCCATTTGAATCTTGGTCGAATCCTAGGTTTGACCAAGATTTAAACAAGTTTAAAACATGAAAATGAGAAGGGAAGCATGTATCCTTCTTAGTCACTCTAATTAAAATGAAGATTTTGGGAGGTTTTTGAAATTTCCATGTTTGAAACCAAAAACCACGTCTCTTCATGCTTGACTTCATAAGATATATAGAGTTTAATTAGGGGTTAGGGGTATAGATACATGATTTGTTTGGTTTGAATATGTCTAGACCTTGTTTAACAACTTGAATGCTTACTATATGCCATAAGAAGACTATGTACTTTGGTTTTTAATTTTTTTGATTTTTTAAACTTTTCTGCCAATTTGTATCTTGGTCAAATCCTAGGTTTGACCAAGATTTAAACAAGTTTAAGACGTGAAAATAAAATGGTAAGCATGGATCCTTCTTAGTCTCCCTAAAATGAAGCTTTTGGTTTTTTTTTTAAATTTCCAGGTTTGAAACCCAAAACCACTTCTCTTCATGCTTGACTTCATAAGACAGAGTTTAGGGATAGGGGTAGATATATATATACATGATTTTTCTGGTTTGAATATGTCTAGACCCTGTTTATCAACTTGAATGCTTACTATATGACATAAGAATGCTATGTGCTTTGGTTTTTCATTCTTTTGATTTTTTCTGAATTTTTATGCCCATTTGAATCTTGGTAGAATCCTAGGTTTGACCAAGATTTAAACAAGTTTAAAACATGAAAATGAGAAGGGAAGCCTGTATCCTTCTTTGTCACTCTAATTAAAATGAAGCTTTTGGGTGGTTTTTGAAATTACCATGTTTGAAACCCAAAACCACATCTCTTCGTGCTTGACTTCATAAGACAGAGTTTAGGGGTTAGGGGGTACATAGATACATGATTTGCATAGTTTGAATATGTCTAGCTAGAGACCTTGTTTCTCAATTTTAATGCTTACTATATGACATAAGAAGACTATGTGCTTTGGTTTTTCATTTTTCTGTTTTATTTTAATTTTATGCCCATTTGAATCTTGGTCAAATCCTAGGTTTGACCAAGATTTAAACAAGTTTAAATTATGAAAATGAAGGTAAGCATGGATCCTTATTAGTCACTCTAACATAAATCTTTTGGGAGGTTCTTGAAATTTCCATGTTTCAAACCCAAAACCACTTCTCTTCATGATTGACTTCATAAGACAGAGTTTAGGGTTTTAGGGGTAGATATATACATGATTTTTCTGGTTTGAATATGTCTAGCCCTTGTTTATCAACTTGAATGCTTACTATACATATGACATAAGAATGCTATGTGCTTTGGTTTTTCATTCTCTTTTGATTTTTTTCTAAATTTTTAGGCCCATTTGAATCTTGGTCAAATCCTTGGTTTGACCAAGATTTAAACAAGTTTAAAACATGAAAATAAAAAAGGAAGTCTGTATCCTTCTTAGTCACTCTAAAATGGAAGCTTTTGGGATGTTCTTGAAATTACCATGTTTGAAACCGAAAACGACTTCTCTTCATGCTAGACTTCATAAGATCGGGGGGTAGATACATGATTTGTCTGGTTTGGATATATCTAGACCTTGTTAATTTATCAACTTGAATGCTTACGATATGACATAAGAATACAATGTGATTTGGTTTTTCATTTTTCTGATTTTTTTGAATATTGTACGTGCCCACCCATTTGTATCTTCATCAAATCCTAGGTTTGACCAGGATTTAAACAAGTTTAAAACATGAAATGAAAAGATAAGCCTGGATCCTTCTTAGTCACTCTAAAATGAAGCTTTCGGGAGGTTCTTGAAATTTCCATGTTTGAAACCCAAAACCACTTCTCTTCATGATTGACTTCATAAGACAGAGTTTAGGGTTTTAGGGGTAGATATATACATGATTTTTCTGGTTTGAATATATATGTCTAGACCTTGTTTATCAACTTGAATGCTTACTATATATATGACATAAGAATGCTATATATGTGCTTTGGTTGTTCATTCTTTTGATTTTTTCTGATTTTTTAGGCCCATTTGAATCTTGGTCAAATCCTAGGTTTGACCATGATTTAAACAAGTTTAAAACATGAAAATGAAAAGGTAAGCATGGATCCTTCTTAGTCACTCTAAAATGAAGCTTTTGGGATGTTCTTGAAATTTCCATGTTTGAAACCCAAAACGACTTCGATCTCTTTATGCTAGATTTCATAAGACTGAGTTTTAGGGGTTAGGGGGTAGATACATGATTTGTCTAGTTTGAATATGTACATAGTACTCCCTCTATAGGAACTTGGAGAAAGCAACTGTTGTGCCACACAATTTTGTTGTTTTCCTATTTTTCTTTCATGAAGCTTTACGATGTGGTTCGTGTGTGGGGATCAAGCTCGTAATCTCGTTTCAATTACACAACCAACTACTCTGCTCATCCTTGCATGTAATTAACCAATATAGGAATTTGATTCCACGGAACTTTTTCAGTACATAAGTCTCCTCCTTAACTCCTCTAGTCTCTACCAAGCCGGCCGCCTCGCTACTTCCCTAGCTTCCTCCCTACAGCACACCTCGCCCCCGTACGCGAGCTAGGTCCAGCCGGAGATGGGGCACAGCCGCCCCCGCTGGAAGAATGCTCAGAGGAAGTCCGGGCAGGAGGACAAGGGTGACGCCATCCCGGATGAACTTCTCGGGCTGGTGTTCCTGCGCCTCACCTCGCCTCTGGATCTCGTCCGCGCCGCGTTCGCCTGCAGGAGCTGGCGCAAGGTCATCGCGGCGGAGGACTTCCGTGTCCTCTCCGCTCGCCACGGCGCGCCATCCTCCATAGTCGCCGGCCACTACCACATCAGCTTCTCCCATTGTCACTATCGGCCGTCTGGCTTGCTGCCCCACTTCGTTCCCTCTTCCTCGTCATGTTGGGCCGGGGTCGCCGCAAATAATCTCGCGCTCGACTTCCTCCCACGGGCGCCAAACGGCGACCTCAGTTTGGAGCTCGCCGACTCTCGGGGCGGCCTCCTACTCCTTGCGGACTTCGACCACACCGAACACGGAAAGCCTTTCGAGCAGCCTTCACGTCTCGTCGTCTGCGATCCCCTGGCAGGTCAGTACGTGACGGTCCCTCCACCCCCTGCTGTTTCGCACACAACATTCGTAAGCTTGTTCCTGGGCGCCGCCCTCCATGGCGAGGACGCTGCGGCGCGCATCAGTCTGTCAAATTACAGGGTGACGTGCCTGATCTATCATGACGGCATCTGCAAGACCTGCGTGTTCTCGCCTGGCCCTGGTGGCCACGCTTGGACCTCCTCCGGCGCCATCGTGCCTCTCCACGCCACGCACACAGGCCGGTCGGATATCCTCTTTGTGGGGTGCAACGCCCGTTTCTTCCAGTGGTACGTGTTCGGTGGGCTCGGAAACTTCATTCTTGCTCTCGACAGAGAATCCGGCGAGCTCTCACGCTTCGAGAGAGCTCGAGACGAGGACTGGCTTCACACCGTGCCGATTGAGATGCTGGGCGGGCCCTCGCGCGTGCTGAATTGGTACGTGCTAGAGCTTCCGTGGCCACCTACCTTCCGAGCTTGCTTATCCTAGGATTCTGGCTTCCTGGGTTGGATTAGTGTCGGCCATGGTGTCGTCGACATGGTCTGGAGGTTGAAGACGAAGGGCATCTCTAGGATTTTGTTGTAATTTCGTTTTTTTTCAGGTGTTTTGTACTATTTGATGTTTCTCTTAATGCCAGAGGGTTTATTTGCACTAGTCATACTTGACATAGCTGTACGTTTTGAAGATTAACTTGTTCATCATGATCCGAACTTCTCATACTCTTAATGCCAGAGGGTTTATTTGCACTAGTCATACTTGACATAACTTCGAACTTGTTTTGAGTAATACGTAGTATGGTATACTAGAATAGGAGGAGTAACACTTTTCACATTTGGGCCAAATATAAAGTACTACCTCCATTTCAAGGAATAAGGCGCACGCGTACTCCAAGACGTATCTTTTGGTCAGATTACCTTGACCATTGAATTGACAAGACAACACACAGAGCATTGGGGCGTGCTCGATGGTGCTAGCTGCGGCTATACAGACATGTGATAGGCATCGCGGAAGCGTCGCAAATAGAAAACAAATCATATTTTTTGGGGGAGGATGTTTTGGCTCCTGGTTGCGTATGCTCCCTTTAGTTTGAACTGCAACATCTATATATTTTGAAATGTAAAAAAATTCCAAACAAAAAATTAATCTTTTCATCTTCACATGCTAAGAGCGCATAAAGTCTTTCCATAAAAAACTAAATTGTCGTTTGGGCTATGTAAAAAAGATAAAATTTATTGCTAAAAATAAAGCTGTTTACATCAACCACAAAAAATATCGGCTTTTCACGAAACTACACGAACACACATAGATTATCGAGAAGTACATGCGGATTTTTTTGTTAGAATTTTTTGAAAATTAAAAATATGTTTTTTTGGGTCGAGGTAGCATATCCGCCCAATAGCCGAATTAAATTTCCGATTTTTTTGGACTGACAATTTCATCGGGAAGACATGGATGCGCGCAGACGGCGTGCAAGGCAAGGCATCGATTTGACCGGACGTACTTAGGGCAGGTCAGGCTGCCAGCGTACTTATTCCGGGCAGGTGAGGTACTAGAACTCAAAGTCCTCCTCAGCGTCTCTCCTCTCTCTCTGTCTTTATTGAGTGTACTAGCGCGCAGGGACTCAAAGTCAGGGAAATGTTTGAGATGCAAAGTAAGAGAATATTTACCAGTATAATTGGTTGATTAGAAGATTAAGTGGTGAAATCACAACAGATTGGAGCAGTACATGGTGGAAACCGCAAAATATCCTTCCAAATGGTGTTTTTGTGCAACATACGAAGTATGAGGTGGTGGAACTTGAGGCCAGTGACTTTACTTACTCCAAAATGCAACTTTACGTACATGAGCCATCGGATCAAGATCCAACGGACACAGTTGATCCAGAATTTGTAGTCACATTTTAAGTTGCTCGAAAAAAATCGAAAACATTACAGTAAGATATATATCTTTCTTAAGTATTCTGGTAAAGTTTTACTTCATTTGAAAATTGAGTTTAATTTTAAGTTTAAAATTTGGATCAACCATGTGCGTTGGATCTTGATCGAATGACTCACGTACAAGTCGCCAGTGAAGTTACTGGATCTCGTTCCTTGGTGGAATCTGCAATTCCCTCCCCTATATATACTATACAAGTCGAAGACTACGACCCTCTATCCCTATCTCCTTCACATCCTCTAAATTCATATTCCCATTTAGAATCGTTGGGCATGGAGGTTCCCCCTGGTAGCTTTAGATCGAGCTTTTGTCGACGATGCTAATTTGAGAAGACTGCTCACCTACGGTTTGTGCTCTCAATCCGCACAACCTCCATTTTGGTGGGTTAGTACTTTCTTCACTAGGTTCATCAAGATGTATTTTAATTTGGGCTAACAGTCGTGTTAATTTCCTTGTATTAAGCAGTGCTGTTCGTGCAAGAAGGTTGCATGCGACAGCTGCGCTAGGAACCTGCCCGGTGGCGCGTGCCCGGGATGCCAGGGCGTCTTCCAAGGTGAAAGTCCTCCATCTGAAAGCATGTACTTTTCCCGTGAATGTGTTATGGAAAAGAATGTGGTGAGAAGAACGTTCATCTGCGGTTTGTGCTCTCAAATCGCACGACGTCCACTATAACGGGTTAGTACTTTCTTCACTAGGTTCCACCCAACTATATTTTTCTTTGGGCCAACAGTCATGTAAATTTCCTTGTATTAAGCAGTGCATTCGCATGGGGGAGGGACATCACATTGCATGCGGAAGCTGCTTAAGAAACCTACCCAGTCTCGTGTGCCCGAACTGCGACGGCATCTACGAAGAGGATGAGGATTTAAGTAGATTTGCCTCCTTGTTTAAGGTGGATTGCAGCAACGATGGTTGCGACATGAGCGGCGACTTGCTCGAATACTTTCAACATGAGGCGACGTGCCCGCATGCGCCAACGAGACGGTAGGTGGTTGATCTTGCCGGTCTCGATGGAGAAGATGATCACGCTTTGAGGCTAATCTGAGCTCGGTGGAGAAGGACCGGATGGAGTTTCCTTTTCTAGAACTAGAGTTCTTTTTGTACTTTTGGATGTCTTGTCTGTAGTTTCCTTTTACTTGGAGGGTCCTCCTAGCTTGCAGTCTGTAATCCCACCGTCATCATAATATAAAAGCAGTGTCGCGAGGTCCTTCGGGACATTTCTGTGTTCAAAAAATGTATGATTTTAGACATGTCGTCTATTTATGTGTGCGATGTTGTATCATCTATTACCGTGATTAGTTTGAACGTGTCCATGTCCTAGAACAAAACTTCGGCATGATGTACTTGTATGTTTAATTGAATTCGACCAAGTATAATGTGGAACCGATCATTGCGAGCATATGGAGATTGCGAACCGGTAATTGACAGGTGGTACATGCTCTATCTTAATCTTGTTTATCTAATGGTAATTGCAATTTATGCGGTACTGAAATAATTAGTTTTAGTTATAAACAGGGACTCTTCGGACGGGGGCTCCTTTTCAAACAAGACCGGGGAGATTTATGAAGTGCTAGAAGGGAACAAATTACTACATGAGTGTTTTGCGTGAAATGGTTAAAATTTGTAGTGGCAGATTGCCGCCAATGCAATTTTTCATGTGGTTGATATGGTAGGATGGACATTTCAAAATTTCACGAATTATTTCGGTTTGTGACCATATATTAAATTAGTTCTGGGCTCATTTCCATATAATTTGAAATTTCAACGCGAAGTACACGAAGTACAATTAAAAAAGGGGAAACTATATATACGTGATGTGCACTAAATGTGTGGTACCCCCCAAAAAATGACCAAACATATGCGTTGCATCCAAGTACGTAACACCCATATGGCAAACGAAAGCATTGAGTAGTTGTTTGTGATGTAAGTAATCTACATATATATCAAAATACCAAACATGGCACACCAAAATATTTTTTAGAAGAACTTACCAGATTTTGGCACCATGCATGTTGGAGTTTTTTTTTGACAGAATCCATCTTGGAGTTCGCATGGCTCTCTTCCGAAGTGAGAGGTGAGTTGGTTAATGCTAGAACCATGGCAAACTTCCGAATGTTAGTAATTTATCATGGATTCATCATTTGTGATGAAATACCTAGGAACAATGCCAAACATGACCTACCTATGTTCTTGAGAATATTCCCTTTCACCGATTTTGGCACCATGTGTGTTTTTAAGTACGTTTGCATGCCTTCTTGATTGGTTATTAAAATACCATGTCAAACTGTCGATACATGGAAAATTCCTTTGCTACAATCAAATAAACTTCGGGCTCCTTTTATTCAAAGGAATATGGAGGGCGTAGGAATATGAAAGGTGCATGATTGGAATGTTATGCCAAGTTGAATCCTATAGGAACATGATGTGTCTTTGATTGTGGCAAAGGAACTTTTCCATGAGGTATTAGCTAATGGTTTTTTCCTATAAGATTTGCACTACAAGATTCCTATATGAATAGTTCCTATGAATCAAATGACTTGTATAGGAATTTTTCCCATAAGAACCGAATCCAACATAATTCCTATGACAATCATATGAATCAAAGGAGCACGATTCCCATAGGATTGAAGTAGACATGACATCCCAATTCTATGATTTTCCTTTTCCTATACTTTCCATTTCCTATGAACCAAAGGAGGCCTAACTAGTTGGCCATACTGAAACAATTGCCAAATAAATGCCGTGCATCCTATGGCCCCCGTGAGTTTGACCTAAATTTGAAATCATGGTAAAAGGTGCTTAAAATAGGCAAATAAAAGCATGTAGTCAATTTTTTTTAGGATGTAGTACTACCTAGGGAAAATACCAAACATGCCATAATGCAAACTGTGTTTTAGAGAGTAGCCCTTCAAAAAAGTTGGCATCCACTTGTTGATTTTGCTATCGACATGACAAAATAACTGATCAGATGACCAAGTGGTAAAAATTGCAACAGATTAGACCACCACATGGTGGAAACTGCTAAAAATCATGAAAACTGCGAAGAAAAAGTTAAAGTGGTGGTTTGTGCAGCATATGGAGGATTGAGTAGTACAAGTTGGATGTGCACTACCGTGTGCCCGTGGTAAATGTTCGCCTATTATGATGATGGCAAGAAAAAATGATGTTTTCTCTGCTGAAACTGTCCCGAGCTGATTTGACGAGACAAAATACAGCTACACGGCGTGCAAGGGACGGCTATACAGTACATTAGCTTCTTCTCGGGTCACACGCCTGCACCACAGGTGCAGTAAGTGCAGCAGAGACCAGAGAGAGAAGGAACGCCCGTATTATATTTGATTTCAATTCATATTGTTTTTTTCCTTGCCTCTCCGTCTTCTTCACCGCCATCTTCTCGGTGTTTTCAAGAGTGATTATCAAGTGGAGAGACAATTGCATTGGGAAAGTCTCTCCACTTGATAATCTCTGTTGAAAAACTCGCACGTCTTGTGAAATGTGAAGGCTGCACGCGTGGGGAAGGGAGACGCAAACGCCGCACCGCATCATTAGTAGTATACCTTTCTCTCCTCAGGCACCCCGGCTGGCCGCCCGCCGCAATAGTTCCTTGCATAGCGCTTGCCGTCTCCTCCAAAAACCCCCAGCGCACTTGCATCCGCCATCCACCTAAATCCACCGCCGAGTACCTTTCTGTCCTCACCACCGCCGCTGCGCCTATTCCCCTGTCCAGCAGACGACTGCGGCGTTGCGTGTGTCGCCGCCGTGTCAGATGGAGGCGGAGCCGCTCAACTCCCGAAGGCGGGTCGAGCCAGATCGGGAAGAGCCTCCGTCGAGCCTCGACCTCATCAGCCGCCTCCCCGACGAGATGCTGCACATCATCATCTCCCTCCTGCCCATGATATCCGCTGTAAGGACAACATTGCTCTCCAAACGGTGGCGCCACCTCTGGCGCTCCGTCCCACTTAACCTCCTCGTCGGCGACAACGACCTCATCAGCCGCCTACCGGACCAGATTCTCCACATCATCATCTCCCACCTGCCCACTGTATCCGCTGTAAGCACAACCTTGGTCTCCAAACGGTGGCGCCACCTCTGGCACTCCGTCCCACTTAACCTCGAGATCGACGACGAACTCGCCAAGCAAAACCACAAACGCATCGCCGCGGTCTCCAGTATCCTCGCCGCTCACCCTGGCCCCGCCAGAAGCGTGTCAATCGACCCCTTCAGAACCACTTGCAAGGTCGACACCACGCTCGACAGCTGGTTCCGGTCCAGCACCCTATCTTGCGTCGAGAACCTCAGATTCGATGCTGGAACTGTGATGCGCTCCTTCCCGCTGTCCGCGTTCCGCTGCGCGCCCACGCTGCGCATTGTCAGCATTTCTACTTGCTATTTGCCCGAGATTCATGCCAACTCCATGCTTCTTTTCCCCCAACTCAAAAGGCTCTTGCTCTATGACGTCTACATCTGTAAGGCGACGAACATCGACCGCCTGTTCACCCGCTGTATTGTGCTCGAGGCACTTCACCTTGAGGGGGTCCACGGGTTCACCCAACTCAACATTCAAATGCCAAATCTTCGTACAATTAGTGTGGCTAGCTATTGGAAACGCAACACCACCGAACTTATTCAGTTAGACACGGTGCAAATTATGGATGCATCTTGCCTCGAGAGATTGGTCATATGCGTTGATGATGTTCCACTACTAATCCAGGTCGCCAACGCACCAAAGTTGATGGTGTTGGGCTTTGCGTCGTACCCTGGCTGCCAACTTGTTATTGGACGCATAAACTTTTTGGTAGAACAGCCTTCTTCTTGTTGAATTAACTCACATTTTTGTTATTTTTTTGACATATGTACCATTGTCCTGTAGAGGATGATGCCCATAAGCTTGGAAAATTCTCTGTGCACAGTGAAGAACTTGGTTCTAAAATCTGACGGCCCTCGTCTGGATCAACTACTTGCATTTCTTAGATGCTTTCCCTGCACGGAGAAGCTATATATCCAGGTAAATTCGTTGTTGTTAACTGTTTACCACTATGAGCAAAAACTGTAGAGTTACATGGAGTTAACCTGTTATTACTTATTAGCCTAGATCAGTTGAACAATTGTACTAGAAGAACATCCACAATGGAGTTATATTATGTTGGTTCAAAACTAAACTTCTTGTCATACAATGTGTTGTATCTTGTGCATCTGTGAAGTTTCATATAAACACATGATAATATGTGATCTGTGTAAAAAAGAGAAGACATATGTAAATAGTGTGACTTACTATTTACACATCATTTGTTCTTTTTTTGTGTAGATCACATATTATCATATTTTTGGATGAAACTTCACAGAAGCACATGATAGAACACAATGTATGTCCAGACTTTTAGTTTACATTTTTTTTGGAAACTTGGAAGTGTCAAAAGAAAAATGGGGTGCACCCGCAACTAGTTGCGGATTGGAGTTTCCCATGTTGGTAACCTTTCCCCAACTTTACAATGACAATAACAGATGTAAAAAAGTGCATCTATCAAATTGGAACGTGTCAGGGGATTATGTTGTTCCACGGTCCTCAATTAACACATGATTCAACTCACCTGAGATATTCATTAGTTGATAGCTATGAAGTACTTTGTTATTGTACTGACTACTTAATTTGACTTCTTTGCAGTTTTATAGAACCGGCAATAAGGTTCATGTGCTGCATAATGAGCCAGCCTGTCCCATTGAATGCCTTGATCTCCACCTCAAAGAAATTTCGATTTCTGACTACCGAGGAAGGAGAAATGATGTTATTGTCTCCAGGTTCTTTATACAGAACACTAGAATGCTCAAAGTAATGAATTTTGGTGTAAGATATCATCACAAGGAGATCTGGTGGGATACCCAGTTCAAGCAGCTAGACCTGAAGAACACCGCTTATAGAGATGTTGATTTTCAGTTTGGATATTTACCATCCTTAGATAAGTTCAGCTCGGACGGTGTTCTTAGCTGGTTGGTACATGACTTGTCAGTGGTTGATCCCTTTGCTAGAGGGATATATGCAAGAGAAGGGCCAATTTCTGCATAGTGTTAGTTTAACTCCCTATATTTTGTACTGGTCTGAACAATATATTTTATCACTCTGTTAATGTAGTTCAGACTTGATGTTATTCTTGTGAACATGGTCTAATATTCTAATGCTTTCGCGATGTATGTACTACTAGTGATATTTACAGAAGCTAGCAATTGGTTGACAAAATTTACTAAAAAAAGCCTGTAACGCATGTTCACATTCAGTTCGTCAATGCTAGTGTTCACAGAGGAAAGGTTTATTGTTCACAGAGGCTGACATGTGGGGCCCATGAGCCAGCAGAGTCCTCAACGTTTCAAAGGCGGCAGGGAATCAAAAAAAAATGAAGTAGCCACAAATTAGGGTAAAAAATAACTCCAAGAAAGGAAACTTCTTTTGTAAATAGAGGACGACATGCGGGTCCCATTTTGCACGGGATCGAAAGAAAAAAGGCAAGTGACCAAATATCAGGAGCCAAAAATAATCCACGAAAAGAAACTTTTATTGTACATAGAGGATGACATGTGGGTCCCATTTTGCAATAGCGGTCTCATAGTTTCCAGGCGGCACAGGATCAAAAGAAAAAGGAAGTAGCCAGAAATCAGGGTGTCAAAAAATCCATGAAAAGAAAGATTTCAATTGGGCTGCATCTGGACATCTGGGCCTTCGAACTATCGTGCTGGAAGCCTTTTGACTCGTACAATTTAAGCCCACTCCAAAACAGGAAAGTCCTATGCTTGGCAAAAACAAAAAACAAGGAGATTCAACATATAAGTTTGTTTATGTAAAAACAAAGATTTAATTTATCCCTTTGAAATAGCTCAGAGCGAAATACACTGTTTATTGTCTGCAAAATAATCAAGATATCACATGTTTCTTGTACGGGGAGGCTGACATCGGGGACCCATGAGCCAGCAGCGTCGTCAACGTTTTAAAGGCGGCAGGGGATCGAAAGAAAAAATAAACCAAAAATCAGTTGGTAAAAATCCAAGAAAATAAACATTTATCGTTCTAAGAGGATGACATGCGGGACCCTTGAGGCAGCAGCATCCTCAACCTTTGCATAAAGAGGATTTGCAGTACGGGGAGGCTGACATTGGGGACCCATGAGCCAGCAGCGTCGTCAACGTTTTCAAGGCGGCAGGAGATCGAAAGAAAAAATAAGCCAAAAATCAGTTGGTAAACAAAACCAAGAAAAGAAACAATTACCTTTCTGAGGGGATGACATGCGGGACCCATGAGGCAGCAGCATCCTCAACTATTCTAAGGCGGCAGGGGATCAAAAGAAAAAGGAAATAGCCGAAAATCAGAGGGTAAAAAATAAATCCAACAAAGGAAACTTTTAGGATTTGCTAAGAAACAGTCGACTTATTCTTTTTTGGCCATCAGTCGAATTTCTGTCCAACCAATTAGGCATCGCGATTGTGGACTTGCACGTGTTTCTCTGAGCCACTGTGTACCGTACTTAGCCATCTGCTATAGCTGCACACGTTTGTGTGGGGAGGTTTTGGATGTAAAACGCGTGCATGACTAAGTCAGCGGATAGATATTTACTGAACTTTTTGTGTAAATTTGTATATGACGAATTACAGTCCATTACACTGGTATTTACATGATTTGGAACATGTAAAATTAGGCAAACAAGTCTGTAATTTTACTTTCAAATCATGTAGACGATTTTCTTTCAGTTTCCCCATCTCACAGTTTACAGTCCATTACAACTATGTTTACATAATACAAAACATGTAATTTTCGCCAAACAACGTTTTAAGGTCTTTAAATCATGTATTATGGATTTTTTTTCTGTTTGCAACTTGTTTGTCTGTTGCTAATTATAGGGATTTAGCCCACATACAAGGCTTGGTAAAATTCTTTTTTTATGGGCTTGACTGATTTTTGCCTATGCCATGTGCCGTCTTATAATTTGAAGAAAAACTGACTTACGCTGAATTGAAAATCAGTCAGCTGACAAATAGACATCCCCAACTTTTATTGTTCATAGAGGATGACATGCGGCACCCATGAGCCAGCAGCCTCAACGTTTCAAAGTCGGCATGAGATCGAAAGAAAAAGGCAAGTGACCAAATATCAGGAGCCAAAGATAATCCAAGAAAAGAAACTTTATTGTACATAGAGGATGACATGCGGGTCCCATTTAGCAGCAGCGTATCAACGTTTGAGAGGCGGGGATCGAAAGAAAAGGCAAGTGACCAAATATGAGGTGCCAAAAAAATCCAAGAAAAGAAAGTTTTATAGTACATAGAGGATGACATGCGGGTCCCATTTAGCATCAGCGGTATCACCGTTTGAGAAGCGGCAGGGGATCAAAAGAAAAAAAGGAAATAACCAGAAATTAATTAGGGGTCAAAAATAAATCCACCAAAGGAAACTTTTATTGTTCATAGAGGATGACATGTGGGACCGACCTGCCAACAGCGTCCTCATCGTTTCAAAGGAGGCGGGGATCAAAAGAAAAGGCAAATATCCAGAAATTAGGGGTAAAAAATAACTCCAAGAAAGGAAACTTTTATTGTTCGTAGAGGATGACATGCGGGACCCATGAGAATCCTCAACGTTTCAAAGGCGGCAGGTGATCAAAAGAAAAAGGCAAGTGACCAAATATCAGGAGCCAAAAATAATCCAAGATTTATTGTACATAGAGGATGACATGCGGGTCCCATTTTGCAGCAGCGGTCTCAATGTTTCAAATGCGTCTTGAGATCAAAAGAAAAAGAAAGTAGCTAGAAATTAGGGGCTCAAAATAATCCAAGAAAAGAAAGTTGATGGACATAGAGGATGACATGAGGGTCCCATTTAGCAGCAGGTTCCTCAACGTTTCAAACGTGGCATGAGATCGAAAAAAAAGGCAAGTGACCAAATATCAAGAGCCAAAAATAGTCCAAGAAAAGAAACTTGAATGTACATAGAGGATGACATGCGGGTCCCATATAGCAGCAGCTGTATCAACGTTTGAGATGCGGCAGCGATCGAAAGAAAAAGGCAAGTGACCAAATATGAGGTGCCAAAAAAATCCAAGAAAAGAAAGTTTTATAGTACATAGTGGATGACATGCGGGTCCCTTGAGCCAGCAGCTTACTCAACGTTTCAAAGGGGGCAGGGGATCAAAAGAAAAAGGCAAGCCAAAAATCAGAGGGTGAAAAAAAATCCAACAAAGGAAAGTTTTATAGCACATAGAGGATGACATGCGGGTCCCATGAGCCAGCAGGTTCCTCAACGTTTCAAACGTGGCATGAGATCGAAAGAAAAAGGCAAGTGACCAAATATCGGGAGCCAAAAATAATCAAAGAAAAGAAAGTTTTCAACGTTTCAAAGGCGGCGAGGATCAAAAGAAAAAGGAAGTAGCCAGAAATTAGGGGGCAAAAATAACTCCAAGAAAAGAAACTTTTATTGTTCGTAGAGGATGACATGGGGGACCCATGAGCCAGCAGCTTACTCAACGTTTCAAAGGTGGCATGAGATCGAAAGAAAAAAACGCAAGTGACCAAATATGAGGTGCCAAAAATAATCAAAGATTTATTGTACATAGAGGATGACATGCGGGTCCCATTTTGCAGCAGCGGTCTCAATGTTTGAAATGCGGCTTGAGATCAAAGAAAAAGAAAGTAGCTAGAAAGTAGGGGGTCAAAAAAATCCAAGAAAAGAAAGTTGATGGACATAGAGGTTGACATGCGGGTCCCATGTGCCAGCAGCTTACTCAACGTTTCAAAGGGGCCAGGGGATCAAAAGTAAAAGGCAAGTGACGAAATATCAGGAGCCAAAAATCAGAGGGTGAAAAAAATCCAAGAAAACAAACTTTTATAGCACATAGAGGATGACATGCGGGTCCCATGAGCCAGCAGGTTCCTCAACGTTTCAAACGTGGCATGAGATCGAAAGAAAAAGGCAAGTGACGAAATATCAGGAAAAATAATTCAAGAAAAGAAACTTGATTGTACATAGAGGATGACATGCGGGTCCCATGTGTAAGCAGCTTACTCAACGTTTCCAAGGCGGCAGGGCATCAAAAGAAAAAGACAAAAATCAGAGAGAAAAAAAACCATAGAAAATAAACTTTTATAGCACATAGAGGATGACATGCGGGTCCCACGAGCCAGCAGGTTCCTCAAAGTTTCAAACGTGGCATGAGATCGAAAGAAAAAAGGCAAGTGACCAAATATCGGGGCAAAAATAATCCAAGAAAAGAAAGTTTATTGTACGTAGAGGATGACATGCGGGTCCCATTTTGCGGCAGCGGTATCACCGTTTGAGAGGCTGCACGGGATCGAAAGAAAAAGGCAAGTGACCAAATATCGGGAGCCAAAATAATCCAAGAAAAGAAATTTTATTGTACGTAGAGGATGACATGCGGGTCCCATTTTGCAGCAGCGGTCTCAACGTTTCCAAGGCGGCACGGGACCAAAAGAAAAATGAAGTAGCCAGAAATCGGGGGCGAAAAAAATCCAAGAAGAAAGATTTCAATTGGGCTGCATCTGGACATCTGGGCTTCGAACTATCTGCTTGGCCTTTTGACTCGTACAATTTCAGCCCACTCCAAAACAGGAAAGTTCCGAATTTTCTAAAAAAAGGAAAGTCCTATGCTTCGCAAAGACAAAAAAACAAGGAGATTCAACATATAAGTTTGTTTATGTAAAAATAAAGATTTAATTATCCGTTTGAAATAGCTCAGAGCGCAATACATTGTTTATTGTCTGCAAAATAATCAAGATATCATATGTTTCTTGTACGGGGAGGCTGACATCGGGGACCCATGAGCCAACAGCGTCGTCAACGTTTTAAAGGCGGCAGGGGATGGAAAGAAAAAATAAACCAAAAATCTGTTGGTAAAAAATCCAAGAAAAGAAACATTTTCGTTCGAGAGGATGACATGCGGGACCCATGAGGCAGCAGCATCCTCAGCGTTTATTGTTCATAGAGGTTGACATGTGGGACCCGTGAGCCAGCGGCGTCCTCAACGTTTTAAAGGCTGCAGGTGATCGAAAGAAAAAATAAGCCAAAAATCGTTTGGTCAACAAAATCCAAGAAAATAAACATTTACCGTTCGAGAGGATGACATGCGGGACCCATGAGGCAGCAGCATCCTCAACGATTCCAAGGCGGCAGGGGAAATATCCAGAAATTAATGAGGGGTTCAAAATAAATCCATCAAAGGAAACTTTTATTGTTCATAGAGGATGACATGTTGGACCGACCTGCCAACAGCGTCCTCATCGTTTCAGAGGGCGGAGATCAAAAGAAGAAGGCAAATAGCAGAAATTAGGGTAAAAAATAACTCCAAGAAAGTAAACTTTTATTGTTCGTAGAGGATGACATGCGGGACCCATGAGCCAGCAGCTTACTCAACGTTTCAAAGGCGGCATGAGATCGAAAGAAAAAGGCAAGTGACAAAATATCAGGAGCCAAAGATAATCCAAGAAAAGAAACTTTATTGTACGTAGAGGATGACATGCGGGTCCCATTTAGCGGCAGCGGTCTCAGCGTTTCAAATGCGGCTTGAGATCAAAAGAAAAAGAAAGTTGATTGTTCATAGAGGATGACATGCGGGTCCCATGAGTCAGCAGCTTACCATACGTTTCCAAGGCGGCGGGGGATCAAAAGAAAAAGGAAATAGCCAAAAATCAGAGGGTGAAAAAAATAAAGAAAATAAACTTTTATAGTACATAGAGGATGACATGCGGGTCCCATGAGCCAGCAGGTTCCTCAACGTTTCAAACTTGGCATGAGATCGAAAGAAAAGGCAAGTGACCAAATATGAGGAGCCAAAAATAATTCAAAAAAAGAAAGTTTTATAGTACATAGAGGATGACATGCGGGTCCCATTTAAGCAGTATATCCCGTGAGGCGGGGGATCAAAAGAAAAAAAGAAATTGCCAAAAATCAGATGGTGAAAAAAAAACCAAGAAAATGAACTTTTATAGTACATAGAGGATGACATGCGGGTCCCATGAGCTGCAGGTTCCTCAACGTTTCAAACGTGGCATGGGATCGAAAGAAAAAGGCAAGTGAAAAAAATATCAGGCCAAAAATAATTCAAGAAAAGAAAGTTTTATAGTACATAGAGGATGACATGCGGGTCCCATTTAGCAGCAGCGATCACCGTTTGAGAGGGCGGAGGATCGAAAGAAAAGGCAAGTGAAAAAATATGAGGAGCCAAAAATAATTCAAGAAAAGAAAGTTTTATAGTACATAGAGGATGACATGCGGGTCCCATTTAGCACAGCGGTATCAGAGAGGCGGGGATCGAAAGAAAAAGTCAAGTGACCAAATATGAGGTGCCAAAAAATCCAAGAAAAGAAAGTTTTATAGTACATAGAGGATGACATGCGGGTCCCATTTAGCAGCGGTATCACGTTTGAGAGGCGTGGGGATCGAAAGAAAAAGTCAAGTGACCAAATATGAGGTGCCAAAAAAATCCAAGAAAAGAAAGTTTTATAGTACATAGAGGATGACATGCGGGTCCCATTTAGCAGCAGGTATCCGTTTGAAGGCGGCGGGGGATCAAAAGAAAAAGGCAAGTGACCAAATATGAGGTGCCAAAAAATCCAAGAAAAGAAAGTTTTATAGTACATAGAGGATGACATGCGGGTCCCATTTAGCAGCGGTATCACCGTTTGAGAGGCGGCAGGGGATCAAAAGAAAAAGGCAAGTGACCAAATATGAGGTGCCAAAAATAATCCAAGAAAAGAAAGTTTTATAGTACATAGAGGATGACATGCGGGTCCCATTTAGCGCAGCGGTATCACCGTTTGAGAGGCGGCGGGGGATCGAAAGAAAAAGGTAAGTGACCAAATATGAGGTGCCAAAAATAATCCGGGAAAGAAAGTTTTATAGTACATAGAGGATGACATGCGGGTCCCAGTTAGCAGCCACCGTTTGAGAGGCGGCAGGGGATCGAAAGAAAAAGGCAAGTGACCAAATTTGAGGTGCCAAAAAAACTCCAAGAAAAGAAAGTTGATTGCACATAGAGGATGACATGCGGGTCCCATTTAGCAGCGGTCTCAACGTTTCCAAGGCGGCAAGGGATCAAAAGAAAAAGGAAGTAGCCAGAAATCAGGGGGTCAAAAATCCAAGAATAGAAAGAATTTTGGTTCATAGAGGATGACATGCGGGACCCATGATCCTGCATCGTAAACGGCTCGATCGGAGAACGTTGAACGAGATGGCGCGATGTAGAAAAAAACAATGCCAGAGGCTGCCATCGGGCCCTACATCCCTCGGCGGTTTGGATTTGCGTTGACTCGGCCGGCGAACCCGATTTCGAGATGCACCACGTCCAGGGCCACCATACGCCACGTTTTGGCCGCTTTCGTCGGGCTAGGTGGCCTCAAAAACGAGAAAAAAAGTTTTGACATGCACCACGGAGGGACCAAAATCGTCGGCCATGGTACACCAGCAACCACGGCGCGACTTCAACTTCGTCGGCCATGGCAACTTTTCTTGTAGTGTATTTCAACTTGTCGCCTTCAGGTGATACCAATATCACGCCTGCTCCAGCACCTTCCAACCTTTTGGATCCGTCGAAGTTCATAGTCCAAGTTGTCGATAAATCTGGAGGCCCCGTGTTTTGTAGCTCCATCCACTCTGCAATGAAATTTGGTAAAACCTGCGATTTTATTGCCTTTCTTTTTTCATATGTGATGTCCCGGGGAAAGTTCTATTCCCCAAAGGGAGACACGACCCGTAGCGGATTGTTCAATATATTTGATAAGGGAGCTTCATTGACCACTATTATCGGGTGCGCCGAAAAATAGTGTCGCAATTTTCTTCTGTCGTGAATACTCCATATTTACGATATTGCGGGTACCGCTGTTTTGAAGCGCGACAGTATTTGATGAAATATACTGGCCTCTGAACTCCATGAAGCTTGCCTTCTTCTTCTCTCTCGACTACTAGGGCTGTGCTGACCACCTGAGGTGTGGCTACAATGTATAAGAGGAGAAGTTCTTTCTCTTTAGGCGCCACCAAGATTGGTGGTGTCGAAATTGTCCGTTTGAGGTTCTCGAAGGCCCTATCTGCTTCCTCGTTCCATTGAAATTTTTCCCCTTGTTTGATCAATGCGTAGAACGGCAATGCCTTTTCTCCTAGCCTGGCGACGAATCGCTTAAAGCTGCGACTCGCCCCGTTAACTGTTGTATTTCTTTCAACTTTGTTGGCTTTCTCATAGTGACGATGGCCTGGATTTTTTCGGGATTAGCTTCAATCCCCTTGCTGATACTAAGAACCCGAGAAGTTCTCCTGCAGGAACTCCAAAAGAGCACTTTGTCGGGTTTAACTTGAGGCAGAACTTGTCGAGGTTGTCGAAGGTTTCCTTCAAATCTTCGATCAGAGTCGACCCCTTCTTTGATGTTATCACGACATCGTCGATGTATACTTGCACATTTTTCCAATCTGTGTTGCACTACTGCATCATCCGCTGATATGTTGCTCCCGCGTTTTCAAACCAAAGGGCATTGTTTTGTAGCAAAACACGCCGTAAGGTGTTATGAACGCTGTCTTGGCTTCATCTTCTTCTTTTAATCTGATCTGGTTATAACCAGAGTACGCGTCCAAAAAGGAAAGACGTTCACATCCTGCCGTGGAGTCGATGATTTGATCGATCCTTGGGAGGGAAAGTGATCCTTAGGACAATGTTTATTGACACACGTAAAGTCGACACACATGCGAAGGACTTTTGTGTGTTTCTTCGGCACCATCACTGGGTTAGATACCCACGTGGCTTCTGTAGATATTTCTTTGATAAAACCAGCATCTTTGAGTCGATCTATTTCGATAACATGGCTTTGCGGTTGGGTTCCGAAAACGCCAAAGGTTGCTTGATTGGTCTTGCGAGAGGATCCAAATTGAGGTGGTGCTCGGCAAGTTCCCTAGGTACTCCTGGCATGTCAGCTGGACACCATGCGAAGATTTTCCAGTGCTCACGGAGGAACTCGACGAGCGCGCTTTCCTATGCGACGTCCATGTTTGCTGCAATGGATGTCGTTTTCTTTGGGTCTGTCGGGTGGATCTGTACCTCTTTTGAATCCTTGGTTGTGTTGAAAGTTGGCTCCTTAGAAGATCTCCCTACCTCTGGCATCATAATCGGTGAACCTTGGCGCCGCATATTCTGCTTGCATCCCGAAAGTTTCGACGGTCGATGAAAATCCTTGTCGCATTTATCGAAACGCGAAACTTCCTTTGATTGTGATAGGTCCCTTGGGCCCAGGCAACCTCCACAAAAGATATGTATAATGCGGCACTGCCATGAACCTGGCATACGCTGGTCGTCCCAACAGAGCGTGATATTGCGACGGGAAATCCACAACTTCGAACTCCAAATTCTCTATCCTGTAGTTTTCTCGGGTTCCAAACTGAACGTCGAGGTTGATCTTGCCCAATGGGTAACTTGGCTTCTCTGGTGTAATCCCGTGGAAACGTGTGTCAGTTGGTTTCAAGTTTGCCAGGGATATGTTCATCTTCCTCAATGTATCTGCATACATAAGGTTTAAGCTGCTGCCGCCATCTATGAAAACTCTCGACACGTCAAAACCAGCGATTACTGCGGGTAAGATGAGTGCTGATTGTCCTGGTCGAGGAACTTGCTGCGGATGGTCCGCGATTGTGAAGCCGATGTCTTGCCCCGACCAATTTAAGTACTCGTGTTGGTGGAGGCATCTTCTCTGCCATGAACACTTGTCGTGAGATTACCTTCTGCGCCCTGTTGGATGGCCTAGCTTTCTGAATCATCGAGACCGCACCGTTAGAATTAGGATCAACATATGGAGGTGGGTGTGGTGCTGCCGCTATTCTGAGCTGGTGCCGATTTTCGTCCGTAATTGCGGGAGGAGGTGGAAGGTGGATCTCGCTCCTTGGCCCCTGGGGGTTTCTATTCATGGCTTGGGCATTTGTGATTCCTGCGGCTCGCAACATTGCCTGAAAATTTCGGCAGTCTTTCTGGAGATGCCCTGACTGCCTTTTTCCATTATTGTCAAGATAAAAGTGCATTTGACACGGACCGTTCATCATCTCTTCGGGGGAACACATAAGGTCTTTGAAACCTTGGTCCACTGTTTTGTCTGTTGCCGCGAGAATCGCCTCTATTGTCGCCTTGATGCTCGTTACTCCTTTGATAGTCATCTCGACTGTTTCCTCCAGGATTTCCTCGAAAACCAGCCGATATATGGCCGGGAGCATCGTTGTTGTAGAACTGGCGAGAAAATCGCCTTCTATTTTGATAATTTCGACCACGATCTTCTTCTGGCGACCTGTGTCGCTTGTTGTATATTGCGTCTTCTCCATCTGCCCACTTATTGGCTATCTCCATGAGTGCTGATATGGTCTTAGGGTTAGTTCTCCCTAAGTCCTCGACGAAGTCTCCTCGCCGAATTCCTGCCACGAACGCATCTATTGCTCTCTCGTCAGATATATCTTGCCGAGTTTTTTATAATGTTCCACCGCTGTATATATTTTCTCATCGACTCGTCATGTTTTGTCGACACGCCCTCAACTCTTCCAATGACGCAGGTTTCTTGCAGGTGGATCGGAAATTTTTCACGAAGATATCCTCAAAGTTATCCCAGTGTCGATGGAACTTGGGGGGAGTTTCTTTATCCAAGATCTCGCGGCACCGCTCAAGTGAACTTGGATACTTTGCATGGCTGTTGCTCTGGTTCCTCCTACCAGCTTTACCATCTCTAGATAATCAACGAGCCAATCCTCGGGATCCTGCAAACCGTCGAATTTCTTGAAATTTTCGGGTAACTTGAATCCTTTTGGGACTCGAGTTTTTCGAACCCTTCTCGTAAAGCACGGGAGCCCACACATATCTTCGTCGGCAACTTCTGGTGAGTGCTGACGCTCTCTTCTTTCTTGTCGCGCTCTGTCCACCCTTACTTGGACTGCTGTGTCTCTTGCTCCACTTGTTCTTGGTGGGTCTTGAACTGCTGCGGTGGGTCGTGGACTATTTTGCCTAGGATTTTCTTCGGGAGGCGTTGCTGCGAGCCTTCCCATAACTCCAACTCCCGCCATTGCCATATTAAACAATGCTTCTCTCGGGTCCCCGGGGTGGTCTGGACGCGAGGATGTATGCTTGCGTTGCCATGTATCCTGCTTCTGGCGTTTTCGGGATGATATTTCCCCTTGTATCAATCGACATAAAGGACATGTCGAGATTTTGAATTATGTTTCCTCTCTCTGCTTCGGGTATGTTTTGCAACCGAGACATTGCTCTCCTCCGAGCTTCTCTGTGTCTCGAAGTTCCTGATTGTCGACTTAACTCTGCTCGGCGTCTGCTTGATGCGGAAGCTGCCTCTTTTCTCCTATTCAAAGATGCTGTCTGTTTTTCCAATTCTCTGCTTACCCGAGCAAGTCTATATTGATATGCTTGTAGTTCTTGTACATAGCAGTGGTGTCATTGGTTCTGAACCATCCATGGCTCTTGCAGCCCTATCCCCGCTGCTTGCGGAGTTGTACTCTTTCTCGAGGTGAGGACCCGACGTATTTAGTGCCTAGGCCTTTTCTAAGATCAGTGGGATCGATGTAAGGATTTCCCAAATCATCGAAAGCCTCGACCTTTCTGGTTCTGATCGGCTTGCCTCTTCTATCGCATAGATCTGATGATATTTTGCGTATTGATTTTTGTCGGGATTGGTGACACCATCATATAGAGTGGTGAAGACCTTTCCGATGGCAGCAGTTTGTCGATGAAGTTGAGGCTGTCGACGCTGTCGGAGTCGCGCTTATAAAGGAGTCCGAGACGACTCGAAGGATATGTTGCTGAAGATCTTGGCGAGCTTTCCGCTTGCCTTCTTTGTCGACGAAGCGTGGCGACGAAAACTCCCCGTCACTCGACGAAAAGCTAGAATCGACCGCTGAGAATTCCGACGAGATCGGAACTTCGAGACGGTAGGATCCTTCCTTGTTGACGCCAAATCGGAATTATCCGAACGTCATGATGATGGGCTCCTCCAGATAGGCACATGCATCCACACGGGAGGGCGGATGAGGAATAAAATTGACTAGATCAGTTTTTTCCTGGTTACCTCGATCCATCGCATTGCTTGCCACCGACGAAGTCGACGATCTTGAACGTGCCATCGAGATCAGCTCCTTGCAACCTCTAATTCCCACAGACGGCGCCAATTGACAAAGGATTAATTTGTCAATGCCTACAGATTGTAGACTAGGGTTTTGCTAGAAGTAGAGGGCAAGTAGATCTCGAAGGTTCAGGCGAAAAGTGCTCGACGATTATGAAAACTAGGGTTACGTTGACAGTAGATTCGGTCCTTTCTTTGTCCCTCGACTCCCCCTTATATAGGAGGCGGAGCGAGGGTTTCATAGTACACAAGTTACAGAGTTCGGGAGGGTTTCGTACCCAACCCGTAAGATTACAAATCTCTATCTTTCCTAATACAAACTATCTTTCCTTAACACTAAATGGGCTTCCAAGTCTTCTTATTCTTCGAGTCTTGGGCTTTGATTAAACCCCGGGTACCATCTTTGGCAGGCCCATTGGGGATGCCTATGTCAGCCTCTATTCCTGTTTCTAGTACAGGCACCCTTTCTACTCCCTCTTTCTGATGTTTCTCATGTTCCTCGCCTTCAGATGAACCTTTTCTCTGCTAGCCAGCTCACCGATTCTGGTTGTCGCGTCATTCTTGACGCTGAGTCTTGTGCGGTTCAGGATCGTCGCACACAGGCCCTGGTTGGAGCTGGTCCTCGTAGCCGTCAGTCTCCGGGGCTTTGGGAGTTAGACTGGCTTCGTGTTCCTTCCGCTGCCACTTCATCTGCCAGTTCTCCTCCGGTTGTTGCCTCTGTCACCGGCTCTTTTCAGCAGTGGCATCATCGTCTTGGTCACCTTTGTGACTCTCGCCTATCGTCTTTGGTTCATCGTGGCCTTCTGGGGTCTGTCTCTGGAGATGGGTCGTTACACTGTCAGAGTTGTAGGTTAGGCAAACAGATTCAGCTTCCCTATCCTACTAGTGTGTCTGTCTCTCAGCGACCGTTCGATTTAGTCCATTCAGATGTTTGGGGTCCGGCTCCCTTCGCTTCAAAGGGGGCCATCGATACTATATCTTATTCATTGATGATTTTTCACGGTACACTGGGTGTTTTTCATGCGCTCTCGCAGTGAGGTGCTCTCTATTTATCAGCGTTTTGCGGCCATGGTCCGCACTCAGTATTCCTCACCCATTCGCGTGTTCCGTGCTATTCTGCTGGTGAGTATATCTCTCAGCACCTTCGTGGTGTCCTTGCTGAGGAGGCACCCTCGCTCAGTTTTCTTGTCCCGGCGCGCATGCTCAAAATGGCGTCGCCGAGCGTAAGCATCGTCATCTTCTTGAGACCACCCGTGCTATGATGATTGCCTCTTCTCTTCCGCCACATTTCTTGGCTGAGGCTGTCGCTACGTCGGCCCACCTCATTAACATTCAGCCTTCCGCTGCTCTACAGGGTGGCATTCCTCTCGAGCGTCTCTCTGGTGTTTCTCCAGACTACTCGACTCTCCGTTCATTTGGTTGCGTCTGCTATGTCCTTCTGCCTCCTCGCGAACGCACTAAACTGACCGCTCAGTCTGTTGAGTGTGTTTTTCTCGGATACAGTGATGAGCATAAGGGCTATCGCTGTTGGGACCCCGTTGGTCGTCGGATGCGCATCTCTCGTGACGTCACATTTGATGAGACGCGTCCCTTCTATCCTCGCCCCACCTCGGGTACTTACCCGGTGGATGATATCTCTTTTCTTATTTTCCGGATGCACCCCCTGCTATCCCGTCTCCTCCCCCTCCTAGTCCTGATGTGCCTCCTTCGGCGCCATCCTCTCCTCCGTCTAGTCCCCCTAGTACTCCTCGTTCTCCGGTTTCGGATCCCGATGTTGTCCCTTCTTCCTCTTCTTCGATGAGTTGTCCTCCGCTGATGACCTTCCCCCTTCACGGCCTGTTCGTCGGCGTCGTGCTCCAGCTCGTTACTCTCCTAGTCAGTATGGTCTTTCTGTCGTTTCCGAGCCGACTTGAGCGCACTGGCACTTGGGATCTTCTTTCTCTCCCTTCTGGTGTTCATCCTATCACATGTAAGTGGGTCTATAAAATTAAGACTCGCTCTGATGGATCTCTTGAGCGCTATAAAGCGCGTCTTGTGGCTCGTGGTTTTCAGCAGGAGCACGGCCGTGACTATGATGAGACTTTTGCCCCTGTGGCTCATATGACTACTGTGCGTACCCTTCTTGTTGTTGCTTCTGTTCGCCGCTGGTCTGTCTCCCAGCTTGATGTTCAGAATGCTTTTCTTAATGGTGAGTTGAGTGAGGAGGTTTACATGCAGCCTCCTCCTGGGTATTCTGTTCCCGATGGGATGATTTGTCGTCTTCGACGTTCTCTCTATGGTCTCAAACAGGCCCTCGTGCCTGGTTTGAGCGCTTCGCCTCTGTGGTGACTGCTGCTGGTTTCTCTCCTAGTCTTCATGATCCCGCACTTTTCGTTCACACTTCTCCTCGTGGACGTACTCTTCTTCTTCTCTATGTTGATGATATGATCATTACTGGTGATGATCCTGAGTATATTGCCTTCGTCAAGGCTCGTCTTCGTGATCAGTTTCTTATGACTGATCTTGGTCCTCTTCGCTATTTTCTTGGCATTGAGGTTTCCTCCACTTCTGATGGCTTTTCTATCTCTCAGGAGAAGTACATTCAGGATCTTCTTGCTCGTGCTGCTCTTGGGGATGAGCGCACGGTTGATACTCCTATGGAGCTTAATGTTAAGCTTCGTCCTACTGATGGTGATCCTCTTCCTGATCCCACCCGTTATCGCCATCTTGTTGGGAGTCTTGTTTATCTTGCTGTCACTCGTCCTGATATTTCTTATCCTGTTCATATTCTGAGTCAGTTTGTCTCAGCTCCTACCACTGTTCACTATAGTCATCTCCTCCGTGTTCTTCGTTATCTTCGTGGCACGATCACTCGTCGCCTTTTCTTTCCCGTTCCAGCTCTCTCCAGCTCCAGTGCTATTCGGATGCTACGTGGGCGAGTGATCCTATGGATCGTCGTTCGCTTTCTGCTTACTGTGTGTTTCTTGGTGGTTCACTTGTTGCTTGGAAGACGAAGAAACAGGTCGCAGTTTCCCGTTTGAGGCTGAGTTGCGGGCTATGACTTTGTTGATTGCTGAGGTGACTTGGTTACGGTGGTTGCTTGCAGATTTTGGGGTCTCTGTTACGACACCCACTCCACTTTTGTCTGACAGTACAGGTGCTATCAGTATTGCACGTGATCCGATCAAGCATAAGCTGACCAAGCATATCGGCGTTGATGCTTTTTACACACGTGCACAGGTACAGGATGATGTTGTTGCGGTTCATTATGTGCCTTCAGATTTGCAGTTGGCGGATTTCTTTACGAAGGCACAGACTCGAGCGCAGCATGATTTCTTACTCTCCAAACTCAGTGTTGTGGATCCACCATGAGTTTGAGGGGGTGTTAGATGTATATATTTGTCTCTTGTAGTTTCCCCATATGTTAGGGGGCTTTCTGCATATGTGCACCTGTACATGTACTATATATTGTGGCCTTTGGCCCTCTGGTAATACAACAAGCATATTGCTCTAACAGACACAAGCACACAACATCGGAACAAGCCATCGCCTCTCCAGGCGTACTGGAGCATATCTACTTGTTAAATATTCTCCATTTTGACGGCCTCCGGTTGTACTGGAGCATCTCCTGCCACAACATTTCTCGGATCTTATCTAAGCCGAGGTTCTCATCTATATCAAGATCGATGGGCACCTGAGCAGGAGGGTTTGCACTTGGATCATACAACGCCGCCATGTAGGGGTGCTCCAAAGCCTCAGTGACACTAATCCTTTTGGAAGGATCGAAGATAAGCATCTTCTGCAACAGATCAATGGCAAGAGGGTGCGCTTGTGGGTACATGCTATAGAGGGGGATCCCGGGGGCGTGTGGAAGGGATTTGATGTAGTTGCGACCCCTTAGGCTGTCAATGAACTCAAGATCACCATCATTCATGCTGCCAAGAACATTGACTATAAGCTTGAGCTGACCTAGGCAATCGGTTCCTGGAAAGATCGTCTTGCGGCCAAGTAGCTCAGCAAATATACAGCCAACTGACCAGACATCTATGGACGAGCCGTAGTTGTCGCAACCGAGCAGCAGCTCAGGAGCTCTATACGGACGAGTGACAACATACTCAGTCATCAGTTGACCTTCATTGTTATTTGTGCGAGCAAGACCAAAGTCACATATCTTCAGATCAGAGTTTCCATTAATCAGAAGGTTTCCTGGTTTCAGGTCCCTATGGAGTATCCCCGCTGAATGAAGACACTTCAGTCCTCGGAGGAGCTGCAGTCAAGAAAAGGCATCATTTAGATTATTGATTGGCCAAATAAGTATTTGCGAAACTATGAAACAATCAGTACAAAATCCAGATACACAACAGTAACAAACTAAATTAATTAGCAAGCCGAGCAGGTAAAATATTGGTCCTGCACAAGATGCTCAAGTTTGGTATCTATGCATAGCTTACCAAGTAATTTATGCAGTGGCTTAAGTTGTATATGTTCATGCAAATCTGACGTGTCTTAAATTTCTTTTAAGAAAGACAATTCTAAGCACAGACACTATTTAGAGCAGCTGTAGAAGCTCCTACATACTAGACATACCGAAGTTAACTGGTGCTTCCATGAATAAGCAGATCAATATCTGGTAACTTGGAAGTTAACAAATTCAGATAGACCATGGACTAATGCAAATTGGCATAGGAACACAAGCAAACCATTCTATCACATAATTTGAAGGCTGTGAAAATTATCAGACCTACTTTGATTCGCATCGGAAGGAAAAAAAATCACATAAACTCATGGCACTGCTATGCCTAGCAAGCCATAACCATGACTTCCAAATAAAGTTTGAGGTGTGAATTATAAACTAACTTGTGACAATAGGGCAGAATGGCAAACACAGCAACTGGACAGGCGGTAAGCAAATGTAAGAATGGAAAACAGAGCCGACGCTTACCTGAAAAAGGAAATATTGGCAGTGCTCGTTTGAAAGCGGCTGCGACGACATGATTATCTTATCCAGATCCGTGTCCATGAGTTCGGAAACCAGATACACATCTTTGAAGCTCCTCCTGCGTGGGGGCATCATTATATCCTTCAAAGAAATAACATTCTCGTGACGCAAGTGGCGAAGGAGCTTCATCTCGCGGAGCGTCCTGAGCGCATCCGTCCGGTTGTCGAAGACATTGTTTATCTTTTTTATCGCGACCTTCTCGTTGGTCTCCTGGTTTATCGACGAGCATACGGTACCGTAGGATCCTCTCCCAATGGGCATGATCGGCACGTACTTGGTGTCGATCTCGAACATGGTCTGGCACATCGTATAGTAGTGCTTGCCGTTGTTTCTCATGCCGTTTGGAGCATCCACCTTCGTCGCCATTTCCTGTTTAGAAAATGAAACATGTGAGTGACATTATACAAGAGAAGAAAATCAAAGCCTAACAAATACTCCCTCCCTTTGTATTTAATTGGCTTTGATTAGAACCACAGCCAGTCCATTTCGAAAAAAAAAAGAACAACAGCTAGTTCATTTGTCTTATGTCTCTGCATCGATTAAAACCAAACAGAAGTAGTACTGTATTTGGCTGCAGTAAGAGTGCCATTCTTAAGTTCCCAGGTAGGTAGGCGCCTCTGCTTTCCATCCAGCAATGTTATTCTCGCCCTCTAGAAGGGCAACACCAAAACAATGTCTGCTCGAGATTGCTATTTCTAAGTCTTTCATGAGAAACAGTTACTATCTCCAAGCCAACCAAATCGTACAGAGCTTGTAAAAATGTGCAACCATACAGAATTCTGTCGTACCTAAGCCTACCAAATGGTAGTGCCTTACAGCAACGTGCAATTACTCAGTTTTAATTTCAATTGGACATCTGATGAACACTGGGTGCACTTCGAAATAGAGAATCGATCACTCACCTCAGGGCGCAGACGGAGCAGGAGCAGGAGCAGCAGATCTGAAGAGGCAGAGCAAAGTCCGGGAGCGGGGCAGGCAGAGGCGGATGATGGGGAACACCGGAGGAATGGGAATTGGAGTAGTGAGAATCTCTCCGTCGATCCGCCGCTATATATACGCACGCCGAGCACGCATGGCTAGAGCGACAGATGGCCGCCCCTCCTTCCCCCTTCCCTTCCGGGTAAGCCGCCCGCCGGCTTTCCGGCCGCCCGTGAACGGCAACGCCCCGCTCGTAATCCATGGGTGCGTGGCGTTGCGTGGCCAGGGCCACGAGCGCGCGCGCGCGCCGTGGAGAGAACGCGCCTCTCGTGTTTCCCCGATCTGGGGAGTGGTTCCGTCGCCTTTTCGCTCGCCGGTGTGATATTTTCCGCCTCCGGCGCACGCGATGGCACGGTATTGCCGTGCTGTACGCAGCTCACGAGCGGATCGTCACCGGAGTACGACGAAGGTGCCTTAAAGGCATCTCCAACATACGCGCTATATAGGCCACGCGGCATAAAAACGTCCGATATAGCGTGCGGGACAGAATGTGGCGCTCCAGCAGGCGCGATAAACGGCGCGGCGCTGTAAAATTTTTAGGGCGCGCGGCATTTTGCACAATTCGGAGCGGCATATCTGGCGCGTCGGCTACAGCGCGCGGCATCCGTCGTCCAAGCGCGAAAAAGCCAATGGCTGGAAAATTCCTCCCCCCGCGCCCGCGCCGCCCCCTACCGCCGGCGCGAAATCCAGCCGCCGCCGGTCGACTCCGCCGCCGCCCGCTCTGCCGCCGCCGCGTCGTAGATCCGCGTCGCCCGCCTCCTCCCCAGCGGCGGACGCTCCGCCGCGCTGTGTCGCTCGTGCGGCCGTGAGCGATGAGTTGTAGCCGGCGGTCCTTCTCCGCCCCTTCGCGCCGCCGTCGCGTTCTCCTCCGCGCAGGCGTCGACATGTCGTCCTCGTCGTCCTCGAGCTTGCTTGCAACATGGCGCGCCCATGGTGCTCGCCCATTTGCTCGCAAGGTATGAACCTCCGCCGGCCGGCCTCTATTACTCGCCAAGTAGCTATAATAGTTCATAGGAATGCCGCCGGAGAACTTGGCCATAGCACATATCAAAAGGTGACCGCCGCCTTGCGTATGTTGGCATATGGTATACCGGCGGATCTTGTTGATGATCATTTGGCCATGGGAGAGAGCACTTCTATCTTGTGTGTGAAGCGCTTTGTCGTTGCAATTGTCAATGTCTTTGGATCCACATACTTGAGAGCCCCCAATGCTCAAGACACGGCAAGGCTTTTGGAGATCAACGCCAACCGGGGGTTTCCCGGTATGCTTGGTTCCATTGATTGTATGCATTGGAGTTGGAAGAATTGTCCAGCGGCATGGCATGGACAATTCAAAGGCTACAAGAAGGATGCCACCATAGTACTTGAAGCGGTGGCCGACCAAGAGACTTGGATATGGCATGCTTTCTTTGGAATGCCCGGATCTTGCAATGACATCAATGTTCTTCAACGGTCACCACTAATGACAAGACTTGCAATGCGGGAAGGTCCATTGGTGGAGTTTGAAGCAAATGGCCACAAGTACAACTATGGCTACTTCCTCGCCGACGGCATATATCCAAGGTGGCAAACATTTGTGAAGCCAATTATTCAACCAAGAGGTAAAAAGCAAACTCAATTCCACAATGCACAAGCGGCGGCTAGGAAAGATGTAGAGAGAGCATTTGGGATTTTGCAAGCCCAATTTGCCATAGTTAGAGGACCGGCTAGATTTTGGGATCAAGAATGCCTTTGGTATATCATGACGGCGTGTGTAATCATGCACAACATGATTATAGAGGATGATCGTGGAAAAGATGTGGATCATACCCACTACGACTTGATGGGGGTTCCCGTGCAAGTGACGAGGTCCGCACATAGATTGCCCGATTCATTGCCTCATACCATGCCATTCGGTGCAACGACACACATGATGAGCTTCAAAAAGATCTCATGGAAGAATGGTGGAATTGGAATGGACAACAATAGTTGCATATTTGTTGTATTTGTTTGAAAACTATGTGTTGTATTGTCTGAAAACCATGTTGTATTGTTGTATGTTGGACGTGTTGTATTTGGTGTGAAGTATTGTTATGAACAATGTATTTTATTTGGATGGTACAATATATTTGTGAATTTTTATATATTGTTTGATCTTCTTGGATGCATATTTGTGTGTGTTTGTTGTTTGCGCCGCGTCCGCGCGCTGCAAAATGGCGCGTCCGGCGGAGGTGCTATTTTACCGCGCCAACGCGCGCTGCAAAATGGCGCACCCGGCGGAAGAGAAATCGATCCGGCGCGCGGCAACGATATAGCGCGCGCACTTTTTTGCTTTTAGCGCGCCTGCTGGAGATGCTCTAACAGCTTTTCCTACTGCCACGCGTGTGACATCCTAACGACCTCCACGAAGAAATCTGTATTGCTCGATTTCTTCTGTCCTAACACTTCTGCGTCAGATGTTAACCGAGTGTCTTCTGGAAGAAGCTCTGTAAGTTGAAAGTTTCACTGAAAGTCTGCACATTCTGATGAAGAGTAGTAGTACGAAGTAATTCCCTTGTCGATAGAAGCGTTTAATCTCCACTAATATCTCTACTAATCTCCATCTCCACAAATACAAGAGCACTTCCAGTCGCGTCGCCACGCCAAACCGTTCCCAACAGCGGCGGATCGAGCATTTGAGGGACGTGTTTTGTTCGTATCGCGTTTGTGGGACGTCGCTCCCCAGCCGCGTTCTCCAAACAAAATTTTAGAAATTTAAAACTTGAGCGAATTCATCCAAACTTGATTAGATAGATTCGAACGAAATTTGATTAAATTTAAACTAAACCCTAATCTAGAAGTAGTTGCGGCGGCCAGAGGCGTCGAAGTTGTACATGTCGTCGGTGACGACCTCCTGCTTGACGCGCTCGTCGGGCTCGTCGACGGGCTCGTCCTTCACCAGGCCGCTTAGTCCAGCCTCGCCGTCGTCGGTGAGGTCCACGGCCGGTGTCGCGGATGGACATGGCGATCGCCGTGTCGAGGTTGCCCCTCCAGGCGTCCTTATCGTTGAGCGACGCCAAGCACGCCGCTCGTAGCCCTGGGCAGTCCTCGGGGTTGTCGCTGCTCGCGATGCGCCACTGCTTCCGCTCGTATTTCGCCAGCAGCGCCGCCTTCGCCGTTGCCTCGTCGTCATGCTCCTCCTTCACCTCCGGCTTCGGGATGAGGAGGGCGCCGCCGCGCCTTTGCTGTTGGCGGCTGCCGCTGCAGCCGCGCCTCGAATTGACGGCCGTCGTCGCGAACTCCGGCTCCTCCTTCACCTCGCGCTTGGGGACGGTGTAGGGCGCGGAGCGGTGCGACGAGGAGGGCGTCGATCGGGCCGGCCTTGATGAGGAAGAGTTGGAGGAGGACGAGTACGTCCTCCTCAGCTGCCAGCGCGCTGCAGGAGACGGTGGCAGTGAGGACCGCGCCTCCAACTTTGAAGCGCCGTTGTGGATGCCATCGATAACGTTCTCCAGGGTGCGCCCCGGAATGCCTCAGAACAGGACGCGCCCCGTCCTTGTTCCAGCTGTTCGGCCGGCTGATGAGGCCGGTGGTGAATGATCATGTCAATGTATGCAATGGTACGCACCCCCGTTTGCTTGGGATCAGGGTGGCCTCGGTCGTTTCTTGTATCATTGCGAGCCTCCCAGATGTGCCAACAGCCCACCGTCAGAGCCGTGGCCTCCAAGTCAGCCGCCTTCGCAAGAAAATCAAAGAGCCATTGTTTTGGTGACATAAAATCAGGCCTTTGTAGGTGAAGATGATGAAGATTAAACTTTTCCTTAACTGAGCGCCACACATCCCTCGCAAACGGGAATTTTATTTTTTTGCCCCTCTTTACTTGGTACTTCTATAATTTGTCCTCAATTACTTTGTAACTTATTTTTTGCCCCACTTTACTTTAATCTTTTATCTTTTGCCCTTTTTGAATTATTCTGATATTTTTCCTTCTGTTTGAGGATAAGGCTACAAACTAAGGACTATATTACCCCTTTTATCTACTTCTTCTCTTCACACGGCACCGCCGGCAAGGTCCAGTCCTAGAGATTGCGACTAATGGTCGCGGAAGAGGAGGCGCGGGACGCGTGTGCACGCGCGCTGTCGAGGACGTCCGAGTCGAGGTCGAGGCGCGCGAGCGGAAACCAGCAGGAGGCGCGACCAGAGAGAGTTGGACGGGGGGTCCTAGCGGGCGGCGGCGAGCAGTCGAGCTGGCGAAGGCCGGCAGCAGGCGGGCTTGGCCATGGCGCGAAGTGCGTCCACGCGCGCACTCGCGCGAGACGGAGCGGAGAGGCGAGGAACTGGCGGCCTCGGGTGAGAGGGACGAGGAGCAGCGGCCGCTCGGGATGGTCAAACAGCGGTGAGGAACCGGAGGGCTCGGGCGAGAGGGGCGAGGAGTGGCGGTCGCTGGGGAGGGTGAGCAGAGCGAGGGGAGAGGAGGCGAAGCGAGCTAGGGGAAGATGGCCATGGAGTCGGTACATGACGAGCGCCATGGAGGTTGGCCTAAGAAAGAAGAAAGGGGCAGGTTGGACATTTCACGTGGGCCCAGTCTGCCTAGGGGCAAAATATCAAAGAGCAAAGTAAAGTGGGGCAAAAGATAAGTTACAAAGTAATTGAGGGCAAATTATAGAAGTACCAAGTAAAGAGGGGCAAAAAATAAAATTCCCCCTCGCAAACTGGCACAGAAGCATATAGTGTTCAATGTCCTCTCCTCTACCACAGAAAACACACGGCGTCGCTCATTGAAATCTGTCGATGCTGCATGTGAGTGAACACTAGTAGAAAGGCAATCATGAACAAATCATCAAGATGAATTTTCATTTTTCCGGGGCCCTGATTTTTCAAGATGACTTTTCAATGTTTCTCCTCATTCACTGTAGCCGATGATGAACCTCTACCTGCGCTATTCACTCTTATTTAAAATAAGGAGTATATAGTATAAAAACGACTGAGTTTGATGTATTTTCGATTTCGAATCCGTTCTCTATCCAGGCATATATCCACCGTCAGATTCGTCTCCGGATCGAGTAGACTTTTCCTCTCCATCGCCCCTCCCAAATCTCCAGACCGCCCCTCCCGATGTCCCTCTGAAAATCTCTCCACCACCGCCGTGCCCTAGAGCTGCTGCCGTGCCCTCCCTGAGCATCACCGCCGACGCCTCACCCCACACCTCCCTCCGCCCCGCATCAACTCTCACGCGCCTCGCCGCCGCCGCCGTCCCCGTCCTTCCGCATCGGGTCCCTGCTGCTGTCTCCGGTCCGTCCGCAACCCTGCCATCGGTGTTTGAGGTACGAGCTCTCTGTACCTAGTGATTAGTCAAATCCCACTGAACTCTACCGGTTCTGGGCGTGCCGGTGCGCGCGCACCTTCTAGATCCGCCCTCTGGTGGCGGCGGCCGATTGAGAGTTGGGCTGCACAAGTTAGGTCAACCGATTTACTTACCCGACTAGGGTTTATGTTTGCAAGAAATGGGTGCAGAGGATCCTCTGGTTTAGAATTGATGATGATAAGTTGCCCCCAAATCCTGATATCCAACTACAATCCTTGCACATCAACTATTAGTTATAGTCTTACTACTCCCTTGCGTAGCATACGACCTATTGTTTACTGTTGTCGAGCGTCGCCTAGTCGTTTCATGAGCACCGTGAAAATAATCACTTCACGTTTATACAAAATAGCCTATATGTGCTGCTGGATTCTGATAACCATTATGGCAGTCTGATTGTTTGTGTCCTTAAAAATCTCTAGTCTGTCCCAAATGGGTGGTTCTGTTAGAGGTTATGTGTCTGAAAAGACCTTGAAGCAGATGTGTTGCTCTGGGTACATAACTCAGAAATCTGAACTGTTGGCTAGTGGTGGATACTATCGAGCTGCTACCTTATTCCCTTAACTTCACGTGGCATCTTTAAGTTCTTGATACCATGTAATTTGCACTTTGTAGTACAGTAAATATTTACTTACTTTGTAGTACAGTAAGTATGTGAAGGTTTTTTTCTGATACATGAGCATACATATTGCTGTTTTGATGCGTTGGTTTGTTTATTTTTAAGCTACTGGTTGCGATTGTATGGCAGCGCCTTATGTAGAATTTGTTTTAGCACCGTGGGTGATTATTTTTTCCCTAGTGGTGGCGAAGTTCCTTAGGTTATTGTTACAGTAAATTGGTAACAAAACGGGCTCTCAACTTGTTTGTCGTGTGAACTTCTGATATAGCCCTACAGCCGTTCATTTTGGTTAAAAGCTTATATGATCTCCTCACTTCACTGCTAACGATAGAGTTTCTTTTCCTTGCAGGATATTGAGATTGCTCGTCTTGTATAACTTTTTTTCCCCGGGTGCATCAAGATGTCTGGAAATGATTCTCAGGCTGCTGCCGACAGAATAAAGGCCCAGGCCATGTCAAATGCCAAGGGATTGAGCAGGGCTCAAGCTGAGCGTGCAGCGGAAGCTGCTGCTCGCAATGTCAACGCCTATGGGCAGAAGGAAGAGGGGCCAAGTCGCTGGCAGGAGAGGAAGGAAGCCAAGAGACAGATGTACCTGATGAGTACAGAGAAGGCTGTGAGGCTAGGTGTGAAGCCAAATGCTGTACCAACTTCTAATGCTGGTGGCCAATGTCAGAAGTGCTTCCAGACTGGGCATTGGACATATGAGTGCAAGAATGAACGGGTCTACATGATGCGACCCTCCAGGACAGAGCAGCTTAAGAACCCCAGACTCAAGAAACCGTATCTGCCAGCTTCCTCTCAGTTCGTGAACCCTGATCTCGAGAAGGAGATGGAGGAGGAAAGGAAGCTGATGAGAGAGAAGCTGAAGAAGGAAAAGTCTGAAAGAAGGAAGGTGAAGAGCAAGTCGAAGAGCAAGAGGAAACATCGTGCTTTGGTGTCCGACTCAGACTCAGACTCCGAATCATCGGTGACTGGCTCTGAGTATTCTTCTGATAGCGGCAGTTCAAGTGACAGCTCCTCGGACTCGGAGGACAACAAGAAGCGCCGGCGCAAGACGAAGCAGAAGAAGAGAAGGCACCGGAGGGACAGCACGTCGTCGTCGGCATCTGAATCTGAATCCGAGTCTGATTCTGATTCTGAGGACGATAAGGGCAGCCGAAGGAAGAGCAAGAAGCGCAGCGACAAGCGTCGGTCCTGAAGGGCGATGAGGACGCTAGATGTGATCAAATTATGCCCGCATATCATTTCTTTTCATCGCAGTCATAGCTTCGTGTAATGCAAGGCGCCCTCTGAGAGATAAATCACAAATGTATGAGTTGATTTGCTGAACGCTTGTTGTTTCCTAGTACTATTGTTTTCCTGTACTAAGAAGTAGCACCCTTTTTCTTGAAAGATTACTAAAAACTCAGCTAGGAGTACTTGAAGCTTCAGATGTTCCCTGATCTATTCTAGTTTGGTGCTTGTGAGCAACATCAAATCCTGCTACTATATTCATGATCATGTAAAACATTTAAGCTTGTTGCGCTGCTTAAATTTTCTGTAATCATTTGATGATTTTATTCTCAGAGAGTATTCGTTTGCCTTTCCTGTGCAAGGCTTGTTCTGCGAAAATTTTCTGTAAAACCATTTGGTTTTATGTTAGAGAGTAGTAACCACCTGACGGTTTGACTTTTAACTAGTCTACGGCGAGTCGAGCGCGCAGTGTCGGGGCAGCGGTGAGATGCCGCCGATGAGCAGCTTCTTGTCCGTGCTCCTCATCTGCCTCCTCTCCGTCCTCCTCCTCCGCCTCTCCACCCTGCTCGACCCCGGCGCCGCCGTGCCCCGCATCAAGAGGTCCGCTCCCTTGCCCCTCCGCTTCCGCCATGACGGAGCGTTCAAGATCCTCCAGGTCGGTAGCTTGTTTGCTCGCTCGTCGCCCCGCTTTCCCCGCGCCTTGTCCGCTGACACTGCTTGCTTGCTCGCTCGCTCGCTGGCATTGTCAGGTGGCTGATATGCACTTCGGCAACGGCGCCGCCACGCGCTGCAGGGACGTGGCGCCGGAGGTCGGCGGCGCGCTCTGCTCCGACCTCAACACCACACGGTTCCTCCGGCGGCTCATCGAGGCCGAGAGGCCTGACCTCATAGCCTTCACCGGTGCGTGGTTTGCTCGCCCCGCTACAGCTGCTTCTGCGTGCTTCTCTTGCTCCGGAGAGAGATCGCGATTTCACCTCGTGCTATCTCCTTTGCACTTGCTCTTGCGGGTTGTCGCTGCCATTGATAGCATTATTGCAGATTTGTCAGTTGAAGTAATGCAACGGCCATAGATCCAAGTGATTAGTTACTTATTTAGCCTGTAACGTTCCAGAAATAGACAACAAGTTAGTGCCCTGTGTGGTAGTAGTTTGATGGAGCTTGTAGGTTGAATACATGAATGCTTTCCATTTGCATTTGGAGGAGATGGCTGGATCATTTCGCAATGCGTTCCACTCTTATCCCCTTGTAGCACATCGACGCTCAGCTGTTAGATTATCTCTTGCAACCTGTTGACAGCATTTGTATAACCCAGTGGATATTTACTTCGCATACAATGTGAAAAAAAAGATGCTTAGGGGGTGAACACTGTGTGGATAGTACTAAGCTTGCATCTGCTTCTATATCTTGGTAAGTACCCCTCTTGTGTGCAAGGGATTCATGCAGCTCTCCTCTTGGTTCTGATGATGGGATTTATGCTTCATGACATCAGTAAGGTGATTGGTGCAAAGAGACCAAACCCTGAGGATCAGATCCACATTCTACAAGAAGACGAGTTATACTTTCCTCTTACGGTCTTACCTGTAATAGAGTGTGGACCATCCCGCATGAAGAAAAGTCCTGTTATTTTCTTTCATGTCAAATTAGTAGAGTTTGGACTACGGAACAGTATATGGAAGACTCTCAGGATACCTGCTAAAATAAACATGTTTGTCTTGTGAGTAAATATTTATTAGTCACAATCAGTGTTTTCCTTTTCTGTTAGCCCCTCCGTGAAAGTTTAATTATAGCTTGATTTAATAAAGAACATGCCATTTTTCAGTACAATATGTACTTGTTTCTAGTTCTCTTAATCATCAAATACGGCTGAGCAACTTAAATATTCAATGCTTCTGCTTTAATTTCGAATCAGGGGATAACATATTTGGGGGCAGTGCGACTGATGCAGCAGAATCACTACTCAGAGCAATTAGCCCTGCCATGGAGTACAACGTACCATGGGCTGCTATTTTAGGAAACCATGACCAGGAATCCACAATGACGCGAGAGGAACTGATGACGTTCTTGTCTTTGATGGATTACTCAGTGTCTCAAGTAAACCCGCCTGGTTTTCTGGTACATGGGTTTGGCAATTATCATGTTGGCATACATGGGACATTTGGATCAGAGTTCGTCAATACTAGTCTGCTTAACCTTTACTTCCTTGATAGTGGAGATCGTGAAGTGGTCGACGGAATTAAAACTTATGGCTGGATCAAAGAATCTCAACTTGCTTGGCTCAGTGCTACTTCCCGGGAACTTCAGGTACTTATGATAAATACTGACTTAATCACATAACTTAAGATCTCACTGTGGAATGTGTCAGTCATTGCTGATGGAGATGCTAGTAACTAGCAGGGATGGAGACAAGGGGGGGGGGGGGCTGCGCCCCCATGCTCATGATTTTCCTTTGAACACAAGTCATGGCAGCTCCTTATTTGTGTGATTTTAGCTAGTTCTGCCCCCCTCATACTAAGATTGCCCCCCTTATACTTCATTCCTGGCTCCGTAACTAGTATAAAGATGTCGTATCTGTTTGTCTATTACCCTTGTCCTTTCTGTATAGTTTGATGAACTTTATTTGTAGTCAATCCATTAGACTATTGTTTTGTTCATATTTTACCAGTCTTTGAGTTAATCTCCCATGTCACATTCACACTATTGGATGTTGCACCATGCTCATTAGCTAGTCACATTTCGTTGACTTTTGGTCATTTATCAGCATTGTTTATCATAAATACTATACTGCTTTTAAAATATATGTTTTTTGCAAACCAGGCCCTAAGAATTTTCTTTATTTGCAGCAAAATTTGCATTCCCCTGCACTAGCATTCTTCCACATCCCAATTCCAGAAGTCCGGGAACTTTGGTATACAGATTTTAAGGGTCAGTATCAGGAGGGAGTGGCTTGCTCATTAGTAAATTCTGGTGCCCTTGGCACTCTCGTCTCCATGGGAGATGTAAAAGGCGTCTTTCTTGGCCATGATCATCTTAATGATTTCTGTGGCGACCTTAATGGGATACAGTTCTGTTATGGTGGTGGCTTTGGTTACCATGCGTATGGAAGATCTGGTTGGCCCAGGAGAGCTCGCGTGATTCATACTCAGCTGAAGAAAGGGCAGAGATCATGGGCGGGGGTCGAGTCGATACAGACCTGGAAGTTGCTAGACGACGAAAAGCTTTCCAAAATTGATGAGCAGGTTCTCTGGAGACACGACGACGACGATTCTGACCACAGCCTCTACTTGTAAGATCAAGAGGCTAAGGTCTATCTGTATGTTGTACAACACGATTTAACCACGTACAGTACTTCAGTTTTGTAGGTTAGATCAACTCTTGGCAAGCTGGTTTGCCATGGACCAAATCAGTCACCACGTGTGTATGTTATTGTTGTATCTTGTTGATGCGCAACTTCCTTGCTTGGGCTATTGTAACCAGTTCTGAATATGCTGTGAAGAGACAATTTGTTCCCTTGTGGCAGTTAGCATCATGTTTGTTTGGTTTTCTGTGGAAGCAGTTAGCCAGAATATTACTTTTTACTGTATATTATTAGGCAATTTCCCATTTGCGTTTTATCACTCAGTTAAATTGGGAAACATATGCCTGCTATTAATAAAAAGCCACATGTTTCTTTCGTAAAAAAAGCCACATGTTTAAGAAAAAATATATTTTGTTGGATTGGACAAAACTCAAGATCATGATGTGACGCCATTTAGAAAAGTAATCCAACAAGAATTGAGATCGTATGAAGAATGTACTCCCTCCATGGGAAAAGATCGACGCCGAGCCAAAGCATCGCTAGCGTATCTAAGTAGTATACAGTCCACGATCAATTAAATCCGATAGGAGTTAGTAGTTAGAGCACCTCCAGCCGTTGGCGCTCCCCACGATCAAATTCGGGGTGAAGTACCGCTGGATTGGACGGAAGTTTAACGTGTGGAGCGCTGAACTTCCAGCCGTCCCCCCAGCTAGGCGCCCGATGATCGGCGTATTTGGCTTTATTTTCACAAATAAACTCACGGTTCAGCGTATTTTGACAAATTTTGGTCAATATTTGGCCTATTTTCACAAATAAACATTACAATTCAACAAAGTAAGCAAATAATTTAATAAGTTTTGAAACAAATCAAATGGGAAAAGTAATCCCACAAGAGTTGAGATCGTATGAAGAATGTACTCCCTCCAAGGGAAAAGATCGACGCCGAGCCAAAGCATCGCTAGCGTATCTAAGTAGTATACAAATCAATTAAATCCAATAGGAGTTACTAGTTAGGAGTTAGTAGTTAGAGCATCTCCACCGGCGCCACGATAGCATTTTGGGGTCCGGCAGCGAAAATGGGCTCGCAGGTGCGTCCCAAACGGCGCCGGCCAATTTTGGAGCCCAATAGAATCGCCGGCAACCCCGGGCCGGCCCCTTCGCGCGATCGGGCGCGCCGGCACCTCGCGACACGTCAGAAAGAGTGTGGGCTCCGCCGGCAGCCGACACACCGTTTTTCCACCTCCTACACACGCCGAGCCGACTCGCACCCTCTAGATCGCCACGTCGCCGCCGTCGCCGCGCGCCTGCTTGCAATAGACACCGCCGTCTAGGAATCGCCGTCCATCGACACGGCCGTCACCTCGACCGGGCGCTGTTCGCCGAACAGAGCTCGCCGCCACCGCGATAGTATCGCCCGCCCGCAGGTGTTCGTCGATTGCCGCGATGGACACGACGACGAGATGATGGTGCAGTGTTCACGGAGGAGCGAACGCTCGGCTGTTCGGCGGCAACAGCAGCAGCTGATTCTGACGAACATGCTGCGCCTTCGCCAGCCTTTCTTCGTCGTGCCTCGGCGCGGCGGCTCAAAGCCAGGAACATCAACCGGCATCGTGAAGCCGACGCAATGCTGCTTGACGCCGACTACTTCAACGACGATGCAACTCATTCGCCGAAGGAATTTCGGCGCCGGTTTAGGATAAACAAGGACCTGTTCTTGAAGATTGTCCACGGCTTCAGGGAGTACGACACGTACTTCATGGCCAAGAAAGATTGCACAGGTTTGTGGGGCTTCACCTCAATTCAGAAGTGCACTGCTGCAATGCGCTGTCGTGCATACGGAGCTCCTCTAGACACATCCAATGACTATCTACGGATGGCTGAGTCGACATGTACAGAGAGTCTCTACAGATTCTGCTGAGCCGTCATAGCGGTGTTTGCCAAAGACTATTTGAGAGCACCAAGAGCAGATGATACAGCTCGGATCCTGCAGAAGAATGCGGCAAGAGGATTTCCTGGGATGCTCGGAAGCATTGGCTGTATGCATTGGGGCCGGAAGAATTGCCCTTTTGCTTGGCAGGAGATCTACAAGGGCCATACTGGTGAGTGCAGTGTCATTCTTGAGGCGGTGGCAGACCATGAGCTTTGGATTTGGCATGCATTTTTTGGCATGACAGGAACAAACAATGATATCAACGTGCTGCAGCGCTCTCCGGTGTTTGCCAGGCTAGCTGAAGGACAAGCTCCTGACGTGAACTTTGAGGTAAACGACCACGCATACAACAAGGGGTACTATCTAGCTAATGGTATCTACCCGACGTATGGTACATTTGTGAAGACAATTCCCTCTCCATCAAACGAGAGGAAGCCTATTTTGCAACATGCCAGGAAGCAGCACGCAAGGATGTGATGAACGAAGCCCACGATGCCGGCACCTGGTGATTAGGCTGCGCAAGAGGACCCTCTCTGACATATGGTGTAGCTTGTTCGCTCAGAGCTCAGAGGAACTGGATAATTTCACTCATCCTGAAACGACGCCTAAAAACAGTCTCACCGTGCAATGGATTGTTAGCGAAGTAGTCGGCGTAGAGCATGCAGTAGCCCTCCATTCGCTGCCCCGGCTTGCACTTCCGAAGACCTGGTACCAACGCACCACGTCGACCAATTGCCTTCTCCGCGACAGGCCTGACAAGCAAGCGAGGATCAACATGTGCTCCTCGTCTTGGGCTGCGGCTGCCATCACTTCTTCAAAAGCTCGGCGAACATCAGCTTCTCCTTGTCGTCCGAGTCCATGGCCGCCTAGACAAATGGACGAACACCTGATGGGCGTGGTCGACGCGAGGCGAGACGCGAAGCGCGAGGAGTAGGCCGACGGTGGAATATAAGCAGACGGGAGGGGGTTGACGGAATATAGGCTGGTGGGAGGAGGGACGGCGGAATATAGGGAACCAGCTGACGGATTGGCGAGGGGTGGTGCCGGCGGCGAGAGAGCTACGAGGGGGGAGGGGGATGTGCGGCGAGAAAGTGGTGGGGATCGCATGTTTTCTCGCCGATAGAGCGGACCTGTTTCCGCTTTTCTCTCGTCCGAACTCCCCAAACGCACCTCAGGAGGCCAAGGATGGCCTGAGCTCTCGGATGGATTTCTACTAATGCTGAGTGAAATTTTGGCGCTGTGAAAAATTTGGGAAGTAAGGGCATCTCCAACCGCGCGACCCAAACGGACGCGCTGGGCCGTCCGTTTTGGGCCGTTTGGGTCGCCACACGGACAGCGCCCCGCGTCCGCGTGTCCGTTTGGGTCGCACGCTGCGCCCAACGCAGCGGCCACCCAATTTGGCCATTTGGCCCATTTCTTTGGGAAAATAGGCCATGTGGCCACAGATACTTTATAAAACAATGTCTAAACCAAGAATAATATCTCATAAACATAGAATAATATATAACAAACATAAAATTTGGTGGTTCGTTTGCTTACCCGGCCTCGAGCTTGTGCAGCTGCGGCTTGTGTGAGGCCCTCACCGAACAACGGCTCCTCCTCGATGTTTATGGTGCCGGGACCGTGGTCCTCCTGTGTGTCAATGGGAGGTGGCTGGGGAGCCGGTGTCGAAGGATACGGCAGGGTCGTCGGCATGTCTGCGCGCGGCCGACATATTGTCGAACAGGGTTGCGTGCACCGGCCATCGCAGCTCCAGTTCTTGGGGCCTTTGGAGTTCGCCGGCGCACGGTTTAGGTCAATGGACGAAGGTGACGGCCCGTCGGGGACTCGCCCACCTCCGGTGACCCATCCCGTGATTACGCGGCCGCCCTGAATGCGCCCATTTCGTGCCCAAACGGGCGATCGGTGGGCAGTTGACCTTGGAGGAAGGGCGGGTCACGGACGAGCGAGCTCCCCCGCGCCGTGCGGGGGATGAGCAAGTGGCAGCGCGTGTGGCCGTAAAGAGCATGGCTGCGTCTGCTGCTCTTGAAGTGCTCTTCGCGAGCGTTTGGAGTTCGAGGAGCCTCCGCCGCCCGGCTCTCTCCGCGGCTTTGGCCTTCTTCGTTGATCACGCCCTGCGCCCCTCGCCCGCTTCTTGCTCTCCATCGCCTCGCTCCGCGGTGAGCTCGGGCTTCGCCTTCTTCGCCGGCGGCCGGGCTCCACGACCACCGGAGCGTGGTTCGAGAGCGCCTCCACGGCAGGAGCGGCAACGGCCGCGAGCAGTGGCTCCTCTCCGATGGTGGCGGTGGTGGCGGTGGCGGCGGCGTCGCTTCGTCGGCCATCTCTAGGTTTTGGGAGTACGGGAGTGTTTCTGTTTTGGGACGACGGCGGGCAGGGCGGACAAGGGAGGGCGAGCGACCAGCCTTCGCGTCCGCCACTTCGTCCTTTGGCCGGGTTTGGTTCCGACGCCTGGCCATCCGTTTAGATGGTCCGTGGGTTTTGTCGTTCGACATCAGACGCGAGCGCGGATGGTCGCCGGTGGAGATGCCCTAACGGGTAGGAGAGTCGACGGAATGGGGCGCGCGCGACACATTTCAGCGAGTCGCCGGACGGCTGAGATCCGCCCAGAACCACTGGCCATCACTCTACCTCTGGGTTGCTGCCCATTTCCACCCTCCAAACCAAAAGCGGATCTCGATCCTAGGGTTACCACACGCACCACCATCCCCGTCGTCCGATCCCTTCCCCTTGCCATGGCACAGCACGACGGCAAGCCGTACCAGCCGCGCCGGGGCCCCGAGCGGCCCCCGCAGCCGGCCGAGGACCCGGCGCCGCCCGCCGACGGCGTCGACCACCTCGCCATGGTGGCGGCCGAGGCGGAGGCCATGGTGGCGGCGGAGGCGGAGGCGCCCGCGGACGGCGTGGACCACCTCGCCATGGTGGCGGCCGAGGCGCAGGCGCAGGCGATGAGCGCGTACGAGGAGGAGGAGCCCGAGCCGGGGGTGGATTTGACGGAGGATGAACTGGAGGAAGAGGAGGAGGAGGAGGAGGAAGAGGAGGAGATGGAGATGGAGGAGGAGGAGGACGAGACCGAACATCAGCATCAGCATCAGCATCACGGCGAGGCCCAACCGATGGACGCCGAGGCCGCCGCTGCTGCTGCTGCGGCTGCTGCGGCGGGCGTCCCGATGGACCCGCACGCGGGGATGGCCCCTGCGCCCGTGCATCCCGCCTCCACGAACCAGCTCACCCTCTCCTTCCAGGGCGAGGTCTACGTCTTCGACTCCGTCTCCCCTGACAAGGTCCCTCTCCTGCAGTTTCACAAGTTACTCAGTCGCCTGGAATGGTACTTCAAGGTGTGTAACGTCTCTGGCTGCTTCTGCAGGTGCAAGCGGTGCTTCTGCTGCTCGGAGGGAGGGAACTTAACCCGGGCATCGGCGGGGCGTCGTCGTCAACGCCATACAGTAAGGTTGAGACAAGCGACTCTCGTCGCTTTTACTGTCCGTAAACCGTGTTTGGCCTACTGGATGATTCACACTTGTCGGTGTCTGCTTCAGAGGTTGAACTATCCGCACCGGGTGGCGTCGCTGCTGAGGTTCAGGGAGAAGCGGAAAGAGCGCAACTTCGACAAGAAGATCCGGTATTCCGTTCGCAAGGAGGTTGCGCTAAGGTTGGTGAACATTGTTTTGGAAATTTTGCACTCGTTGTGTGTGAAATGGTGCCGAGCTTGTTGTGTTAGGACTCACCGAATGCGTTTGAATACGCTACGCTCCTTGTGCACGTATGTTGCGTGGTAAACTTTATTTCTGGAACATATGCATAAAAGCAAAGTTGTGATAGTTCACCGGTCGACGAGAAGCTACTCCAACACCGACTAAGGTGGTTTGGTCATATCCAACGAGGCCTCCAGAATTTGTTGTGGGGGAGGAGCCCGACAGTGAAGTGGTGGGCTACCCATCCCAACCTGCGGTATGCTCGGATTTGCGAAGAGCAGCACCTTACAATGTTTTTGACCAATCGGATCTTGATGTACCATAGGTACCAGAGGTGATCGCTAATAGTGGAATTCTAAGGAGTATGGAAAATAGAAGGAGGGGCAGAGGACAACCAAAGTAGATATAGGCGAAGACGGTAAAACAAGACTTGCGGGACTGGAATGTCCTAAAGACCTGGCTCTTGATAGGATCCATGTGCTGTAATGTTAGTTTACTTGTTCTTTTTTCTCTATCCTTATTTTGGTTTCCTTATGTTTCTGTTGGTTTCATATCTAGCCTACCCCAACTTGCATGAAAAAAAGGCTTCGATGTTGTTGTTGTTGTTGTTATTGTTGTATGGGACATCTAAAGCATCTTCCTTCACAAACCCTTTTCACCATGAAGATTGATTAATCTTCTCCAGTTGTTAGGTGATCTGCACTGTTTCAAAAACATGATTATGTTTGGATTCTTGTTAGTTGTAATACTAGTTTGCCACTTCTTGATTTAGACATAGTTTTCAGGATCGCGACACAGATCCTAGTATTGTGCGATTCTACATTCTTAGCAGATCCAAATTATTTGCGCAATCATGTATCACAATCCATAGTATTGTTGCCATGTTATTATACCAGGAGTAACATTTCTAGGTTTTCGACAGCCGTATCATGTGCCATACCACTATCTATGGTAACAAAATTTCAAGGGCTGGCCGTGCTTTGTGAGGGGATTTATCCTCAAGCCCACTAGGGTACATTCTTGCATGCCATAGTCAGGTTGTATTCATTATAGGACACATTCACCATCTCGTTAATTTCTAAATTCCCAAAAGAGGATACCTAGTGAATTAATGTGGACGTTGCATTCCTTCAATTTTTTTTGGATGTTGCATTCTTTTAAAACATTCATTTCGGTGCTCCGAAATAGGATTCATTTTTGGAGAACTTGTGGGACATGGTTTTTTTGCTCAATAGGTCTAGATGCACCTATTAGGAAAATTATATTTTAGATCTACTTCAAAATGTCAAAAAATTCTGAAAAAAATCCTGGGTCTACATCCGGACATTCTATGTTCGCTCGCAAAATTTGGCGGTGAAAAGGCATTTTGCGTTTCTATGTAAAAAATGCAAAAAAATGTTTCATGATAACCTATTTTGAACCACAAAAAATGTCTTTTTACACAGGCTACAGAAAATGTCATTTCTTTGCGAAATTTTACGTGCGAACATAGAATGTCTAGATATACACACAGATAATCTTGTCAGAATCTTTGAACATTTTGAAATATGACTTTTATGCAATGGGTGCATCTGCACATATGAGCCAAAGTGAAATATCCTGAACTTGTGTACATATTTCGGCTTAATCACTAGCATAATGTTAGTAATAATTTAATTCTAGCTTATTACTATGTTCTCCTATGAAATTTTGTTAGATAATACGTAATATATAAAGCAAATTTTACTGAAAACAAAATTATACTGTTCCATGATTATGTGGTATGATACCGCTGACAAAAAAAAAAATACTCCCTAGTTTCTCTATTTTGGCAAGTGGCAACCTTGGATTTAAATAAGGTTTCACTTTACTTGTTGGTGCTTGTTGTCTACTAACTTCTGCACTGAAAACGCATGAACACAATTAATGCTATCCCCCCTGCATTTATAGGATGCAGCGCAAGAGAGGTCAATTTACATCTTCAAAACCAAGACCTGATGAAGCAATGTCAGAATCGGCAACTGCAGATGGCTCCCCAAATTGGGCATCACTAGAAGGTCGGCCTCCGTCTGCTGCCGAGTAAGTAGACTTTATGCATTTTTTTTTATTGTGTTTGAATTTTCTGGCAGTATTTTTAGGTTCTTAAAAAGATGCTTTCTGTGGAAGTTATTAGCTACACTTTGAGTATCATTGCCATGCTTGGAGTAAAGTGTTCTAGTATGCTATTGTAGGTGTCACATAGAAACATAATACTAGCAAATTATTCATGCGCCTGGCTGTTACACACCATAATATATAGATCTTTTGTATTTCCTAACTTGTCTGACCTGAAATACACAAATTTGGTTACTTTTTTAGTTGTGCAAGTAAAAGTGTGATATGAACTGAAGGTATTATCTGATACATAGCATACATGGGCAGATGCTTCTTTTCCATATGGTATTGGTATTCTTGTAGGTCCTACCCTTTTTTACTTCTTTAAGCATACACATTTTTATTTGTGAATCGTACTTATGCTATCTTCAAAAATTTTCAGATGCCATCACTGTGGTACTAATGCAAAGAGTACACCTATGATGCGTCGTGGACCTGATGGACCAAGAACATTATGCAATGCTTGCGGCCTCATGTGGGCAAATAAGGTACTTGTAATTGCTTAATAGTACCGTTGCATATCTGGATTTAGCTGAGGACAGAAGCATATAATTTACTATCTACATTTCATAGTATATGTATGTGGGTACCTAGGGGACACAGAATTGTAGGGATGGTCGGATGGAATCATACCATACTTGCTGTCAGAAAATAGATTCTATCTGATAGAAGCAAGATTGATCCAGTTCTATAAAATACCACTCAAATTTTTTTTTTGCTTCCTACTTTCATAGGGCGCGGGACAAATATTGTGAAATAGACAGAGTAACTTTTAGATCATGCTATGTGATGGAATTAGCCACAATTGTAACTTGTATTAACTATGAGAAGTTTGTTTTTCCCTTTATGCTAGGGTCCTTTGTATTGAAATGGCTTACTCCACTATCAGTTAATCACTCTTATTTGTTTGCTTTATGTCGCATTTGGTGAACTATAGAGTTTTGGAATGCTTAACTAGTTGGTTCACTGAGTTTTTTTTTGTTCTGACGGGAATTTGTAGTGGAAGAAACGATTCAATCAATGTAATGAAATTAATAGCTTGATAAATGACAAATACCATTATATTTGTGCTGACCATTTTAATGTATTTCGTGGTTTACTATGAGCTCTTTGTTCTCATCACTTTATATAATACATATGAAGTAATTAACCTGTCAATATTACTTCAAATAATATCTGCGGTCCATAAATTCTGTATTACTTTGTTCCTCTTTCATGTAATTTATGGGATTCCAACAACTTATCTCACAAAAGAGAATTTAAGTTTTATTAATAGTTTGTTTCATATAATCTATTAAATAATTTTTAAAGAGACTTATGAGGGAGGAGTCCCATGGTTTGGTTCGAAGAAGAGACTGAGATGGCTGTTTGCTCACTCTGTGAAATACTCACATATGTTTTATTTGCCTTACATGAGTCCGCCACTGGGCTAAAGCCCAGTCGTACTCGTCATGGGAGATTTTGATTAAGTATATTAAGATAAATGCCACTGTAGCAGATGGCATATTAACCTTCTACCTATATTTTCTGAAGGGCATGTTGAGGGACCTAGCAAAATCTTCTACCACACATCTTCAAGTTGTGGTATCAGCTCCAAATGATGGTGTAAGTCTCTTGTTTATTGGCTACACATCTGACCTATTTCAGGAGGCATATGTTTCATTGAAACTTTCCTTATGCTACGATTATTATATTTTATCCTGTAACCTGTAAGTGCTGATTCGGTCTTGTCCAAAAATGAGCTGAATCAATATCTTATTTTCTGATAAAGGACTTATTTGTAGTAGTTTCTGTTCATAGGTTGCTGTTGTATTGTTTTGAGTTGCTGCGTACCATTTCTGTGGTTGAACCGAACCTTCGTCTTTGTAATGCTATACATGCGTTCCTCCTGCATGGTTTGGGCAAAAAAAGCTAACCAGTAGCTGATTTAAACATTGAGTAATTTTTTATAAATTTATGTTGTTCCAATCATTTAATATCTTTAAGTACATAAAATGACATAGATCAAATTATGGTTCCGTGTCCTGGGCTCTAGATATTTCATTCCGAATTGGAATATCAGAAATAATGACATCCCTTTATGTTAATGTTTAACTAGTCAAGACTCCTTTCAGTGCGTGGCTGAACTCATAAACTACAGTTGGATGGCTTTAAAAGTTGTACTCCCTCTGATTATATTACTTGCCATTAATATGGATGTATCTACAACTAAAGTGTGTCTAAATACATATATACTAGAGTCAATTAATATGGATCGGAGGGAGTACCTATTTTGAATTTTGTTGGTATTTTGCTCGTCATGGAATCAGTTATTTTATTAACCATGGGTTCTCTTTATGGATGTAAGAAAGTCAGTTATCCCCATTTCAGACATTAAGTATAAAATATTATGCTAGAAGTATCTTTGTCATCCTGTTATGACTAAGTTTTCCAATTTCTGTAATACTTTTAGTATGAGCTACTATTTTTGAATGAACTGATGGTTGAAGCTCGTATTTACTTCTCTCAGCAGAATGGAAATGCTGCTGTTGTACCTTATGCTGAGCAAGAGAACCCTTCAGCACCGGCAGAAAATGGTCACCAGTCTTAGACATGAGTAAAGTGCTGTTTGTTAAAGGTGGACGAAGGATTATCATCCTTGAGTGAACTTTCTGTGTAGGCGAACTGCTTGTACTATAACTTGAGCGAGGAACTGCTAGGTAGGTGTTGCTTGAGCATCATGTAGGGTTGAAGTGCTGCTACTTTATCTGATGGGATCATGCTTACGGCCCTTGTTGTGGCCATAACAGTTTTATTTCTTGTTTGAGCCGTGAGGCTGATAACGACGGAGCTCCTGTCTCCAGTGTTGTATGTGAATGCTTTGTGCCCTATTGTTATTTGTAGATGTCAAAGTAGATGTTTTAACCCAATGCAGCAACCTGTTCCGTTCTTCGTAGTCACTGCTCTATCACCGCTATATGAGTTGTGTGCTGAGTTCGAAGTGTCTGCACGGTTGAAGATCTTGAACACGATCGTGCCTTCCTTGGAGACATCAGTGTGTCCAGTCTGATGTTTTTCTTAGATACTTCGACATAATTAATGCAGTTACATGTTGATTTGAAATGCGACACAATGTTCTTTTCTCTGAACGATGCTAGATTTATTGCTAAAACTGGTGCAAATTGTCAGTTGATTTGCAAGACATGTCACTTGAGCGGAAAATAAATGGTGAGATCTGCATTGCAGAGATGTTTCTAAAATTTACAGTCTTGGATAAGCATTTCTTCAGGAATCCGGAGGCAAAATTCGATCGATCTATCGATGTATTGACTAAGATGAAAAAAGTGGTTGATACAAATATTTCATCTGTTCAATGGCACGCCCGCACGCACCACCAACCGACTTGGTGGTCACAACTCCGGAATCGATACTGTAGCTGCAAAGATTTGGGAGATTGCACACAAATATCATTGCCATCTCTCATAGCAATTGTGTGAGAGGTCGAAGATCACACCTCTTTTTCCACCTAAAAGGCCCAGAACTACACTTCTTGTGGGTGATGAAAAGTGTGAGGGCTTCGGGTGTGAGTCTACTTGCAACATTCAGATTCTGATACTCACATCACTACGGCTCTACCCGTCTCTCTAGAGTCATCGGTCGCTTTCTCTAACGTGTCGCTCGTAAGCTTCTCATAGGCTTGCTCGGCTCTCGCCGCTGGCTCTGTTGCCCTTCTCATTTCCCCAACCTCTGACTTTTGACGCTAGTTCTTCTATTGAACATGCCTCCTTCATCGTTGCCCCGTCTTCGGCGCTTCCCAACCAACCTTCACCCCATATGTGCATGCTCCTTCCATGGCGTCCCTCATCTTCCTTTGTTGTTTTTCCATACCGCCTAGATGAAGGTCGTGGATCTCATTGCCCCGGTTGGTAGAGCTCAAGTTATAGCTGAAAAGGAACGTCCCCACGCGCCGCTGGATGCTCCAAGAAGATGGCTCCCTATCGTGGATGGGTCCAAGGTCACCCTATCCCGCTCTCGTTAGGTTTCGACGAGACCGGACGACAAGGTCGTGCCTCCATTTGTTTATCACGAGGGATCAAATTTTGTGCGTGTTTGATCTTGCACACGCTACTTCGACCTGTTGCAAGCTTTTACGATGTTTGTGGCGCACACTTGTTTGACACGCTGCAACGATTTTGAAAACTCTGCCGTGAACTGCTCATTTGAAGTTGCAAATGTGTTCCTTCGTTATTGTTGGTGTTGTTCTGGATGTTGCATGTCTTGTTTCGTTCATGTTGTGTGTTAGCCAGCCCGACCCGTTAGCGCTAGCCAGCCCGACCCGTTTCCCCTCTCGTGCGCCGCGGCTTATCAAATCTCGGCCCCTCCGTCGACACCATCCCAGCCGCTCCACTCCTCAACTTTGGAAACCCTAACCCCGCCAAGCCCCTCCAATGGCGGACGTCATAGACCCCAGCGCGCGCCGCCCGCCGCCGCCGCCGCCCGACAGCCCCGAGGGCCGCGCGCTGCCGCTGCCCGTCCCGCCGCCGCCGCCGCCCGGCGGGCCCCCGCCGACCCGCAAGCGGAGCCGCTCGCCCCCGCGCCCCTCCCTCCCGCCGCCGCCGCCCCTCGGCCTCTCCCGCCCCGAGCGCTACCGGGACCGCGACCGCGACGGCCACCGCCGCGGCAGCGCCAGCCCGCCCCCGCGCCGCCGCCGCGACTCGCCGTCCAGGAGGTCCCCGTCGCCGCCCTTCAAGCGGTCGCGCAGGGACGACGGGTACGACCGCCGCGGTGGACGCGGGAGCCCACCTCCACGGTACGGATACCACCCCGGGAACTCGGCTCGGTTGCTGATGGGCGTTTGTCTGTCTGGTTAGCTTCTTCCCGGAGTTGTCTCTAGGATTCATTCGTCTTGAGTTCTGCGTCGTGCAGGTACGACCGCGGCGGAAGCAGAGGTGGGTACGGCGATGACCGGTACCATGGCAGGCATCAGAATCGTCTGTCAGGTAAGGAGTTCCCCTACAACAACATTTATTCGGTTTCATATCCATGGGAATGGCTACCAATCCTATCACGACCCTCCTCCTTTACCCGGGCTTGTGTTCATATCATCAGTAGATTGCATGTGGACCAAGTATGTAGGACCATACTACTTTGGATTCACGACTTCTGTTTTTAAACAACTTCTGTTCATTTCAATGGAAAACGTCTGACAACTCGCTTATGATATCCAGATTGGCCTGATTCAGGATTTGGGGCATCAAATAATGGTACTGGGATCCAAAGGTAATATAATTACTGACACATATACACGTTTCATTTGCTTACTATGGCTACTCCTTCAAGTTCTAGACATTTTGGTTGTATCGGAACCAATTACCAACACTCCTGGGAACTGCAAAATGTGCCTTCTACTGTAAGATGCTTTAGGGCATTGTTAACAGATAGAGAATCTTCTCAGAAATTCTCCCTATTTGATGTTCGAAAGCAAAGTAATCCTTGAGAAGAGTGCGAGTCTGGAGATGGATTAGAGTTCCAGGTTATCAGCATGATATTCCTTACCTGCTTGAAACACACTTTGTAGTTTGGATTGCCACCAGCAAGCCTTGTGCTTTTTTCTACAGTCAGTGCTGCTACCACAAGGCGCCACCTCCTCCCAGTTATATACCAACTATGTTATCGAGTACAGGATTATTACATGTTTTGGATAACAGTCAAAGGGAGAATCTGATGAGAATATTCTCTATCTGTTAACAACAGGCAGTTGGACATTGACTTTAATCAAATTCGTTTTTAAGTTATTATTATTCCTATAGGCATGTGTCAAGTTTTCTTGTTATTTTATTGTTTGCATGGTAGAGTCACTTTTGTTTTGCAAGGTACATTAAGCACAATCCTATATTAACAGCTCCTTCAGAAACACTTCGAATATATGTTGCTGTGAACTATTATTATAGTTTTCCTGCATATTTGCATAGATGTTCATGACATACGGTTTATATTCTTATGCTATTGGATAGCCACTGTTAACATTACAAAGAGCAAACCTAAGGTGATAATTGTTGTTCTCTCTTACTCTGTATTCATCTTTCACCATTCTCCTCAATCAATGTAATTGGTTTTGTTATTGAATATCACTTGTTGGGAAGAGGGGCATGAATGGGTGATCTCTTTAGTTTGGAGTGGTTTAGTTAAAGCATATTTTTCTACCCAGGTGCATTTGCACCCCTTCCTTTAAAATAACCTTTTGTGCTACAGAATATTTTTAAATGCTACTACCTCCGTTCCATATTGTTAGCCGTTTTGGAAAGCTAATTTAGTTTGCTAAAACGGCTTATAATTTGGAACAGAGTGATATTATATAACATTTAAATGTTCAAGTCTACTTTGTATGTCTACATGGATGTTCTTATCAGTTTAATATTTTTTTGAAAGTATTATTCTGTGCCATTGGAGTAGCGATCAAGCAAACCTGGGGATAATTTGATGGATTTGGTTGTTGCGACTGATTCTTAAAGTAGGATCAACCAAATTATTCTGTGCCATTGGAATAGATCCCTGTAGCTGTTAAATTGCCATATAAGGAAATTGCAAAATATTGTGTCACAAAAAAAAAGAAGCTGCAACAGGAAGTTGGACTTTTGTTGTATGTAAATAAAATACTTGCAGAAGTATGATCTACTCATTAACCCATTCCCTTTTTCTTTATGTCAGATTCATTATTTGTCCTGAATTGTTTCTTGTTTGCTAAATCTTTCTATCTAGTAATTCTCTTGGGAAAATCTTGTTTGATATGTTCGTCAGAGATGAGTATTTTCGGAAGGATCATGGATTGGAACAGATTGATGCTGTATAATACTCCGTACATTATAATGTTTACAATTCATCAACATAACTCTTCTTCAGGGTGCCTTTTTTTGGTCTTTGTAGACAGTTTATAGCTGATCAAGATATGTGTTGACCAACCTGAATAATGCATTTGAGTGAGCATCAGTTTTTATAAGCAGCTAAAAACACACACGGAGCCTTGCATGCAAGCTGATGCATGCCAAGCCACATGCTAAATATCATTTTGCGATTAAAAAAATGCCTTTTGTTGTGAACTTTTCCAGCAAGAACCCCTGGAAAAAGACATATGAGATGTATAAGCTACTCTTTTCCTTGCAATGGAACAAACTATGACCCCTATTGGAGATTGAATTTAGTAGTATTCATATATCACATTTTTATGTGGATTGTTTCTTAATATTGATAGGCATATTTTCTCCTGAAGTTTCATGACCTATCCATTCTAACGTCTCAAATACAGTAGAAGATTGAAGCTTAAGTTCGCGTGTTTCTAATGGAACATTCTGTGATCTTATATGCTTGTGGATATTTTTAGGGAAGGGTTAATGACGTACAAACAATTCATGCAAGTTCTTGAGGATGATATATCACCAGCTGAAGCTGAGAGACGGTAATCAATTGTGTCAGTAGTAATGGACACTTCTCAATGATATCGATGCTGCTGTTCGTAGTTCTGACTTACTATTTTGCGCTATTAACAAGGTACCAAGAATACAAGACAGAGTACATCACGACCCAGAAACGTGCGTATTTTGATCTCCACAAGAATGAGGACTGGTATGCGCAGAATAATTTGATTCCAGTTCCTAACTGTGCACAGCAGGAATACAGATAGCCCAATTGCTTAACTGTCCTTTCTTTGTTTTTACTTGCAGGTTGAAGGACAAGTACCATCCAACCAACTTATTATCTGTTATTGAAAGGTGGAGTTGCATAATATGTGAAACATGGCTGACCAAACTCTCTATAGATTATTGTTTCAACTGGATTGTACAATTTGTTTGTAATGACTCTTGCATTGCTGTTAGTTTAGGTTTCTTAATATTGGTGTAATTTGTTTTGTTTACACAGGAGAAATGAGCGCTGCAAGGTAGTCGCGAAGGACTTCTTTCTTGATTTGCAAAATGGAAATCTGGACCTGTGAGTTATGTTCTTGCAGTTTGTGTTATAATCCTCTTTCAGACTTCTTGTTTATATCTTGATACCTGCTGAACAGTGGCCCTGGAATAACTGCGTCTGCCGCAAGTAAATCAGGAAATGGCAGCGATGGGTACTCTGAAGATGATGGAGATGGTGACAAAAGAAGAAAGCACGCCAGGGGTTCCTCAAAAGAAACAGATCCTCTTTCTGCTGCTCCCAAGGCTCATCCAGTTAGCTCTGAACCTCGACGAGTTCAAGCTGACATAGAACAAACTCTAAACCTTGTGCGTAAGCTGGACTCAGAGAAGGGTATTCAGGGGAATATTCTGTCAAGTGGTGATCATGAGAAGTCAGATATAGACAAGTCTCATATCGGATCTATGGGTCCTATTATTATAGTCCGAGGCTTAACTACTGTCAAGGGCCTTGAGGGCGTTGAGCTCCTTGACACTCTTCTTACCTATTTATGGCGTATTCATGGAGTTGATTACTATGGCATGTCTGAGACGAATGAGGCAAAAGGCCTTCGTCACATGAGAGCAGATAATAAGACTGCTACTACAACTAATGTCAGTGCTGCTGATTGGGAGAAGAAGCTGGATACTTTCTGGCAGGAAAGGTCGAATGGTCAAGATCCCATGGTTATATTAACGGCCAAGGACAAAATTGATGCAGCAGCTGCTGAAGTTCTAGAACCGCATGTCAGGAAAATAAGAGATGAAAAGTATGGATGGAAATACGGCTGTGGAGCCAAGGGCTGTACAAAACTTTTCCATGCTCCGGAGTTTGTTTACAAGCATTTGAGGCTCAAGCATCCAGAGCTGGTGTTGGAAGTTACATCAAAACTCCGAGAGGAACTTTACTCCCAAAATTACATGAAGTATGTGCACGTGATCTACTGTTTGAAGTTATAGAATACTACCGCCAAAATTTTTGAGGAGGCAATACTTATCTACTTGTTTCCTTATGAACAGTGACCCTAATGCCCCAGGTGGAACACCAGTTATGCAGCAATCTGCACCAGTAAGAACCACACACTCCATTTGCATGTTTAAATAGAAATATAAATTGCATTACTCTGCAAGTGCTCTGTTTACTTATCATGTGTTGTTCATAATCGTTATAACTTCAAATAATTTATTATTATTATTACTTATTATTATTGTGGTTTCTGCAGTCATGGTCGATATAGTTATTCGTATACTCTGTCATGAATCTCTCGTTCACATTAGTCTGCATTAAAAAGCCCTATTTCTGTCGAACCTATATAAGCTGTACTCTGCATTTCTGTTGCTAGTTAGTGTTCATGTTGAACGCAGAAAGAAACTGCATTGGCATCGACATCTACTGAAATTTACCAATTTGTCATCCTTGATAAAATCGTCCGACTTCTGATTTGCAGGACAGATCAAGACGGAGACCTGGCAATGATATGGATAGTCGTATGAGATATGACCGTGGCAATCGTAGAGAATATGATAGGGCAGATAGAGATGGAGGCAGACATGGTCGAGGTGATCGTTCTCCAAGCCGTGATGGACCTGATGATCAGATGTTTGATAGCTTCCGTGGACGAGGCTCCAATGCTCCTTTTGCAGCTGAGTTCCCCGCTCCACCAATATTGATGCCTGTTCCTGGTGCTGGGTATGTGAAAAGCCTTTGGTTTCAATATTTTCTTGTAGGAAGCTTTGTGGTTGCTAAATGGTGTGGGTGTTTTTCTTCTCAGCCCATTGGGACCATTTGTTCCGGCGCCTCCAGAAATAGCCATGCATATGCTGAGAGAGCAAGGACCTCCTCAATTTGAACAAAACGGCATGCCTCATGGCAACTCAGGAGTGCTTGCACCGATGATGGGTGGGGGCCCAGCACCAATTATAGCCATGCCTCCATCTTTCCATCACGACCCTCGTCGTTTGCGAAGGTTAGCAACTATTCATGATGATGCTAAATTCAATTGTTTATTATTTCTATTTGCTCTAAATATGGAACTGTTATGGGCAAATAATTGTCGTGTCACTATATACTTCCTTCAATGTATCAACTTATATTTAGCATTCAGTTTGTGTCTGCTTAATTGTGGGGCTTGTGGTCATATTTCTATTGTGTTGTTGTGGAGGCAAGTACTCCCAAGTTGATTCTTGAATTTGCCATGCTACTTCATTTTATCTTGCCGTTGACTGTAACTCATTTCTGGTACTGGGTTTGTTGCAGCTACAATGACCTTGATGCCCCTGATGAGGAAGTTACTGTTCTTGACTACAGAAGTTTATAGGCTCTGTCTTGTCTGCCACACAGGCAATCTTGCCAATGCCAGCTCAAGCATCTCCACATGTTTTGAGGTTTTTGACCTCCCCATTAGATCGAGGATGTATTCTTTTACAAAGAGGCATAGGAGGAAGATGTGTTATTTTTCTCGGACACCTTTGGTGTGTTATGAGTTTGTAACTTAATTGGCAGGAACTTAAAATTTGCTCGTGTCCTGTTGCATTGTCTGCCATAGACGCTATGCAGTAACAAGAAGTATTGAACTTCTGTTTTTTGGGAGACGGTGTTTAACGGGATGTTGTGGTGTATAGTGGGATGTTGTATTCTTTATTGCAACAATCTTCTTACTACCCCACACTGAAACCAAATAAATTCACTTGTGTGTTGTACCTTGGTATAACTACCTCCGTTTGTGTTTGTGGTGTTATCTTCACTTTAACGTCTATACATTTCTGATACCAGTCAGTCTGGTTCTTGTCTGGTTTGGATTGCAGCCAGCAAGTTGAAGGGTTGTTTGCTTTCAACAAATACCATATAACTGTAGTTTTTAGCCATAGTTTATTATTATGTCTTTTGTTTGTGGCAATAAATGTGGGTTCTATAAGTCACGTGAATATATGTAAACATTAAATATTCTGTTGTCATGAATAGGCATCTTTTGGTTTGTCGAGAAGATAACTCATGTCTCACTGACTTGTTCCTATGATCTTGTTAAGTCACTTCCAAATCAGTATGATCTGTAGCCAGCAAAATGAAGCTAGGACTATCTGATCGACAACATGACGCGTCGTCATAGCCTGACAGCCAGGTTCTACTGCTGGAAAATTAATGTATCAATGAGACCGATAGTAAAACTAGTGAACATTTTGAATAACTCCCTCTGATCCATATTAGTTGCTACTAATATAAATGTTCTTAAACATATTTTAGTTCTAGATAATCCATAATAGTGGCAAGTAATATGAATAGAAGGAAATAGTGAACATTGAAAAAATAGTGTCATCTTCGTGGCGCAGGGATGGATGGTTCAGGGTGTCAGACTGTCAGAGCGAGCCTCTGCAGGGTGTGTGGAAAGTTAGTCCCAAGCTGCTGCAAGTATCAGGGAGTTTATGTCCAGGTTTGGACAGCATGCAGCTCATAGGCTTCTGAGTGTATGTCGTGTGCCCTAATTATCTTTTGTTTAAGTAAGCTGAATAGTGGTGTTATGTGTGACACCCTTCTGATTAGGCCACTTTTCGATACACACATGTGTGGCCTATCGCCGAAAATGCAGCTAGCCTTGAACTTCACATTGTTCACATATATGCTTCTTCAACTTAGTAACAGCAGCAAAAGCACCATTTAATTGTTTTAGTAACTGTAACTAAGTTGGCTTGTTATTGAACCGAAGGTGCATGACTAAAAGAGAAAAGATGATCTTGTCCTCTAAAAAGAAACACCAGCAGCAGTCTCTGTCCCGCCGCCTCGTGAGAAAAACCCTAGCTCCCTCCATAGATCGGTTCCCCTTCCTCTGGCCGGCTTCGCCGGTGTCAGGAGGTGTGGGGAACCCGATATATGCGTGGAGTTTTTAATAAAAATAGTCTTTTTAGTAGTCTATGTTAGGGTTTTGGTCGCTGTTTTCTTGTTGGCTTCCCCGCAATGGAGATGACATCGTCTGCAATAAGTGATCTTCGGCCTTTCCTTCGACGACGAGATCTCCTTCCCGACGTCAATGATGATGTTGAAAGATTACAATTATCTAGATATGTGTGTTCAGATTTTGCTTCGCCAGATCGATCTTGGATCTTTTCTCATGGTTACCGCGAGGAGGATTATTCTCGCAGTTTTTGTCCCGGTTGCTACGTCCTCGACAATGGTGATTCGTATTCTCGACTCTCCGTCAACCTCAACAAGGCTGACATGCTATTATTCCCTGATATACTGGTGTTGGTACTCTTGCCGATGTTGATTGACTACCTTAATGGTTGCGCGCGTGCACGCAACCTTGGCATTGCAGCTCAAATTAAAATTATGGGAGAATCTTCGTTGGTATTTAAAGATTTATGGTTTGTTGTATATCTTTGGCTGCCTTCAGGAAAGTACAAGATTGTGTTTTGGAAGGAGAAAGAGTTTGAAGACCTCAAAGATTTGCTAGTATCTTTTAGACTTTATTTTGTAATCGTTGGAGACAGCGCGTGTATCTCTACCATGTACTATTTGTTACTATAAATATATGTGGTATTGATTGTAAAAAAAAAACACCAGCAGTAGCGTCATGAATATGATGAACTGACAAGGAATTTTGTTAAGTTTCTGCAATGACCAAACAAGCTTCTCTCAGTAATACCTTCTCTTTTACAACCAGAAGGCCAGAGACCGTTCTGTATAAAATATATTGAACAAGACGTGCCAGTTGTTCAGTTACATAATGAAGCAGTGACAGATGCGAATCAGAGCCAAGTATATTGAAGATTTGTAATTTTAACATCACCTAGCAACTCCAATAAGCAGCTTAGATCAGCTAGAAGAAAAAAATTTGGGTAGGACATTCAATTTTTTTTTTTGGTTAGGTAAAGAAGCAATCTGTGAAAGAGGTGCCAACATTCTTTTCAAGAACATGCTGAAACATTGATACATGACAATCTGAACTGGATTGAGATAGAGGAAGGCGCAATGAAGGTGCTAAATACTTTGGAAATGGTTGGTCTAAGGAGTCTTAAGGCAGTGCCTCAAGGCATCAAGCACATTAAGACACTGCAGATCAAGCACATTAAGACACTGCAGAAGATGCTTCTAACAGATATGTCAAAGGAGTTCATGGATAGGCTACAAGGAGATGACAGCGACATAGTTGAGCATAGATCTAACGTCCAGAGTTTTTACTCCAGTTCTCAAGCAGGTAATTCCATATGTATAGATTATCAAGAACTCAACATATTTAGCAACCTATGGTATGATCATATCTCCTTTCTTTTCTTTAAAAAAGTAACATGTTAGGATACCTCAAGTTAAAACATCTTGTAAGAATCAGAGCCAAGTGCATAATGCAAAAAAACTACCTGCAATGGATGAATTTAAGTTTTAAGTTCGATCAATGAGCTAACACCATACACTACTATTTTCGTAGTCTCTTTTTTATTACCGATATCTTCCTATTTATAAGCCACGTCGTGAATGTTCAATTTTTTACTGACATTGCAGTAAACAAGTTGGTTCCTCTGCCAAATCTTGCAAAGAAGTATGGCTTTTGTGGCACAGAGTGGTGGGAGCTTTAGGCAGGAGATGTATGTTGAAGTTCTTGTGTAGAGCAATCACTTGACCAGCTGTACATAAATATGAAACATAAGACTGCTGTCGATAATGATCAACTGAACCATCTGCATGGAGGAGGAAGCATGTGTTTAACTGAAGATGCTATATTTTAGCAAAAGTTGAACCCTGTAGAAATGTAATAGCCACCGTGGCAGACTGCAATGCCTATACGCCTCTCTGCATAGACCTAGACCTGAAACATGTGTTTTGTAATTTCAGATTGTGTGTTTTCAGTTTTTCACAGTTTCACTGTACATTGTAAATTTGCACCGGGAAAAAAATTCTACGGAGTAGTTCTGGTGTTAGGAATTTGGGTTTTGCTTACTGTGAAGGCATAAAGATGTAAACAATATTAAGAGAAAAATATCAGAAATCCGTCGTAGTCTAGGTGGTTAGGATACTCGGCTCTCACCCGAGAGACCCGGGTTCAAGTCCCGGCGACGGAATTTTTTATTTGGTTTTCTTGAGGTTCTCCAGGGTTTGGTTTAATATAATCCTGGTTCCAAAAACTTTCCGTGGCTTTTAAGCCTGGTCACGTTTCTTTTTCCCGTACAGTTCCATTTGTTTCGTGGTTCAAAACTTCCGCGTTTGAACATCTTGTTCGCTCTGAAACCTTCATCCAAGAGCACCATCAACGTTTTTCGGTCTAGTATGTAGGCTATTTCTGTCCCATCCATGAGAAGTCAAAAACAATGTCCAAAAGGATTGGCGAAGAAAACCAAACCAAGAAAATATGTTTGGAAGATCTTGTGAATATGCTATGTTATAAGTTACAAGATGTTTCCCTCAACCAAAAATATGCTTCACTATTTACAAGTACCAGCGGCAGAAAGTACAATATGCTATGCCTTCCCTCCGCCAACAGTATATGTGCGAGATTGGGGAAGACCTCGAATTCCGGTTCAATCCTATGTGTTTTCGATGTTATAATTTACAAATATAGTGTAAATGCCGCACCTAAGAATTACTAGCCGTGTAGCCACTGAGGTTATCATGCACAAGGCAGTGGAAGTGGAGAGACAGGGGTAGCTCATGTGCAGAGCTTCTCAAAGATATCTTTGACGCAAGCCATAAGAGATCTTCGAGGAGCTCACCCAAGGGGATGGCTCCGAGAGCCGCGCGTTTCGTCCCCGATGGGCTGTCTAGGGACCCTTGGCGGAGTGCCTACCCGCGGCAACTCCACGGGATCCCATCAACGACGAGCTGGCCTGGAGAGGTGCTTCCCAAGAAGGGCATGTTCTCCTCGCGCGGCACGCTCCCGAGGATCGGAGACGTGTCCATCCCTAGGAGCGCATGGACGAAACCTTGCGTCATCTCCCTGGAAGGGTCGTAGACGCATTTATTGCCCGTTAGGAACAATGCTCACTGTCACCCTACGCGCGGAAGCAGGGCGACAAGACGGCTTGAAGAAGTCACGTCAAGGCCGGTGGAGCGGCGCGCGTGCTTGACGATGGCTTAGCCAAGTTGCCGCCCCGCCCGGCGGTTGCCGCCTATTAGGATAAGTGTCTCACATGCAACTATTCCCAGTGGTAACCCCTTGTAGTATAAAAAGGTGGTCCATAGCTTAGTAGGGTCAGCGGCGGACGCACAAAAATATCTTAGGGCGGGCACACACATCTAATTTCTGTTTTTTTACTGCTTATGTGTGATAAAATTTGCTCAAATGACTAAATATAAAACATTTGCAGAAAATTCGAAGTGTGGTATGGAGGAGAAGAGAGAGGGAGTCTTTGCTCCATGTGTATCGAAGAGCAAGGGAGAGGGAGTCTTAGTTCGAGACTTGAGGAGAAGCCCCAGGTTTTTTTATTAGAGGATTTGGTGCGTACGCACCGGGCTACGGGAACGAAGTCTCGAACTTGGATGGATCGGGTAGTATCAGCACTGCCTAGCCACCGGGCTATGCCTCGATTCACTCTAAATTATATTATGAACTCCATGATGTCGCAAAATCCGCTGCTAAACAAAGACGTCCCATGAGTGCCGCGAAACGTTCTTTGTTAGACAAAACTTGTAAACTCTTAATTTTCTTATTACTCCGTTTTAGCAGTTAGTTTGCTAGTTTACATTCGTTTGTTTGGGACTCTTAAACAGCTGTGTGTATCTTTAGCTATGTAGAGGTCGGATGTAATTACTTAAGACCTTGTTTACTTCCAAGGTATTTATGGAGATGGGAGGGTATTATTTCGTATCCCGGAAAATCCCCACTAGTCCGTTTATTTTTCCGGTTTTGAACCAAATAATTCCGAGATATCCCCTCCCATCTCCTTTCATCCTCATATTTTTTGTCTAAATAAAAAACTCTCCATCATAGTAGTGTGGGGAAGGATATTTGAGGGGATTGAGTGAACACCAAATCCTCTCCCATCCCCATACGGCCTTGTTTACTTCTTACATATTTTTACTCCCAATGTGTATGGGAGGGGATGAGAGGGAATATCTCGGGATTATTTGGTTTAAAATCAGAGAATTAAACGGACTAGTGGGGATTTTCTGGGATACCAAATAATACCCTCCTATCTTACAAGGCCTACACATTGGGAAGAAAAATAAGTGAGAAGTAAACAAGGCCTAAACGGCTGCGTCCATTATAAAAAAAAAGCAGTTAGGTTGCTAACGACGGTTTTATATTATGAAACCGAGGTGTAGTATTTTCTTGGCCGGCCGAGTGCGCCACACCCTCGCCTCCCGCGCACCAAGACAAGACAATAGTCCCCGCTTTCTCCGAGCTTGCCCAGCCGGAGCAAGCACGACGCTTCCCGGCGCGCTCGAGCATCGCCGCCGTGCTAACGCCAGAGACCGAGGGGGGGCCGTGGGGCTCCAGCGCGCGCGAGAGGCGGCGAAATCTCGACCCCTCCTCCCTCGTTTCTCCCCGGTGGTAAATCTCCATTTTCCCCCTTTTTCCTCTTCCTTTCGGATGTCTCGGCGAGGACAGGAAATCGTTTGCGGTAGCATCCTTGCTCATAATGATCTGGGTAGATCTAATGCGCTGGTTGATGCGAAACTCGGTCTAAGCGGGGTCAGTCAAAACAGCTGACATGACCATTTAATTATGCCTGCTCTAAATTTTACTTGTCATATCATTGAGAGTTCGTCTAAAACAGCTCTCCTGTCTCCGCGCCAGAATCGGCGACATGTAGTGGTGGTATCTTTAGTTTTCAAGAGAGAGCATCAATTAATCAACACATGAATAGTTCTTACAATCCTTACCCAACACAACTGAGATACACAGAGAAACGTTAGTAAAAGCCACATCGTGATGAACTAATCAAGCATAATGCGCTAATTCATGCGTTACCTTGCAGCTCTCTCTCTTGACATGCTTCACTCTGACATCCCTAAGGAGGTGCCTGTTGACATGCTTCACTCTTCTGGAATGCTTCACAAGACACGTTGCAGTACATGCCTACCAGCTTACCCACTGTTTTTTAGTGTGAGACACAACCATGTTCTGTGCTCATCTATTGTTACTCTGGAAAAACAGGTTGCTGAGAAGACAAATCCACGAGCAATTCATCCATCCAACACATGACTGTCATTCGAGGAATTCCAGGAACAGGTAACAGGATGGCCTTTGCAGTGACCTGTAATACTTAACTCTGCACCCATACGATGTCATGACTGATTCTGTCATTGCAATTCACTCCAAATGATTGCAGAGATGCATTTACATGTGGCTTGCTCAATGATATAGCGTCAGTCTACCGTGCTAACATTTTGGGGGAGGACGCATGGCAGACACACTATATCTTGTCCTCAGAAAAGTAGCTCTGTCCCTCGGAGAAGCAGCGTTGGAGAAGCTGGGCACAGAGGTAGCGGAGGTAGCATCGGTTCGCACAGATTGCGAGTATGGAATGAAACGGACCGAGAGCCAGTTAGTGATTCTGCAGGCATTTATCGGTCAGGTTAACACACATAATGTTGGTGACAAGACATTTGAGGCCTGGCTGGGCCAAGTTACAAATGTTGCCCATCAGGTAGAAGACATAATTGACGAATTTAGTTTCCTCACTTCTCAAGCTGCAGTCATAAACAACTTCTTCAAGAGGAAGTTCCATCAGGCCAAGAGTTCTGCAGCATGGCAGAGCCTGTCAAACCAGATTGATGAAGTAGAAACTCGAATTCAGCGAATATCCACAATGAAGGATCGTTATGCTAAATCCATAGGAGAGCCAGGCAAGAGTAGCACACTGCAGAATGCCAGACAGCTCTCTCTATCAGATTCTTCTTATCTATCTGATGATGCCGAGTTAGTGGGCAATGCCAGTGAAATTGAAAGGTTGAAACAATGGCTACTCTCAGAGCAACAAGACCGATCGATCATGTCAATTCTTGGTATGGGAGGACTAGGCAAAACCACCATAGCAAGCCGGGTCTACAAAAACCAACAAATTAGTAGAGTGTTTGACTGTTATGCGTGGGTGACTCTGTCTCAGAATTATCAAGTTGAGGGCCTGATGAGGCAAATCATGAAGCAGCTGATAGACCAAAGATCCCACATTGCTAGTGGTATCGAGGCAATGAATCATGTAGGACTAATTGAGGAACTTCAGAGCTACCTACGGGACAAGAAATATTTGATTGTCCTGGATGATGTATGGGATACAAATGACTGGTTATTTTTTAATTCTGCACTTGTAAGAAACAATCGTGGAAGTAGAGTTCTAGTGACAACTCGCAAAAAAGATGTTGCTTCCGTAGCAAATGATGGATTTGTTGTGGAGCTTAAAATTCTCCCTTATACTGAAGCATGGCACCTATTCTGTCAAAAAGCATTCCGTAGATTAGATGACAAAATATGCCCAGTAAATCTGAGGCCCTGGGCAGAGAAAATTGTGAAAAAGTGCCAAGGACTTCCACTGGCTCTCGTCGCAATTGGGAGCCTATTATCGTACCGAGAATTAGAGGAGCAAGAGTGGAGCTCTCTCCACAACCAACTTAGCTGGCAATTAGCTAACAGTCCAGAGCTTAGTTGGATTATGAATATTCTGAATCTTAGCTTGAATGATCTCCCAGGCTATTTAAAGAATTGCTTTCTATACTGCAGCCTTTTCCCTGAAGACTACAAGATCAGGAGAAGATGGATCTGCAGGCTTTGGGTCACAGAAGGTCTTGTTGAGGAAAGAGGTGCTGGGACAACAATGGAGGAAGTAGCTGAGTGTTACCTAAACGAGCTCACACGGCGTTCTCTTCTCGAAGTTGCAGAAAGGAATGTTCATGGAAGAGCTAGATCATTTCAGATGCATGACCTTGTGCGCGATGCATGCCTGACTGTTGCAAACAGAGAGAAGTTTGCCGTTGTATATGGCGCATCTGGTATAAATCAGGTTACCTCTGAAGCCCGCCGTCTGTTTGTTCAGAAGGATGCTCGGTCTTTAAAAGTTGCTGCAGCATCACAGATCCGTTCTTTTATTTTGTTTGACACACAAGTAGCATCAACTTGGATACATGACATTTCATCTAATTTTAGACTTATCCGGGTCCTCTGTCTAAGGTTTGCTAACATCCACCAAGTGCCAGGTGTTGTCTCAGACTTACTTAATTTGCACTATTTGGATTTAGCTCACACAAAGGTTAAGCATATACCAGCATCGTTTGGGAAACTTAGGAACCTACAAGTTTTGGACCTCAGGTTCAGCTACGTGGAGCAGCTGCCATGGGAAATAACACTCCTGACTAAACTGAGGCATCTGTATGTATACATGCTGCATGATGTTCAAGAAAGGATATTTGACTGCTTTTCTGCTACAAATATGCTTGGAAATATTTGTTGTCTAAAGAATCTGCAAACCTTACAATCTGTCTCAGCCAATAAAGACATGATTACACAGCTCGGGAAATTGACACTGATGAGAAGTTTGGCTATAATGAAAATGCGTCAAAACTACATTGTGGAATTATGGGGCTCCTTGGCCAAGATGCCTAGCCTCAGTAGGTTGGTTATTTTTGCTAACAGCAAGGATGAAGTTCTTAACCTGGTAATGCTAAAGCCCTTACCGAATCTGAAGTTTTTCTGGTTGAGAGGGAGGTTGTATGATGGAGTGCTCCCACAAATGTTCGCAGGTTTTGAGAGGCTCGCTAGTTTGAAACTTGACTGCTGTTTTCTAAAGAAAGATCCCATTAGCTCCTTTGCACACATGCTGAATCTAGTTAATCTCAAACTTTACAAGACTTATGATGGGGATCAATTAAAATTTCGTGCAGGATGGTTTCCCAAGCTCAGTTCTCTTGAATTAGGTGGCATGGAACATCTGAATTTGATTGAGATAGAGGAATGCACAATGAAGGTTTTACATACTTTGGAGATGGTTGGCCTAATGGATCTAAATGCAGTGCCTCGAGGCATTAAGCACATTAAGACACTACAGAAGATGCTTCTAACAGATATGCCAAAGGAGTTCATTGATAGGCTACAAGGAGTTGATAGTTATATAGTTCAGCATATACCTAACATCCAGAGTTTCGAATCCTCCAATTCTGAAGCAGGTAATCTCCATGTGTACAGTGTGTCAATACATTGTGCAAACTGGTCGTCATCAGTTTACTTTTTTACATATTATAAACGTTATGAAATCTCAAGTTAAAACAGCTATCCGACATGATGCAAAAACTCGGTTGCAGTTAAATCCTTCTTTGTTCAATAAGCAAACACCAGAACACCTCTACCTTTTTCCGGATCTTTTCTGACTCATGGCCGATATCTTTTTATGTTTACCAATTGTAAATGGTTAACTTGTATTCACCTTTGTAGTTAACAAGTTGGTTCTTCTTCCACATCTTGCAAAGAAGTATGGCACAGGCTGGTGGGAGCTTTCTTGAGATATCTTGTATATTTGTTAGGATCCTACCCGCCTCCATGTGTACATAAAGTTGGAGTGCAAGTTGTGTTGTACATAACTCCCTGTAATATAATGATTAATCTACACGCAGCCTCCTACGGTAGGTACATGTTTCCCAACTTACCATAAGCTTTAGGCAGGACCGCAGGAGATGTATAGTTTTTGTGTCGAGCAACCAGTTGCCACGCGGTACATAAATCTCAGCCATCTGCGTGGAGGAGGAAGCATGCGTTTTTTCATTGAAGATCGTGTGTGTTTTACCAAATATTGAATCTTGTAGAAATGTTCCAGACACCCTGCAGACTGAAAATACATACCGTATACAACCCAAACCTGAAAATGGAGTGCAAAGAATAGGCTGTTATCATGGATATGCTGGGAAGGTGAAGCATCCCTGCAACTTTTTCTTACACAGGAAGTTCTGCCAAAAAAATGGAAGCATTTGAGTTTGTCTCTTTATTTCTTAAATAAAAATCTGATTTGATTCTAGTGTTTGTTTTTTGTTGCCCTTTTTGCTTGTTTTTTTTCTTGCTTCATTTCTCCACCGCAACAGCTGATCTCTTGCTGTCTGAGGTTCCCGAACGTTTGACAGTAGTTCCAAACTCTCCCTGTGGCTTAGAGCCCCCTCAAACAGTTAAAACTACGGTTGTATATGGTTACGGACCCCCAAAAAAAGACCAGAACAGACCCCTCAAACTCGCCAAAACCATAAAAACATTTGAGGGGGTCGGTAAACACAGCCTCCCAACCTGTTGAAGAGTGGTTTCGTGAGGCTGATAGGGGGGCAAATCCTCATTGATGCGAGGCCTTGGCGTGAACAAAATCTCCCCACTCCTTGTTCCCGCTGCCACAGATCCAAGCGTCCCTGCGCCGCTGCTCCCTCACTGTGCCTCCCTAGCGCCATGATGGCCGCTCCTACCCCGCCAAAGGCTTATGCCCAGCTCGTGCGGGTCGAATCGACCGCTACCGTAGCTCAAACCACCACCATCGCCGCCCAGCTCCCACTCGTCCCCGTGCCCGGGACCGGCAGCTGCGCGGCAGGAAAACCACGTTATCAACGTGGGAGCTCCAGCTGCCGCTCCCACCCCGCCGGCCAAGGTCAAGCCATGCACGAAGCCGGGGAGAAAACTGGAGCCAAAGAAACATGGGGTGAAGAAGCAGGCCAAGAAAGGTTCTTTGGCGCCTCTGACTGCGGCAACCGCTCCGACCCGACACCACCCGCAAGGTGTTCGTCCGCGATCCCCAAAGGTAATTTTCCATCTCTTGGCCCGGCGTAGTACTGCCATCGATTGCACACTAAGAATTTTCATTCGTAGGGCAAACGAGGCCGTCCGTCCGATATCGTTCGTGAGCATGCTCAACGACGCGTCCGTCGAGCTGGAGAACGCGCTGCTCGGCGATGATTATGATGAGAACATCGATGACTACGAGAACGGCGAGCTCGGCCAAGAATGCTTGCAGCCGATGGACCAGTTGCATCGAGCAAGTGAGGAATGCCCCTCCTAGTGGCACTACTATTGATGATTGGATGAGTTGATATCTACACATTCTTCACCTGTATATGCATTGTTTGCTTGTTGGAACACATATGTCAGTCCATTCTTTGCTTGTGCATTGTAGGAGAGAAGAGGTATAGGCAAATGCCGGCTTCAAAAGGAAGGCTATTCTTGCTCATGCATTGCTTTAAGTTGCTAGAACATAGTGACAAGTGGAAGTGGAGAGAGCAGGAAGCTCCACCGGTGAGAGGAGCATTAGTCCAATTGAACGATGACGAGGATGATGTGCTCTTGGCCAAGGCGAAGAACAAGGGAAGACCCGATGATAACAAGAGTGCCAAAGAGAAGATTAGGAAGCAAGCCAAGGCACAAGGTTTGAGGGACAATATTGATGAAATGATGAAATCTAAAGAGAAGTTGGTGGACAAGACTTTGGAGACAAAATTGATGATGATGGAGATGAGAAGCCAAGAGAAGAAAGCCAAGTGAGAGCTACTTCGGGAAGATAAGAAGCTCAAGGCCGTCGTCGAGGAGAGATGAGAAGCTCCAAGAAGAATCAAGACAATGGATATATCCAATTATATCTAGTGAGATCACTAAAGAGTTCAAGAGAATGATCATTATCAGTAAAAGTCAGTTTTGCAATCCGGAACGTGAGAGAGTTCGAAACTTCGAGGATGAAGTTTAGTTTAAGGGGGAGAGGCTATAACATCCCATGTTTAGAGAGTAGAAATTGGGAGTGTGCATTGCATTCATGCATAGAAAATCCAGGGAATTTTCGTGTTTTTGTTTAAAACCTTCAAAGTGATCGAGGTTTCTCTTGCATAGGTGAAATTGAGTTAGTCATCGATGTGGGTGCGATAAATTTTGACATGACCTTTGTTGATTTATTGTGTTTTTGGGGAAATAATTTGAGTTCAAATTCAAATATGAAAGACAGAAGTTCAAACAAGATTTGAAATGAAATTTGAATTCTAAGAATAAAGATAATATATAATAAGGGAAACATTTCTTTATTGATATTCAACATGGATGAGTCGGCTGAAGAAATTTACAGCAAGCAAGCGAAGAAAAATCAGCATTTCAAAGATCCTCCTTTTTTTCAGGTTGTGAATGTAACTAATTATACTTCTTTCTGAGGTACGTGACGCTAGCATGATCACGTGTTCAGAGATATTACTGAGCTTTCAGATCTTAAACCATACCAGTACCATCTATTCATCTCAAGCAAAGCAGCGAGAAGCTCAGTTCCCCTGGCTTTTGGTGATTCTCAGCATTGGGTTTCACTTGAACAGCAAAGACCCATCACTACGTTAACTTCCCGTAAATGCGGAACATGACTATTGGTAATGTAGTTTCTAACGGAGCATTTCTCCCTCTGCTCCTGCGCTGTGCTTCTGTGCCTTTGCACAGCAAAGGCTGAGGAAATGTTTACATTCTGAATTAGACATAAGCAAAATCTGTTTGGCTGAAAGTGCCACTCAACTACTTTGTACTAAAAAAATAGCAAACTATTATCCGCAAAGAGGAGATGTGATATTCCTGGTGCTCTTCGACATATTTTCACCGGTGTTATTCTATTTTTTAGGCATTTTTTAAGGCTGACCGAGTGGTGCAAGTCTTGGGGAAATATAGTAGCAGCACAGGCCAACTAATTAATCCAGCCAAATGTTCCATTTACTTCGGTCCTTCTTGCGGGGAGGATGTCAAGATTGCGGTGAAACAGACCTTCATGTTGAGGTGGAAAATTTTGAAACCAAATATCTAGGCTTACCTACTCCAGAAGGTAGGATGTCGAAAGGCAAATTTCAGAGTCTGCAAGGCAAGCTAGCAAAGAGACTCATACAAGGAGAAAATCATATGGCACAAGGGGGAAGAGAAGTGCTCATAAAAGCAGTAGCACAGGCTCTACTGACCTATGTCATGGGTGTGTACAAGCTCCCACTTGGCCTATGTGATGATCTAACCAAAATTATAAGAGATTTCTGGTGGGGCTCTGAGAAAGGGAAAAGAAAAACTCACTGGTTAGCATGGGATATCATGTTAAAGCCAAAGACAAGAGGTGGAATGGGGTTTAAAGACATGAGGATGTTTAATCAATCACTTTTGGCCCGTCAAGCGTGGAGGCTGATTGAAAACCCAGAATCATTATGCGCTCAGCTACCACGCGCAAAGTACTACCCGAATGGTAATCTTATAGACACAGTTTTCACTGGGAATCCATCTTCAACCTGGAGAGCCATTGAATATGGTCTGGAGTTGCTGAAGAAGGGAGTCATATGGCGTATTGGTAATGGTGTAAAGGTACGTATATGGTGAGACCCTTGGATACCTCGTAAAGAATACTTTAAAACAATTTCCCCGAAGAGAAGGTGCCGGCTAAGATGGGTGTCAGAATTACTGAACCCAGATGGAAATTGGAATGTTGAACTACTGATATTTTCAACCAATTGATGTCGAGTGTATCTTACAAATTCGACCTTCTATACGAAACGATGAAGACTTCTTAGCTTGGCAACCTGACAACAGAGGAATTTTCAGTGTCAAAAGTGCATATGCAATTGGCATGGAAGAACAATACCGATGTAGGGATAGAGGAACAACTAGCGACTGGAGCGAACCCAATATGGAAACTTATTTGGCAAAACCCAGCTCCACCTAAAGTGTGCACCTTTACATGGAAGTTGGCTAAAAATGGACTTGCTACACATGTGAATATGATGAAGAGGAAAATGGAAATGGTGGGCACATGCCAGATTTGTAGAACAGAAGATGAGGATACGTTTCATGCATTAGTGACCTGTCCACATGGTAGAGGGCTATGACATAGCATGAGGCAGATGATGGAGAATATAGGGAAGGAGTAGCTGTTAGTGCTACTGCCTAAACTAAACGAGATTCAGAGAATGATGACCTTGATGGTACTTTGGAGAGCATGGCACGTGCATAATGAACTAACACATGATAAACCGGCGCCGCCAACGGAAGCCTGAAGGCGGTTTTTATGCAGCTATGTGGATACTCTGCTTTTGATCAGACAAGCGCCAGGCGCGGATGCATGCAAAGGGAAGGAGGTGATCTCCTATTCAGGTATGACAACCAAAAACACAAGAGACACTAAAACTAAGAAGCAGATAAAGAACTGTGGGAACGACCAACACGGGGTCGACTGAAATTGAATGTTGATGGCATCTATCATGAAAGAAATGGTGAAGCAGGTGCTGTGATGATTCTAAGGGACCACGAAGGGGAAGTGATCTTCACAGCATGTCGCAGCATCACACGATGCTCGTCTGCCTTGGAGGCGGAGCTTGCGGCTTGTGACGAAGGTAGCTGGTCGACGGAGGTGATCGACTTGGAGATGGACTGTGCTGTGGCAGTCAAGATGTTGTTGGCAGAAGGTAGAGAAGCTTCATCCCTGGTACACCTGGTTAGGAGCATTAAGAATAGTTTTGGAGAGATATGTTAGTGTTAGGAAGATAGAAGTCAAAAGGGAGCTAGTCACTGTCTGGCTTAACTGGGAAGATGTTCAAACCGAACCCAGTTCTGGCTAAGCTATCCTTCCAATTTACTTGACCCTATTTGTAACGGGTACTTCTTCCATAATTTAATAAAATCTCTCTTGTCCCCACAAAAAAAAAATTCTACTAGTACTATTTTTCGACCACAAGTCCACAGCAGCAACTTGTTATGGTATGCCACTATCGTCTGTGCAAGGAAAGGATAAAGCAGAGCAAACTAAATCAGTCTCATCTAACCGAGTGCAAGCAAGAAAAAACAACAATATGAAACAATCTGGTGCTCATGTTTGCAATCAAACTACTGCCCCTATAATGTCCCAACCAAGACCATATTATGTCACCGAGATACAAGAACATACATGCTGTACGTAAGTATGTACTGAAGAAGAATACATACCAGAAGAGACTCGTCCAGAAAATAATCAAAACCCACTTTACACCTTGTTGCATCCAATGGGACAGCTCGATTAATGTCCATCCATGGGCCATACCTGAAAATTAATTAGTTACTTAAATCTGCATACATAAAATTAGGCAAGTCGAAACAACAGGTTCTGACGGATGTCTACTGCACCTGTTGATCATAAAGTTCGGATAAACAAAGCCATAGGTAGCGTTTGTCCCTAAAGTCATCCTCAAAGAGTAAAACAACAAAGGTTCTGAAGAAATGAATCAGTATTTTGGTTTCTATTAAGTAAATCAGGATTACAGTGGATTGGTTCCGGTAAGAAGATTCATAAAAGTAATAAGCATACATCAAAATCATAAGTTTCAGTAAAAAGCAAAAATAGAAAATATCCAAATTGCTTATGAAAGCATTACTAGTTGACACCAAGTAATAATACCAATAGAAGAACTGCAGAAGGGAAGGGGTTTACAAACTATACAGATGTTTATTAGGATTGAAGCTGAAGACCAGATGCAACGGATTTTGCCCAGTTTTCCATCAATGAACTGGTCAGTCTCTTATTTTTAATTAATCGATTGAGGCCTTCGGCCTCTGTTTCTTTTTAAAAGACCAGATGCAAGGGCTCGTGTGCTTATGGAACATGTGCCACCGTCTAGATAGTTATCACAAGAAAACCTACATGAACAATAAACACAATGGGCATAAAGATAATAGACTAGAGAATTTTACTGCCTCAGTAACATATCATCAAAATTCAGCCATGAAAATGTATTAATAATGGACCTTCTAGTTACATTCGATAATATATTCTCGACTGCAAATATGGGGCAGTGAAGTGTCGATGCTATTTCTACTCAACGGATCGGAAGCACTTCCAAGCCATTCATCTCCAACAACATCATTAACAGTATTTTGAGAGGAATCATCAAATCTGGCCACCACAAAAGGTCCCCATGTAACCACCTTAATTCGTATAAGACCGATAGCTTGTTCCCACGGAGAAACATATGTTGCAATTCTGTGTGATTAAGAAGCATACATGCTCAAAAGGAGCTTGTTGAAGTTTTTGATTCCTGAGATTCTTGTAGCTTTCAGGAGGATACCATCCAACCCATATGTACGGCCCTACAAAATTGTATAGCTAGTTAGCTTGTTGCCACATGCATTCAGCTAGTACCCTAATAATCTGTTATAGAGCATGTCGACGTAGTGGGAATTAATGGGGTCCCCACGGCGCCAGACGGCGTGGATGGAGATCATGTTCCAAAAGATAAGGCATGGAGAGCACAAGGGGAAAGCAACGACAACGTGAGGGGCGCCGAGCTCGCCGGAATCCATCGCCAAGAAGAGCATGGAGACCTATAAGATCTACATCTCCAAGGGAAGCGCACCCCGATGAAGGATCCACCAAGGAAGGGCAGGGGCAGCTCCTATGCAGAGCTTCTTGAAGATGTCTTTGACGCAAGCCATAAGAGATCCTTGGCAGAGCCACGTTTCGTCCCCGACGGGCGGCCTGGGGACCCTTAGCGGAGAGCCTACACGTGGCAACTCCACGGGATCCCGTCAACGACAAGCTAGCCCGAATGGATGCTTCCCAAGAAGGGCATGTTCTTCTCGTGCGGCGCACTCCCGAGGATCGGAGACGTGTCCATCACGGGGAGCGCATGAACGACACCTCGCGTCATCTCTCTAGAAGGGTCGTAGACGCATTTATTGCCCGTCAGGACCAATGCTCACTGTCACCCTACGTGCGGAAGCAGGGCGACAAGACGGCTCAAAGACGCCGCGTCAAGGCTGGCGGAGCGACGCGCGTGCTCGACGATGGCTTGGCCAACTTGCCGCCCTGCCCTGCGGTTGCCGCCTGTTAGGATAAGTGTCTCACATGCAACTATTCCCTATGGTAACCCCTTGTAGTAAAAAAAAAAAAGGTGGTCCATAGCTCAGTAAAAAGGGTTGGTTAGTTCTAGAACACAGGTGTGGTAAGGAGAAGGAAGAGGGGGTCTCAACTCCCTATGCATTACGCGCTCTAAATCTGGGCAAAAACCATGTATGTCTTTGTGTCGTGTTGATTCAGGTTGCAGCGCCTCGCGCCCACTTCCTTATTAAAAAAGGGGTGAGGTGTTTCGGCGCACGTGACAAAGGAAGTGTTATGATGTAGAAGACAACTCTGAATTATGTTATGAACTACTCCATGATGTCGCAAAGGCTGCTGAGTCTCTCGCATGTCTGAAACGGTCTTTTTTAGATAAAACTTGTAAAACTCTTTATTTTCTTATTACTCCGTTTTAGCAGTTAGTTTGCTGACGACGGTTTCCTTTATATTAGGACTATATTATGAAAGCGAGGTGTACGTAGTATTTTCTTGGCCGGCCGAGTGCGCCGCACCCTCGCTTCCCGCGCATCAAGACAATAGCCCAAGCTTTCTCCGAGCTTGCCCAGTCGGAGCATGCACGACGCTTCCCGGCGCGCTCGAGAATCGCCGCCGTGCTAACGCCAGAGACCGAGGGGGGCCGTGAGGCGGCGAAATCTCGACCCCTCCTCCCTCCGTCCCTCGTTTCTCCCCGCTGGTAAATCTCCCTGCCCTATGCTTGCTCCCAAACCAATAAATCTCCCTGAGCTCGTAGGTGTAGCATTACTGCTCCCAAGCCCCCACCCCGGAATCCAAAAGCACGAGCCATTTCCCCCCTTCCTTTCGGATGCCTCGGGCCTCGGCGAGGACAGAAAATCGTTTGCGGTAGAATCCTTGCTCATCTTGGTTAGTTGGTTTGGGTAGATCTAATGCGCTGGGTGATCCGAAACTCAGTCTACACAGGGTCAGTCAAAACAGCTGACATGACCATTAAATTATTATGCCTGCTCTAAATTTTACTCCTACTTGTCATATCATTGAGAGTTCGTCTAATTATTATGCCTGCTCTACCCGATCTGCTCTCTTGTCATGTAGTGGTGGTATCTTTATTTTTTAAGATAGAGCATCAATTAAGCAGCTCATGAATAGTTCAATCCTTACCCAATACACCTGAGATACGACTTTTCACAAACGCCCCGCGACTCTCAGCTCCCCTCGAAACCCTACCTCTCCCCGGCCCCCTCCTCCCCCCGCCCCGCTGCCGCCGGTGGTCGTCGCCGGGCCTAGCCCGTGCGGTCGACGGCGGCGGCGAGGCCCCCCTCCTCGTGGCTGGCTGGCGGAGGCTCAGGCCCTCGCGGCGGCAGGTTCTTCTCGTGATCAAGGCGACAACTTCGGCTGGCAGCAGCGCGGCCGTCGGCGGCGAGCTCAGCGGGCAGCAGCGGCGGGCGCAGCGGGTGGCGGTGCCCAGGTCGGCTGCGCGCTTGGGCAGGGGAGACTCCGGGAGGACCCAGGGCTGTGCGGCCGCGGGCCTCGGCGCCTCGGTCGCCTCGAGTTCGGGCCAGGGGCAGGGGCCTCTGCCCCTTTCTCGAGCCCTGCTGCATCCCTCCGCCGACGGCGCCTCCAGCCGGGGTGGCTGCCAGCCGTCGATCTTGCAGCGGGAGTTCCCCTTCCCCCGAACTCCAGATCTGGGGGTGGCACTAGCCGTGGTGGTTACGGGTTTGCCCTTGGATTGTGGAGGAGCTCTCTCCCTACGATCTATGCGGGGTAGATTCCAGTGAGTCCGGTGGTTGTTTGTGGTGTGAGGAAACCTTGCGTCGACGAAGTCCTCGGTGCTCTGCTGCGGTCCAGCGGCGCGAAGCGGTTGGTATCCGAGGTGGCGGCCTCGGTTGGTGGGAACCTTGTAGGCTGAAGGGCGAGCCAGAGGTTCAGGTGCTGGTCGGTGGCCATGGTCGTGTGGGCGACATGGCCTCGGCGAGCGGCACTCCGTGGCAGCGGTGTGGTCGCCGTTTCGGCGGTGCCCCTACCCTATGCTGGAGGCAGAGAAGTATTGCCAAGGGGAAACCCATGCTCGGGTCTTCCCGAGACGCGACGGCGACGTCTACGGACGCCGTTCCCTTCTTGAAGGCGTCGATGCGGCTCTTCTCGGCTCTCCTAGGTGCTCCGGGCGAAAGCCCAAGATTTTCGGATCAGGTGGTGGCGGCGCTCTTGCGTCGTTCTCTTCTTGAAGACACCACCTTGGAGCTCACGGTGTGTGGCTCCCCGTCGGTTGGTCAGCGGAGGTGCGAGGCTTCTTCATGGCGCCGGATCTTCGTTTGGCAATCTTCGGCAAGGCTTGCTTCGTGCCCTCTCCGTGTTGAGCTACTTTGGTGCTACTCTTTGGTATGTGAGCAACGTGGGTTGGCCCCCGGTGGTGGTCGGCTTCCGGTGGCGTTTCTGCGACGGAGGGATGTTGTCGACGGCACGCGTGAAAAATGGCTCGCTCTCGAGTGAGCTCCGGCCCGACACTGTAGCTTCCAGCTTTGCTCCGAGTCCTCGTAGGCGTTTTGGCTGAGCCCGTTGGTCGCGCTTCCAGTTGTAGCTTCTTTGGTAGTTCGTGTGGGTGCGTGGTCTCAATCTGTAAGCTGGGTTCAGCACTTTGTATCATTTTCGTCGTTGATGGCTTTGTTAATTCAAAGTTGGGCACTTGTGCCTTTTATCTAAAAAAAATACACCTGAGATACACGGAGGAACGTTTGTAAAAGCCACATCGTGATGAACTAATCGAGCATAATGCGCTAATTCATGCCTAACCTTGCAGCTTGTTGATATACTTTTCCTCCTCCCCCTCTCTCCCCACCACTCTCGTAGAGAGTCTCCTCTTTCTTCACGGCTCTCCTCCCCTTTTCCTCCGGCGGCGCCACCGGCCGGAGTGGATGGGGGAGGAGAGGCCGGCCCTCTCTCTTGTATAGCTGTAGGATTAGGTTGTCTACCCATGTGGAGTCTGGCACTATGCCATTAGAGTAGAGCATTTTTCTCGATCTGTTCGGCCAGACTGAGAAATTTCTAGGGTTCGTCTTCTTCGTTTTTCTGCTTCAGTGGTCGGAGCTGGAGGCTACGACGGCGAGCACCGCTACCTTAAATAAAGCCGAAGCTTCTGGTGGGGGTGGTTTGGGGATGGGAAGCTCCACCTTACTTTTGTTTCTGTCCTGCCGTGGCGGTGAGGGGAAACGAAGTGGTGAAGCTCCGTCCTTCTTCAAGTGGCTCCTTCCCGACGGTGGATCTTCTCCGACAAGCGCATCCAAGCCGGAGGCAACTTCGACTCGGCTATCCTTGGCCGTCATGGTGACCAAACATCGGCAACCTCCAACTCAGAGGCCTCTCTCCGTCCTATTTGCTGGAGCTCGGCGCCTCGATGCCTCCAAGTGGTTCATCCCCCGGGGCTTCAAGGTGACCAGCGACGACGGATTTTCGCCGGAAAGCGGCGCTCGAGCGCTCTCGCCCTGCTCCTCGGAGGCGACGCCTTGAGGACGCCGGCGTCTTGTGGCAGAGAAACCAGGGACTCGATTGCTTTATTAGATTTGTTGCTAGGGTGTTTCTTGCAAATGTGCAGGCCTTATCTTCAAATTCTAGGTTTTTTTTAGGACAAGAGATCTAAAGGGCCTGTATGAAAATTGTACCTGCCACATGTTCCGTTAATATATGATCCACTATCTTTTTCAAAAAAAAAAACCTTGCAGCTCTCTCTCTTGACATGCTTCACTCTGACATCCTTAAGGAACTGCGTGTTGACATGCTTCCTCCGAATTGGTTTTCGCCCCGCTTCAACTGGTTGAAGAAATTAAAATACACATACATGCCCAATATGAAAGTAAAGCGATACAAAGGAAGACCGATGGGAAATCGTCGTGCTAAGGCCCCAAAGGACCAACGGGCTAGAGCAGCAACCATCGCCAATGATGACAACCGTAGATAAGAAGAAACTGATGTGAAACCACGCCAACAAACACGAAAACCGACCGAATCCCAAGAGATCCGCCGGGCACACGACTCCACGTGTCCTCCGTCACCGCTAGACGCACCACCAGAGCGAGGATAGGATGGGGAGGACTTTATTCTGATTTTTAGATGTAGCCGCTGCCTCACCATCCCGAAGAAGACACCGAAAAATAAGCTCAACAAAGAACATGAACCTTCCCAGTTGCGAGAGGCCGTGGTCCGCCATACCTCCAAGGCCCCAAGGCCACTGGAGACGGAACAAACCGACGGCATCGCTGACGAGAGGGGAAGAACCCTAGATGGGTTTCAGCTGCCGCTTCCCTACCACCCTTTACCCGCTATTGTTAGGCTATTATTTTTTCTTAAATTTCAGAAATAATACGTGTTTTTTTTCTTAAATTTCAGAAATAATACGTGTTTTTTTTTCTTAAATTTCAGAAATAATACGTGTTTTTGAAAATTTTAAAAAATAATAAGGCCTCAGCTTGGTTGAAGCCGAATGAGACTTATAGGCCTGGCCGAAACCAACTAGTAGGGACTAATCGGTTTTGGCCAAGCCGACTACTACTAGTTGGTTTCAGCCGGGCCGATAAAGTCCCAGACGGCTTCGGCCAGGCCAAGGTAGCATTATTTTTGAAAATTTCCAAAAACACGTATTATTTCTGGAATATAAGATTTACTATTATTATTTTTAAAAATAAGCCCATTGTTAGTGTGAGACATAATCATGTTCTGTGCTCATCTGTTGTTAATCTGGAAAAACAGGTTGATGAGAAGATAAATCCACGAGCAATTCATCCATCCTACACATGATTGTCATTCAAGCAATTCCAGGAACAGGTAATAGGGACCTGTAATACTTAACTCTGCACCCATACGATGTCATGACTGATTCTGTCATTGCAATGCACTCCAAATGATTGCAGAGATTCATTTACATGAGGCTTGACCAACGATGTAGCACCATTCTACCGTGCTAACATTTTGGGGCAGGACGCATGGCAGACACACTATCCCTTGTTCTCAGAAAAGTAGCTCTGTTCCTCGGAGAAGCAGTGTCGGAGAAGCTGGGCACAGAGCTAGTGGAGGTAGCATCGGTTCGGACAGATTTCGAGTATCGCATGAAAAGGACCGAGAGCGAGTTAGTTATTCTGCAGGCATTTATCGGTCAGGTTAACACACATAACGTTGGCGACAAGACATTTGAGGCCTGGCTGGGCCAAGTTACAAATGTTGCTCATCAGGTAGAAGACATAATTGACGAATATAGTTTCCTCACTTCTCAAGCTGCGGTCATAAACAACTTCTTCAAGAGGAAATTCCATAAGGCCAAGAGCTTTGCAGCATGGCAGAACCTGTCAAACCAGATTGATGAAGTAGAAACTCGAATTCAGCGGATATCCACAATGAAGGATCGTTATGCTATATCTGTAGGAGAACCAGGCAAGAATAGCACACTGCAGAATGCCAGACAGCTCTCTCTATCAGATTCTTCTTATCTATCTGATGATGCCGAGTTAGTGGGCAATGCCAATGAAATTAAAAGGTTGAAACAATGGCTACTCTCAGAGCAACAAGACCAATCAATCATGTCAATTCTTGGTATGGGAGGTCTAGGCAAAACCACCATAGCAAGCAGTGTCTACAAAAACCAACAAATTAGTAGAGTGTTTGACTGTTATGCGTGGGTGACTCTATCTCTGAATTATCAAGTTGAGGACCTGATGAGACAAATTATGAATCAGCTGATAGACCAAAGATCCCACATGGCTAGTGGTATCGAGACAATGAGTCGTGTAGGAATAATAGGGGAACTTCAGAGCTACCTACGGGACAAGAAATATTTGATTGTCCTGGATGATGTATGGGATACAAATGACTGGTTATATTTTAATGCTGCACTTGTTAGAAACAATCGTGGAAGTAGAGTGCTAGTGACAACTCGCAAAAAAGATGTTGCTTCTGTAGCAAATGATGGATTTGTTGTGGAGCTTAAAATTCTCCCGTATACTGAAGCATGGCACCTATTCTGTCAAAAGGCATTCCGTAGATTAGACGACAAAATATGCCCAGTAAATCTGAGGCCTTGGGCAGAGAAAATTGTGAAAAAGTGCCAAGGACTTCCACTGGCTCTTATCGCAATTGGGAGCCTGTTATCGTACCGAGATTTAGAGGAGCAAGAGTGGAGCTCTCTACACAACCAACTTAGCTGGCAATTAGCTAATAGTCCAGAGCTTAGTTGGATTATGGGTATTCTGAATCTTAGCTTGAATGATCTCCCAGGCTATTTAAAGAATTGCTTCCTATACTGCAGCCTTTTCCCTGAAGACTACAAGATCAAGAGAAGATGGATCTGCAGGCTTTGGGTCACAGAAGGTCTTGTTGAGGAAAGAGGTGCTGGGACAACAATGGAGGAAGTTGCTGAGTGTTACCTAAACGAGCTCACACGGCGTTCTCTTCTCGAAGTTGCAGAAAGGAATGCTCATGGAAGAGCTAGATCATTTCAGATGCATGACCTTGTGCGCGATGCATGTCTGACTGTTGCAAACAGAGAGAAGTTTGCCGTTGTATATGGCGCATCTGGTATAAATCAGGTTACCTCTGAAGCCCGCCGTCTGTTTGTTCAGAAGGATGCTCGGTCTTTAAAAGTTGCTGCAGCATCGCAGATCCGTTCTTTTATTTTGTTTGACACACAAGTAGCATCAACTTGGATACATGACATTTCATCTAATTTTAGACTTATCCGGGTCCTCTGTCTAAGGTTTGCTAACATTCACCAAGTGCCAGGTGTTGTCTCAGACTTACTTAATTTGCACTATTTGGATTTAGCTCACACAAAGGTTAAGCATATACCAGCATCGTTTGGGAAACTTAGGAACCTACAAGTTTTGGACCTCAGGTTCAGCTACGTGGAGCAGCTGCCATGGGAAATAACACTCCTGACTAAACTGAGGCATCTGTATGTATACATGGTGCATGATGTTCAAGAAAGGATATTTGACTGCTTTTCTGCTACAAATATTCTTGGAAATATTTGTTGTCTGGAGAATCTGCAAACCTTACAATCTGTCTCAGCCAATAGAGACATGATTACACAGCTCGGGAACTTGACACTGATGAGAAGTTTGGCTATAATGAAAGTGCGTCAAAACTACATCACGGAATTATGGGGCTCTTTGGCCAAGATGCCTAGCCTCAGTAGGTTGATTATTTTTGCTAACAGCAAGGATGAGGTTCTTAACCTGGAAATGCTGAAGCCCTTACCGAATCTGAAGTTATTCTGGTTGCGAGGGAGGTTGTATGACGGAGTGCTCCCACAAATGTTCGCAAGTTTTGAGAAGCTCGCTACTTTGAAACTTGACTGCTGTTTTCTAAAGAAAGATCCCATTAGCTCATTTGCACACATGCTGAATCTAGTTGATCTCAAACTTTACAAGACTTATGATGGGGAACAATTAAAATTTCGTGCAGGATGGTTTCCCAAGCTCAGTTCTCTTGACTTAGGTGGCATGGAACATCTGAATTCGATTGAGATAGAGGAATGCACAATGAAGGTTTTACATACATTGGAGATGGTTGGCCTAAGGGATCTAAATGCAGTACCTCAAGGCATTAAGCACATTAAGACACTACAGAAGATGCTTCTAATAGATATGCCAAAGGAGTTCATTGATAGGCTACAAGGAGCTGATAGTTACATAGTTCAGCATATATCTAACATCCAGAGTTTCGAATCCTCCAATTCTCAAGAAGGTAACCTCCATGTGTACAGTGTGTCAATACATTGAGCAAACTGGTCATCATCAGTTTTTGTTTTCACAAATTATAAACGTTATGAAATCTCAAGTTAAAACAGCTATCCGACGTGATGCAAGAACTTGTTTGCAATTTCTTTGGTCAATAAGCTAACACCATAACACCTCTACATTTTCTGGATTTTTCTGACTCATGGCCGATATCTTTTTATGTTTACCACATTGTAAATGGTTAACTTCTGTCCACCTTTGCAGTTAACAAGTTGGTTCTTCTTCCACATCTTGCAAAGAAGTATGGCACAGGTTGGTGGGAGCTTTCTTAAGATATCTTGTATGTTTGTTAGGATCCTACCTGCCTCCATTTGTAGATAAAGTTGGAGTGCAAGTTGTGTGGTACATAACTCCCTGTAATATAGTGATTGATCTATACGCAGCCTCCTACGATAGGTACATGTTTCCCAACTTAAAATAAGCTTTGGGCAGAAGATGTATAGTTTTTGTGTCGAGCAACCAGTCGCCACGCTGTACATAAATCTCAACCATCTGCGTGGAGGAGGAAGCATGTGTATTTGCATTGAAGATCGTGTGTTTATTTTACCAAATATTGAATCTTGTAGAAATGTACCAGACACAGCTGCAGACTGAAAATACATACCATATACAACCCAGACCTGAAAATGGACTGCAAAGAATAGGCTGTGATCATGCATATGCTGGGAAGGTGAAGTATCCCTCCCTGCAACTTTTTTTACACAGGATGTTCTGCCAAAAGAAAAAAAAATGGAAGCACTTGATTTTGGCTCTTTCTTTCTGAAATAAGAATCTGATGTGAGGAGACTAGTGTTTGTCCTTGAATGATCTCTATTGGTGTGCTTATTAGAGATATGCTTTGTATGGAAGAAACTTCGAACTGATGCGAGGAGTTGAATGAACTAGTCTATTCCTTAGTGCAGTGACTGGTGATGCAAAGGGAATATACGGAATATACGGAAACTACGATTCAACAATCCGTCGTGCTCTAGGTGGTTAGGATACTAGGCTCTCACCCGAGAAACGGGGTTAAAGTCCCTGCAATAGAATTTCTATTTGGTTTTGTTTTTGTTTCCCTTTTTGCGAGTTTTCTTGCTTCATTTCTCCACCGCAGCAGCTGATCTCTTGCTGTCCGAAGTTCTCGAACATTCTATAATGGTTCCCAACCCTTCCTGTGGTTTAAGCCTTGTCATATTTTATTATTTTCCCCTACAGTTCCATTTGTTTCATGGTTAGGATACCCGAGAGACTGGGTATCAAGTCCCCGCGATGGAATTTCTATTTGGTTTGTTTTTGTTTCCCTTTTTGCGGGGTTTTTCTTGCATCATTTCTCCACCGCAGCAGCTGATCTCTTGCTGTCTGAGATTCTCAAACGTTCGATAATGGTTCCAAACCCTTCCCCTGGCTTAAGCCTTGTCACATTTCATTATTTTTCCCTACAGTTCTACTTGTTTCGTGGTCCAGAAATTATAAGTGTTCACGGCTTTACTACTCCCTCCGATCCAAATAAGTGCCGGCGGAAGTAATATTTTTGGTCGCTCTAAAATTTCATCCAAGAGCCCATCAACATTTTTCGGTCTCTGAGCCGGTTATGTTTTGTCCCGTCCATGAGACCTCGAGTACAATATACAATAGCTACTTCCGCAGTCCAAATTAAGATGTACAGTAGACCTTTCCCTCCACCAAAAATATGTCTGCGAGATTGGGGGGGAGAACCGTTGAATTTCAGTTTACTACCGAAGTATAAATGCTGCACACGAGAATCACTTGCCGCGCCTAGCCACTGAGGTTATCATGCAGGAGGCAGTGGAAGTGGTGCATGGCCATCTCCACAGACGGCGCGTATCTGCCTACGCTGTAGGCCGCCGACTCCAGGCCGCGCTGGACTCCCTCACACAGCGCAATGTCTTCCATCTACAGCAGTGCAAGAACGCATCAAAATATATTGATGATCAGGTTAACGCGTCCTTGCTTACTGCGGCCAAAGGTACATCAGTTCTGTGGTAACATACCTGTACTTGCTCGCTGTCTTTCAAGCTTCTGTCGACAAAATTTTGGTCGTCCTGCACATTCAATATGGGATGAGTCAGCTGAAGAAATCTACAGCAAGAAGGCAAAGAAAATCAGCACTTCAAAGATTGTACTTTTCATACGACTAGTGAATGTAAATAGTTAGTGCTTGTTTCTGAGAGGAAGTTGATTCATATATGAGGCTAGCATGATCACGCAATCAGAGATATTTACTTGGCTTTTAGATCTCAAACCATACCACCACCATCTATTCGTCTCAAGCAAAGCAGAGAGAAGCACAGTTCCTCTAGCTTTTGGTGATTCTCAGCATTGGATTTCACTTGAACAGAAAAGACCCATCAGCACGGTAATTTCCCGTCGATGCGGAACATGACTATTGCTAATGTAGTATTTCTACTTCTGCTCCTGAGATGTCCTCCTCTTCCTTTGCACGGTAAAATTCGAGGAAATGTTTCCATTCTGAATTAGACATAACAAAAACTTCTTGGCTGAAAGTGATACACATTTACTTTCTACTAGTACTCCCTCCGATTCATATTACTTGCCACTAATATGGATGTATCTAGAACTAAATCAAAAGTCCACAGCAGCAACCTGTTATGGTATGTCACTATGGTCTGTCCAAGGATATAAAACAGTTCAAACTAAATCAGTCTTGTCAAGTGCAAGCAAGACAAAACCACAATATGAAACAATGAGGTGCTCATGTTTGCAATCAAACTACTGCCACAATAATGTCCCAATCAAGACATATTATGTCACTGACATATAAGAACATACATGCTGTACGTAAGTATGTACTGAAAGGAGAATATATACCAGAAGAGACTCGTCCAGAAAATAATCAAAAACCACTTTACACCTTGTTGCATCCAATGGGACAGCTAGATTAGTGTCCATCCATGGGCCATACCTGAAAAGTAATTGGTTACTCAAATCTGCATACATATAACTTAGGCAAGTTAAAACAACAGGTTCTGACGGATGTCCACTGCACCTGTTGATCATAAAGTTTGGATAAACAAAGGCATAGGTAGCTTTTGTCCCTAAGCGATCGATGTCTTCTTGTTCTGGTGGAGCACTTTCACATCTCTGAATGCTAACCCTTTCATATGTCTGGAGATATACATGCAAATTAATAGTCATCCTCAAAGAGTAAAAGAACAAAAGTTCCAAAGAAATAAATCAGTATTGTAATCTTCTACTCCCTCTGTCCCATAAAGGATAATTCTAAGACATCCTTTATGGGACAGATGGAGTATTAAGTAAATCAGGACTGCACTGGGATTGTTTCCGGTAGGAAGATTCATAAAAGTAATAAGCATACATCAAAGTTGATAGTTTCAACAGAAAAAAAAAGAGAGAGAATATCCAAACTGCTTATGAAAAACATTACTACAGTAGTAGACACCAAGTCACCTACACCAAAACAAAATAATACCAAGAGAACTTCAGAAGGAAAGGATTTACAAACTATACAGATGTTTCATAGGACTGAAGCTGAAGACCAGATGCAAGGGCCCCGTGTGCATATGGAACATGATATCCACCGTCTAGATAGTTATCACAAAAAACCTACATGAAAAAAACACCATGGGCATAAAGATAATAGTCCAGAGAATTTTACTGCCTCAGTAACATATCATCAAAATTTCAGCCATGAAAATGTATTAATAATGGACCTTCCAGTTACATTCGATAATATATTCTCGCCTGCATATATGGGGCAGTGAGGTGGTGTCGATGCCACTTCTACTCAACAGATCTGAAGCACTTCCCAGCCATTCATCTCCAACAACATCATTAACAGTATTTTGAGAGGAATCATCAAATCTCGCCAGCACAAAAGGTCCCCATGTAGCCACCTTAATTGGTATAAGACCAAAATCCTATTCCCACCGAGAAACGTAAGTTGCAATTCTGTGGGATTGAGAAGCATACATGATTAAAAGGAGTTGGGGTATACATTCTTGTTGAAGTTTTTGATTCCTGAGATTCTCGTAGCTTTCAGGAGGATACCATCCAACCCATATGTCCAGCCCTACAAAATTGTACAGTTGGTTAGCTACTTTAAACTAATGTGTAAAGATGGTGCGATCAGTTCTGCTCAACCTATAAAGCAGGGGATTTACCAAACTTATTCCCCTGAATAATTGAACTACACTAATTTTCTTATGTCAACTGCCGATAAGTGAACTATACAGAGTATCCTAGAAAGTTGAAGAAAAAGTATGATATACAAGCACAGCACCGCAGGTATGTAGCATATCTAGAAGGAGTTTCTTAAGGAACTCACATGATATGGGCATTGGAAGCATGTCTTCTGACCGCTTCCACATGCAAGGAGAGAGGCATGATGGCGACACACATTGTGAAAAGCGTGAAGTTCCCCATTTGCATCACGGCATATGACGAATTCTACATTTCCAAGTCTGTTGGTTCACCTCGTTAGATGATTGAAATTAGCTACCTCCTACATAAATTACCTTATTTAACAATAATTTGGAGGATCTATGAAGGAAAGTTGCAAAATTAGTATGCAGATCCTTGTTCTAGAAATTCTTTAAGAAATTTACATTTATAAAATATTTACGCATAAGCTACTGTAGCAAGTGGAATTGATTCAGATTGCCGAAGAATGAAAACAATATGAAATCACCTTCCTGTGAAGAAGTCATTTGGGTTCTTGACTTGCCCTACGTGACCTGGAAAAAACGCATGCAAGCTGGCACCATGTAAGGTCTCAATAGAAAGGATAGAGGTTAAGTAATGGAAGGCATACGATTTTAAGTTTTATTAACCAATGTAGGGCAGCCATGTAAATGAAATTATGTACCTGCAACTTTGACCCTACTTATTTTCTCCCTTGTTTGCATTTTTTCATCACCACCCACACAACATAATTACAGAACATTATGACCTATCAGAGGGTACATGATTGAGAGGTTACCTGGTTAATTTATTATCACAACTTTCTACATTTAATTGGATCCTTAATCTATGCGCATCACGGAAGAGCTACATGAGTTGGGTGGAGATTCTCCTGTGGTGTTTCCGTCAGCGTTATGCTCTTTTAAGACCATGGAGGTGGCCACGACACCCTCTCCACCGCAGTCGGAGCCTTCTCAATCCCTCGTCTCTTTGGATCATGGAGCAGTGTTGGTCCCTAACTCAGATGCTCTTTTTGCAAAGGAGCTTTGTGGTTTGCTCGCTAGTTTGGAGGCGGCTAGCCCTGGATATGGCAAGGAAATTGCCTGCGTCTTGGCAGGTAAAGCCTCAGAGGACATGATCAAGAAGGTGGAGAAGTCTCTTAAGAAGGTATCTATCAGAAGAATAAGGAGGAGAGCCGTAACAAGAGAAGTTTGAGAAGTGGGTTGTCGGTCATAGTTGATTTAGAGGTTGATTTCTTTCGGTGTTGTTCTCTTGTGGGTGTGCTCTTGGTGTGGGTTTGGCCCTATTGTTGTAGGTTTTCGCTCGGTTTTCTCCTAAAAACTGAGCATCTTCTTCTTAATTAATAGATGAGGCAAAGCTTTTGCCTCCGTTTAAAAAAAAAAAATCTATGCGCAAAGACACACTATACATCCTACATTAACCAGTGTGGGAAGTATACAGTAAGCAACTATGTTGAAGAAAAGGCTGAAAAGTTACAAAAGCATAAATGAGCAAGGAGACAAATAAACGTGCAATGACCAGCACTAAACCTTGCTGGTCAATAACCAGTACACGCTGAAATGAGCACTAAACCTTGTCGGGCAGTAACCAGTAAACACTGCGATGACCAATGTTAAAAACGACCCAACCATATACTGCGATCTCAGCAATTATCAGTAAGCCCAGGTGGACGATCACTCCACCAGGAGTCCAGGAACTTCTGTTGCTTGACAAATATGCTACGATTTTGACAGGAAACACTGTAATCTGATACTACTGGGATACTGCCCCTGATCCTAATCAGTATACCGCTGGACCAGAATACCTGATCACCCAAAGTCCAAAGACCTGAACTATGCATTTCACGGGAGTGAGCACCAAGCAGTTCGTGCACGGTGTCTGGAAAAGTCATGCCTCACGAGTCAAGTCTACCAATAGCCAGTTCTACGATCGACCGATTAGCAAGGGTTTTACCACCACGCGTAAAAAACAGCAAGGAGTGTGTCGGAGTGCAGAATCGAGGTTAATTACCAACAGCCTGCCACCCGCGGAGGAAGACGCGGTCGAGCTCGAGCTGGAGGAACTCCGGGTCGGTGTACCACCCGCTGGGCGGCGTCACGGCGGAGGCCAGCGGGATCGCCGGGTCGAACGCCGCCACGAGCCGCCGCGCGGACTCCCCCGTCGCCGCCGCCGTGCCGGCAACGACTCGGGACGGCACAGCGCGGCGGGCCTTGGGGCGAGCGGCTCTCGCGGCGGAGGAGGAGGACGGGGCTAGGGATTGCGCCATCGCCATGGCCGGCCGCTGGGAATTGGACTACGTGAGCAGGTGAGAGCGTCGTCTTCAGTTTTGTTGTTGCTCGGTTGGTGCTCAGTCGTCGTTCGTAGTGCGGACCGGGGAATAAACAGGTTGGGCCAAAAAAAAAAAGGCTTGTTGCTTCTGGACCGCAAGTGAGCAAATAGACAGGTCAGGCCTCATTTGCGCCTGGTGGTGGCTGGCCGTTGTTCCTCTCCTGCTCATGGTCGGACCCGCAGGTGAGTGGAAACGGGCTCCTCACCGTATCGAAGAATAAGCTCGAGGATAGGCCTCCATCCTTGGAGGTCCTCCGTGCTCCTCTTTTCGATTTGCTTCCGGATCGTGGAGTCAAGAAAGTGGAGGAGAAGTTGAGGGTTTGGTGGTCTACATCATCTTCATCCTGGTCCTAGAGCTCATCACCAACGGCTTAGCTGTCGGAGCAATGACACCCACCTCCAGGCGGTCGATGGCCAGCCTCTGCCTGGCAGCTGGATCATATCTTCTCACTGAAGGGCAGTCGATTCGAGCTACGATGTGTAACCTGTTAGTGTACAAGATATCGTACCACTACTAGGAAAAGGCCTAGCCGTAAGATGGGTGTTAGTGGCGCACCAGGAGGGCAGTGCGCCACTACACTTATGAGCGGAGTGTGGGCCACTATTAAAAATGTAGTAGTGGCGCTACTCTGCGTGCGTTAAGACATATGGCCACCGTAAAGGTGCGCCACAGCTATTTTTTGTAGCAGTGGCCCACCTCTACATGGTGCGCCATTACTATGTAAAGGGGAGGATGGACATGTTTGGGCACCACTTAGCAGTCCCCCCCCCCCGTGGATCGCCTTTTCGAGTTTGGAAAAAATAAAAAAAATAGATAGAAAATTCAAAAAATTAAATCCTTTGAAATGCCCATGTAATATGTCATCTAGGTTTAGTGAAAATTGAAAAAAATTAATTTTCATATATTATGCAAAATGGTGTCATCTTTCGGTAAAACGGGTTTTCTGGTTGCATACGACCTCCGATGAAAAACTGTTTTATATCAAAATCGATCTACGCGAAATTTCCTATTCGAATTCAACAGCCCCTACGGCCGTTTGGAGAAAAAATGGATTCGTCAAATTCAAAACAGAAACAGGACTTTTTCAGGTTTTAGATTTTGGGCAAAAAATAGAAAAAAAATAGCGGTGGCGCACCCATGCCTTGGTGCGCCCCGCTAAGCTTCCCGCCCACGAATTTCAAAATGGGAGGAGCCGGCCCTTAACCTCCTCCCTCCTCCCTCCTCTATTCTCCTGCTTTCATTCTCCTCTCCTCTCTCTGCTCTCCTCCTCTCCCTCTCTCCTTCCACTCCCTGACCTCCTCCTCTCCTCTCCTCCTTTCACTCCGGCGACCTCCTCCACTATGTCGAGCTCCGGTGACCTTACTTTCCGGCGAGCTCCTCCACTATGGTGGCCTCCGGTGACCTTACTCTCCGACGACCCTCCGGCGACCCTCCGGCGACCCTCTAGCCTCCATTACCCCTGGCCTTCATCCTCTTGTTCATCCTCTCCTACATCTCCTCACCTCTCTTCACCTCTCCTACGTCCCTCATCCATCATCACCGGCGGCTAGGCTAAGAAAAATGAGAATGAACATTGCACAAATAATTCTAGCAACAAGAACGAGAAAAAATAACAAGCCAAAAAAAATTCGAAAAAATGTGCCAGATCCGGATCTCCCGATCCAGATCCAGATCTAGAAATTTCAAATTTTAGTAGTGGCGCACCTTTTTTCTATCTGTGGCGCACCTCGGACGTTTAGGAGTGGCGCACCATGAAGCTAGTAGTGGCGCACTACAGTGCGCGGCTAAGCCAAATAGCAATGGCGCACCACTAGTGCGCCACTACTAAAAGTTAGCAGTGGCGTGATAGTAGTGGCGCACCACTAGTGCGCCACTGATGGGTAAAAGTGGTGCGCCACTGATTGCCCTTTTCCTAGTAGTGTACTGTCACGTTATGGAGGTTCAGATGAATCTGGACAGAAGTTCAGATATTGTCGTGAGGCAGTTCAATTGTACTTGTGATGATCTGATCGTAACTATAAGATCAAGATCATATCCCTTCCTTTTCTCTATTTTGTTGTAACCTCTCATGTATCTATCTGTGCCATTGTTGGCCTATATAAAGTAACACGGAACCGATGGAAGTCCCCATCGTTAACAGCCAAACATTCACATGGTATCAGAGCCATCTTCTTCCTAAAAACACATCTATGTGCCTAGCTCCTTCCTCCGCCGCCATCATGACCAATCCCTTAGCCGGCGCTAGTGTAGGTGAAAAACTCACCCGAACCAATTACCTCTTATGGCAATCCCAGATCCTCCCACCGATCCGCGGAGCCAGACTACTGAGCTTCCTCGACCCCAAGACGGAGGCGCCACCAGAGACGATCGTCATCCAGAAGGATGGCAAAGAAGTCAAGGAGGAAAACCCTGCGTATGATGCGTAGGTAGCGACATACCAACAGGTAATGTCGTTTATTTTGAACTCTCGGACGCCTGACATCTCTGTCTCTGTCATCGGCATGGACACGACGGCAGAAGTCTGGATGGCAATCAAAACTATGTTTGCCACCCAATCCAGGATGCGGGTATCAAACCTGCGTGTTGCCCTCGCCAAAACGAAGAATGACAACATGACGTCGGCGCAGTTCTTCACCAAGATGAAGGGACTCGCTGATGAGCTCGCTGCAGCGGCCCGGCCGATCGACGAGGAAGAACTCGTGGAGTATCTCCTCGCCGGCCTCGACGACACCTACAACCCCCTCTTCGCCGCCATCGGGGTCAATGGTGCTGAAGACCTCACCGTCAGCGATCCCTATGCCCATGTTCAGGCCTATGAGAATCGCATCGAGCTCCTCTCCGACGTTGGGGGCTCCGTCAATGCTGCAGCCCGTGGACGTGGAAACCGCGGGCGCGGCCACTACGGTGGACGCAGAGGTGGCCGTGTCTATGGTGGCCGCGGCGAAGGTGGACGCCATCAGCAGCGTGGCGGACGTGGCAATGGTCACCGTGGAGGCGGCAGGGGTGGCGGCAACAGAGACCGTGACACCACTGTCTGCCAGATCTGCGGCAAGCCTGGACACGAGGCATGGAAATGCTGGCACCGCTACTCCGACGACGAAGATGAAGAGGAGAAGAACGCCAACATGGTGTCCTATGGCGTGGACACCAACTGGTACGGCGATACCGGTGCCACCGACCACATCACCGGTGAGCTCAACAAGCTCACCATGAAGGAGAAGTACCATGGTCGTGATCAGATCCACACGGCCAATGGAGAAGGTATGAGTATTAGCCTCACTGGTCATGCAATTGTTGAAACCCCTTCTAAAAATTTGCATCTAAAAAATGTCCTTCGTGTACCACATGCCACTAAAAATCTTGTCTCCATACATCGTTTTACTCTTGACAATAATATATACATTGAATTTCATCCTTGGTTCTTTTATGTTAAGGACCGAGCAACGGGGATAACTCTGCTTAAAGGTAGATGCATCCAAGGCCTTTACCCATTGATCTCTTCATCTTCATGGAACAAGAATAAACAAGTCTTCAGTGCTACCAAGCCTTCAGCATCACGGTGGCATAGTCGTTTAGGACATCCCTCTTTTCGCATTGTTCAACAAATTCTTAGCAAACATGAGCTTCCTTATTCCGAGAAGTCTAGCATAGAGTCTATTTGTGATTCGTGTCAACAAGCTAAAAGTCATCAATTGCCATATGAAAGATCCTCTAGTGGATCTACTGCTCCCTTGCAGCTTGTTTACTCCGATGTGTGGGGGCATGCTCCTAGTTCAGTAGGAAAATACACCTATTATGTAAGCTTCATTGATGACTATAGCAAATTTGTGTGGATTTACCTCCTCAAAAAGAAGTCTGATGTCTTCCAAGTATTCCATAATTACCAACACCTCGTTGAAAGACAATTCGGCACCAAAATCCTTGCCTTACAATCTGATTGGGGAGGAGAGTATGAAAAACTCAATTCCTTTTTTCAAAAGGTTGGCATTGAACATCATGTTTCTTGTCCTCACACACATCAACAAAATGGCTCAGCTGAACGAAAGCATCGTCACATTGTGGAAGTAGGACTTGCTCTTCTTTCGAATGCATCAATGCCCTTAAAATTTTGGGATGAAGCCTTCTTAACTGCAGTTCATCTTATCAACATGCTACCCTCCAAAACCATTGATAATGACACACCTATGGAACGTCTCCTCAAAAAGAAACCAGATTATGCATCTCTTCGTGTTTTTGGTTGTGTCTGTTGGCCAAACCTTCGGCCATATAACCAGCACAAACTCGCCTATCGATCCAAGCAATGTGTCTTCCTTGGATACAGTCATATGCACAAAGGTGTAAAATGCCTTGATGTCACATCTGGTAGAGTCTATATTTCTCATGACGTTGTTTTTGATGAGACAGTTTTTCCTTTTTCCAAACTTCATCCCAATGCTGGATCTCGACTTCGCCAAGAAATTCTTCTTTTACCGGAGTATCTCCAAAATCCCTCTACACTCATCAATAAAAGGGACAACAATTGCAATGATTTATTGGCTAATGACTCTACACCACCTGTTTCTTTGGATTCCCTGCAGTTTTATCAATGTGCAGGTGAAAATTCTGCGCAAAACAGTACAGAAACCAGAGAGAATGGAGCAAAAACGCGCTTATTATCGCGTGTAACCAGCGGCGGCACATATGACGAGGTGGATCACACGTCTGACGAGGCAGATTCGCCTCGGATCGGCCGTACCTCGGACAGCAGGGGGAATCAGCAGCCTCGGGATTGCATGCTCGTCGACCGGCAGCGACCCAGCCACGACACGCCACGTCGCCCTCGCCATCATTTCCTTCTGCGGGCAGCGACTCCGGCCGCGACACGCGGCGCGACCACGTCGCGCGGGACCAGGCGCGGGACCAACGGGATCCAGAAAACGCGTCCTCGCCACACACGTCGACTGACGAGCAGACAGAATCCTCCTTGGGATCTCTGCAAGCTCAGCAGGAGGATCTGGGCGAGGGATCTTCTGCGCAATCTGCTCCTGTGAGCCAGCCTGCACCAAAAGTCTACAAAACTCGATCCAAAACCGGTAATACTAAACCAAAAATTTATACGGATGGTACAGTACGATATGGTCTTTCTTGTTCAACTAATGAACCTGCCACTTTACAATTAGCCTTAGAAAATTCAAATTGGAAAAAGGCAATGGATGATGAGTATAGGGCCTTGATAGAAAATAAAACTTGGCACCTAGTACCATATAAGAAGGGTATCAATATTATAGATTGTAAGTGGGTCTATAGAATTAAAAGGAAAGCTGATGTAACTATTGATAGATATAAGGCTAGATTAGTAGCAAAAGGTTTTAAGCAACGATATGGCATAGATTATGAAGATACTTTTAGCCCTGTTGATAAAGCTGCTACTATTAGACTTGTATTAGCCATTTCAGTATCAAAAGGATGGAGTCTAAGGCAACTTGATGTGAAGAACGCGTTTCTCCATGGTGTTCTGGAAGAAGAGGTTTATATGAAGCAACCACCTGGCTATGAAAATTCAAAGGCACCTCATCTTGTGTGCAAGCTTGACAAATCACTCTATGGGCTGAAACAAGCACCGAGAGCATGGTTCTCAAGGTTAAGCTCCAAATTGCAGGAACTTGGGTTTCTTGCGTCCAAGGCAGATACGTCACTATTCATATACAACAAATCAGGTATAACCATATTTGTGTTAGTATATGTTGATGATATAATTGTACTTGTGATGATCTGATCGTAACTATAAGATCAAGATCATATCCCTTCATTTTCTCTATTTTGTTGTAACCTCTCATGTATCTATCTGTGCCATTGTTGGCCTATATAAAGTAACACGGAACCGATGGAAGTCCCCATCGTTAACAGCCAAACATTCACATAACCAGCTCATCTCTATCCTTCGGGATATTGTGCCAAATAAAGGCAGATCTTCTTTGTTAAATTGGACTACGTGAGGAGGTGAGAGCGTCGTCTTCAGTTTTGTTGTTGCTCGGTTGATGCTCAGTCGTCGTTCTTAGTGCAGACTGGGGAATAAACAACAGGTTGGGCCGAGAAAAGGCTTGTTACTTCTAGACCGCAAGTGAGCAAATAGACAGGTCATACCTAATTAGTCCCTCTTGGCCAAAATGAGCTAGTTTGCATAAAGGTTGCTAGAAACCCTGGTTTATTTACATACCACACGTGTATTAATATTAATATTTTTGATTGATACAATTATAGCTTGGCATAAAACTTATTATGAACTATTGATATATGATCAAGGTTTACAGAGCCTACGCACATCCCTTGATCATCCATTTGACTAATATAATACATATAAATTATACAACATAAAATTATACCATTAGAAACTAGAACATCCAAGCTTTCTAATGATATATATTTTATAAGATATTTGTTTTATGTTGTTGAAAGAGCTAATTACACCTCCGGTATAACAACTTGCACCTCATGTGCAATTTAGTACACTAAGTTGTAAAAGGGGAAAACATGGTACAAGAAGTTGTAATTCGGAATCAAATTAGTTAAAACCTGAATTCTTTCCAGCGGACGCGTGCAAAATCAAAGTTCTGGGCGGACGCACCAGCTCCATGTGAGATCCAGCTGTCACATAAATGGTAGGCTAGCTGATATTACGTTTTATTTTTAAAAAAACTGTAACTTTTAAATCGTGCGGCGAAATTACAATCCGTTTTCACTTTTAGAATCCCCACGACGAGAGCTTCGAAACTAGACCACATTTTCATATGTTTTGACGAATTTTTATAAACAGCAACTTTGATGCGCGACAGAGCAACTTTGTTGTGTAGCAAAACAACTTTCGTGTGCAGAAAAGCAACTTTTGTGTGCAACGAATATGTACATTTTTTGGTTCATGAAAGCACAATTTTGGTGCTCGATAACAATTTTGGTGTCCATTGGAGCAATTTCAATGTGTGGACGAGTGGTGCCTGACGACATAACTTTGGTGCCAACATAGCAACTTTGTTGCCCGGGGACACAACTTTGGTGCCAACACAGGAACTATCATGCGCGACCGAGCAACTTTGGCGCCCGACCGAGCAATTTTAGTGTCCTGCAGAGCAACTTTGGTACTTGACAGAGCAAATTTGGTTTGTGACGGCCCAATTTTGGCGTCCATCGAAGCAACTTTGGTGCCCACCGAATAATTTTTGATTGACGGCTGAGCAACTTTGGCATCCAGCGATGCAACTTTCGTTGTGAATGTGGATTTACGCTGTGCAGCAAAGTTGCTTCGCCCCACACTAAAATTGCATCGTCTCGCATTATAATTGCTTTGTCGCACGTAGAAGTTGCTTTATAAAAAACTTTATCAAAATACATAGAAATGAGATCTATTTTGGAAGAGCTCACCGCAAGAAATTCAAAAGTGAAAGCGGATCCTAATTTCGACATCTGGTGCAAAAGTTATATGATTTTGAATATTTGAAAAGGAAAATTAATGTGCATGCAGTCATTATTGTGCATGTGCTGTAATTACTGGATGTGTCACCATAAATAGCAGGCGTTCACACTGATAAAGCTAGCATGTTTCCTTTTTAAGTTGCCCGCTCAGATTCTCTAACGGGCATGCGGCCGCTCCCTAGACGCTCCCTAGTTAAAAAGTCTGAAATGGTGCCACGGTGGACTCTGTCCCAATATAATGTTTTTACAAGACGGCCTATTAGGTTGTTTTTTTTTTCTCGTCCTAGGTCCTTACCTTTTCATGCCAAAGGAGAGCGAGAGTATCGCTGATTGAGATTTAGTTCATGTTTCTGTTCGACGAAGCCGGTGGCCACGGATACGCTCAGGTGCCATCCGTGTCGACGATTCCAGCGGTAACGATCCCGGCGAGATGCCGCCGGACCTGCACTTCCGCGCCTGGAATGAGGACCCGCCATAGTATGGTACGTCACCCATATCCCTCCGCCAGAACATCTGCGCGATTTCGTGAGGTTTTGGTGTGGTTCTGTAGTCGCCATGTGATCCACTCGTTGCAGTCGATTGCTGCTGAAATTTTAGAATTTTGGATCGTCAGTTTGCAGGTACGACCATATACATCAAACAATAGAATCTAGATTAAACAAGTAAGAACTTAGATGAACATCCTCCACGGCTAATAGTTTACTGAGGATGACTCTTATACTTTTAGTCTTTCCAATCCAAAACCAAACACGTAGGACAAAAAATGGTACAAATATGTCTAGTAAGGTATTACTTTTACCTTTGTGAACACCATCGATCTGGAACATTGCCTGAGATCAGACAGTGCTGCCGGTGAGTAACACTAGTAATCCTGAAACTATCAAAGTTGTAGAGTCAAGGTGTTTCTTTGATTCAACAAAATTCGGTTCCTCTGAATGGTAACTTCCAGCAGAAAGCTCAACTTTCTATTACTGTAACTCTTCTCACGGGATGAATCCAACTTGCTATTAGTATAATTGTGTTCAGCAATACACTTGAGCATGGCATCGACATTAGTAACAGTCGAATCTATTAAAATGCAGTGCTACTGCTCATTCACAACAGAACAAGATACCCTGCACATGAACATACACTGGCAGTTTCAGTTAAAGTAGAGACTGTGCTAACAGTGAATTGTATATGAACCTTTTAGATAACCTTTTCAGTTGGTGGTGATAAATCTAGTGGAAAGTCTGGCACTTATTATTTCTGGATATAAAATTGAATACACTTAGTATAATTTTAATTTACCAATTAAAGTTGTTGTCAGTCTTGCACGCTATTACTAATGTTAACACTTTTGAATGTAGGTCATAATTCGAATTTGTTCACTGCTGAAGTAAACCACAATGGCTTCTTTTGTGGATTAGGTGCCAATTTATCTTATGTCAGTTCAACTGTGGATTATATTGACTTATGCTCATCTGAAAATTGGTCAATGACTGTGATGGATGAAATCATGTTCATGATTGGCTGTCAGAGGGACGGAAAATTGCATGCGTATTGGTGTTTACCACAGAAGGAAATATGTGATGGTCTAGTTCGTTTGGAGACAGATGAAGATTGTGCTTCTATGCTCAATGTCATCAAGACAGAGAAGTGTGTTGTTCTGTTCATAGATCATTCCAATTTCCTCAAGCACTTGAGATATGATGCTATTATTAGGAACAAAAGCTTGACCATGCCGTCTATGACCAGTCCAGAGGCACCAATGGCTGAACCTGCTAAATCCATAGAAGGTGAAGCATCAAGTTCAGGTGTGGTTGTATCACATCAAAGGCAGACAGAGGAGGGAGATCATGAGTTTGAGGATTTTGAGAGGGAGAAGATGCAGTCGGAGGAGGAGGATGATGGTAGTGACAGTGACAGTGACTATGAATTGTATGATAGTGATTGCAATGCGGAGTCAGGGGATGGTGATCTATTTGTCGATAACATAGACAAAGATGTAAACGATAACAATGAGAAAGAAGTAGCTGTTGAAATGGAGGATGAAGCTGCTCTTGAGGATCAGGATCTGCATCTGCTAAATGAAGAAAGGCAGGTACTGAAGAAGAAGTTCAGTACATTTGATCCCATAATTAACATGGAGAATCCGGTGTTCAAGGTTGGTCTTGTCTTCAGTTCTATTGAGGAAGCAAGGAAAGCACTATTAGCATACACAGTGAGAGCAAGGAAAAAAATCAGAAAGATAACGAACAATAGAAGTAGACTAGAAGTTGTGTGTAATGAAGGATGCCCATGGATGATAAAAATAGCACAAGATACCAGATGGGATGGGGGATTTGCGGTGACAGCTTATGCAGGCAAGCACACATGTGAGAGTGTATGGGAGCTAAGAGCACTCACAGCAAATTTTCTAAAGGAAAAATTCATGACTGAATTTAGAGACAACCAGAAGTTTGTCTTGCAAGTTTTGCTGCTAAGGTAACAAGGGAATACAATATGTGTTCGGACAGATGGAAGTTGAGCAGAGCAAGGAAAGCTGCTCTAACAGAAATTCATGGTGAAGAGGAGGAACAATTTAGTCAACTACTGGATTATGGGTAGGGCTGTCAAAAATATTTGGGCTCGACAAACAGTTTGAGCTTGATTCGTTATTAGCTCGGCTCGAATTCGACTCGAGAATTAATCAAACCGAGCTCAAGCCTCATCTAGAGCTCGCGAGCTTTAAAGCTCGGGCTCGAAACAGTTCGGTAAAGCTCGTTAGGAGATGTTGTGATGTGCTATCGTGAGAAATACAGACGTGGCCGAGCAGTCAATGTACTATGTCCGCGCATGAGGGAAAACTCTAGAAAAATGCCGACCTTCGCGAAGGGAAGGCAACTCGCTCCGCACGCGACAAGTGGCACGCTGTGGTGCCAGAAAATCCCTGGGAAGTGGTCTCCCTGCTCGCCACGTGTCGCAAGGGGAAGCAAGGTGGGGATGGGGGAGGAGAGAGAAGACTGGGTTGTGTCAGTTTTTCCCTTTTTCTTCTAGATTCGTTTTTTCAAAATGAAATATCTTGAGAACCGTAAGTCCAAATTGCGAACCGTTTTCACTTTTGAGATTCCTCGCGTCGAGATCTTCAAAACTAGATCCCATGTTGATAGGTTTGGAAAATCTAGTGCATAGTTGCTACACAGTTGACATGTACAATAAAGCATACAACTACAATTTAGCTCCACTTAGAGGCAGATTGTTCTGGGAGAAAATGAATGGAGTGAAGATTCATCCTCCTCTATTCACAAAAGTTATGGGTAGGCCCAAGAAAAATAGGAAAAAGGAACCTGAGGAGAAAGTGAAGAATGGTGTGAAGATTTTAACAAAAGCTGGTGTGACAATGCATTTTTCTGTGTGCGGAAAACCTAACCATAACAAGAAAGGGCATGCCAAATTTTTCGAAAGACAGCTGCAGGAACAATTAGAAATTCATGGGGATGAAGAAGATATTGAAATTCCAGAGATTCTAGAGGTAAATAATAAAATGATTTTTTCTCACATTCTCTGCATTTACTGTTCTAGAAATATTGTACTCAAGCTCGGAAGGTTTCATTAATGCAGCACATAATCCCTCACACTCCAGACCCAACTAGGGATCCTACACACCAATTGGAAATTATGGTTTATAGATTGGGGCAGGAGGTAATATTTAATGCATTATAATCCTCAATTTACTTGTGATGTGTATTCTAATGTTACTCCATTTTTCAGGCAAGAGAAAATGTGCCGATGTCCAGAGTACTTGGCCCTTCACCAGAAAATGCATTTGTTGCATCTGCAAGGGAAAACATTCCAGCAATAGGTGTGAGAGTGACCACTTCTTCTACTAGAGGAAACTTGAGGGGAAGAGGCAGAGGAAGAAGTTGTGCAACAAGAGAACCAGCAAAAAGAAAAGAACCAGCAGGAGAGGCTAGCACTTCCAGAGGCAGAGGAAGAGGAAAAAAGAAGACTCCTGCTCAAGCTACTACAAGTGATGCACAAGAACCGGCAAGAACAAGCAGAAGAGGGTACAACACAGGCCAAGGAAGTACATACTACATGTTGTTTGGTGATGATGAACAACAATCAAGACCAACATCATTGACAGACCTAAATGCATAATTAGTGCCCGACCTTAATGTGAAAGAGTTTGCACTTAGCCAGAATGCACCACATGATGGTGATGTTTAAATGCCAGTCAATTTAAGATAATTTTCTTAGTTAAGTCATTCAGTTTAAACTTGAGTTACTTTTATTACAAAGTACTTGATGGAGAAACTAGTACTGTAGAGAAACAAAGTTATAATATGAGCCCCATATTGTTGATGCGTAAAGCACACGCCCGTTGGGAACCCCAAGAGGAAGGTGTGATGCGTACAACAGCAAGTTTTCCCTCAGTAAGAAACCAAGGTTATCGAACCAGTAGGAGTCAAGGAGCACGTGAAGGTTGTTGGTGACGGAGTGTAGTGCGGCGCAACACCAGGGATTTCGGCGCCAACGTGGAACCTTCACAACACAATCCAAATACTTTGCCCCAACTAAACATTGAGGTTGTCAATCTCACCGGCTTGCTGTAACAAAGGATTAAATATATGGTGTGGAAAATAATGTTTGTATGCGAAGAACAGTAAAGAACAATCCTTGTAGTAGATTGTATTCGATGTAAAAGAATGGACCGGGGTCCACAGTTCACTAGTGGTGTCTCTCCAATAAGATAAAGCATGTTGGGTGAACAAATTACAGTTGGGCAATTGACAAATAAAGAGGGCATAACAATGCACATACATATCATGATGAGTAGTGTGAAATTCAATTGGGCATTACGACAAAGTACATAGACCACTATCCAGCATGCATCTATGCCTAAAAAGTCCACCTTCAGGTTAGCATCCGCACCCCTTCCAGTATTAAGTTGCAAACAACAGACAATTGCATTAAGTATGGTGCGTAATGTAATCAACACAAATATCCTTAGACAAAGCATTGATGTTTTATCCCTAGTGGCAACAACACATCCACAACCTTAGAACTTTCTGTCACTGTCCCAGATTAAATGGAGGCATGAACCCACTATCGAGCATAAATACTCCCTCTTGGAGTTACAAGTATCAACTTGGCCAGAGCCTCTACTAGCAACGGAGAGCATGCAAGATCATAAACAACACATATATGATAGATTGATAATCAACATAACATAGTATTCTATATTCATCGGATCCCAACAAACGCAACATGTAGCATTACAAATAGATGATCTTGATCATGTTAGGCAGCTCACAAGATCGAACAATGATAGCACATGAGGAGAAGACAACCATCTAGCTACTGCTATGGACCCATAGTCCAGAGGTGAACTACTCACACATCAATCCGGAGTCGATCATGGTGATGAAGAGTCCTCGGAGATGATTCCCTCTCCGGCGGGGTGCGGAGGCGATCTCTGAATCCCGAGATGGGATTGGCGGCGTCGTCTCTGGAAGGTTTTTCGTATCGTGGCTCTCGGTACTGGGGTTTTCGCGACGAAGGCTTTAAGTAGGCGGAAGGGTAGGGTTGGAGGCGTCACGAGGGTCCCACACACTAGGGCGGCGCGGGCCCCTCCTTGGTCGCGCCGCCTTAGCGTGTCGCCACCTCGTGGCCCCACTTCGTATCCTCTCCGGTCTTGGAAGCTCCGTGGAAAAATAAGACAGGCGTTGATTTCGTCCAATTCGAGAATATTTCCTTTGTAGGATTTCTGAAACCAAAACAGCAGAAACGATGGCTCTTCGGCATCTCATCAATAGGTTAGTGCCGGAAAATGCATAAATATGACATAAAGTGTGTATAAAACATGTGAGTATCATCATAAAAGTAGCATGGAACATAAGAAATTATAGATACGTTTGAGACGTATCAACCATCCCCAAGCTTAGTTCCTACTCGCCCTCGAGTAGGTAAACGATAACAAAGATAATATCTGAAGTGACATGCTATCATAATCTTGATCAATACTATTGTAAAGCATATGTGATGAATGAAGTGATTCGAAGCAATGGTAAAGACAATGATTTAAACAACTGAATCATATAGCAAAGACTTTTCATGAATAGTACTTTCAAGACAAGCATCAATAAGACTTGCATAGGTGTTAACTCATAAAGCAATATGTTCTTAGTAGAAAGTTTTGAAGCAACACAAAGGAAGATATAAGTTTCAGCAGTTGCTTTCAACTTCAACATGTTTATCTCATGGATAATTGTCAACACAAAGTAATATGATGAATGCAAATAAGCAAATATGTAGGAATCAATGCACACGGTTGACACAAGTGTTTACTTCTAAGATAGAAAGAAGTAGGTAAACTGACTCAACATAAAAGTAAAAGAATGGCCCTTCGCAGAGGGAAGCATGGATTGCTATATTTGTGATAGATCTTTTATTTTGAAAACATAGAAACAATTTTGTCAACGGTAGTAATAATTCATATGTGTTATGTATAAGATATCCTATAAGTTGCAAGCCTCATGCATAGTATACCAATAGTGCCCGCACATTGTCCTAATTAGCTTGGATTACATGGATTATCATTGCATAGCATATGTTTTAACCAAGTGTCACAAAGGGGTACCTCTGTACAAAGGTCTAAGGAGAAAGCTCGCATTGGATTTCTCGCTTTTGATTATTCTCAACTTAGACATCCATACCGGGACAACATAGACAACAGATAATTGACTCCTCTTTAATGCATAAGCATTCAACAATAGATAATATTCTCATATGAGATTGAGGATTGTTGTCCAAACTGAAACTTCCACCATGGATCATGGCTTTAGTTAGCGGCCCAATGTTCTTCTCTAACAATATGCATACTCAAACCATTTGATCATGATAAATCTCCCTTACTTCAGACAAGACGAACATGCATGGCAACTCACATGATATTCAACAAAGGTGAAATAGTTGATGGCGTCCCCAGGAACATGGTTACCGCTCAACAAGCAACTTATAAGAAATAAGATACATAAGTACATATTCAATACCACAATAGTTTTTAGGCTATTTTTCCCATGAGCTATATATTGCAAAGACAAAGGAATGAAATTTTAAAGGTATCACTCAAGCAATTTACTTTGGAATGGCAGAGAAATACCATGTAGTAGGTAGGTATGGTGGACACAAATGGCATAGTTTTTGGCTCAAGGATTTTGGATGCACGAGAAGTATTCCCTCTCAATACAAGGCTAGGCTAGCAAGGTTATTTGAAGCAAACACAAGTATGAACCGGTACAACAAAACTTACATAAGAACATATTGCAAGCATTATAAGACTCTACACTGTCTTCCTTGTTGTTCAAACCCTCACCAGAAAATATCTAGACTTTAGAAAGACCAATCATGCAAACCAAATTTCAACAAGCTCTACGGTATTTCTTCATCAATAGGTGCAAAGTACATGATGCAAGAGCTTAAACATGATCTATTTGAGCACAACAATTGCCAAGTATCAAATTATTCAAGACATTATACCAATTACCACATGTAGCATTTTGTTTCCAACCATATAACAATGAACGAAGCAGTTTCAACCTTCGCCATGAACATTAAGAGTAAAGCTAAGAACACATGTGTTCATATGCAACAGCGGAGCGTGTCTCTCTCCCACATAAAGAATGCTAGGATCCAATTTTATTCAAACAAAACAAAAACAAGAACATAAAGACGCTCCAAGTAAAGCACATAAGATGTGATGGAATAATAATATAGTTTCACTAAAGGTGACCTGATAAGTTGTCGATGAAGAAGGGGATGCGTTGGGCATCCCCAAGATTAGATGCTTGAGTCTTCTTGAAATATGCAGGGATGAACCACGGGGCATCCCCAAGCTTAGAGTTTTCACTCTCCTTGATCATATTGTATCATCCTCCTCTCTTGATCCTTGAAAACTTCCTCCACACCAAACTCAAAACAAACTCATTAGAGGGTTAGTGCATAATCAAAAATTCACATATTTAGAGGTGACATAATCATTCTTAAAACTTCGGGACATTGCACAAAGCTACTGAAAGTTAATGGAATAAAGAAATCCATCAAACATAGCAAAACAGGCAATACGAAATAAAAGGCAGAATCTGTCAAAACAGAATAGTCTGTAAAGACGAATTTTTCTGGGGCACTTAACTTGCTCAGATGAAAATGCTCAAATTGAATGAACGTTGCGTACATATCTGAGGATAACGCACGTAAATTGGCAGATTTTTCTGAGTTACCTACAGAGAATACTACTCAAATTCGTGACAGCAAGAAATCTGTTTCTGCGCAGTAATCCAAATCTAGTATCATCTTTACTATCAAAGACTTTACTTGGCACAACAATGCAATAAAATAAAGATAAGGAGAGGTTGCTACAGTAGTAACAACTTCCATGACTCAAATATAAAACAAAAGTACTGTAGTAAAATAATGGATTGTCTCCCATAAGCGCTTTTCTTTAACGCCTTTCAGCTAGGCGCGGAAAGTGTGAATCAAGTATCGTCAAGAGACGAAGCATCAACATCATAATTTGTTCTAATGATAGAATCAAAAGGTAATTTCATTCTCTTTCTAGGGAAGTGTTCCATACCTTTCTTGAGAAGAAATTGATATTTAATATTACCTTCCTTCATATCAATAATAGCACCAACAGTTCGAAGAAAAGGTCTTGCCAAAATAATGGGACAAGATGCATTGCATTCAATGTCCAAGACAAAAAAATCAACGGGGACAAGGTTATTGTTAACCGTAATGCGAACATTATCAATCCTCCCCAAAGGTTTCTTTGTAGAATTATCACAAGATTAACATCCAAATAACAATTTTTCAATGGTGGCAAGTCAAGCATATTATAGATTTTCTTAGGCATAACAGAACTTGCACCAAGATCACATAAAGCATTACAATCAAAATCATTGACCTTCATCTTAATGATGGGCTCCCAACCATCTTCCAACTTCCTAGGAATAGAAGTTTCGAGTTTTAATTTATCTTCTCTAGCTTTTCTGAGAGCATTTGTAATATGTTTTGTAAAGGCCAAATTTATAGCACTGGCATTAGGATTTTTAGCAAGTTTTTTTAAGAACTTTATAACTTCAGAGATGTGACAATCATCAAAATCTAAACCATTATGATCTAAAGCAATGGGATCATTGTCCCCAATATTTTGAAAATTTTCAGCAGTTTTATCACAGGCAGTTTCAGCAGTTTTAGCAGTTTCAGGCAGTTTTGCACGCTTTACATTAGGAGTAGAAACATTGCCAACACTAATTATTTTACCATTGATAGTAGGAGGTGTAGCAACATGTGAAGCATTAGCATTACTAGTGGTGGTAATAGTCCAAACTTTAGCTACATTATTATCTTCAGCATTTTCTTCTTTCTCCCACCTAGCACGCAATTCAGCCATCAATCTAATATTTTCATTAATTCGAACTTGGATGGCGTTTGCTGTAGTAAAATTTTTATTATCATTATCCTCAGGTTTGGCAGCCATTTTATTAATTAAAGAAGATTGTGACGCAGACATGTATGAGATTCGGTTTTCAGCATTTGAAAGCTTAGTTTGCAAACTAGAAATCTCCATATTTAAATTTTCAAGTTGATTTCCTATATTTTTCAACAAGGCAGATTGTTCATTCATAGTTTTAGTAAACAATTGATTTTGCTCATATTGTGATTGCATAAAGCTCTTAGTAGCTCTTTCAATTTCTAACATCTTTTCCTCATTAGGCGAAACAGATCTACCATAAGAATTACCATAACCATTACCACTAGCAGGATATGACCTATAGTTGTTGTTACCAAAATCATTCCTATAAGCATGGTTGTTGAAATTATTATTTTTAATGAAGTTCACATCAAAATGCTCTTCTTGAGCAACCAATGAAGCTAAAGGAACATTATTAGGATCAACATTAGATCTACCATTCACAAGCATAGACATAATAGCATCAATCTTATCACTCAAGGAGGAGGTTTCTTCAACAGAATTTACCTTCTTACCTTGTGGAGCTCTTTCCGTGTGCCATTCAGAGTAATTAATCATCATATTATCAAGAAGATTCGTTGCGGCGCCTAGAGTGATGGACATAAACGTACCTCCAGCAGCTGAATCCAATAGGTTCCGCGAAAAAAATTCAATCCTGCATAAAAGGTTTGGATGATCATCCAAGTAGTCAGTCCATGGGTAGGGCAATTTTTAACCAAAGATTTCATTCTTTTCCATGCTTGGGCAACATGCTCATTATCCAATTGCTTAAAATTCATTATGCTACTTCTCAAAGATATAATTTTAGCAGGAGGATAATATCTACCAATGAAAGCATCCTTACATTTAGTCCATGAATCAATACTATTCTTAGGCAAAGATAGCAACCAATCTTTAGCTCTTCCTCTTAAGGAGAAAGGAAACAATTTCAATTTTATAATGTCACCATCTACATCCTTATACTTTTGCATTTCACATAGTTCAACAATATTATTAAGATGGGCAGCAGCATCATCAGAACTAACACCAGAAAATTGCTCTCTCATAACAAGATTCAGTAAAGCAGGTTTAATTTCAAAAAATTCTGTTGTAGTAGCAGGTGGAGCAATAGGTGTGCATAAGAAATCATTATTATTTGTGCTAGTGAAGTCACACAACTTAGTATTTTCAGGAGTACCCATTTTAGCAATAGTAAATTAAGCAAACTAAATAAAGTAAATGCAAGTAACTAATTTTTTTGTGTTTTTAATATGGAGAACGCAAGCAAGACAATAAATAAAGTAAATGCGGGTAACTATTTTTTTGTATTTTGATATAAGAAAACAAACAAAGCAGTAAATAAAATAAAGTAAAGCAAGACAAAAACAAAGTAAAGAGATTGGAAGTGGGAGACTCCCCTTGCAGCGTGTCTTGATCTCCCGGGCGCGAGAAAAGAGCTTGTTGACGCGTAAAGCACACGCGTTGGGAACCCCAAGAGGAAGGTGTGATGCGTACATAGCAAGTTTTCCCTCAGTAAGAAACCAAGGTTATCGAACCAGTAGGAGTCAAGGAGCACGTGAAGGTTGTTGGTGACGGAGTGTAGTGCGGCGCAACACCAGGGATTCCGGCGCCAACGTGGAACCTGCACAACACAATCCAAATACTTTGCCCCAACTAAACAGTGAGGTTGTCAATCTCACCGGCTTGCTGTAACAAAGGATTAAATGTATGGTGTGGAAAATGATGTTTGTATGCGAAGAACAGTAAAGAACAATCCTTGCAGTAGATTGTATTCGATGTAAAAGAATGGACCGGAGTCCACAGTTCACTAGTGGTGTCTCTCCAATAAGATAAAGCATGTTGGGTGAATAAATTACAGTTGGGCAATTGACAAATAAAGAGGGCATAACAATTGTAATATCCCAGGTAATGGGGTTACAAAATTAGAGGAAACAGATGTGTGCATTGCATTCATGCATAGAAAATCTGGGGAATTTTCGCGCTTTAAAGTAAAACAGTCACAACAACTGAAGTTTCACTTGACCTTGGTGGAATTGAAGTAGCTCATCAAGTCAAGTGCTATAAACCTCAATGTGACTCTGTGAAAACCTTGTTTTGGGAAGAGATGATTTGATCTAAGCCGTTAGATCAAATGGAACTAATAATCAACACACCAACACTTTACTCAAGGATCAACTACTTGATCTTATTAAAGATCACAACATGGTACTCCTTGCCATAACATATGAACATCCCTTTAATTGGAAATCAAGTAACAATAACTGGAGAAACTATTCTTCACTTATCTTTTCCATGTCTTAAACTAATCCATGATCCTACCATGAACCTCATGGTATTCATTCTACTCCAAACTTGGAAACATGACAAGGAGATCAACCCAAGAAATATATATTCTTCTCTATTCCAAATAGTTAAGCATCAAACCTAGAGAGGTGAGAGTTCTATAACAATTATTAGAGAAGCAATAACAAACCTTGAGCTAAACCTTGGATATACATCCAAGTATTCAAATCATCATCTTTAAGAGGAACCCTAGGTTATTATTCAAGACATTCCTAGGGAGAGAAACCATTTATGTTAAACATAGATATTGATGATCACATCAATCCCTATGGAGCCTAACCTTAAGTTAGTATTAAAGTCCTTTCCAAAATGAGAGAGACCAATCATTCAAAACATAGCTTTATCTATTTAAGAATAAAGGACAACCATTGAACTAGAGTGTTAGGAGTACACCATAACTCAGAATAATCCATTCTAATATAAGTGAGATCAATTATGGTGTTACACTCAAGTTAGTTGAGGCAACACTTGAGTTTGAGGGAGAGCACTACCCCTATACCCAGATGATAATATCAGCATTGATTAAGTAGAACCCTAACATAATATCTCAGGCATTCTCCTGGGATATAAACTAAAGAGACAAGCATAATAGACCCCTACAAGAAGGCAAATTAGAAGTGCTATACCTTGGTTGATCAAGACAACACTTGATCTTGGAAGTGAGAAACTAGTTCATAAGAGATACTTAAGGAAGCCAAACCTTTGATCATTACAAATTGGGTAATGATCATAAACCCTAAAAACTTGAGGTAAAGATATTAAGAACAAGTTGATCATGCTTAATCCATGATCATACTCTTGGGGTATGTGAGGATAAGTCAAACCCTACTAGGATAAGTAGATCTCATCCCCACATAAAATTATAGGAAGATCACTAGTAATCAAATCCAGGCTTATATCCCAACCTTAACTTGTGAATCACTTGGTGATCATAAGTAGAATCCTACCATATCTACATTTCATAAATTAATGAACCTCAGAAAACCTTAGAGTTAAAGTCTATAATTTATATGGTGAGAAACCATCCAACATTATAACCAAAGTTAACTATAAAAAAATAAATATAACTACTTTAGTTACCTTAATAACAAATTAAGGATATTAATAGAAGACTGTTGGTAGAAGATAAAACCAATTCTCAACACCTTAGTAACTAAAGGTGAACATCAACTATTAAGCAAGTAACCACCTTATCATGATTAGGGGAAATTAAATCCTAGCACATGCAATATGGTGTCATATCATCTCACCACCTAGAATTAAACCTCAACCCTAGTTTATGATCACTATAGTGATCATGATACAAACTAGGCCATAGTTGAGATTCAAATCAATTGCCATTAGGTGAACCTCATTAGAACCCTAGAATTGCTCACAAGCCACATCTTATGTTTCAATAATGAACCTAAGATTAACCTAGCGCTGAATTATATTATTAAGACCCAACCTTGAGGAGAGTAATATTTACTCTAAGAATTTCAAAGGATTAAGAGACCAGAACACTCATGATAGTTTTAATATGGGTTATCATCAAACCTACAAAACCTTAACAAAATGTTGCTCACATGAAATATTATGCAAGTTAATATCAAATAAAACTCTATATACCACTCAATAAGAATACTATCATTTGGAAACTAATTTGTATCTTTCCAAGATGATATCCAAAATTCATGTCCATAGGGGTATTGAAATTCAAATACTAATAATAATTAAACCAATGTTATAGTGCCACATTAAATTTGCAAATACACCACTCAAGACCTTGCAGTATCTTGAACTAATCCTCATATGTTTCAAATAAGCAAGACCTGTAAAATAGAAAGGAATTCAAATTTGAATTCAAAACAGAATTATAAAACAGAAAAAGAAAACAGATAAAAGAAAAAGAGAGAGAAGAGCCTTACCTGGCCGTGTAGCCCACCAAGTAGCCCAGCACCACAGCCCACCAACACGGCCCAAACCACCAACCAGACAGCCCACATACCTCTTCGTCAAAATATCTGGGGAGGGCTCGTCCTCATCTCTTCAACGCGCATGGACGCCAGCAGCACGCCGTGCTCCTCTTCTCCTCCCTCGCTGGCGACCTCTCCTCCCTCGACGACGTGACGAGGCGAGCTCCAACGCCGTATAAAAGCCGTGAGACAATCTCTGGCCCGAGTTCTTCCTCCTCCTGCTCAATTCTCCCCCACACCGAAACCCTGGCTCCGCCAGTATCCATTACCGCCGGCGATAGAAGCCTCCCCGAGCCAAGACAAGCACACCGGCGTGATCACCGTCCTCGACAAGGTCAACCCACAAAAGGAATTAAGCCGCCGTGCCCTAAATCGGCGCCGACGAGGTCATCTTCTCCGACACCGGCGACATGAAATCCAGCGATGCAAACCTCCATCGGCCTCGCCGACACGCCCTACGTGCTCACGGTGAGCCGGCGACCCTCCCGAGCATCCTCACTCCTCCTCTAGCATCCCCTAGCATGCCCAGCATCATAGGCCCGTGGACACCGCCGCAGCACCTTGCCGTCGGACTAGTTCCGGCGACGATTTTGGGGCAGCGTTGGTACCCTTGCGTTCACCGCGGCGAGCTGAGTCGAGTGGCGTGGTTAATTCGTCCGCGCGAACCCAGAATCGGCGGCGCCGTCGCCATTTGACCGCCGGCCAGAACGTTCCCTGGCCACGTAACCAATTTTGACTTGGTCAGCCCCATGTGGCAGCCAACGTGGCACTAACCCCACATGTCTGTCACCGCGGGTAGGCTTAGTCTGGGTACGTTTAGTATTTACAGTCGTTTATTAATTCCAGTAAAGTACTGCAACTTAAAATAAATTTAGAAAATCCAATTTAAGTCAGAAAAATATAAATAAGATATTAAAATTCTTATAAAAGAAAACTCTAGCCAATAAAAATATAAAATGGAATTTTTATTTTTAATACAAAATCAATTATTTTATACTTGTTAATTAAGCCTTTAATTTTAATTCCAAATTTAATTAAAATTCAATAATTAGGAAAACTTTCCAAATTAAATAAAAACCAGTAAATAAATAAAGAAAGCATTAAACTAATTTTCTTTATTAATTTGGTAAATCATTATTAGAGAGATTTAAACCCTAATTAACAATTCTCTTAATTATTAATTCATTAAAATTAATAAAATGCCAAATTCAATATTATTTTTATTCCCAAATTATTAATAACTTCAACTTTAAATTGAAGTTATTAATCATAGAATTATAGGGTAATTAGAAAACCCTAGTTCCATATGGTAGGAAAACAGGAATTCATCATTTCATGTGAAACCCTAAAACCCTAATTCAATTAGGAACCTTAGCTCCACTACTTCATATGAACCCTAAATTATTCCCACACATGAACCCTAAGTAACATGTGATCATGTTACTTCATTAGTAACCATAGATTCATATTTAGCAACTAAATGCTTGTTCAAATCCACATAACATATGGGAACCCTATCACTACTAATTAGCATCCCATGTGTTCATCTTAATCAAACCTAGTTCCTATCACAAGGATCTCATCCTTAATTAACCTTAACTAGCATCACACCATTGTGATGAACTCCAATAGCAACCATGCTAATATTGACATCATATCCTATACACACTAAACCCTATTAGTGTGAGATAATTATTAACATCCTATTTAGGAAATCACCATCCCTTACTTAGTGAATCCAATGGCTAATACAAGACAACCTCAACCTTAATTGCAATACTTCTTATTATTTAAGAAGTATGTTCTTCAAAAGTTATTCTTTTTAAGAAAATAAGGAATCATCACCAACCCTGCTTATAAGGACCTATAAACCCTAGCCAGCTATCACTAGCAAGATAAACCAACCTTGACAACAACCTGTATAATGAATTGCTTAGGATACCTAGGCTTATCTTAACCTTACAAGCCCTAGGTGTTGATGAATCCAACTTTGTTGGGATCCATCTAATATTTACTCCAGCTACTACCTGAAACCATAGTCAACCATAGAAACCCAACCTAATTACCATACTTGTTCTTTATCTAAGAACATGTTCTTCAAAAGTTATTCTTTTGAAATATATGATAATCAATCATTAACCATGCCATATAGTACTAAAACTGACCACTGTTCTTTACTTGATAACATTATGCCAATTGTTATTCTTTGTGTGCTCAATTGATTACTATGCTTTATTATCTACCTGTTGATAATACCAAGTAATCACACCTGAATAAGAACCTTGTATGTGAATCACTCTAAAAGTGCAACACACCCTAAACCAATCATTACAACTCACTGATCCTAAATCATCGGGGTTAGGTCACGCTTAGAGCGATTGCATCTCATACTTATGCATTATTGCATCCTTGTCAATCTTTTAAACATCGTCCTTACCGGACGATGATGCTATTTCAGAATTTGGAGTTATTACGTATCGAAGACCTTGTCTGCATAATCTTGCAGTCAAGAAAGGCAAGTTCATCACTTGCTCATGTCATTTGAGTATTTCTATCAAATTACTTGCAAAGTATTATGGTTATCACTATTGCATAAAAATCAAAACCACTACTTTCATAACTATGAATATGACTATGTGGTGGGCAATGGAACCATGGATTGTGTTGATATGGTGGAGGTTCCATTGCAAGGGTTATATCCATCTAGGATTATACAACAAATGTCGCCAGTGATTCTTGTGCCGTAATACCCGTGTTAACCATAAGATCCGGAGTGGGACGGAGTAGTCAAAAGTGTTTCCACCTCTCGTTCATCAACGGATGCGCTTTACCGTAGACACTTGTATCTGTCGGGGCAAGCGGTTGGGAAGCCTTAAGTCCCCACGGCATAGTCCGTAGACACTTGTCGCTCGAAGTGCAAGCGGTTGGCTGGGGAAGCCTTAAGTCCCCACGGTATTGCGGTCTATGATGGGTTGCAACTACCGGCAAAGGAGTTTGGTTCGATCCCAAACTGTCGTCGTGGTCGTGGTCCACCCGTGAGTGGGAATAATGGGACCGGCGAGGACCCAGGGTCGGGCATGCAACAAAGGGTGGGTGTTCGAGGTAGCGGAGGAACATGATTGGCTAGACCTTATACCGGGCCTCACACCATAGGAAGTGTGGACAAGCCTGCAGCTTGGTTGGCACCAAGGTTAAGATCTCTTATGGGTAAAGCAACACACCTCTGCAGAGTGTAAAGAACCGTGACTGTCACTCCCTGTTCCGGGATATGCGAACGCGGCCGGAAAGGAGCTCCATGAAGTTCTAGTAAACCGGTGAAGGCTGACGGACATAGTTCTTCTGAATAAAAGCAACCCTTTTGAAGAAATGATTATGAAAACCTGCATTGGTATTAGACTTTCTGGTCTAATGCTGTAGCTAGTGCATTAAACACCTCTTTCCTATAATGAACTTGTTGAGTACGCTCGTACTCATCCCACTCTTAAATCCCCTGCTTAGATATGGAGGCCACAAAGGAGGATCTACAGTACAACTCGAAGGCCGAGGAGTCAACAACTACTTCAAGAGACAGGACCCTGTCAGAGGAGTCAGATAGCACATCCAACAAGGAGAAAACCTAGCTTAGCCATAGAGGGGAACTAGTTTCTTAAACCTAGCTCCTATTTAGCTAGAATCTATTCATAGCCTTTGTAGCTAGTTAAATACTCTACAAGTAGAGTTCGTGTTAGGATTAGACAACGAGTCGTTCTTCTGGAGCTTATTTGCAGATTTACCTCAATGTAAAGTAGGAGGCTGTGATGATCTTTTGTAACGAGTCAGTGTTGTAATTCTATAGACATGCCTTGGACCCGCATATGTTTCTGTTGTACCACTCTAAGCGATATAATACTAGTGGAACGGTGTTTCATTGGTGTTATATCAGACTTGCATACTACACCATGCAGTGGTATGCCGGGTCACCACAATGCACATACATATCATGATGAGTAGTGTGAAATTCAATTGGGCATTACGACAAAGTACATAGACCGCTATCCAGCATGCATCTATGCCTAAAAAGTCCACCTTCAGGTTAGCATCCGCACCCCTTCCAGTATTAAGTTGCAAACAATAGACAATTACATTAAGTATGATGCGTAATGTAATCAACACAAATATCCTTAGACAAAGCATTGATGTTTTATCCCTAGTGGCAACAGCACATCCACAACCTTAGAACTTTCTGTCACTGTCCCAGATTAAATGGAGGCATGAACCCACTATCGAGCATAAATACTCCCTCTTGGAGTTACAAGTATCAACATGGCCAGAGCCTCTACTAGCAACGGAGAGCATGCAAGATCATAAACAACACATATATGATAGATTGATAATCAACATAACATAGTATTCCATATTAATCGGATCCCAACAAACGCAACATGTAGCATTACAAATAGATGATCTTGATCATGTTAGGCAGCTCACAAGATCGAACAATGATAGCACATGAGGAGAAGACAACCATCTAGCTACTGCTATGGACCCATAGTCCAGGGGTGAACTACTCACACATCAATCCGGAGGCGATCATGGTGATGAAGAGTCCTCCGGGAGATGATCCCCTCTCCGGCAGGGTGCCGGAGGCGATCTCCTGAATCCCCGAGATGGGATTGGCGGCGTCGGCGTCTCTGGAAGGTTTCGTATCGTGGCTCTCGGTGCTGGGGTTTTCGCGACGAAGGCTTTAAGTAGGCGGAAGGGTAGGGTTGGAGGCGTCACGAGGGGCCCACACACTAGGGAGGCGCGGGCCCCTCCTTGGCCGCGCCGCCTTAGCGTGTCGCCACCTCGTGGCCCCACTTCGTGGCCCCACTTCGTATCCTCTCCGGTCTTCTGGAAGCTTCGTGGAAAAATAAGACCCTGGGCGTTGATTTCGTCCAATTCCGAGAATATTTCCTTTGTAGGATTCTGAAACCAAAAATAGTGGAAAACAGCAACTGGGTCTTCGGCATCTCGTCAATAGGTTAGTGCCGGAAAATGCATAAATATGACATAAAGTGTGTATAAAACATGTGAATATCATCATAAAAGTAGCATGGAACATAAGAAATTATAGATACGTTTGAGACGTATCACATATCTATGTTCAACAAAATCTCTTCCAAGCAAAGACATAAAGCAAGACATCTAGTCCTGTTTCCTCAAATCCCCCACTCTCTCTTCACGTTGCTAGCTATGTTACTGCAGACTAGTTCCATGCATGGGAAGCCAAATACACCCAAATCTGAAATCAGTCACTAGTTAATTAGCTAAGTTTCTAGATCACGGACACACAGGCTCTACAAATAAGCAATTCACTAGTCCAAAACTTCCCAAATCCATCACATGTTATTTCTAGTGCCAGCTCTATTTCTGCACATGAATATACGCCCAAAAATAGAGTTGGTAGAAATACTCACCAGGCCAGATCAAGGGACGGTAGGAGGAGGGGACAAAGATCAATACGGACGCCGTCGGGCAGCCGGCAGCGGACGCAGGCACTCATACGGATTTGTAAATCAGCTCGGTGTGGTCATTGTGCCGCGGCCTCCATGGATTTCCGAATCAGCTCCGTGTGGTCGTCGTGCAGCGTGACAGCTTGGGCGACAACGTGATGTCCAGCGAGGGAGCAGCCGCAAGTTGGCGCGGCACAGCGGCGAGCGAGGGCGTGGTGGCAAGTGAGAGAGACCTGCGGACACAACATGAAGATGGTGGGGAACGATTAACTCAAGTGTTTGTCAGGAATTTCAGGAGGATGTTTTTTGCAAAAAGATAGAGCGTTAGTCATTTCCATCGTGGCATCACACGCGGCGGAACACACTACAGGCTCGGCGCTAATTTCATTCCGAATTACAACTTCTTGTACCACGGTTTCCTCTTTTACAACTTAGTATACTAATTTGCACATAAGCTGCAAGTTGTTCTACCCGGGATGCAATTAGCTCTTGTTGAAATTTACGATCTAGAAATATGCGAAGAGCCTATAAAGTGGGACGTAGGTAGTACTTTTTATTATTTGTGTCTAGGGCACCATATCCAAGTCAGGAACGATTCTTACTATCACCATGCGTGCGGAAGTAGGGTGACAAGACGGCTCAGAGACATCACGTCAAGGATGGTGGATCGGCGCACAAGCTCAACGATGGCTTGGCCAACTTTCCTCCCCATCCAGCGGTTACCACCTGTTAGGATAGGTGTACCAAAGAGCAAGCCAATAATCATACAAGCAGGATATAGGGGCTCGCATTACGCACCCCGGACCTGGGTAAAAACCGTGCGGGTCTTTGTGTTGTGTTGATCCAGTTTGTAGCGCCTTGCACCCACTTTCTAATAAAATAGGGGGTGGGGGCCCCTGGTGTACACATTCCGGTGCATGCGACAAAGGAAGTGGTAAGATGTTGAAGATAATTCTAAATATATTATGAACTACTCCATGATGTTGCAAAGGCCATTGCTAAACAAAAACGTCCCATGAGTCTCTCACATGTCCTTTTTTTGAACAAGGAAAGGCCCCAAAGGGCTACGAATCTGCATTAATCACCCACAGCGATGTTACAGATTACATCAGGGACCCCAACAAATAAAGATCTTACACAACAATCCTTAACCTTTACAAAAAAACCTAAATATATTTATGTAAAAACAATCATTTCCTTCACCGCTGGAGTCTAGAGGACCGCCGTCATGGCCTTCCTCCTCGATGCTGGGGACGGAACCACTTGCAGCCTAGAAGAAGAGAAGCGCCACCACCTATCCATTGAAAGAACTCCTCAAAGAGGTTGAGCAGACACCACAAAACATCGCCGGCGTCGAAGGGAGCCACCTATTTGCCATTAGAATTGGCCATCAATCATGGCCACCAAGAGAGTTCTCAAGACTGCAACAACTTCAGCATATCCCCACTGCCCTCCAACTCGCTCTCTAGCACCATTTCACACCCTTCTCTCGTTTGCACCACGCCGACATGGTAGAGATGATGCCGCCGATATGCAAAGTCGAGGCAGAATGCAGCTGAACCGGTGAACATTATTTAAGGAGATGTCGGTGGCGACCTACTTCCCCGTCTCTGGCTCCAGTCGATGGAGATCCTCGGTGAGAAGAGTAGCCACCGAAATGACCCAGATCTGGTCCAAGATCTCCAGAGCCCTACTCCTGAACAACGGCAAGCAGAAACCATCAACTAATATGTACATGCGAACCTCCGGCACCTCTCATCTGCCATCTCTGGCCGACTGAGCCATCGTGAATGGCTCGTGATTGGCCAGGTTCCTCTCTATCGACTCTCAAGGGGTGGGCGTAGAAACGGAGGACAAGAAAGGGAAAAGGTGTGATTAGACCGTCACTCTCGCATGTCTGAAATGTTATATTTTAGACAAAAACTTGTAAAACTCTTTGTTTTCTTATTACTACGTTCAGATGTTCTACTACCTCCATCCCAAAGCCTAAAGCTTATATTATTTTTAGAAAGTCAAACTATATTAAGTTTCACTAATTTTTGTACCAAAAACTATTAACATGCAAAACAAAAAATCAATATCATTAGATAGATAATAAAATATATTTTCATCTGTTATCTATAAAATATTATATTTTTTGATAGGTTCTTCTAAAAATTTGGTCAAACTTTACTTGGCTTGATTTAAAAAAACATATAAATCTTAAGCTTTGAGATGGAGGTACTCTCTCTGATCTCTTTTAATTGACTCAGATTTATTAGAACTTCATAATAAATTTGAGTCAATTAAATAGAACCGAAAGGAGTAGTATATATAAAGCCATTTGAGCTGTTTTTTTGAACGGTAAAGGCAGGCCCCAGAGGAGTTATATTCGAACACATGGTGGGTACACATTTACAAATAGACCCATTACATCACTTGCCCTATTGAACCTACTATTTGAAGATAAGGCCTCCTTTTTTTTGCCGAAAATACCCTGAAAGAAGAAAAGAAAACGTAATCAAGGACAACGGGCACTGCACCACCAGACGCCGGCGACCACCATGATTTTTGGCCAAGATCGAAGAGGAGGTTGCTCGCATGCTCTTCTCCGGCGAGAGGATCCAACCGCCCGCTACACCTAGGACGCCACCACTTGGCTTCTTGAGTGTGGCGAGCTCCGGCAATGGATCAAAATGGTCTTCACACCGGAGGTTGAGAACGGTCCGTCATTACGACCAAGGATTACGATGACGGGTGCCGTGTGTTCCGTGCAAGGGAAACTCCCAGGGTGCAGCCTCCGCATGGCCACCATATCAACACACACACGCTCCCATCCCTCACCACCAGGGCCGGCCGAGAGGAGCATCGAAGTTGATTGGCCTGCATTGCAGAAGAGGCAGAGACGCTTATTGAAGGTGGGCCTCGCAGCTGCGGAGATCTTCACCGTATCCCACCTCAGGAGCACAGGGAAGGACCCCAGCGACGATTGCCTAGCGCCGCATCAAAACGCCAGATAGAAGACGACCCCCAGCTGCCTCTAGATTCCGTTGAGCTAGCATCCGCCTCCCTCATCCCTTCGCCTCCATGGCTGGCCGGAGGAGGAAAATAGAACAGCAGAGCAACTTGAATCTTGAAGCAGTAGGAGCTAAAATGGACCTTGTTATCGGAGATCCCTGAGGTAGGGGAGCTCACCGTCTCCGGCCACCGGAGATCGATGAGGAAGAGCCCCTTGCTCAGGATGCACCGGATCTGGTCCAAGAGATCTCGTGCCCTACTCCAATCTACCGGCAAACTACCGAAAAAACTAAAACTAATCCTACCAGCTACTCCGACACCTTCCCTTTGCTCGCATGCTCTTCTCTGGCGAGAAGATCCAGCTGCCGACTACACCTAGGACGCCGGGGATACACCACTTGGCTTCCTGTGTGTAGCGAGCTCTGGCCACGGATCCAAAGGGCCTCCACACAGGAGGTTGAGAACGGCCTGCCATTATGGCCAAGGATCACGGCGACGACGATGGCCGATGCGTGTTCCGCGCAAGGAAAACTCCCAGGGTGCCACCTCCGCATGGCCACCAGATCAACACACACATGCTCCCATCCCTCGCCACCGGGGCCAGCCGAGAGGAGCAGTGAAGTTGATTGGCCTCCATTGTAGAAGAGGCAGAGACGCTTACAGCGAAGTTTATCTTCACCGTCTCCCACCTCAGGAGCAAAAGGAAGGACCCCATTTAGTAGAACTTCTACCCAAATATTTCATTTAGGTGACTTTATACATGGTTTAACCCCAATTTAGCCTCAGATAGGATAGATATAATACATCGATATGGAGTGACAAAATATGTAAATATTAGAGGGTTTATTGACTGTGTCTAAACTTTTTAAGTACATACTTTTCTATCATCGCTATTGTATTGATATTTTGTACCGTGAGTATCACGTAACAGCTTGCCCAATGTACACAACAAATACAAAACTAAAAGATAAAATGTGGAATACACTACTATTTTCTTGGCCAGCCGACCGCGACACTAACATAGCCGACGCACGTGGCACCCTCACCTCCCGCACATCGGGGAATCTTCATCAGGACGCAAATGGATGTGGAGCTACTGTTTGCGTCCGTGCGGTCGAAAAATGCGTCAGTATCAAGGTTCACCGGTCCGACTCATAGTAATTGGGTTGTCAATGGAGGAGCAAACGCGGTGCCTATTTGTGCCTCGGATGCGTGACGGTGGACATTGTGTTGTCACGCCGCATAAGCACTTGTTTTTCTCACGGGCCCGCCTAGCACCGACCTATAAGCATGTTTCGACGCATCGCCTCCGTGGTCGTCGCTTCGGCGGTCTTCGCTTCCGCGTCCGCGTCGCAGCCTTCGCCATCAATGCCGCCGGTTCCTCTTTTGCACGCGCACTGGCGGGCGATGGCTGGACTTTTGCATCGCCATCAATGGCATCATGTCCCGCGCGCGCCCCCGGCCTTTAAAAGGGGACCGACATAGTTCCTGCCATCGCCCACACCACCGACACCTCCACTCCCACCCTCACCTCCGCGCGTCACCGCATTGATGGTGCTCATTACAAGTAGTTGGGAAACCCCAAAAGGAAGGTAAGATGAGCACAACAACAAGTTTTCCCTCAGTAGGAAACCAAGGTTAATTCGACCAGTAGGAGAAAGGCGTGACTTCTGAAGGTGTTGCTAGCTGACTATTGGCAGGACGCACTACCGGCGTCAACAACAACGTGGAACCTGCACACAACAGAATCACAATACTTTGCCCCAACTCACAGTGTGGTTGTCAATCTCACTGGTTTTGCTCATAACAAAGAGTCAACCGTATGGTGTGGAAAGATGATGTTTGTTTGCAGTGGAATGAAAAGAGAACAGTGCTTGCAGTAAGTAAACAGAACAGGATGATTGTTCCAGTGCAAAATAAAGGTCCAGGATCCACAGTTCACTGGAGGTGTCTCTCCATAAAGATAAATAGCATGTTGGGTGGATAAATTACAGCTGGGCAATTGACAGAATAGAGACCATACATGACAAGATGATTACTGTGATATTCGTTTGGGCATTACAACATAATACATAGACCGTAATCCAACTGCATCTATGACTAATAATCCACCTTCAGGTTATCATCCGAACCCCTTCCAGTATTAAGTTGCAAGCAAAAGATTATCGCATTAAGAAATGTGTGTAAAATAAAAAATAGAGTTACCCTTCGATAAAACATTGTTGTTTTCTCCCTAGTAGCAACAACACATCTACAATCTTAGAAGTTATTGTCACTCTTCCATAAAACTAGAGGCATGAACCCACTATCGAGCATAAATACTTCCTCTTGGAGTCACAAGTATATACTTGGCCAAAGCATCTACTAGCAACGGAGAGCATGCAAGATCACAAATAACATATTACAAATATATAATCGATCTCAAACATAGTACTCAATATTTATCGGATCCCAGCAAACACAACATGTATCATTACATAAGGATGATCTTGATCATGATAGGCAGCTCACAAGATCTAAATATGAGGCACAAATTGGAGAAGAAAACCATCTAGCCACTATTATGGACTCATAGTCCAGAGATGAACTACTCACGCATCACTTCGAGGCGGGCATGGAGATGTAGAGGCCTCCGGTGATGATCTCCCCCTCCGTCAGGGTGCCGGGAATAGCTTCAGAACCCTCCTGAGATGGGTTCTGCAATGACTACCGCGATGGAACTTTTCGTGGATGGAGTCTCGAGTATCCAGGGTTTTCTCGAGATCGTGAATAAATATGCGGAAGGGCGAGGACGGTGGAGGCCAGGGTGGCCCACACCACCCCTTGGCGCGGCTAGGGCCTGGGCCGCGCCTAGGGTAGGTCTGGCCGCCCTGCTGCGCCTCTTCGGCTCTCCTTTGGATTCCGGCTTCGTTACGGCAAAATATTGACTTCGGCTTTTGTTTCGTCCAATTCCGAGAATATTTCATGTACAACTTTTCTGAAACCAAAAATAGCAGAAAACAGGGAACTGACACGTACTGTGGCATCTTGTCAATAGGTTAGTGCCGGAAAATGTATAAAAGTGCAACGAAGTGTAAGTAAAACATAGTGGAATTGGTGTAAAAGAAGCATGGAGCATCAAAAATTATAGATACGTTTGAGACGTATCACACATCCAAGGGAAGAAGAAGCACGACTCCAAGGCGTCCAAATCGGCATCAAGAAGGAGACGTGGTTGAACAGGGTGCCGCTCCCCATCTATATTGCGCGGGTGCTATGCCTGGTGGTGGCTGTCGGTTGTTCCTCTCCTGCTCATGGTGCTTTGTTGGTCGGAGCCGCGGGTGAGTGGAAGCGGGCTCCTCACCGTGTCGAAGAATAAGCTCAAGGTTAGGCCTCCATCCTTGGAGGTCCTCAGTGCTCCTCTTTCCGATTTTCTTCCAGATCACAGAGGCAGCGGAGTCAAGGAAGTGGAGGAGGGGAAGTTGAGGGTTTGGTCTACATCATCTTCATCCTGGCCCTAGAGCTCATCACCAACGGTTTAGCTGTCGGAGCAACGACACCCACCTACAGGCGGTTGATGGCTAGCCTCTGCCTTGCTATTGGATCATATCTTCTCCCTGGAGGGCAGTCGATTCAGGCTATGGTTTGTAACTAGCTCATCTCTATCCCCCGGGATGTTGTGTCAAACGAAGGCATATCTTCTTTGTTAAATTGGACTACGTGAGAAGGTGAGAGCGTCGTCTTCAGTTTTTTTGTCGCTCGGTTGGTGCTCAGTCGTCGTTCTTAGTGCAGACTGGGGAATAAAGAGGTTGGGCCGAGAAAAGGCTTGTTGCTTCTGGACCGCAAGTGAGAAAATAGACATGTCATACTGAAAGGACGAGATGTCTCCTAGAGGGGGGTGAATAGGCGTTTAAAAACTCTTACGGAATTGGCTTGTGAGAATGCGGAATGAAACTATCGTTTAGTTTACAAGCACAAACCCTCAATATGCTAGGCTCAACTAAGTGCAACAACAACAACTAGAGCTAAGCAAGATAGGCACAATATATATGAACAACAAGTGATAGCAAGATATAATAGATACTTCAAGCACGATGGATATCACAAGGAAAGTAAGCTCGGGTATAGAAATAACCGAGGCACGCGGAGACGAGGATGTATTCCCGTGTTCCCTTCCTTTGCAAGAAGGTACGTCACGTTTGGAGGGGTGGAGGTCCCACGAAGGATTCCCCAACGCCACGAAGGCTCACCCTATTCTCCGAGCCAAATCCATGAAGGATAATGGCCCTTTCATTATGGTTAGCTTTTCCTCCACTCCGGAGATGGCAAGCTCCAAGACCACTTCACAAGCTACACGAAGGAGAAGCCCGGGCCTCTTCACAATCTTCCTTGAAGAGATCACCGGAGCACCAACCGCCAAGCCAACTAGGAGGTCTCCCTCCAAGAGTAACAAGCTCACGGTCTCTCACTCGAACTAATCGTGGTGTAGAGCTCAACACTATGCAATGATGCAAAGCAAGAAACTAGAGGTGTTCAAATCCTTCACACTCAAATCCCACCCGACCAACAAATGCTAGGATGAGATTAGAGAGGATGAACAAAGAGGAAATCAACAAATGACTCCAAGATCTAGATCTAAAGAGTTCCCCTCACTTAGAGGAGAGATGGTTGGTGGGGATTGTAGATCTAGATCTCCTCTCTTAGATCCCTCAAGAATGAGCAAGAATCATGGGGGGGGGAACCAAGAGAGGGGGCAAGTTCTTCAACGTCAACAATGGAGGAGAGAGAGTGAGAGAACTTGTCCAACCCAAGGTGGAAGAAGGCCTATTTATAGGCTAGGGAGAAATATAACCGTTGGGTGAGTTTCATCTCAACACAGTCGAGGAGGCCGGTCAACCGGGCCTGGGGCCAGGCCGTCTGGTCCAGGTGCCGGTCAAACCGGGCCACAGGCCGGACCCGGCCGGTCCAAACCGGGTCTGTGACCGGGCCATGACTGGGACACTTATGTGTCTTACAGTACATGGCCTCGGTTGACACCAGTCCAGGGGCCGGTTTGAACCGGGCCATCCGGTGGGACAGTCACACCGGGAGAAACGGGCACAGGAAAACATGTTATAAAAAGCTGTGATAACTTTTGTGTCCGGACACCGATTGACATGAAACCAATTTTGTTGGAAAGATAACGACGAATAGAACCCCAAAAAATAGACTCCTCACAGGATATTTTTAGATGTTTTTAGAGAGGGAGTCTCCCACCGTCAAGAAACGGTGAAGACATCCTAACTCGAAAACGCAATAGAAGATGCATGCGGATTCCGTTTTCGATGAACTTGGGCTTGTTGTAAAGCTAGCAACAAGCTCAAGAACCTATCACAGAGAAACACCAAGAAGCAATAGGCATATGAAAAGTATGCAAAGGATTGAGCTCCCTAAGACGATGTGATCAAGTTACCCAACCGAAATCCCCTCTTGATAGTGTGGCTATGTATCCTATAACCCGGTCTCCCAACAACCACCTTGAGACCGGTAAAAAGGAAACCTAGCAAGGTCATACCTTTGCCTTGCGCCTCCCGCTTGATCTTGATGATAACTCTTCAAGCTCCACTCAAGCCGGAATGCCTCACTTGATCATTGTTGCTTCGTGAAGACTCACAAATGCTCCCCCATACACCATGATGGGAAAGCTCCATTGATGCACATCTTTACATTTCCATTATCACCAAATGGATGGCAAGCTTCAAGCATATGGTCCTCTTCAGATGCTCAACTTGAACTTGCCCAACTCAACCTTGATGACGATCACCACTTGACGTCATCCTCTCATGGGCTATATGAGATCTCACTTTTGATGCATGCCCATGGAAAGATACATAACCCACATAGACAACACAAGAGCACATATATGATGGGTTAGTTCATGAAGCATAATTGACAAGGCTTAACATACCACGTGACTTCACGTGGCACATTCTTCATGCTTCATGTGTTGACCAAACTTGAATCTATTCTTCACTCTTTGTATTGATCAACCTTGTATCTTCTCATGCTCTACCATACTATCTTGAGGTGTATAAAGAATTCTTCGTTTGTTTGCATACTCTAAATCTTAGTCAACCATAGCTCAGCTTATGAGACTATCATGACACCGACTTAGAGCCATAACTTGAATTCTTCACTTGGAATCAAGCTCTCAAGATCTTGATCATTCATTGCTTATCACATAAGCTAGAGCATGGCTAATATTGAGTTCCACATAAGAACTCTGTCTTCATTTCTTCTTATTTATCATATCACATATATATCTTCAAATCGATGATCTTGATGCCAATACACGAGGTATATATTTATCTTCATGGCATCCATACTTGAATCCAACACATGGAATACAAGTAGTACCTATGGAATATTCCTTCATGTAAACTCAATGAAAACATTAGTCCATAGGGGTTATGAAAGGATCGTATGCCGCACCTAGAGGGGGGGTGAATAGGTGCTAACCAATTTTTAGTTCTTTTTCAATTTAGGCTTGACACAAAAGGTAAATTCTCTAGATATGCAACTAAGTGAATTTACCTATATGACAAGGCTAACAACTAAGCAAGATATAGCTAAGCAATATAGGAGATAGAATAGGATAGAGGTAACCGAGAGTGGAGCACGCGATGACACGGAGATGATTCCCGTAGTTCCCTTCCTTTGCAAGAAGGTACGTCTACGTTTGGAGGAGTGTGGTTGCTACGAAAGACAAACCAACAGCCACGAAGGCTTCACTCAGATCTCCGGTGAGCAACGCCACGGGCCTAGCTCACTTCCACTAAGGGATTTCCTCAAAGGGCCTTTACAAGGTTCTTGGGGCACACATCCACAACCGAATTGGAGGCTCCCAAATCTGTTACAACACAACAATCAACAACAATACATCAACACAAATCAACTAGGGAACCAAATAGAAACACTAGCATGAGATCCCTCAAACAAGAGAGGGGGAAATGAGAATCGCTTCGGTGAGGATGTAGATCGGTGTCTTCTCCTTCGAATCTCCAAAGATCAAGAGAGCTTTGGTTGGGGAGGAAGGAGATCTTGCAAATCTTGTGTTTCTTGAGGTGGCTCTAATGGAGGTGGCTTGGCAGATTTCTTGTGCAATGATTGAGCAAGCATCCAAGGTAGAAGAAGGGGTATTTATACCCCCGAAATGAGCCGTTTGGGCGGATATTCCGGCCTAACTAAGGGCCGGATAATCCGCCCCCGGATAATCCGGCCTCGGGACAAAACCGTGACAAAATCCGGCCAAATGTCCGGCCCTATGCCAGAGTTGTTTTTCGTTCAGTCCTTAGCCAAATTCGAGGGGGCCGGATATTCCGGCCCTGGTACAGGGACAATATCCGGGCAAATGTCCGGCCCCTATCGCTGCTTTTCCTCAAAGACTTAGCCAAATTCGAGGGGCGGGATATTTCCAAATATCCGGCCGGATATTCCGGCCCTGTACAAAACCGGGACAATATCCGGCAAATGTCGCCCCTATATCGCTGCTTTTCCTCAAAGACTTAGCCAAAACGGGGGCCGGATATTTCCACAATATCCGGCCCGGATTATCCGGCCTGACCAACATTTTGCTGTTTTCTTTTGACAGACCGACCATATCCAACACACAAGAACATGTATCTATGTAATCCCTGTACCACTTAAACAAACATTAGTGTATCACATATATTGACATCAAACACACAAAATATAATGTGAGAGATGTTCTTTCAATCTCCCCCTTTTTGGTGTTTGATGACAATATACGGATTTGCAAGAGAATCACTATAGAGACAAGCATGATGGCAAAACATAGAGGCACTCCCCTACATGTGTGCATATAAGTAATTTGCATTTGAATACAAATACACAACACATAGGAGCGAGTGCCTCAACACAAGAGGTATCCAACATGAGCTCTAACAAGAGACTTAGACATATATGAAGTTGAGATAGGATGCTAGAAATCATACCCATGTGTAGATATATAATACGGAGATATAGCATCACACATAATGTGATATCCTTGATCTCAACAAATAGAAATCCGAAAACCATAACAATGTCTCACACCACATAGCACATAGTTTTGAACGGCACACAAACAAACCAAATAGTTCAAATCAGAGGGAACACAAGCAATATAAGAATGATAAACGCATATGCTTGTGCCCAAACCATGCAAATCCCCGAGAGTCCTAATAGAACACTTCTCTCCCTTTGGCATCGAGACGCCAAAAAGGGGACAAGCGCGATGCTACACGTCCCATGGGAATCACTCGGAGGCATCTTCATCATCGGGCTGGTGTGCCGCTTCCTCATCTTCATCTTCAGTGTCAGTTGCATCCGGAGAGCGGCGAGTGAGGTTGGACCTTTGAAGGCAATCATCAACATCACTCCATGGAACCTGTGCAGAATGTCATCCACTGTAACCTTGGTGAGCTGGAGGCTGAGGCGGGGGTCCTTGATCACCACTGAGCTTGGGTAGAATAACCGCCTGAGTATGCTTAATCTCAGAACGCTCACGGCTGGCCGCATAGTTCTCCTTATGGATCTCAATGTTCATGCAAAGGATGTGACGCTGAAACCAACTAAGCCGGCTTACTTGCTTCCTCGTAGCCGGAACGTCAGGATGGCGAGCAGGAGCAAAACCACTAGAACGAGCATCACCCATGAAAGAGTCAGGTGCAGGTACAGCAGAAGAGACTGGCTTAAGTTTGTAAGCCTTCTTGACACCGTGCTTCATCAAAGGGTACCCGCTCAAGTCTTCACCACCCAAAACCACAGAGTTGTTGATGAGAAGCTGGATGTAGGGAGCATAAGGTATGGTGGTCCGGGAGACCATGGCATCATGGATCTCATGGAAGATGAAGTCCATGACATCAACAGTGTAGTTTCGTTCCTCATTAACATCACGAGCACACTTAAAGCTGAGGTGCGTAAGGTCCACAAGGGCTCCCCGGAGAGCATCATTGTTACCACCACTTGGGCAAATGGTTGCCCGAAAGAACCGGAGCAACTGACTGTAGATGGGAAGCAGCCCCTTGGCATAACCAACTTTTCCCGCTGAGGTATAGAGATCCACAAGTGCATTCTTATCTGTCTTCTGTGGTCCATGAAGGCGACGACCCCCTTCGGCAGGAACTCCAAGAATACCGGCAAATCGGCGCAGAGTGGCACTACAGTGAGAGGAGCCAGTCATCCATTCCATAGTGCGTTCCTCATCTTTCTTGATTGCCAAAGTGGCAAAGAATTGCTTCACCAAATCTGGGCTATAGTCACATTGAATCTTCATGATATCAACCAAGCCCAACCTACCAGCTACCCAGATTGCATCTTCAAAGTGATTGTGGACAGCCAGAATGTCCACATCGATAGCTTGCATGGGTTTCAGATTCTTTATGGGCTCATAGATGTCCCTGTAGATGAAATCCTGCTCCATGCACCAGTATCTCCTGCCCTCAATCTCTTCATCCCTTGGGAGGTCTTCATACCAGTTCTTCATGCGGATAGCCGAATAAGAGATAGGGTCCATGGCCTTGTAGTTCTCCCTCACTTCCTTGTTCTTCCGCCTTGATGCGACGGACTTGCGAGGTGCATTGGGTGCAAACTCGTCACTTGATCGATCATGCCTAGAGCGTCTCCGACCACCCCGAGAAGCACCACCTGTGAGAAGCAAAGGCGGGTAGCAAAGAGAAGGTAATGCTCATAAGTCATGTAAGATACAGTAATATACTCTAGAAACATACTATAAGTCGGTACAAATCTAGACATGATAGATTGAAACAAAACTGCAGCGGCGATGAAGCTCCAGGCCGGATAATCCGGTGTCCCCGGGGCGGATAATCCGGCCTGGTCGGATAATCCGGTCGCGGGGCGGATAATCCGGCCCTCTTGCAGTTTTCCAATCAAAAACTTGTCTAAGACCAGATCGGCCTCATAGCATGCAAGAGGAGTACACTACACTTGATTTGGAACAACTAGACACCAATTCCACCAAGAAAATAGCACATATAAAACACAACATCTAGGGTTAGAGATTGTGAATCATACCCACATCCATTGTGGAAACCGCTTGGAGGAGAAGGTAGCTAGGGAGGAGAGGCACCCGATCCACCCAAAAACTCCGAGAGGAGCGGACGGAGCGTCTCCGGCGAGGAGGAGGAGTTCCGGCGACCTTGAGGGGAGAGAGAGGAGAGAGAGGCGCGTGGGGGCTGGTTCTGAACCGTTTGCCCCCGCGGCCTCGTCCTCAACCCCTTCAAGACCTGCCCAGGCTATCCGGGGTGCCAGGGGGCCGGATTATCCGGTTTTCTGGAATTTTCCAGAACACCGGAAATCCTGCCTATCTTTAGTTGGTTATTTGCCAAAACCCATATGTGATGCAATAATGTATCACGTCACATATAAGATGCAAATTACCAATAAGATGGGGCAACCTAGATCATCCGACCGAAAAACCTCAAACTCCAAGATTTTACCAAACATGACAAATGAGCAAGATGGAAATGGCTTATAGGAGAGAGTAGGCTTAGGTTTAGAAGATACAAACTGTTAATGGTACATGATCACTCAAGTTTGCAAGATATTAGAAAATAAGGCCAAACTAGAGTGATTTCCCATAAGAACATGGAGTTGTCAAATAAAAACGATAAGATCCAAATAACTCCAACTCTTCACAAAGAAGAGTGTGGTGGCCTAGGCCACCATATATGAGTGTTGTGGCATGGCACCGCGAAGATATATCTTGGGTCCAAGCCACTACTCATCATTGAAGCTCACATATCAACATATGATATAAAGAGAATGATTTCTTAATGTTGGCATTATGGGGGAGGGATAGCTCAATAATTTAAACCGCACTCCCCCTATTTCCATGCCCACATCTAAACCAAATAAAGTTTTGAGACGAAGGTGTGTTTGCAAGATGGTCAAGCTATACTCCTTGAATCAATGATATTTAGCTCATTCCTCAAATAAGTGAACCTTGCTTCATCAAGAGGCTTCGTGAATATATCGGCAAGTTGATCTTTGGTAGGAACATAGATAAGCTCAATATCACCACGGGCAACATGATCCCTAATGAAATGATTCCGGATCTCAATATGCTTCGTTCTTGAATGTTGCACCGGATTATAGGCAATCTTGATAGCACTTTCATTGTCACATAATAGAGGCACTTTGTCACAAATGACACCGTATTCCTTTAAAGTTTGCCTCATCCATAACAATTGAGTGCATCCACTTGCGGCGGCAACATATTCGGCTTCGGCGGTGGAGAGAGATATACAATTTTGCTTCTTAGATGACCAACACACCAAGGACCTACCAAGAAATTGGCAAGCCCCGGAGGTTGATTTCCTATCATCCTTGTCTCCCGCCCAATCCGCATCGGTGTATCCATTGAGAATAAAACTTGAGCCTTTGGGGTACCAAATACCATATCTTGGGGTATCAACTAAATATCGAAAGATTCTCTTGAGAGCTATCATGTGGCTCTTCTTAGGAGAAGCTTGATACCTTGCACACACACCAACACTCAATACTATGTCCGGTCTAGATGCACAAAGGTAAAGCAAGGATCCAATCATGGAGCGATATACCTTTTGATCCACCTCTTTACCATTGGGATCAAGTGCAAGATGACATTTGGTAACCATAGGAGTGGCAACACCTTTCATCTCGGTCATCTTGAACCTCTTGAGCATGTCTTGGAGATATTTTGCTTGGTTGATGAAGGTTCCTCCTCTCAATTGCTTGATCTCAAAACCAAGGAAGAACTTCATCTCTCCCATAATAGACATCTCAAACCTATCGGTCATAAGCTTTGAAAATTCATCATTGAAAGCTTTGTTAGTAGAGCCAAAGATAATATCATCAACATATAATTGGCAAACGAAAAGCTCCCCATTGACCCTCTTAGTAAAAAGAGTGGGATCGATTAGCCCAACATCAAACCCACGGTCTACCAATAATTCCTTAAGGTGCTCATACCAAGCTCTAGGAGCTTGTTTGAGACCATAAAGAGCTTTATCGAGCTTGTAGACATGGTTAGGGAAGTTGAGATCCTCGAACCCCGGGGTTGCTTAACATAAACCTCTTCATGCAAAGGACCATTAAGAAATGCACTTTTCACATCCATTTGTTGTAACTTAAAGTTATGATGCGATGCATAAGCAAGAAGGATACGGATGGACTCAAGGCGAGCCACGGGAGCATAGGTTTCTCCAAAGTCAATTCCCTCAACTTGAGAGAACCCTTGAGCCACCAATCTTGCCTTGTTCCTCACAACATTTCCAAACTCATCTTGCTTGTTCTTGAATATCCATTTAGTGCCAATAACATTGCGGCACCCCTTTGGCTTCTCTACTAAGGTCCACACTTTGTTGCGCTTGAAGTTGTTGAGTTCTTCATGCATAGCTTCCAACCAATCCGAATCTTCAAGGGCTTCAAATACTTTCTTGGGTTCCACTAAGGAGATATAAGCATGATGATTGCTAAAGTTAGCCAATTGCCTTCTTGTGGAAACCTTCGCCCTTATATCACCAAGAACCTTATCATGAGTGTGATCACGAAGCTCAAGGTTCCTTTCTCTTCTTGCTAGACGACGGGCCTCGATCTCCTCCTTGGTTCTTCTTGGCCTTGGAGGTATCACTTGATCAACTTGATCTTTTGGGTCCCCGTCTTGACCTTCAACTTGAGCAACTACAATTTCTTGTGGGTGCTCAACATCATGTGCTTGATCTTGGACATCATTTGGTGCGGAGCAAATATCCAATGGATACTCGCTGGAACCATCATGAATACTTGGTTGATCTTGACCTTGATCTTGTCCTTCATCTTGTCCTTGATCTTGCCCTTGATCTTGTCCTTGATCTTGCACACTAGAGGGAGGGTTTTGTTCTTGTTCTTGGGTTGGTGCATCATTTGCTTCACTTGATGGGGTTTGTTGATGTTGAGAAGATGAGGGCTCCACCGTGGTAGAGCATAGTCCTTCCCGAGACGCCACACCGTGTCCCTCAATGGGGCGGAAAAATCCCACACCCATTCTTACTATGGCATCTTGAGGTATTTCATCACCTGCACATACATCAACTTGCCCCACTTGGGAGCCATCATTTTCTTCGAACTTCACACTACAAGATTCAATGATAATCCCGGAGGCTATATCAAAGATTCTATAAGTGTGAGACTCGGCACCGTAACCAACAAATATACCCTCCAAAGCTTTAGGAGCGAATTTAGATAAACGAACCCCTTTGATTTTCTAGAAACACTTACACCCGAACACCTTGAAGTATGAGATATTAGGCTTGTTCCCGGTGAGTATTTCATATGGAGTCTTGTTCAAGCCCTTGCGGAGATAGAGCCGGTTGGAGGAGTGACAAGCGGTGGAGATGGCTTCGGCCCAAAAGTTATAGCGGGATTTATACTCCGCCATCATAGACCTTGCCATATCCATAAGAATCCGGTTCTTCCTCTCCGCAACACCATTTTGTTGAGGGGTGTAAGCAGTGGAATATTGATGACGAATCCCCTCATCACTAAGAAAATCATTGAGTGTGTAGTTCTTGAACTCGGAGCCGTTGTCACTTCTTATTGCCATAATAAGGAAGTTGTGTTGGCGTTGCACCTCAGTAGCAAAGTCAATGAATATTTGTTGAGTCTCATCTTTCGTCTTTAGAAAGTAGACCCAAGTGTATCTTGAGTAGTCATCGACAATCACCAAGCAATGTTTCTTCGCACCAAGATGAGTAACGGGACCAAAGAGATCCACATGAAGGAGCTCCAAGATCCTCTTGGAAGAGATGATGGTCTTGCTTGGGTGCGGAGAGTCATGCATTTTGCCTTCAACACAAGCCCTACAAACACGATCTTTGGCAAAAGACACATTTTCCATTAGTCCCATAATATGGTTCCCCTTGTGAAGACTTTGCAAAGTTCTCATGTTGACATGGGCTAGGTGGTGATGCCACAACCAACCCACGTCCGCCTTTCCGAATAGGCACATCGCACTTGTCGTGGTGGTCCCCGAAAAGTCCACCACATACAAGTTATGTTCGCGATACCCAACGAATGCGACTTTTAGAGTCTTGCTCCACAAGAGGACCACAATATCATTATCAATAAAGACGGCGAAACCCATCTTGCCAAGGGCGGAAACGGAAAGCAAATTGTAACCAAGGGTTTTGACAAGCATGACATCCACAAGAGTAATGTTGTGTGCAACCACAACCTTGCCAAAACCCAATACCTCGGATGTATAATTATCGCCAAAGGAGACGGTGATATGATTTATGTTGGGCCTCAACTCCTTGACGAGGTTCTTGCCGCCGGTCATATGACTTGTACATCCACTATCAAGTACCCATTTTGAACCTCCGGCGGCATAGTCCTACATGAGATCAATTCTTGGATTTAGGTACCCATTTTTCAATGGGTCCTCTTTTGTTAGCAACAAGGGTCTTTGGGACCCAAATAGACCAAGCAACATAACCATCATATGGACCAACATATTTAGCATAAACATCACTATAATAATCTTTAAAGAGAACGTAGTGAGGGTTATCTATTCCCGCACCATCATCATTAATGGTTTTGCCCTTTCGGGTTTCACCATTAGCTTTCTCATGTGCGGGTTTAGCCTTTTTCTTATTGGCATTCTTAGCCTTGGTATTAAAACCAAGTCCCTCCTTCCCATTGTTTGACCTTTGCTTACTCAAAAGATCATCCAAGGAAAGTTTACTTTGGGTAGAGGAGGCCTTAGCAAGTTCATCTTTCAACCTAGCATTTTCCTCAATAATATTTGCATGTTCACATGAAGGAGTAGAGGTACTAGGTATGTCATATGAAGCAAGCCTAATTTGAAGTTGCTCATAAGACTCGGAGAGGAGAGAGTATTCACTCTTCAAGGCTTTGTGAGCCTTGTCTAGTTCATCTAGATCCTTCACAAGTTTCTCATGATCAACACCAAATTTGGCCTTTTCCTTTATAAGCACTTTAGTCTTAGCTCTAGCAAGATCTCTAGCTTTAGTGAGCTTGTTAAGTTTATCTTGAGGTTCTTCAAGATTTTCTAGCTTCTCTTCAAGAGATGCTATAGTTTCTTGACATTCCTCAAGAGCATTTTTAAGAGCATGTATTTCTAGAGAGTCTTCTCTCTCTATTTGGCACTTTTTCTCAAGAGTATCATTTAGTTGAGCCATACGAACCATGAGACTTGAAACATGCTTCTTAGTGTTACCTTGTAGGTTACTAATGAAATCATCAAACTCTAGCATTTCTTGTTTCACTTTTAGACTAGCGGGGTCAACCCCTAGATCATTAGAAATGTTAGGCATAGAGGGGTTAGGAGATGATACCTCGGAAGATTTAGCCATGAGGCAACTTTCTTCCTCCACATGAATGACTTCATTGGGAGATTCACTTGTTGATGAAGAGTTAGTAGAGAGGGAGGCAAGGGCAACCAATCCATTTGAGGTTGCATCTTCTTCATCATCAACATCTTCATCTCCGGAGGTATACTCTTCTTGAGTTGATAGCACAATAGATGTGTCCAAGGTGGACCTTGCCATGAAGCAATGTGCATTCTTGCGTTGAGGGTTCTCATTGGGTGAATCAAAGAGAGAGGAAGAGGGAATGTTGGTGGTGACAATGGCGGCCACTTCTCTTGAGCTTTCCTCTTCATCATCACTAGCACTTGCAATCTCATCGGAAGAGTATTCTTCATTAGCAACTAGCACAATCCTTGAGGGCCTCTTGCCCTTCTTGTTCTTGTTATAGAATTTCTTGTTGGGGGGCTTTGAATATTTGCCCTTTGAGTCTTTGCTCTTGTCCTTGGGGATGAGCCTTCCACCATGAGTCTCCCTATTCTCATAGGGACATTCGACAATGAAATGGCGCTTGTCATTGCAATTGTAGCAAGATCTTGTTCTTGGGCCCGAGCTTGAGGGACCCCTTGAGTTGTTTCTCTTGATGTTGTCCTCCTTGGCCTTGGAAGGATCAATCCAAAAGGTGTTTGCATGGAATGCCATGTGGTCATGGTAGTGGTGTTCCAAGTCTTCCGGATAGGTCATGCTCCAAGATGCCCTATAAGATTCTTGAGGAATCACTTCTTGCACGGGGTCAACCACCAAGGCAAGGTTGGACCCTTTTGTCATCCCAATGGCACGATTGCGGGAATCATGAGAGTTTTGCTCAAGCACCTTGAGAGCTTGTATCTCGTGCACGGCTTGTTGAGAGGTGAGAGAGGCATAGCATTCTCTTCCGACAAGAGTCTTGACATCAATAGGCTCGAACGGCATCATGCACTCAATGTACTTCTCCTTGATCCAAGAGTCATTAATGTGAGTGGCTCCAACAATCCGGAAGGCGTCGGCAACGGTGAGGAGTCTTCCATACATGTCTTCATGATCTTCATCCGGAAGCCTCATGAATCCTTCGGCTTTATTTCGAAGAGCATTATACTTGTTCCTTCTTGTGCTCTCACTTCCAATGCAACTCGTGGCCAAAGCATCCCAAGCCTCCTTGGCGGTGGTGAAATGCCGAACACGAGACAACTCCTTTGTCCCCACAGCAGTTTGAATCATGTGCAAGGCGGTGTTGTTGAGTTGACTATCAACCGCTTCTCTTCTAGTCAACTTCTTGGGGTTGTAAGGATTGAAGCCTTCCTCGATGATTCTCCAAAGTTCATTGGAGGCACTGCGAACATGAGAGCTAAACTCAAATTGCCAAGTATCGTAATCATTAACGGAAAACTTAGGTGGGTCACCCCGGATGTTTATATGAGGATGGGGAACCGGTATATCGGGTGATTGGAAAGGTGGATGTACTCGATTGTAGCTCTCACTTCCACTAGTTCCCTTGGGAGATGCAATGGGGGGTTTGATAGTGTTTAAGTTATCACCATCCATGGGTGTGGTAGCGGAAGGTAATACCGAAGTATCACCCTCTACAACCGCATCCGTGATATTAACCTCTATGGTGGGAGCCACGGGACGGGGAGGAGCCAAAAGCTCGGAAATCATTTTTCTCATGCTTTCCATTTGAGCATCCATGGATGACTTCAACGAATTGATATCCTCCATGGTGACCGGCCTAGTCTCCCCTCCCGACGGTCCATCGTCCGGCATACTCTTAGGCGGTTAAGCCCGAAAGAGCTGAGGCTCTGATACCAATTGAAAGGATCGTATGCCGCACCTAGAGGGGGTGAATAGGTGCTAACCAATTTTTAGTTCTTTTTCAATTTAGGCTTGACACAAAGGTAAATTATCTAGATATGCAACTAAGTGAATTTACCTATATGACAAGGCTAACAACTAAGCAAGATATAGCTAAGCAATATAGGAGATAGAATAGGATAGAGGTAACCGAGAGTGGAGCACGCGATGACACGGAGATGATTCCCGTAGTTCCCTTCCTTTGCAAGAAGGTACGTCTACGTTTGGAGGAGTGTGGTTGCTACGAAAGCCAAACCAAGGCTTCACTCAGATCTCCGGTGAGCAACGCCACGAAGGCCTAGCTCACTTCCACTAAGGGATTTCCTCGAGGCGGAAACCGGGCCTTTACAAGGTTCTTGGGGCACACATCCACAACCGAATTGGAGGCTCCCAAATCTGTTAAAACACAACAATCAACAACAATACATCAACACAAATCAACTAGGGAACCAAATAGGAACACTAGCATGAGATCTCTCAAACAAGAGAGGGGGAAATGAGAATCGCTTCGGTGAGGATGTAGATCGGTGTCTTCTCCTTCGAATCTCCAAAGATCAAGAGCTTTGGTTGGGGGAGGAAGGAGATCTTGCAAATCTTGTGTTTCTTGAGGTGGCTCTAATGGAGGTGGCTTGGCAGATTTCTTGTGCAATGATTGAGCAAGCATCCAAGGTAGAAGAAGGGGGTATTTATATCCCCCGAAAATGAGCCGTTGCAGCTTCCGGGGGGCCGGATATTCCGGCCTAAGTAAGGGCCGGATAATCCCCCCTTCGGGACAAAACCGTGACAAAATCCGGCCAAATGTCCGGCCCCATGCCAGACTTGTTTTTCTTCAGGTCCTTAGCCAAATTCGAGGGGGCCGGATATTTCCAAAATATCCGGCCCGGATATTCCGGCCCTAGTACAAAACCGGGACGATATCCGGGCAAATGTCCGGCCCCTATACTGCGCTGCTTTTCCTCAAAGACTTAGCCAAATTCGAGGGGCCGGATATTTCCAAAATATCCGGCCCGGATATTCCGGCCCTGGTACAAAACCGGGACAATATCCGGAAATGTCTGGCCCCTATACTGCGCTGCTTTTCCTCAAAGACTTAGCCAAAAACTGGGGGCCGGATATTTCCACAATATTCGGCCCGGATTATCCGGCCTGACCAACATTTTGCTGTTTTCTTTTGACAGACCGACCATATCCAACACACAAGAACATGTATCTATGTAATCCCTGTACCACTTAAACAAACATTAGTGTATCACATATATTGACATCAAACACACAAAACATAATGTGAGAGATGTTCTTTCAGGTTATCATTAATTACCAAAACCACACATAGGGGCAATATACTCTTACACATACCTAATTAGTCCCTCTTGGCCAGAATGAGCTAGTTGGCATAAAGCTTGCTAGAAACCCTGGTTTGTTTACATACCACAAGTATACTAATATTTTTTATTGATACAATTATAGCATGGCATAAAACTTATTATGAACTATTGATATATGATCAAGATATACAGAGCCTACGCACATCCCTAGATCATCCATTTGACTAATATAATACGTCTAAATTATACATCATAAAATTATACCATTAGAAACTAGAACATCCAAACTTTCTAATGATATATATTTTATAAGATATTTGTTTTATGTTGTTCAAATTTACGATCTAGAAATGAGCGAAGAGCCTATAAACTGGGACAGAGGTAGTACTCTTTATCTATAATCTTCTCTTTCTTAATAGATGGCCCCATTTTGCTGGTCTCACGGCAAGCCACATCACCTCATTAAGAATCTTCACCTTCCCCTCATTGTTCCTAGCCGTAGGCAACGTTTTTCTGTACCCAGACCGACACGGCACGAGCAAAACGACATCAGGAGGAAGAAGATCGAGGGCTGCCTCCATCAGGTGCGTGTGCGCCGCTGTATACATTCTGGCACGTACCAATTGTTCGTACGTGGGCCAGTAAACCAATGTGGCTCGAAGTCCAATTGTGGGCGCGTGGAATCGTGTCGAGGGCTCGAGGCAAGCTAGCGTTCGGTTCCTCCTGGAAAACAAATGCAATCACTGTTTCTGAAAAAAAAACTTTTGTTGTTCGTATTCCTGGTGGTGATTCACCGGCACAAACTCCTCCGCCTATGTCCGTCTCCTCGCCATGAATGTTCCCGCCGCCAACTCATCGAGGCACCCGCTCACAAATACTCATGAAACTGCCTCATGAATCTCAGCATTCAACGAGTAGAAACTGTTCCACTGAAGTGATCTGATGCCCGCAGCCTCCATGTTAATAGACCATGCCAGCCTCCTCGCGCACCACCTCTAGCAGCGGTATCCACGCTGGTACCGCTCCCCATTTTAATCCCCGTTTCTCCTTTTCAATTCCTTAACACATCTTTCCAATCCAGCAGGTTGCAATTCGGATCCAATTTTGCTCAATGTTTTGCCATCCACCCAATTTGATTGGAATCTGCCTGCTGCAAGCTCAAGCCTCTCAGTTTCTTTGGATTTATTGGATTTTATGTCTGCTCGCTGGTGCTAGGAGAAAGCGGCCTTCAGTCCCCCTCCTCGTGATGATTGACCACGGTCAGGTTTCTAGACTCTTACCTGTGTTTGTTTTTGTTTTTCAGGTATGCATGGGCTACAGATATCTCTACTACTTAAAAAGTCTAAACTGTTTCCGTATTCTGCCAATACGTTTGGTCGTCCTGGCTGTACTACCCCTTCGTCCGCGTCGTCGTGCTTCGTCCATCGCCTCATCCCTTATGGAGTTATGGGCCTGGCCCAATTTCATTATCTCTGTTATGTTTTTGTCTCTCCCCAACCAGCGAGGATCCCGCGATTCTACGTCTCTCTCTCGCGCGAACTAGGGTTGGGCGCCGCCGCTCTCTTCCTGGTCGACGGCGAGCTCCCACGTCTATGCTGGCCGTCCCCATCCGCGGATCCCGACCATCTTCTTCCGCCCTCTCCCTCTGTAGTAACGACCTCTCCCTCCACGGGAGCTCGACCAAGACAACTGACCGCCGCAAGAGGTCGACCACGACGACCGGCCGCCGCAGGAGCACGACCACCACCACGAACGGCTGAGGAGCTGTTCCACGACGACCAGGAGTTTTCTCCCCGGCCTTGGCTGCTGCTCCACCGCTTTTCCACAACCACCGCCACTGCACTCCCCGGACTCCCGTGCCGGACGCCTCCACTGCTGCCTCAACCTCAGGGCCTGGATGCACTGCGGCTCCCCTTCGTTTCTCCTGTTTTTATTTTGTAATTTGTCGAATTTCATCTTGGCTAATAGATCTGGTAGGTTTCCAATAGATACAGAAGCATGTGCATGATGTATGAGAAGGATGGTGACGCGAAGGGAGCTGTCAGGGAAGCAACGAGCGGTGGCTTTCAGGAGATGTGATTAGTATCTGCAAAGCAATGGAGGTCACTCTCAACTTCATTTCTCATGTTATGTAGATGCGGATCATCCTCATGGATAACATCAAGTTAGCTGCCAACCCTGAATTCGTCTGCTCTAAGCGGATCAACTATATATTGCATATGTTTTGTCTGTCATTCTATGTTGGCCAACATATTATTTGGCGATTCCCATGCAGAGGATTTGGGTGTTGCATGTTTTTTTATCTCTACAACTCTAAATTTCAGATTATCGGCATGGCATATAATTTTGTCTTTCAAGATTCGGAAAAAGGTATGATGCCTGAACTTTGAATAATTCCATATACATTTGGCATTTAGACTATAACAACTTCACCAGTTTAGCTTGAACCATATCCAACGGATGCACTTAAAAGTTTAGCTTAACACACGGTTTACCAGTTTCATGTTTACAATAATTCATCGACAATTTTTATATTTATCTCAAACAAGCATTTTGATTAATATTTATACCAGTGTATATGCATACTGCTTTTCATTTGCTGCAGTCCTGGAATGATGAAGATGTCAACAATTTTAAAAGAGACGACAAGATTGGAAGGTGAGAATTGCTTCAATATTGTCATTAGCAACAACAGATGCAATTTTTCTTGCTGGTACTTTTCTTGCATAATTCTCATCCTTAAGCACCCCATGTCCCTTCCTTCAGCCACATGGGCAACCAGTCATCGGCTACTGCTGCACTAAGTTGTTGCTGGTCAAGACATCCAGATATTGTGTGAGCAGGATATATGGTGGTAAAGATTGTGGTCATGAGTCCTTGATATGGTCACTCTACTCTTATGCCATTATTATCCAATGATAAGTAGATTTTCTGTTTCAGCACTATTCTCTGCTACATACCAATGTTCAATTTGTTATTTAATATTATCTAATCCTCCATGCTTGTCTTGTGGTTCATCACCGAGTTATCATTTTTAGTTCTGTATCAAGTAGGTACTGCGAACTAATAATGATATATTTGAGAAGGGGAACGGAGATGCTCAAGAATGTGTCCGAGTTCGAGAAGCTGCGAAGATGGTGTACAACTACTACGCCTCCGGCGCAGAGGATCAGTGGACGCTCAGTGAGAACTGGGAGGCTTTCTCTAGAATCCTATAAGCTACGTATACTCCAACCCTATAAAGTAGCAGGTTTTAGGCTTTCAACTCTATCATACTCTATTTTATTTAGCATCAGAAGCTTAAAACTCCAGGAAAAGAAATGCAATAGATGAGTTTCAGGGTTGAAGTTTCGCGAGGATGAAATTCGTTTTGGGGTGTAGCAACAAGTGTCATGTTGTTTAATTTTTATTTTATTTAAGAATTGTTGGATAAAACCAGATGGCAGTCTTGACAGGCTGGGCATAAGTTGATTGGTTTGCTTTTGATTAGTACAATAGAGTAGATGACAATGGTAGCTAAAACGAACAAATAACATTGAGTAGTGTAGAGTGAATTAATCATTAAGGAGAATAGGGGCATGTTGATCTTTAAAAAGGACCACTTAGAAGAAGCACCAATCAATCCCAAAATATCAATTTGGTTCTCCATTTTGGTCCTCAAAATTCTGAAATTATAAACAGTGCATGGCTATTGTTTGTAGGATTGCGTATGTGGGCAGCATGCTGATGACAGGCCCTCCAACAGAAGAACGGTTCTTCTATGGAGTGTGGCTCAGTCCCAACAATCAGGAAGGGAAAAGTGACAATGGATATTGCGGGCCTAGCAGGTTAGTTCTGTCTATGTACAAGCAAAGTCATCCAAGTCATGTTCATTCTGTGTACAACTGCATCTTTAACACAGATCACATAAAATAGGTTCAAAAATCACATAAGGAATTGAATTGTATTTCTAATTTAGGTGGAATGTCGTATATTTAGCTGCTTTTCTCATGGTTCAAAAGGCGAGTTCAGTAACTGGTTGCATGTAATATATCTTTGAGTGAAGATAGTACCTGCATAGAGAGTACTTGTGCGTATATGCCATGCCAAATCATTTGCGTATTTTGCATAGTAATAAAGTGAGTTACACATCTTGCTTCTTGTCAATGCATTTTAATTTCATGTATCTGTTGGGATATGAATCTCCACTAAAAAATAAAATTGCATGTATAAGTTCTCACTTACTCTCGTGCGAGGCTTCATTGGTACTTTCAGAAAACATCATGCCAACACTGCAGTGGTGGATAAGTAATTAATTACATGTAGCATTGCATTTGCTTTCTGATTTTTTGTTACCCTGGTGGCAGCAAGGTACCACTTCGTCCCTGTTATGGAAATCATAAAATGAAATTCGTCATATAGTCACCCTTAAGTAAGAAATATTTCTATGACGTCGGTCCGAGACAAAGCACGTCTCCCTCGTGAGAAGAGCTTGTCTCTCTGTTACCAGAATAAATCGTCAACATGTCATGAGAAATGATGTATTTAAGGATAGGAAATGAACCATTATATCAGAATTCTACTACTGATCTAACACTGCGTTCTGTTCTGAATGTTTTTTAGACATGCAAATGTAGGACTCGACATGCACATCTTCAGCATGGGTGAACCATGGAGGTGCAGGAAGCCAGTCCGAACAATCTGCTGCAACACATGCGGGTAATTGTTCTGGTCATCTGATAGTCCATTTCTGAACACCAGAGCCGCTACCAACACACCATGACCATAACTGCAAACTTACTTAGGTGGCAGCTCATTCATGTTAACTCCAAACTTGAGCAACATGAGCATGGATTCTCTCTTTAAGAAGCTCCATCTCCGAGGTTAGTTCTCACCGATGTTCGCCTGAGGAACAATTTTAACATTGTCATTTGTTGCCAGGCGCAGGAAGAGGTGTTCATATGCACACAGACCCTCTCCTGTAATTTAAACAACCAACAGGAATCTTTTCTCCGTATAGGAAATCAATGACCAGTTCTTTTATCTCCCATTTCTCTCTTTGATAATTTTCAAGTTTGCATTGTCCGGTTATTAAAAATCTAATGTCAAATATACATCATCCTGAAACTTCAGGATAGAACCGTGTGGCTGAATGCTAATTTGACTTCAGATATGTGTTATATTTATGTCCTGCATTCGTGCTTGATGTGTCTTGACCTTGTCATTGCCTAATGTAGGTTAGAATTATTTGCAAAGTTTGACCTGATATCGTTTATCCATTAGCTAAAATGATGCCTCATTTCTGGCATTTGTATCGCCTTGCAACTTTGCAGAGTAGTATTGGAGGAATAGAGAATGCTTTGATATAGCATTAGTCATTTGTTCTTTTCGCTTTGTAGGAACAAATTACAACTGGTTTGGCCATGCTGCTAAAAATGAATGTCCTTCTACCGCTGATCTTGCACCATGCTAAAAACTGGTTTGGTCATGCTGCAAATATTCTAACTGGATTCGAAAAGAAACCAATCCCTTTCAATTTGATTTCTCCTCAGACTACTTGGTCTGCAGTCTAGCAACGGTTCTACCCAATAGAAGGCATGTTCATATTGGAACCGTGTGTATAGATTTTTTTAATATTAATTGGAATCATGGTGCAGAAGTTACAACACGATGAGATTTGGTTTGATGGTAAAAGAAATCTCTTACCGTAACAAAACCCAGCTAGCCTCAATTCTTCGTCCCTGAATCTCGCTTGTCTTGCCCGAGTGATATCAGCGCCTTGTCCGGAATGGGGCACGGCGATGGAGAAGACAACGCCAACCTCTCCTCCGACGACTCTGTCAGGCGACGCCGTCTGGTGTGAAGAAGATGACGAGGTCCGCAACTCCTCCCATTCCCCGGTAGATTCTGATTTATTATATTTATTATCACGTATCTTCTTGTGATTGGATCGTTGATGGTTCTGAGAGATCCCAATGCCGTGTATTGCTGCTGCAGGGTTCCCTATCAAGCAACGCTCTATGGAGGCTCTGAGAGATCCCAATGCCATGTCATGTAAGAAACCACTTTTGCTTCTGCCGACGAATATGGATTTTGAAGTATATTGGAAGTTTTAATTCAACTTATTTCTTTTTGTAATCCATAGTTAAGAGGAAAATTCAAATAAACACTTTTTTTTACCTTAGAAGTAGTACATCTCTTTGATTATTAAAATCGTCCGACATGGTTTTCAGGTTCACATGGTCGGACATCCATCCACGAGGAGTGGCATTAAGCCTGAAGAGCGCATAAATGTTGTGGTCTGGCAATGAGTGCGGAAGAAAAAGGACAGGCAGGAGGAAGGCAAGAAGAGGATTAGGTGGTTTTGTGGCTAATTGATGTAATGTGCCAAGACCAGGGCGGTGGCACACGATGGGTTGTCTGGACGTTCTGGAGTATTCAAATCGGGACAGAACATACTCTCCACCATCCATAGATGCACCGGAGAGCAGTCAATACACATATCGAATGGTGCATAAATTTTGGAGATGTATATACTACTTAACACTGTAGTACTAAGAATTAATCTCCTCTTATTTGAGATGATTGTCTGTGTAGTAGGAAGTAAGCTTTTGAGGTCAATGCCTTTGCGAATACGCACTTGGTGCCATGCTATTTTGTAATGGAGTGCTCTGTACTCATGTCCCTGGTAAAATCTGAACCAACAACATGTGTTGTCCAATTGTCGTATTTTTTCCAGTTAGTATGGCAATTTGAACTTAAATGTTCAGATATGATTTATTAGTGATTAGTGTTGCTATTTTCACATTTCCAGAAGACACAATTCAATGGAAAATGTTTTTTAGTTTGTTAAACTTATACTCTCGACTAAAAATGAATGGAAGAAACATCTTATGCGTACATCTTATGTGGCTTAATTTTCATGCGAAAATGTTCATAACTATTTACATACAGCTTTTTATCTTAAAAAACTTATAAGCATAAGATGTAGAGTTGTATGTCCGACCTTTTTTTCCCTTCGAGAAGCATGTAGTGGCCACTTACAATGGGATTTTTTTTAAACATCAAGGGGATATAAAGGATTTACAATAAACTGTTTTATGCATTGCAGAGAATTGTCAATTGTCAATATAGTTCTTATATAATACTAATCAAGAAATGCACACAGTGTATAGGAAAGAGAGGCACTCTATATTTTTCCAATTGATTTTTGCATTTTATGTTATTGTTTAAGATTGTTGCACTTTTCGGATTTGATTTAGTGTCAACAAAACTATTCTTATTATTATTAACGTGCTTACATAAAAGTTTTGCTAACTGTCTTAAGCAAAGATGGCTAACATGGTTGAAATTCGCTAGATTGAGACGAATGTGTAAAAAGAGATAAAGAACACACATGGTTGGTCATTAGAGGGGTTAAGAGTTGTTAGGAGGAAGAATAAAAATATCAAACTATAGTGTTGGGACGAATACTACAAATCGTCATACTTATATCACGCAGTAAAATGAAATCGTCTCTATTTATGTTTTATTTTCCCGTGGCAACGCACGGGCATTTTACTAGTTACCACCAAATGAAAGAAATTATATGGGACTGGAGCATATTATTGATTTCCTTTTATTGGGTTAGAGGAGTACTATATGACCGAGATTGCACTTTCTCAGGGAAGCCTCTCCCTCTGAATCTCACTCTCTAGGTGTGTTTTATTCTATAGGCAGACGTTGGATTAGAAATTTTGTAGGAATTCATCAGTGTTTACATTTTTTTGCCTCGGTTGTTTTCAGCCTATATTTCCAATACTACATGTATATAAAAAGCCAAGTTGTTCATGACTTCATGCAGATTTTCTACAGATTTCCAATACTAAGTACGGATGATTCTTTCTCTTACCCTGCTATGTTTTCTTTCACTTTTCTTACTTTACATATCTTGGATATTCTAATATATGTCTTTCTTTCCTTTATTTTTGTGGGGAATTCATTCCCTTTCTTTGAATACATAGTAAACTGGAATCTATAATTGAATTGTTGATGTGCCCACACTTACATGTATGTTGATGAGCTTCCATTCATTCTCTTATTTCTGCTATTCGTTTCATGCTACATATCACGGCAACAGTTATCAATTTACAACTGTTTTGCTTATCCAGAAATAGCCGAAGCCGAATTAATTCAGATAGGTAAGGCAGTGCTTTGAACTTTGATGATCCGCCTGAGATTACTATGTTTCAGTGTATGTGCCATCCAATTGCTCCCGCTACACAGGTGCATGTTACCAGGCTATTTAACATGACAATATTTATGTATATTTGCATGAATCTACAATGAATTGGCAGGGAGAAATGAACAGGTTTTGTCCTCGGTTGGAGATAATTACCCCTCTCATCATATGTATTTCTATAATTCAACTTATCTTTTATCTTGATACATTCCTCCATTTTTCAAGGCAATAAGAAGATGGGGAATTGTTGGCGCCCTATTTTTTTCCCATGTTTTCTCACGACCTCCATATATAGATGTGAGCACATTGCAACTTTTATACAATGTGAATTGAATATACACAAACGATTAATTTCATCTTTATTACAAATATCTGAGTTCAATATATAGCCCATTACAGGTTAACTGATAGTGTATACCAATTATAAATCTGATAGGACAATGTTTTTCACAAGTAACAGGAGCATCTGGGTCAATGATTCTATAGAATTTTCTGGAGTATGTTTTTCTTTGTAAAGGTGAAGCTGACAAAGGTGACCGTGTGTATCTGCAATATATGTCTATCCTATAAGCTTCGCTAAGAAGCGTCCATTTGTACCGTTGAGTAAAATAATAAAATGGTTCTCTATTTTTTTTGGTAATATGATACAATTTTAGTGCATTTGTGCACAAAACACTCGATTTCATATATTGTGATCACTCGGAAAAGCAAAGGGTACTTAGTAAAATAATATCTTTAGCTCTTATCTTTCAAAATAACTGTTATATAATCCCGCCGCAACGCGCGGGGTATCATCTAGTATCTATAAAGTTCATCCCCACTAACATGCAATTAATGTTTGCAAGGTCAAAGCTGATGCAGCCACGTCACCCAATTACCCCTGTCCGTTGGATTTCAAAGATGTGGTGGTCTTATGCGGTACCAGCTGTATCGTTTGCAAAATAATGAAGCGTTTCCCTTCGGCTGTCACTTATGCGCGAGGAGCCGATGTGCCCATTCGTTCGATCGGCCCAGCCCATATCTAGATGACTGCCTTCTTCTCTCTACGCAGCCCACGCTCCGTCCGCCGGCAAGACAGAGTCCACACGATACTGCTGCATCTATCGCCGCGCATGCCTCCTGATCTGACACCGGAAACTTCCCCACGATTCTCGATCTCCCATGCAGCTTCCATTTTTACTCCACCCATTATTGTATGGTAACGCTCCATGTCCCGATATCTCCCACGATGTGCTCAATCGATTTTAAGAGCAAGTTTAATAGTAGAGCCAACTGTTGGCTATAAGCCAAGTGTCATGTCATTTATACTAATCTTAGAGCCAACATGTACAATAGTGAGCTATAAAATTGTACTACTTTATTAGGGTATGGTCCACCATTCACTCTCACATCTCACGTGCTAGAGCTGGCTCTTGCTCTCTCTCTCTCCCTCCTCTCTCTCCTCCAACTAAGTAACAATATATTATTTTAATGCTTATAGCCAGCTGGCTAGGACTTACTGTACTTGCTCTAATGGCTTACGCCGGCAGACTGTCGCGGTTGATAGTGTATTTGAACCCCTCGGCTATCTCTTCTTCAAGCCCATTAGTTTCCTCTCTCGCGCAACCTGCAGGCTGTGTCTGTTGACTGCGTCAGCTGGTGTTGCCAGATGTATTCCCGTTAAGCTCTACCCCAAAGCAGCCAGCGCACGACGAAGCGGAGGAATCGAATCACCAGGTAGCCGCCCCTCTTCCTATATTCTTCTCCTCTCAATCTCTATATTTCGAGAGGGTGGAGGTGGATTGCCGTCCATTGATTAGTCTGAAAATTGTTCTATTACCAGGTTCATGGACTCATAATTCTCTTTGTTCGGCCTCACGAATCGTCTGTCTGTATGGTCTGGTCGCGCCATGTAGCTGAATCATCCTCTGACACAATCTTGGGCCATCAGATTCAGTGATTCAAAGGTGATTGTTCATTCATTTGTTCAACGACAGAATTTTTTTTTTAGATAATAGGCAAAGATTTGCCCGACTTTAAATTAATAAAGCCAACAAGGTAGCAAGGTTTAGTTACATACTGCTGGGCATCACAGCTTCGCCAACGCACACATAAGCATAGAGTTTCTAAACAAGATTCATGGAGACATACAAAGGCACATCAGAAAAAGGAGAAGGACTTCATGCATTCCAGGCCGTCCCAGGCACCCCACCATGGCACGGGCTACTTCATCATCACGTCGTTGGCCTGAGAGATGCGTACAGCTCCCTTAGCTCGCGCACCATCCAGTTTAAGCCCTCCTTTTCTCTTGACTTGCATTTTAGGCTCCACAGCTGCAAAAAAATGATGATTTTGTAAACGATGTCAGCTGGGTTAGCAATAATTTTCTTTTCAATAGCAAGTTTATTGCGCACATTCCACAGCGCCCAAGATTGGGCAAGAAAAAGGATCCACAACAGCTTTCTGGGGTAACCCGAGAAGCTAGACAAGATATCATGGAACTGGGCAAAGTTAGCGGGGCGCCAGTTGCACCCGAGCAGCTGGCGCATGACTGACCACGCGAAGATCGCCAAAGAACAGGAGAAGAAGATATGGCTAACATCCTCCGGCGCACCACACAGGGCACATAGGCCATTTGACGGACCATGTCGAGTAAGGATCTGCAGTGCCGAGGGCAGCTTATCCAGGGCTAACTGCCAGGAGAAAATTTTGATTTTTAGCGGAACCGAGGCTTCCCACAGGTCTTTGAAATGAGCCACCGTCGTGCCCTTCGACAGCATAGCATACATGGATCTCACTGAGAATGATCCGTTTTGTTCCAGGTGCCAAGAGATCTTGTCTTGACCCGTGGTGAGAATCACCGCAGCCAAACTTCTTTGGAGATCTTCCCACTGCCGCACACCCTCCGGGTCAAGAGAACGGCGAAAACGGACTTGCAGATTGTCTTGAGACAACGCATCAGCGACCGAAATATCTTGATTGTCACAGATGGCAAATAACAAAGGAAAGGACTCCAGCAGGGGGCCCCTTTCCCACCACCAGTCCTTCCAGAAGCTAGTTCTATTGCCGTTCCGCACCTTGTGCTTAGCTCCAACCTTAAAGAGGCTCTTGATTTTGTGAAGACTTTTCCAGAAGGGGGAGCCTCCATGACCTGATCCCGCAAACAAGTCGGAGGCGTCCACATACTTAGCACGGATGATGCGAGCCCAGATCGTGTCCTCTTCCTGGTACAGTCTCCAAATCCACTTCAACATCAGTGCCACATTCATCTTTTTGGTATTGAGTAACCCTAGCCCTCCAAATTCCTTGGGTCTACAAACAGTTGGCCAGTTCACCAGGTGGTACTTCCTCTTCGGTCCCGCTCCTTCCCAAAAGAACTTAGAACGATGAGAGTCAAACCTCGCATGAATCCCATCATGGAGGAGGAACAGGCCCATCGCAAACATCGGGAGATTGTCAAGGCATGCGTTAGAGAGGATAAGTCGTCCCCCTGACGACATCAGCCTTCCCAACCAAGGTTCGATTTTAACGGCGAGTTTCCGCACAAGAAAGAGCCACTGCTCTAGGGTTAGTTTTCTGTCAGAGATAGGGGGGCCCAGATAAATGAAGGGGAAGGAGCCAAGTTTGCAGTTAAGCTTGTTAGCAATTGAAGTCCGCTCTTCGAACCGCTGACCCAGCACAAACACCTCGCTTTTGTGATAGTTGATCTTGAGTCCCGACATATCCTCAAAGCACATCAGCAGAAATTTAAGGTTGGCAATATCCTCATCCGAACCTTGAATGAGGATAAGCGTGTCGTCTGCATACTGAAGATGGGAGACTCCCCCGGGCAACAGGTGTGGAACGAGACCGTGAATGTGTCCGGCTTTGGAAGCCGCAGAAAGAATACCAGACAGGGCCTCACCAATGAAGTTGAAAAGCAGCGGTGAAAGGGGGTCTCCCTAGCGAACCCCTCTCTTATTTCTGAAAAACGGCCCCACTTCACCGTTGATAGAGATGGCAGTTGATGTCTACGTTCCCCCTCCTTTCCTGTAGACAGTGTTGGGCCTCCAAGAGCAGAGGTTTGTAGAACAGCAGCAAGTTTTCCCTTAAGTGGATCACCCAAGGTTTATCGAACTCAGGGAGGAAGAGGTCAAAGATATCCCTCTCATGCAACCCTACAACCACAAAGCAAGAAGTTTCTTGTGTCCCCAACACACCTAATAGGTGCACTAGTTCGGCGAAGAGATAGTGAAATACAGGTGGTATGAATATATATGAGCAGGCAGTGCCGAAAATAGCTTGCTGGCGTGTAGTTGATGGTGGTAGTATTGCAGCAGTAGTAACACAGTAAAACAGTAAACAAGCAGCGATAGCAGATATTTAGGAACAAGGCCTAGGGATTACACTTTCACTAGTGGACACTCTCAACATTGATCACATAAGAATAGATAAATGCATACTCTACACTCTTGTTGGATGATGAACACATTGCGTAGGATTACACGAACCCTCAATGCCGGAGTTAACAAGCTCCACAATTCAATGTTCATATTTAAATAACCTTAGAGCATAATAGATCATTGCAAAATAAACCAAGAACTAACATAGTGCACACACTGTCCACATTACACTATGAAGGAGGAATAGATCACATCAATACTATCATAATGATAATTAACTCCACAATCTACAAGAGATCATGATCATAGCCTATGACAAGAACCACATGGTGCACACACTAGTCACCTTTACACCATGCAGGAGGAATAGACTACTTTAATAACATCACATGAGTAGCACACAACTAGTAGCGATACAAAGCTCATCATATGGATCTCAATCATGTAAAGCAGCTCATGAGATCATTGTATTGAAGTACATAGGAGAGAGATTAACCACATAGCTACCGGTACAGCCCCGAGCCTCGATGGAGAACTACTCCCTCCTCATGGGAGCAGCGGTGATGAAGATGGCGGTGGAGATGGCAGCGGTGTCGATGGAGAAGCCTTCGGGGGCACTTCCCCGGCGGGGTGCCGGAACAGAGTTCGTCCCCGAATTGGAGTTTCGCGATGGCGGCGGCGCCCTGGAGTCTTTCGGAGTTTCGTCCAGCGTGGGTTTTCGCGACGAGGCTTTAAATAGGCGAAGAGCGGCGCAGGAGGGCTGAAGGGCTGGCCAAACCATAGGGGCGCGGGCCCCCTAGGGCCGCCTATGGTGTGGTGGGCTGTGCCCCCTCTGATCCCTCTCGTGTGTTATGCTTCCGGGATTCTAAGATCTTTGGCGTTGATTTCGTCCGATTGAGAATATTTCGTTACTTGGATTTCTGAAACCAAAAACAGAAGGAACTGGCACTTCGGCATCTTGTTAATAGGTTAGTTCCAGAAAATGCACGAATATGACATAAAGTGTGCATAAAACATGTAGATAACATCAATAATGTGGCATGGAACATAAGAAATTATCGATACGTCGGAGACGTATCAGCATCCCCAAGCTTAGTTCTGCTCGTCCCGAGCAGGTAAAACGATAACAGATAATTTCTGGAGTGACATGCCATCATAATCTTGATCATACTATTTGTAAAGCATATGTAGTGAATGCAGCGATCAAAACAATGTATATGACATGAGTAAACAAGTGAATCATAAAGCAAAGACTTTTCATGAATAGCACTTCAAGACAAGCATCAATAAGTCTTGCATAAGAGTTAACTCATAAAGCAATAATTCAAAGTAAAGGCATTGAAGCAACACAAAAGAAGATTAAGTTTCAGCGGTTGCTTTCAACTTGTAACATGTATATCTCATGGATATTGTCAACATAGAGTAATATAATAAGTGCAATAAGCAAGTATGTAGGAATCAATGCACAGTTCACACAAGTGTTTGCTTCTTGAGGTGGAGAGAAATAGGTGAACTGACTCAACATTGAAAGTAAAAGAATGGTCCTCCATAGAGGAAAAGCATCGATTGCTATATTTGTGCTAGAGCTTTGATTTTGAAAACATGAAACAATTTTGTCAACGGTAGTAATAAAGTATATGCATCATGTAAATTATATCTTATAAGTTGCAAGCCTCATGCATAGTGTACTAATAGTGCCCGCACCTTGTCCTAATTAGCTTGGACTACCTGGATTATCACCGCAATACATATGCTTTAACCAAGTTTCACAAAGGGGTACCTCTATGCCGCCTGTACAAAGGTCTAAGGAGAAAGCTCGCATTTGGATTTCTCGCTTTTGATTATTCTCAACTTAGACATCCATACCGGGACAACATAGACAACAGATAATGGACTCCTCTTTTAATGCTTTAAGCATTCAACAACAATTAATTCTTTTCTCATTAGAGATTTGAGGATGTTTGTCCAAAACTGAAACTTCCACCATGGATCATGGCTTTAGTTAGCGGCCCAATATTCTTCTCTCACAATATGCATGCTCAAACCATTCAACTCAGTGTAGATCGCCCTTACTTCAGACAAGACGAACATGCATAGCAACTCACATGAAATTCAACAATGAAAAGTTGATGGCGTCCCCAGTAAACATGGTTATCCTACAACAAGCAACTTAATAAGAGATAAAGTGCATAATTACATATTCAATACCACAATAGTTTTTAAGCTATTTGTCCCATGAGCTATATATTGCAAAGGTGAATGATGGAATTTTAAAGGTAGCACTCAAGCAATTTACTTTGGAATGGCGGAAAATACCATGTAGTAGGTAGGTATGGTGGACACAAATGGCATAGTGGTTGGCTCAAGTATTTTGGATGCATGAGAAGTATTCCCTCTCGATACAAGGTTTAGGCTAGCAAGGCTTATTTGAAACAAACACAAGGATGAACCGGTGCAGCAAAACTTACATAAAAGACATATTGAAAACATTATAAGACTCTACACCGTCTTCCTTGTTGTTCAAACTCAATACTAGAAATTATCTAGACCTTAGAGAAACCAAATATGCAAACCAAATTTTAGCATGCTCTATGTATTTCTTCATTAATGGGTGCAAAGCATATGATGCAAGAGCTTAATCATGAGCACAACAATTGCCAAGTATCACATTACCCAAGACATTATTAGCAATTACTACATTTATCATTTTCCAATTCCAACCATATAACAATTTAACGAAGAAGAAACTTCGCCATGAATACTATGAGTAGAAACCAAGGACATACTTGTCCATATGCTACAGCGGAGCGTGTCTCTCTCCCATAAAGTGAATGCTAGGATCCATTTTATTCAAACAAAACAAAAAACAAAAACAAACCGACGCTCCAAGAAAAAGCACATAAGATGTGATGGAATAAAAATATAGTTTCAGGGGAGGAACCTGATAATTTTGTCGATGAAGAAGGGGATGCCTTGGGCATCCCCAAGCTTAGACGCTTGAGTCTTCTTAGAATATGCGGTGAACCACCGGGCATCCCCAAGCTTAGATCTTTCACTCTCCTTGATCATGTTGCATCATACTCCTCTCTTGATCCTTGAAAACTTCCTCCACACCAAACTCGAAACAACTCATTAGAGGGTTAGTGCACAATATAAATTGACATATTCAGAGGTGACACAATCATTCTTAACACTTCTGGACATTGCATAATGCTACTGGACATTAGTGGATCAAAGAAATTCATCCAACATAGCAAAAGAGGCGCGAAATAAAAGGCAGAATCTGTCAAAACAGAACAGTTCGTATTGACGAATTTTAAAATGGCACCAGACTTGCTCAGATGAAAATGCTCAAATTGAATGAAAGTTGCATACATATCTGAGGATCATGCACGTAAATTGGCTTAATTTTCTGAGCTACCTACAGGGAGGTGGACCCAGATTCGTGACAGCAAAGAAATCTGGAACTGTGCAGTAATCCAAATCTAGTACTTACTTTTCTATCAACGGCTTAACTTGGCACAACAAAACACAAAACTAAGATAAGGAGAGGTTGCTACAGTAGTAAACAACTTCCAAGACACAAAATAAAAACAAAGTACTGTAGCAAAATAACACATGGGTTATCTCCCAAGAAGTTCTTTTCTTTATAGCCATTAAGATGGGCTCAGCAGTTTTAATGATGCACTCGCAAGAAATAGTATTTGGAGCAAAAGAGAGCATCAAGAGGCAAAGTCAAAACACATTTAAGTCTAACATGCTTCCTATGCAAAGGAATCTTGTAAATAAACAAGTTCAAGAAGCATAATGCAACAAGCATAGAAAGATAAAACAAGTGTAGCTTCAAAAATTTCAGCACATAGAGAGGTGTTTTAGTAACATGAAAATTTCTACAACCATATTTTCCTCTCTCATAATAACTTTCAGTAGCAACATGAGCAAACTCAACAATATAACTATCACATAAAGCATTCTTATCATGAGTCTCATGCATAAAATTATTACTCTCCACATAGGCATAATCAATTTTATTAGTAATAGTGGGAGCAAATTCAACAAAGTAGCTATCATTATTATTCTCATCATCAAATATAGGAGGCATATTGTATTCATAATCAAATTCACTCTCCATAGTAGGTGGCAACAAAAGAGTACTATCATTATAATCATCATAAATAGGAGGCAAAGTATCATCAAAGTAAATTTTCTCCTCAATGCTTGGGGGACTAAAAAGATCATGCTCATCAAAACCAGCTTCCCCAAGCTTAGAATTTTCCATATCATTAGCAACAATGGTGTTCAATGTGTTCATGCTAATATGTTCCATGGGTTTTTTAATTTTCGGATTAAACCATTCATGTCTTGACTCAGGAAATAGTACAAAGAGCTCACAGATGTTTTCCATTATGCCTTACTAGTGTAAAACAAGAAACAAAAAGTTGCAATTGCAGGATCTAAAGGAAATAGCTTCGAGTACTTACAACGATGGAAAATAGCTTGGTAGCCGAGATCCGGAGTGTGAGTACCTTTTACCTTTCCTCCCCAACGGCGCCAGAAAATAGCTTGATGTCTACGTTCCCCCTCCTTTCCTGTAGATAGTGTTGGGCCTCCAAGAGCAGAGGTTTGTAGAACAGCAGCAAGTTTTCCCTTAAGTGGATCACCCAAGGTTTATCGAACTCAGGGAGGAAGAGGTCAAAGATATCCCTCTCATGCAACCCTACAACCACAAAGCAAGAAGTTTCTTGTGTCCCCAACACACCTAATAGGTGCACTAGTTCGGCGAAGAGATAGTGAAATACAGGTGGTATGAATATATATGAGCAGTGGCAACGGTGCGAAAATAGCTTGCGCGTGTAGTTGATGGTGGTAGTATTGCAGCAGTAGTAACACAGTAAAACAGTAAACAAGCAGCGATAGCATATTTAGGAACAAGGCCTAGGGATTACACTTTCACTAGTGGACACTCTCAACATTGATCACATAACAGAATAGATAAATGCATACTCTACACTCTTGTTGGATGATGAACACATTGCGTAGGATTACACGAACCCTCAATGCCGGAGTTAACAAGCTCCACAATTCAATGTTCATATTTAAATAACCTTAGAGCATAATAGATCATTGCAAAATAAACCAAGAACTAACATAGTGCACACACTGTCCACATTACACTATGAAGGAGGAATAGATCACATCAATACTATCATAATGATAATTAACTCCACAATCTACAAGAGATCATGATCATAGCCTATGACAAGAACCACATGGTGCACACACTAGTCACCTTTACACCATGCAGGAGGAATAGACTACTTTAATAACATCACATGAGTAGCACACAACTAGTAGTGATACAAAGCTCATCATATGGATCTCAATCATGTAAAGCAGCTCATGAGATCATTGTATTGAAGTACATAGGAGAGAGATTAACCACATAGCTACCGGTACAGCCCCGAGCCTCGATGGAGAACTACTCCTCCTCATGGGAGCAGCAGCGGTGATGAAGATGGCGGTGGAGATGGCAGCGGTGTCGATGGAGAAGCCTTCGGGGCACTTCCCCGCTCGGCAGGGTGCCGGAACAGGTCCCCGAATTGGAGTTTCGCGATGGCGGCGGCGCCCCTGGAGTCTTTCTGGAGTTTCGTCCAGCGTATCAGGGTTTTCGCGACGGAGGCTTTAAATAGGCGAAGAGGCGGCGCAGGAGGGCTGAAGGGCTGGCCAAACCATAGGGGGGCGCGGGCCCCCCCTAGGCCGCGCCAGGGTATGGTGTGGTGGGCTGCCCCCTCGATCCCTCTCGTGTGTTCGGATGCTTCGGGGATTCTAAGATCTTTGGCGTTGATTTCGTCCGATTCGAGAATATTTCGTTACTAGGATTTCTGAAACCAAAAACAGAAAGGAACTGGCACTTCGGCATCTTGTTAATAGGTTAGTTCAGAAAATGCACGAATATAACATAAAGTGTGCATAAAACATGTAGATAACATCAATAATGTGGCATGGAACATAAGAAATTATCGATACGTCGGAGACGTATCAGCAGTCTGTCCCCCAGACACAAGTTGTAAGATCCTATGGATGTATCCTTCGTCAAAACCTTTGCAACGAAGAACTTCCCCCAAGAAGTCCCAGTTCACTCTGTCGTATGCTTTTTCAAAGTCCAATTTGAGAAGCACCCCATTATGCTTTCTTTGTCTCAAATCGTGAATGATTTCTAGCAGCGTCAACGGACCGTCGAGGATATTTCTTCCTTTGACAAAGGCAGTTTGATTGGGAGAAAGGATCCTATGCGCAATCGGATCCAACCTAGATGCGTAAGCCTTGGAAACGATCTTAAAGATTACATTGATCAGTGCAATTGGTCTGTATTGTGTGATTTGATCCGCGCCGGGCACTTTCGGAATAAGCGAAAGAATTCCAAAGTTGAGCCTAGAAATGTCAATGCGCCCCAGCACAAAGTCATTGAGGATGTGCAAAATACCCAGCTTGACCTGCGGCCAGAATCTCTTGAAGAAGACAACAGGGAAACCGTCCGGGCCCGGGGCGGTATCTGTCTTCATGTCCTTAACGATGGTATCAAGCTCAGTCTCAGAGAATGTGAGAGCTAGATTCACATTCTCCTCCTCTGAGACCCGACTATACCTATCCCAGGTATCTGGTGCCAACCCGCACATCCTTGCGGCAGACGAGCCAAGCAGGCTTCTGTAGAAGTCATAAACATGCTGTTGGATGAGCTTCGGGTCCGTGACCGTCCCGCTGTCCGTGACTAGCGCTGAGATATTGCATTTCCTTCTTCTGCCGTTGGCAACTGCGTGAAAATAGGCTGTGTTTGCATCTCCCTGCAGAGCCCACCTGACCCTGCCTCGCTGCCTCCAGTGTTCCTCTTCAATCTTATAAATATGCAGCAGTTGCTCCTCGAGGTGATATCTAGATGCCCAGGCGTCTTCGTCCAAACCAGAGGAGTCCGCCAGCACATCAAGCTGAGCAATCTGAGTGAGGAGCGCGTTCTTTGTGGCCTTGGTGTCCCTACCAAGGTTCTGATTCCATCCCCTCAAGTACTGTCGTAGGCCCGACGACATGAACGACCACCAGCCGATGATGTCTCGGCCGCCCACCTTGGACAGCAGCCTGGCCCATGTAAACTGGACAAGTGGGACAAAATCGGGGCGCTCGAACCAGCTGGACTCAAAGAAGAATCGATTAGACCTAACGGGGAAGCCCTCCCCGGTGTCAAAAACGAGAGGCGTGTGATCAGAACCAAGGCAGGTCTCGGCAGCAAGAGAGCAAAGAGGGAAGATAGCTTCAAAGGATGCAGAGACAAAGACACGGTCCAGAGCAGAGCGGACAGGATTAATCTGACGGTTGGACCAAGTGAAACGCGCCCCAGTGCGCGGGATTTCTCTTAGGGCCCAAGTCGCAATGCTGTCGTTGAAGAGATCAATAAGGGGCCAGTTGATATTATCGTTGTTCTTATCTTCCGCCGCTCTGATAAGGTTGAAGTCCCCACCCATGAGGATCGGCAAGTCACAATTGGCGATTTTGGCCGTAATCTCGGCCAGGAACCCTCGAGAACGAGCATGGTCTGCAGGGCCGTAGATACCTATGACTTCAAGCTTTTTCTTGGTAGCACGATGCAGAATAGATAGGCTAAGGAAGAATTGACCCTTGTCCATTCTCCCCACTTCAAACATACTATCCCTAACTCCCAACAACATGCCTCCCGAGTGGCCATTCGCTGGGAGCCATGACCAGAAGAATTTCTCTCCCACCTCAAGGCTGGCAAGCTCGGCGTCCGTGAAGTCTTGTTTAATAGTTTCTTGAAGGAGGACCAGATCAATACGGTGAAGTCTGAGGTAATAGTTCAACGACAGAATTAACACGACAAACATGCTTTAGCGGTGCCGCATTCAGGTCACCGAGGAGACTGACTGCGTGCTCTGTGATTCAGAAGAACCTGAGAGACTGAGGCTGAGACAGGTGTCATTACCGTCTGTAATCCATGTGGGAACTTCAGTGAGTATCTGGGCCCCATCTGTGCTTTTGATCTGATGACTCGCATCCATTTTTCTTGCCAGGTGCTTCATAAAATTCCTATTTGAACCGACCTGACTTGCCTTCGTGCAACAAAGAATTGAGACAAATGTCCTCCTTGGCGTGGATTCTCATTGTGTATATCTATACCTAATAATAAAGGAAGAAGTGTTTCCGTGGTTTGGTCCGTCAGTTCCGTGGTCCGTAGCTGATTGGTTTCGTCCGTCGCCCGTGTCGTGATTGAAGTCGTATCATATTGACAACCCAAAAACAACTCCACGCTTGGTAGTTCCGAAAACAACTCCAACACGATAGATCGACCACGACGTGGAGCACAAATACCCACCCGTCCAAACAGACCTCTCTGCTCCACACGTTAGGGTAGAGAAGGAATCGAGCGGGCGCATCTGTATCGCAGCCGCAAGCGCAAGAAGTCTGGCTGCGCGGATATCGAGCGGGCTTGACGTACGCCGTCGACAAGGCTGGCTACAGGACGATGGCGCCGATGCCGATCCAGATGGTCTCCGTGCTGCTCGCCCTCCGGCCGTGACATTACCAGGGTCAGCGACGATCCACGCAGGATCTGCACCACGCCAAGGTCGGCGATGATGGCCATATCCATGTACCTTGAGTACAAAGGTGGCGTCCCTTGAGCAGTACCGGATGTCGCAGATGCGGAGCTCTATGTCGCAGCGCCGTATGTGCACCGTTGCGATGGTGGCCTTCCGGCAGCTCGGCGGAGGTGCTCGGCAGCTAGCTAGCTTGCGGAGGATCGTATATATATTAGTATGGCAGAGGCACACACGTCTCTGGTTTCAGTTTTGTCTTCCGAACTAACTCGCAGGCACACATCTCTTGATCGGTTTCAGTTTCATGGTTCCATCTTCATCATTGTTTAGATGAGAACAAGCCAAACCTGTCCCACTTCAAGGCAATCGATCACAAGCCCTAGAATCGTCCCTCATGCCTTATTGCCAGAAGATGCTGAAAATTATACTACTACGTACGGCTGATCGATATGGAGATCCGCGCGCGGCGGCGGCAGCAGAAACGCAAAGCCGGGCCTCTTCGTCAAGCTCCAGCTCCTACGCCACGCAACCATGGGATCGCGTCTCGGCTCATCACAACACTCGCCATGCAGCCGCGCCTGCTTGTGGGCCTCCACGACGAGCCGTGCCAACTTCACACTGTCCTCTCCCCGTTCCTCCCGTCTGAACCAGGTATGTTTGGGAAAAAAAATATATGGTGTTGGGCTGCACCATCTCCCATCTTTGCTCGTCATGTTATTTCATAATTATTTTTACAATGCTGAACAAGTAGTGTACGAAGTAACAAGCAAAAACGAAATCAGAAACCAAGATGCAAATACGCGGTGGTGAGAAGTGTGAACCAGATGAACAAGATGAGAAAGTAGTAGTATGTTGGATTAGTGGGAACTGGTACCGCATCAAACGTGTGGGTTACCAATACAGATTTTTTTTTTCCTTTTGTGAAACCATGGAGTACTATACCTAATAATAAAGGAAGAAGTGTTTCCGTGGTTTGGTCCGTCAGTTCCGTGGTCCGTAGCTGATTGGTTTCGTCCGTCGCCCGTGTCGTGATTGAAGTCGTATCATATTGACAACCCAAAAACAACTCCACGCTTGGTAGTTCCGAAAACAACTCCAACACGATAGATCGACCACGACGTGGAGCACAAATACCCACCCGTCCAAACAGACCTCTCTGCTCCACACGTTAGGGTAGAGAAGGAATCGAGCGGGCGCATCTGTATCGCAGCCGCAAGCGCAAGAAGTCTGGCTGCGCGGATATCGAGCGGGCTTGACGTACGCCGTCGACAAGGCTGGCTACAGGACGATGGCGCCGATGCCGATCCAGATGGTCTCCGTGCTGCTCGCCCTCCGGCCGTGACATTACCAGGGTCAGCGACGATCCACGCAGGATCTGCACCACGCCAAGGTCGGCGATGATGGCCATATCCATGTACCTTGAGTACAAAGGTGGCGTCCCTTGAGCAGTACCGGATGTCGCAGATGCGGAGCTCTATGTCGCAGCGCCGTATGTGCACCGTTGCGATGGTGGCCTTCCGGCAGCTCGGCGGAGGTGCTCGGCAGCTAGCTAGCTTGCGGAGGATCGTATATATATTAGTATGGCAGAGGCACACACGTCTCTGGTTTCAGTTTTGTCTTCCGAACTAACTCGCAGGCACACATCTCTTGATCGGTTTCAGTTTCATGGTTCCATCTTCATCATTGTTTAGATGAGAACAAGCCAAACCTGTCCCACTTCAAGGCAATCGATCACAAGCCCTAGAATCGTCCCTCATGCCTTATTGCCAGAAGATGCTGAAAATTATACTACTACGTACGGCTGATCGATATGGAGATCCGCGCGCGGCGGCGGCAGCAGAAACGCAAAGCCGGGCCTCTTCGTCAAGCTCCAGCTCCTACGCCACGCAACCATGGGATCGCGTCTCGGCTCATCACAACACTCGCCATGCAGCCGCGCCTGCTTGTGGGCCTCCACGACGAGCCGTGCCAACTTCACACTGTCCTCTCCCCGTTCCTCCCGTCTGAACCAGGTATGTTTGGGAAAAAAAATATATGGTGTTGGGCTGCACCATCTCCCATCTTTGCTCGTCATGTTATTTCATAATTATTTTTACAATGCTGAACAAGTAGTGTACGAAGTAACAAGCAAAAACGAAATCAGAAACCAAGATGCAAATACGCGGTGGTGAGAAGTGTGAACCAGATGAACAAGATGAGAAAGTAGTAGTATGTTGGATTAGTGGGAACTGGTACCGCATCAAACGTGTGGGTTACCAATACAGATTTTTTTTTTCCTTTTGTGAAACCATGGAGTAGCAAGATGTACACATTAACACATATTAAATACATCAAAACAGGAAATGGTGCACGCAAGAACTTGTGTGCACTTGCTGAATAATTTTGATTGTGATGGCTCTATTTTTCATTGAACCTGGTACATAGCTCATTAATTCCAATGTAGCATACAACATACTACATAGTTTATTTTTATTTATAATGATTAATATTTGGAGGAGGGGTAGCCATGGAGGTAGTGGCAGCGTTCAGTGGGCGGCGGAGGTTTGCGGCCAGCTAGGCTGGAGGAGGGGTAGCCTAGCTGTATGTACCGTCAAAATGATGTACACAATGCATGTAAGAAGGGTGTCAACTAGGACGTTAAAAAGGTAAAAACACATAATCCTTCGATGTTTTCTTTCTTGCCTGCTTTCACGGCCATTACAAAAGTTAAACAATATACCTCCCGTTGCAACGTACGGGTATTTTTCCTAGTCTATACAAAATGAATAGCTAACTTCGTGCGTCTTCTTCCTTTCCATGGTAAAGTCATTGATTCTTTGACATGGCCCTCAAACATTTTGGACAATCGGTGTAGAAGGACTACTCTATGTACCCACGTTACTTGCTCCAGGCATGTACTTGCTACAGATTCCCCTTTAGGAACTCTTATAATCTGATCGCATCTTTTAGCCTGCCTACTGTGATGATTTCTACATGATCGATTTGTACACATGATTTGTTAAATTATATATCACAAAATGTTACGTACAGCCATATTCTATATCGAAAAAAATATTCTACTTCAGATTTACAGTCACATGCTAATAATGATGCACATGCCTTTTATTTTTAAAATTTTATAACTCCTGCCATAGGTTTATTGTCTTCATACGTGCAAACCAAACACACTTAATATCTTTCAATTCAAGGTTTGTTTCGTGCTAATTTTTTTACATATGATTTTCCGCGACAACGCACAACCAAATCAAGTAAATAGCTATATGCTTCTACTTCATAACATCAAATGCAAATGAACATTATTTTCATAGACTATTTATGCTATTTGTTGAATATACGAAAATTATCTCTAATGCCCGCCGCAACGCGCGGGGTATCAACTAGTTATTTGTATCTAGGGCACCATATCCAACATTTATTGCCCGTCAGGAACTAGGGTGATAAGACGGCTCAGAGACATCACGTCAAGGATGGTGGATCAGCCCACAAGCTCAACGATGGCTTGGCCAACTTGCCTCCCCGTCCAGCGGTTGCCACCTGTTAGGATAGGTGTACCAAAGAGCAAGCCAATAATCATACAAGCAGGATATAGGGGCTCGTATTACGCATCCTGAACCTGGGTAAGAACCGTACGTGTCTTTGTGTTGTGTTGATCCAGGTTGTAGCGCCTTGCACCCACTTTCGAATAAAAAAGTGAGTGGGGGCCCCTGGTGTACACATTCCGATGCATGCGACAAAGGATGTGGTAAGATGCAGAAGATAACTCTCAATTATATTATGAACTACTCCACGATGTTGCAAAGGCCGCTGCTAAACAAAGACGTCCCATGAGTCTCTCACATGTCCTTTTCTTGAACAAGGAAAGGCCCCAAAGGGCTACGAAGCTGCATTAATCACCCACGGTGATGTCATAGATTACATCAGGGACCCCAATAAATAAAGATGTTACACAACAATCCTTAACTTTTACAAAAAAAACTGAAAATATATTTATGTAAAAACAATCGTTTCCTTCACCGCTGGAGTCTAGAGGACCGCCGTCATGGTCTTCCTCCTCGATGCCGGGGACGGATCAACTTGGAGCCTAGAAGAAGAGAAGCGCCACCACCTATACATTGAAATACCTCCTCAAAGAGGTTGAGCAGACACCACAAAACATCGTCGGCGTCGAAGGGAGCCACCCGTTTGCCATTAGAAATGGCAACCAATCTTGGGCCACCAAGAGAGTTCTCAAGAGTGCAGCAACTTCAGCATATCACCGCTGCCCTCCAACTCGCTCTCTAGCACCAGTTCACACCCTTCTCCCGTTTGCAGCACGCCGACATGGTAGAAATGATAACCCCGATATACAAAGTCGAGGCAGAATGCAGCCCAACCGGTGAACATTATTTAAGGAGATGCCGGTGGCGACCTACTTCCCCGTCTCTGGCTCCAGTCGATGGAGATCCTCGGGGAGAAGAGTAGCCACTGAAATGACCCAGATCTGGTCCAAGAGATCCAGAGCCCTACTCCTGAACAACGGCACGCCAAACAACAACACTAGAAGCAGAAACCATCAACTAATATGTACATGCGAACCTCCGACACCTCTCATCTGCCATCTCTAGCCGACTGAGCCATTGTGAATGGCTCGGGATTGGCCAGGTTCCTCTCTATCGACTCTCAAGGGGTGGGCGTAGGAACGGATGACAGGAAAGGGAAAATATGTGATTAGACCGTCACTCTCTCATGTGTGAAACGTTCTATTTTAGAGAAAACTGGTAAAACTCTTTATTTTCTTATTACTACGTTCAGACGTTCTACTACCTTCACCCCAAAGCCTAAAGCTTATATTATTTTAGAAACTCAAACTATGTTAAGTTTATATTATATAGATAATGAAATATATTTTCATCTGTTATCTATAAAATATTATATTTGTTGATAGGTTTTTCTAAAAATTTGGTCAAACTTTACTTGGTTTGATTTAAAAAAACATATAAATCTTAAGCTTTGAGATGGAGGTACTCTGCGTGATCTCTTTTAATTGACTCAGATTTATTAGAGCTTTATAATAATTTGAGTCAATTAAATAGAACCGAAAGGAGTAGTATATATAAAACCATTTGAGCAGTTTTTTTTGAACGGTAAAGGCAGGCCCCAGGCCCAGAGGAGTTATATTTGAACACATGGTGGGTACACATTTACAAAGTGGCCCTTCAAATCACTTTCCCTATTGAACCTACTATTTGAAGATAAGGCCTTTTTTGCAGAAAACACCCTGAAAGAAGATAAGAAAATGTAATCAAGGACAACAGGCGCTGCACCACCAGACGCTGGCGACCTCCGGGATTTTTGGCCAAGATCGAAGAGGAGGTTGCTCGCATGCTCTTCTCCGGCGAGAGGATCCAGCCGCCCGCTACACCTAGGACACCACCACTTGGCTTCCTGAGTGTGGCGAGCTCCGGCAACGGATCCAAAGGGCCTCCGCACAGGAGGTTGAGAACGGTCTATTATTACGACCAAGGATCACGGCAACGACGACAACCACTGTGTGTTCCGCGCAAGAAAAACTCCCAGGGCGCAGCCTCCGCATGGCCACCATATCAACACACACACACGCTCCCAACCCTCACCACCGGGGCCAGCCGAGAGGAGCAGCAAAGTTGATTGGCCTCCATTGCAGAAGAGGGCAGAGACGCTTATTGAAGGGGGGCCTCGCAGCTGCGGAGATCTTCACCATCTCACACCTCAGGAGCACAGGGAAGGACCCCAGCGATGATTGCCTGGCGCCGAATCAAACTGCCAGGTAGAAGACGACCCCCGGCTGCCTCTAGATTCCTTCGAGCTAGCATCTGCCTCCCTCATCCCCTCGCCTCCATGGCTGGCCGGAGGAGGAAAACAGAACAGAAGAGCAACGTGAATCTTGAAGCAGTAGGAGCTAAACTGGACCTTGTTATCGGAGATCCCTGAGGTGGGGGAGCTCACCGTCTCCGGCCGCCGGAGATCGACGAGGAAGAGCCCCTTGCTCAGGATGCACCGGATCTGGTCCAAGAGATCTTGTGTCCTACTCCAATCTACCGGCAAACTGCCAAAAAACCTAAAACTAATCCTACCAGCTACTCCGACACCTTCTCTTTGCTCGCATTCTCTTCTCTAGAGAGAAGATCCAGCCGCCGACTACACCTAGGACGCTGGGGACACACCACTTGGCTTCCCGAGTGTGGCGAGCTCCGACGATAGATCCAAAGGGCCTCCGCACAGGAGGTTGAGAACGGCCTGCCATTACGGCCAAGGATCACGGCGATGACGACGGCCGCCGCGTGTTCCGCGCAAGGAAAACTCCCAGGGCGCCACCTCCGCATGGCCACCAGATCAACACACACATGCTCCCATCCCTCGCCATCGGGGCCGGCCGAGAGGAGCAGCGAGGTTGATTGGCCTCCATTGTAGAAGAGGCAGAGACGCTTACAACGAAGTTTATCTTCACCGTCTCCCACCTCAGGAGCAGAGGGAAGGACCCCATTTAGTAGAACTTCTACCCAGATATCTCATTTCGGTGACTTTATACATGGTTTAACCCCAATTTAGCCTCAGATAGGATAGATATAATACATGGATATGGAGTGACAAAATATGTAAATATTAGAGGGTTTATTGGCCGACTCTGTCTAAACTTTTTAAGTCCATACTTTTCTTTCATCACTATCGTATTCATATTTTGTACCGTGAGTATCACGTAACAGCTTGCCCAATGTACACAACAAATACAAAACTAAAAGATAAAAAGTGGAATACACTATTTTTTTCTTGGTCGGCCGACCGCGGCACTAACATAGCCGGCGCACGTGGCACCCTCGCCTCCCGCACACCAGGGCATCTTCATTGGGAGGCAAATGGACGTGGAGCTACTGTTTGTGTTCGTGCGGTCAAAAAATGCGTCTGCATCAAGGTTCACCGGTCCGACTCATAGCAACTGGGCTGTCAATGGAGAAGCAAACGCGATGCATATTTGCTCCTCGGATGCGTGACGGTGGACATTGTGTTGTCACGCCGCATGAGCACTTGTTTTTTCACGGGCCCGCCTAGCACCGACCTATAGGCATGTTTCGATGCATCGCTTTCGACCGTCGCTTCGGCAGTCTTCGCTTCCGCGTCGCAACCTTCACCATCAATGCAGCCGGTTCCTCTTTTGCACGCGCACTAGCGGGCGACGGCTGGACTTCTGCGCCGCCATCAATGGCATCATGTCCCGCGCGCCCCTGGCCTTTAAAAGCCGACCGACATAGTTCCTGCCATCGCCAACACCACCGACACCTCCACTCCCACCCTCACCTCCGCGCATCGCCGCATTGATGGTGCTCGTTATAAGCAGTTGGGAAACCACAAAAGGAGGTATGATGAGCACAACATCAAGTTTTCCCTCAGTAAGAAACCAAAGTTTAATCGACCAGTAGGAGAAAGACGTGACTTCTGAAGGTGTTGCTAGCTGACTATTGGCAGGGCGCACTACCGTCATTAGCAACAACATGGAACCTGCCCACAACACAATCATAATACTTTGCCCCAACTCACAGTGAGGTTGTCAACCTCACTGGTTTTTCTCATAACAAAGAGTTGACCGTATGGTGTGGAAAGATGATGTTTGTTTGCAGTGGAATGAAAAGAGAACAGTGCTTGGAGTAAGTAAACAGAACATGATGATTATTTTAGTGTAAAAGAAAGGACCGGGGTCCACAGTTCACTAGAGGTGTCTCTCCATAAAGATAAATAGCATGTTGGGTGGATAAATTACAGCTGGGCAATTGACAGAATAGAGACTATACATGACAAGAAGATTACTGTGATATTCTTTTGGGCATTACAACATAATAAATAGACCATAATCCAACTGCGTCTATGACTAATAATCCACCTTCAGGTTATCATCCGAACCCTTCTAGTATTAAGTTGCAAGCAAAAGATTATCGCATTAAGCAATGCGTGTAAAGTAAACAATAGAGTTACCCTTAGATAAAACATTGTTGTTTTCTCCCTAGTAGCAACAACACATCTACAATCTTAGAAGTTATTTTCACTCTTCCAGAAAACTAGAAGCATTAACCCACTATCGAGCATAAATACTTTCTCTTGGAGTCACAAGCATATACTTGGCCAAAGCATCTTCTAGGAAGGGAGAGCATGCAAGATCACAAATAACATATGGCAAATATATAATCGATCCCAACCATAGTATTCAATATTCATCGGATCCCAACAAACACAATATGTATCATTACATAAGGATGATCTTGATCATGATAGGCAGCTCACAAGATCTAAATATGAGGCACAAATTGGAGAAGAAAACCATCTAGCTACTGTTATGGACCCATAGTCCAGACATGAACTACTCACGCATCACTTCGGAGGCGCGCATGGCGATGTAGAGGCCTCCGGTGATGATCTCCCCCTCCGGCAGGGTCCCGGGAATAGCTTCAGAACCTTCCCGAGATGGGTTCTGCAATGATGGCTGCGATGGAACTTTTCGTGGATGGAGTCTCGGGTATCCAGGGTTTTCCCGAGATCGTGAATAAATACGCAGAAGGGCGAGGTTTGTGGAGGCCAGGGTGGCCCACACCACCCCTTGGCGTGGTTAGGGCCTGGGCCGCGCCTAGGGTATTTCTGGCCACCCTGCTGCGCCTCTTCGACTCTCATTCGGGCTCTGGCTTCGTTACGGTAAAATATTGACTTCGGCTTTTGTTTCATCCAATTCCGAGAATATTTCCTGTAACTTTTCTGAAACCAAAAAACAGTGGCACTGTGGCATCTTGTCAATAGGTTAGTGCCGGAAAATGTATAAAAGTGCAACGAAGTGTAAGTAAAACATAGTAGAATTGGTGTAAAACAAACATGGAGCATCAAAAATTATAGATATGTTTTAGACGTATCACGCATCCACGGGAAGAAGAAGCACGACTCCGAGGCGTCCGAATCGGCGTCAAGAAGGAGACGTGGCTGAACAGGCTGCCGCTCCCTATATGGTGCGGGTGCTGCACGCAATCTCGGTGATGTGCAACCACTGTGGGGGCGTCCACCTGCCTGGCGACGGTTGGTGGCTGAGCTGCCGCCAGGTGCCTGTCCCGCCGGTTGCCCATCGCGCGTCGGACTGGAGCGTCGAGATCTGGCGCAGGTTGCGGTACCTGCCACCGAACCACCGCGATGATCCCGCTGCTTGTTTTTCCGAGTCGTTCCAAGTCATCATGGCATATGCATGCATCACATTCATGTTTGCCAAAATAAAACTATTTTATTAGACCCTATTTTGTTGGTAAAACTATTCCCTCTTTTTATCCCAAAATTAGAACCTCATTTTTCTAATTATTTTTATGATCTGAAAAGTATTTGCAAATGTTTTAAAAAACAGGAAATTAAAACAGAAAACATTTTACGAAAAAAGGGGAAGAGAACCTCCCACCCGGCCAGGCCCAAAACGGCCCAGCCAGCAGCCCACCTAGCCCTCCAACGAAACCCTAGGCAGCTCCCTGCCGTTTTGCACTCCACCCCTCCCCCCAACCGCCATCCCCTTCTTTTGAAGAACCCCTTCTATTTTTTTATCGTGGCTCAGCCCTCCCACTCCATCCTCCTTTCGTTCTCTTCCCAGCTAGAGCTCGAGCTCGCAGCCCTGAGCCCCGCGATGGCCTCCTCCTCTCTTCCTCGATCCGCGCCCCGCCCTGCTCCACTACAACAAGAGCGTAGCGCCATTGCTGCTGCCACATCGCCTCTCTCAACAGCGGCCGCCGCGCTCATCCCCTGCCACGCGTGGTCGATATCTGTAGCTCTGAGCTCCGTCAGCGCCTCCTTGTTAATATCGGCGTCAGGAACCGCCTGTCTCGCACCTTCCCGCACCCTGCTCCTCGCTGTCGGCCTCGCGCCGAGCATCGCCTCTGCTTCCCCGGCCTCGCTTCCCTGCCTTCCCCGAGCCCCCTCATCCCCGAGCAGCATTGGCCGCGCGCCGGCTGTCCTTGTCGACCTCCACACACGCCGCCCGCTGACGCCATGACCGTATCCTCCGCGCAGGCCGGCGTCCCTGCTCCTCTCCGCGCGCGACCCTCCTCGACCTCGTTCAGCTCGTCCCTGAAACGTCCATGACCGGCCCCGAGCGCCCTTTGCCTCCTCACAGGTTCTCATCGACATGGCCTCGTTCCCGATGGCGATGTCGCATTCCGTTGCTGCTCCGCCTCGACCCGTGCTCACCTTCACCTCCTGCTGCCACCACGGTCCCTGCCCTAGTGTTTTCCTCGACGCGGATGTTGGAGATATGCCCAAGAGGCAATAATAAAAATGTTATTATAATACATCTTTGTGTTTATGATAATGTTTACATACCAGCTATAATTGTATTAACCGAAACATTGATACATGTGTGTTATGTGAACAACAAAGAGTCCCTAGTAAGCCTCTTGTATAACTAGCTTGTTGATTAATAGATGATCATGGTTTCGTGATCATGAACATTGGATGTTATTAATAACAAGGTTATGTCATTGTATGAATGATGTAATGGACACACCCAATTAAGCGTAGCATAAGATCACGTCATTAAGTTATTTGCTATAAGCTTTCAATACATAGTTACCTAGTCCTTATGACCATGAGATCATATAAATCACTTACACCGGAAAGGTACTTTGATTACATCAAACGCCACTGCGTAAATGGGTGGTTATAAAGATGGGATTAAGTATCCGGAAAGTATGAGTTGAGGCATATGGATCAACAGTGGGATTTGTCCATCCCGATGACGGATAGATATACTCTGGGCCCTCTCGGTGGAATGTCGTCTAATGTCTTGCAAGCATATGAATAAGTTCATAAGAGACCACATACCACGGTACGAGTAAAGAGTACTTGTCAGGAGACGAGGTTGAACAAGGTATATAGAGATACCGATGCTCAAACCTCGAACAAGTAAAATATCGCGTGACAAAGGGAATTGGTATCGTATGTGAATGGTTCATTCGATCACTAAATCATCGTTGAATATGTGGGAGCCATTATGGATCTCCAGATCCCGCTATTGGTTATTGGTCGGAGAGAGTTCTCAACCATGTCTACATAGTTCGCGAACCGTAGGGTGACACACTTAAGGTTTGATGTTGAAATGGTAGAACTTGAATATGGAATGGAGTTCGAAGATTTGTTCGAAGTCCCGGATGATATCCCGGACATCACGAGGAGTTCCGGAATGGTCCGGAGAATAAGATTCATATATAGTAAGTCATTTTATAAGTTTGAAAATGATCCGGTGCATTTATGGAAGGTTCTAGAAGGTTCTAGAATATTCCGAAAGAAATTCACTTTGGAAGAGTCCCGAAGGGACTCCACCACCATGGCCGGCCAACCCTGGGGTGGAGTCCCAGGTGGACTCCACCTAAGGTGGCCGGCCACCCCCTCCCAAGGGAAGGTGGGAATCCCACCTCTAGTGGGAGTCCTTTGGTAGGTTTCATGTCATATGGAAGGTTTTGGTTTGGGGTCTTATTCGAAGACTTGTAGACCAACTCTTGGGTGTTCCACCTATATAATGAGGGCCAAGGGGAGGGGGCCGGCCACCCCAACACCACAAGGTGGCCGCACCCCTCAAGTGGCCGGCGCCCCCCTCTCCCAAACCCTAGCCGCCCTCTCTCCTCCCCACTTAGCGAAGCTCCGCCGGGTTTCTCCACCACCACCGACACCACGCCGTCGTGCTGTCGGATTCAAGAGGAGCTACTACTTCCGCTGCCCGCTGGAACGGGGAGGTGGACGTCGACTTCATCAACACCGAACATGTGACCGAGCACGGAGGTGCTGCCCGTTCGTGGCACCGTGATCAAGATCTTCTACGCGCTTTTGCAAGCGGCAAGTGATCGTCTACCGCAGCAACAAGAGCCTCATCTTGTAGGCTTTGGAACTCTTCAAGGGTGAGTCTCGATCATCCCCTCGTTGCTACCGTCTTCTAGATTGCATCTTGGCTTGAATTGCGTGTTCGCGGTAGGAAATTTTTTGTTTTCTATGCAACGAATCCCTACAGTGGTATCAGAGCCGTGTCTATGCATAGATGGTTGCATGAGTAGAACACAATGGTTTTGTGGGCGTTGATGCTCTTGTTGTCTTTAGTTTGAGTACTTTGCATCTTTGTGGCATAGTGGGATGAAGCGGCTCGGACTAAATTTACATGACCGCGTTCATGAGACTTGTTCCTCGTTCGACATGCAACTTGTATTGCATAAGAGGCTTTGCGGGTGTCTGTCTCTCCTACTATAGTGAAGATTCAATTTACTCTTCTATTGACAACACTAGTATCACCGTTGTGGTTCATGTTCGTAGGTAGATTAGATCTCTCTCGAAAAACCTAAACCACGTAAAATATGCAAACCAAATTAGAGACGTCTAACTTGTTTTTGCAGGGTTTGGTGATGTGATATGGCCATAATGTGATTATGAATATCTATGAGATGATCATTATTGTATTGTGGCAACCGGCAGGAGCCTTATGGTTGTCTTTAAATTTCATGTTGAGTAGTATTTCAAAGTAGTTGTAATAGTTGCTACATGAGGTGAACAACCATGAAGACGGCGCCATGAACCTTGACGCTACGCCGACGATGATGGAGATCATGCCCGTTGATGATGGAGATCATGTCCGTGCTTTGGAGATGAAGATCAAAGGCGCAAAGACAAAAGGGCCATATCATATCACATATGAATTGCATGTGATGTTAATCATTTATGCATCTTATTTTGCTTAGAATGCAACGGTAGCATTATAAGATGATCCCTCACATTAATATCAAGATAATAAAGTGTTCTCCCCTCGTATGCACCGTTGTACAGTTCGTCGTTTCGAAGCATCTCGTGATGATCGGATGTGATAGACTCAACGTTCACATACAACGGGTGTAAGCCATGTTGCACACGCGGAATACTTGGGTTTGCTTGACGAGCCTAGCATGTACAGACATGGCCTCGGGACAACGGAAACCGAAAGGTTGAACACGAGTCATATGGATGATATGATCAACATGTTGATGTTCACCATTGAAGCTACGTCATCTCACGTGATGATCGGTTTTGGTGTAGTGGATTTGGATCGTGTACCACTTAACAACTATGAGGTATGTTGTATTAAGTAGGAGTTCATTAGTAATTAGATTAAAACATGAACTAATTATCATAAACATAGTCTGAGTAGTATTTTGAATTAATTTTGTAGTATTGGTATCCATTTTCTACCATGCGCTAGTCTTGTTATTGAGATAGAAATACTGTTAAAATCTGACAAGAAACTTTACGGATTGGTACCGTATTGTTAAAGAATCAAGAATTGATTAAGTCCTATTGCAAACTTTTTGTAAACCTCACATTGTTGATTCAAAGAGATATGGTTTCAATTAGTACCTAAAGTTATCTTGTCTCCGTGAAACTTGAAGTCTGTTTGAAATGTAAGGAGCTGAAAATTTAGTTTTCAGAAATAATCAAGGTATGAGATATATGTGATATCTAAGACCTTATTGCAAGATGATAGAATATAAATTTGGTGAGACTACATAAACTCATAAGTTTTATGGGAATGTATGAAGGTTGAAGACGCCAGGCGTCACAATCCTCCAACTATTGGGGCACTAATAATATTCGCGTATCCATGAAGTTATCATCCTTAGTATGCACCGTTGCTAAGACTCGTCGTTTCGAAGCATCACGTGATGATCGGGTGTGATAGATTCTACGTGTGCATACAACGGGTGCAAGCCAGATTTGCACATGCGAATACCAAGGTTAAAACTTTACGAGCCTAGCATGTACAGACATGGTCTCGGAAAGTCATCATGATATGATGGATAAAATTATGAGTGAAATTGTTCATCATATTACAAAGTTACTAATAGTGAAATCTGAAACACTTGTCATATGATGATCAACTTAAAGTAAGAACCTCAAGGTTATTGGTATTTGACCAACAAAACCTAGAAGTTAATAATATTAAAGTGTTTTTCTGAATAATGAGGAAAGCTAAAAGAGAAACTGCAAAAGATATTTTGGCAAAAAGAAAAGAAAAGACTAGAAAGTCTAGCTCAGGTGTATATAAATGATATACATGTTATGGTTGTATTCCTAGTTAAGTCACACTATGTCGTCGTGGTGAACGAGCAGATGCCATAGGATGGCTTAGATTGGGGCCGAATGGACGCTAGAGGATTCGGGGGAGGGTTTGCGATTAGATGGGAAGAACTTCCGGATGCTTTCCTCAAGAACACAACCAAAGGCCGGTATACAAGAAGAGAGACAAGAGGAAGAACTCTTTACTAGATCGCGAGTTTCATTGATCTCAACATGGTTACAAGGTTGTGATTCGTGCCTTGCTACTACCGTGCGTGCATGCCCGTAAGAAGGGCTGCCCCCTCTCCTTATATAGGGGAGAGGGTGGCTTACAGTGCAAGAAACCCTAATGGCATCTTTGACTAGACAAACTACTTTACAAAGTTGCTTTAATCATGGATGACGTCGGAGTCCTCTTTAATCAGGGCTGCTGATGTCCTCCGGCTTCTTTTAGCGTCATCCCTCTCTTTGGCGCCAGGGCTCTGATTAAAGCCACTTTGCTTAGCTCATCCTTGTCCTCTTGCTCTGAAGGGAATCTTTGACCAGTCCTGCCGACAGGCCCTTCAGTCCGGTATCTTCTTTACCGGGTTCCGGCATACCCCCTTGGGGATGCCGGCTTGGCTTCACTTGACCTAAACCCTTACATCACTTTCCGGTAAGAACATTAAACCGGTATCTCGATGGCTCAAACCATCCGGTTTGGCATGCCTTTGGCATACCGGGGGTTATCCCCCCAACATTAGTCCCCGAAGCTGGTATAGTCTGAGGATTCTATCCTACAGACCATGCCAGGTTTTCATCTTTTCAGGATACCGGTTTAATCTCTCCGGCCTGAGCTTGGATCCGGCATCTTTGCCCTTCTTTGTCTTTTCTTCTCTTCGCAAGGCATCTTCCGGCATCTTCCTTTTCCGGCATCATTCGCATTTACTCCTTCCTCGGCGAAGTCGAGAATATTTTGGGCCCCGCGCCTATCAGTGACATGCGCTGTTTGCCACGCCAGTGTCAGTTGTCACTTCGCTTCGACTCCCGCGCGGTCATTAAATGCCCCACTGCGGATCCCACTAGCCGTTTTGGATCCCGTGTGTGCCTCCGTGTGGCGTCCCATTTTCTCGCGTGTATTCCCTCGCCACGTGGCGGCCCAAGGCGCGAACCGTCGCGGGCCGCGAGGCGAACCGCCGCGGCCCAGCGGTTTCCTGCCCACCTTCTCTCTCCTTTATAAGCACAACCGCCCCTTCTTCTTCATCTTCTTCGCATTCCCCATTCTTCGCGCACAGTGCTCCCTGCCTTTGCGCTTCCGCCGCTCTCCGTCCGTCGTTGCTCGTTCAAGCTCCGGCGCCCGGCGAAATCACGCCGTGCTTCCGCCGGACCTCGCTGTGCGGGAATCTTCTTCACCGCGCCCGCTGCATTCGTGCTTCTCCACGAGCTTCTCCGCCTCGCTGTCGACGGTGGTTGTTGGCGACCGCAGGCCCTCTCCTTCGCCGGCGGAAGTCTTCCTTAGCGACCGCGCCGCTCAAGGTTGGTAGCAATCTTACTTTGCTCGCCGTTTGCTTGCTTTTCAGATCTTGGGTCTGCGGTGTTCTTATTTCTTCTTTTTCTTTGGTTTTCTTCTTACTCGTAGATCTTCACGCGGGGTTCAAGTGTGGGATTTCTGTTTTCTGCCTACCCATCCAATGTCTGACGAGGAATCTTCCTCTGCATCTTCTTCTTCCCTTTCTGTTAAGCGCCGTAGACAATCTTCCGGCGAATCCACGGCTTCAGATCCGATGGAGACCGATTCTGGCAACTAGCAGGAATCCGGTAGCCGTCAAGAATCCAGTGGCCATCTAGAATCCGGTAGCTTTAGCCAAGCATCCGGTAGCCACCTTGAAGCGAGTAGCTCTGGTGAAGCATCTAGTAGCTCTAGCCAATCTTCCGGCGAGGAGCCTTCCCCAATCACCCGCGGAGCCTGGATGGGCTCCAATGTTACTGAATATGAGATCGACTGGTTGTACCGGTCCCGGATTCGGAAGGAGTAGTCTGCCGGATTCCCGGTGACGAAATCGAACCGGACCCCGAGCCCGATGAATATGTTGTTTTTCTCGCTCACTTTGAGCGCGGCTTCGGCCTTCCTGCCTCCCCTTTCTTTCGGGAGTTTTTAGATTTCTATGAACTCCAACCTCACCACCTTCCTGGCAATGCCATCTTCTACCTTTCTTGCTATGCCACCTTCATGGAGGCCTATATCGGCATTCGTCCCACTCGTGAGACGTTTGCCCGCTTCTTTTGTTTGCGGATAAACTCCGTCCAGGGCAAGGAAATCCCTAAGCCCAAACCGCCCATGGAGTGCGGATCTTGCATCGTTGGCTCCCGTCAAGGGAGCACTTTTCTTAAGTTTTCCGGCCTCGAGTCTTGCCGCGCTTGGCAAGGAACCTTTTTCTATGTGAAGAATGAGGGCCGCGCCAATCTTATTGATCTTCCTCCGTTCCAAGCGGGGCCTCCCAGCAGAACCAATTGGAGCTACAACCCGAAGACGGATCACGCCGAAACCAACCGGGTAGTGCGCTTCTTGGCCTCTTTGAAGAAGGAGACCAAGATCTGTTCTGACGATATCATCCGGACTTTCATATCGCGCCGGGTGCTTCCTCTGAAGCACCGCGTGCATAGGATGAGCGAGATGTACGGCCCTGGCGATCCTACCAAGATCACAAGCCGTCCTCTTAGCAAGAAGGATGTCGTTCGCAAGGCTAAGCAAATTTGCCAAACTGCTATGCCATTTGAATGGGAATGGGGCCTCCTTCCCCTCAGCACTGCTAACCCTCCGACCCAAGAAGTAAGGGATTACGCAATTGGGGTGGTTTTTTCGGTAACTTTCTGCTTTTATTAACTTTCCTTTTTTCGTGTTTCAGGCCAAGGACCGCTTCCCCCTTATCCAAGCCGAGCGACGTGGGATTCCGGTGAAGCGCGCCCTTGACTCCTTCGACCCAGATCCCTACATTTTTTGGAAGGATCTAAAGATGGGCAGGACCCCAGCTGCTCGTCTTGGCCGGGACCCGCCGGAGCCAACCGGGTCCTCCGATGACCTGACCATGCTCGAGGTATTTTCTTTTCCGGTTTCTTGTACTTTTCTGCTATCGCCTTCTTGCGAATTTTTCCTTAGCTATGTTTAACTTATAGATTCACGAGCGCGCGCCGCCCCTGCGCGCTGAGGCCGGCCAGGAGTTTGTGGACAAACTCATGGCCCAAGGCCAAAAGAACAAGCAGCCGGCATCTAAAGCCGGTTCCAGCCAGGCCCCTCCCTCCAAGCGCTTGGACGAGCACGTGGGGAGAAGGAAGTGGGCGTGCGCCGCTACGGGCGCAAGGTGATGCCGCCCCCTTCCGGGTAAGTTTCTTATTTTCTTGCTTGCCTCTTTTGCCAAGTTCTTTTTCCGGTTGCTTTTTTCCAACTATTTGTCTTTTCTTTTTCTCAGCCCCGCGCTCAAGCTTGGCCCAAGGCCATCGGGCTCTGAAGGATCCGCAAGGACCTCAACCCCTCCTCCTCATTCGGGCCCAGCCCATCTGGTGCCGGCTCCTCCGCCTCCCTTTCGGGGCACAACAAATTCGGGCGTCGGCCCCTTCATCATCAGATCACCGCACGGAGGAGGACCTCTCCTTTTTCCCGAGAACCAAGATACCGGCGCCACAACACGGCGGAAGAAGAAGCTGCCGGGCGGGCGGAGCCTCTGCTCCTCCCGTCCTTGAAAAGATGATAACTTCCGTGCCGGAATCTTCCGCGCCGGAAGGCTCCGGCCGGGTGTGCGCTAGCGCTCCCCCTTCTCCAAGAACCATCCTTATGCCACCACCAGACGCTCCTCGCGCCAAGCCCTCCAGGGCCGCTCCTAGCGCGCCACCGCCCAAGACTTCCGGGGCCGCTTCTACCGCGCCGCCGCCCAAGACTTCCAAGCTCATCAAGGGGAAAGCGACGGCCTCCAGCGCCCCTTCCGGTGGCCAGCAGCCCCTGGTGCTGCACATCGCCAAGGCCGCCAAGGATGCCGCCACGAAGGCCACCGGCCTCCTTGGTCGCATGGAGTTCCAGCGCCAAGGCCGGGACCTGGGGCACCTTACGCCCTACGCCCAAAGTGGCTGCGGACATGACTCGGCGACCCGCGGCCTGGCAAGGACAGGCTGCGGCACCTGACCTGTCGGGGACCGGTCTTCCGAGGCACTTTATGCGGCTTCGCGGCGTGAAAGAGCTCGACAGCGCGTGGTACGATTCCACGAACAACTTGATGGTACGTTTTACTAACTTTCTTCAATCTTTACCGGTTTCCTTGCTTCCGGCTTTGCTCTATCTTTAGCTCATGCCGGTTTCTCTTTTGTCTATCTTCCCAGTCCCCGAGTTTTGTGGTAAGAGCGCAGCTCTTAGCGCAAAACTTAACTCAAAAAACTTAGCGTGAAACTGGCACTGCCAGTCCCCGAGTTTCGAGTTAAACACCTTCTTCTTAGCGCACAAATTGTCTTAGAAACGCGCAAAACCGGCACTGCCAGTCCTCGAGTTTCGGGTTAAGAACTTTGTTCTTAGCGCAAAACTTATCTTAGAAATGCGCGAAACCGGCACTGCCAGTCCAGTTTCGGGTTAAGAACTTTGTTCTTAGCGCAAAAGAACTTACTTCTTTTTCTTGAACAGCTCACACGCTCGGAAGGCCCTCTTCGAGGAGCTTCTATGGGAGCATCGGGAGCTCGCTGAGGCACACGATAAGTGCCAAGGTAACTTTGTACGACCGGCATCTTTTTACGGAAACCTTTCCTTCTGACACTTACAATTTCTGTTTAACAGTGATTCCGGAAGCTTCCATCGATGCTCTCAAGAAGCAGCTCGCCGCCGCCCAACGTACGATTTTCTCCTTTCTCCTTTGAACTTGGTTTCTTTTCCATCTTTACTAGCACAACCTTGTTAACATCTTCCTTTCCGGGTTGCAGGGGAGAAGGACCAGCTCATCCGGCAGCATCAGGAGGAGCTGAGCGCCCACAAGACCAGCTACCAGGAGCTCAAGTCCCAGCTTATTCAGCTGGGGCTTGACCATGCCAAGGCCCTCAAAGCCGCTGAAGCGAACACAGCGGCCAAGTTGGACGAGGCTCTGGAGGACGCCAGCAACGCCACAGTGGTACTGCGAGCTGAGCTGGAGGAGCTGGCCAAGGCCCGGAAGGGTGCTGAGGAGAAAGCCGCACGGCTGGAGGAGGAGCACAAGGAATGCAACCAGTTGATCCTGCAGACTGACACACTTGCCTACCGTGAGTTCTTTTCTTTTACATACTTTTACTACTGCAGACGAGCCTTTTTTCCTCCGACCCCACTTTCTTTTCGTCATCCTTCCTTCCGGTCTCTTTTTCTTCCGGATTCATTTCCTTCCGGTCTCTTTTTCTTCCGGATTCTTTTCCTTAACCTCTTTCTTTCTTCGCACAGGCCTCTTCCCGGACTCGCAGAAGTACGCTGTCAAGAAGGTTGACGCGCGCCGCAAAGACCAAGGCCAAGCGAATCTTGCCGTGCCATGGGCCCAATGACCATCGGTCGCGCTTAACGCGCGGGTGTCTCACATGCGCGCCATAGATCGTAATCTATCGGACATTCCTGATGTAGCTACCCAGCTCTTCAGGACTCTATGGCCTAGCGAGGAGGTGCCGGATACCTTCTCCCTCATCAGCGATCGTCTTAAGGGTGCCGGCAGGAGGATCCGCGAGTGGCGATGCTCTGCTGCCCCGGGGCGGACTCCGCCCTCCGTCGCTTGTTCCTGTACCGGAGCTCGACCGGACGCCCTTGCAGCGTGCGCGAGCCGAGCCGTCTGGACCCGATCCTCACCGCTAGCGGCAGGATCGCGCGTACCACATTGCGGAGTACGCGACATGCGCACCTTCATCCCTCCCCTCCGACGTCAAGGACTATCTCGACGAGGAGGAGGATGAAGCCGATGAGGCCTCAGACGACGCTGGTGCTGGCGACGCTCCTCCGGAAGCCCCTGCTGCCTGATGATCTTCTACTGAAAGTCTGCCTTTGATATGTCTGTTGGTCCTGTTTATCTTAAAACAATGCTTGTTAAATTCTGCCCCGGTATGCCGGGGCTTATGATGTAAAACTTTAAGTCTGCTTGTGGTTGCCGTACAACATTTTATGCCGGTAAGTTATACCGGTGTTAATTATCTTATGTTTGCCTTAGCATATTTGCTCTTGGTTTTGATTTTATCCTGCACTGCAAAGATTTCCAAATTGTTTCCGCATCCAATTTGATGCACACTTGGTTCTTTTGCCTTGGCTCTGCCTGCCTTCTCTGGGCGTTCTTTGGCGTATGAGCACAAGGTTCTTTCACCAAACAAGCATCTTCTTGAACTTAGAAATAACTTTGAAATTTTGCAAAAAACCGTTTAACCGGTTAGTTAAATTTTCCGGATTGTTCTTTCCTGTTCCTCTCCGAGTTCATGTGCTTATCCCCTACCGGTTTATCTTGCTTGCCATGAAGCCGGTTTGCGGACAGCAGAGTCGAAGACTCCGGTACGATTTAGCACACTACTAAACCGAAAAGAAAAAACATTCAATAAGCAACCGGTAAACTGAAAAAAAAATAAACAAGTTACATGCAACCTTATTGGGGTAGTCCCCGAGTCTCATTCAAGGTTCTGGCATCTTTTATTCATAGCATGTAAGGTACAAAAAGGAACTTCTTACACCACCACTTCAAGAGTAGAAAGGATGCAACAGAGCTACGTTCCATGGACGCTTGCTCTCCTCTCCGGACCTGTCCGCCTTTCCTTTTTTCCACTCCTGTGCATCGATCAAGTAGTATGCATCATTGTGAAGCACCTTGCTTACAATGAAGGGACCTTCCCATGGTGGCAAAATCTTATGCCGGCCTTCAGTGCGCTACTAGGCGTAGCACAAGATCTCCTTCCGGAAAACTCTCGGGTTAACCTTCCGGCTATGATAACGTCTTAGGTTTTGCTGGTAAATGGCTGTTCTTGCCAAAGCCAGCTCTCTTGCTTCTTCTAGCAAGTCCACGTCATCTTCTCTGGCCTCTTTGACCTCTTGCTCAGTATAGAGCTGTACCCTTAGTGAATCATGAATGATGTCGGTCGGTATGACCGCTTCTGCTCCATAAACCATGAAAAAAGGAGTGTATCCGGTAGACCGGTTTGGAGTTGTTCTTATACTCCACAGTACTGATGGTAGCTCATTGAGCCAACATCCCGGTGACTTTTCCACTGCATCAATGAGTCTAGGTTTGATACCGGAAAGTTCCAAAGCATTCATTCCCACTTGGCCATTGCCTTGTGGGTGTGCCACTGAGCACAAATCCAACCGGATGTTGTTGTCCTCACAGAACCTTTTGAACTCACCTTGAGCAAAGTTGGTTCCATTGTCAGTGATGATGCTGTGCGGGTATCCATACCGCAAAATGACATCTTTCAAGAATTTCACCGCTGTATGCCCATCACACTTTGCGATAGGTTTCACTTCTAGCCATTTGGTGAACTTATCCACCATAACCAAGATGTGAGTCATGCTGCTCCTTGCGGTTTTGAATGGGCCAACCATATCGAGGCACCAAACGGCAAACGGCCATGTTAATGGTATTGTTTTTAAACCGGATGCTGGGGTATGATTTTGCTTGGCGTACCTCTGGCAGCCGTTGCATTTTCTTACCAAATCCTCAGCGTTCTCCAAAGCAGTGGGCCAATAAAACCCATGCCGGAATACTTTTGCTACCAGCGCCCTTGACGAGGCATGATGTCCACATTCTCCTTGGTGAATTTCCTCAAGCATTTCTTTCCCTTCTTCCGGCTCCACACATCTTTGAAGGACACCGGTAACGCTTCTCTTGTACACCTCACCATTGATGAATGTATAAGCTTTGGACCTTCTTTGTATCCTCCTTGACTCATTTTCGTCAGCCGGCAAGGTGCCGTTGATCAGGAATTCCTTAATAGGTTTAACCCATGACGGTATCTCTCGAACCAAAAACACCGGTGCATCTATCTCCATGCTATCTATCAGCATCATTTCTTCCGGTATGGGTACAGACGTTTCCCCTTGCAGCAGCTCGAATTTCAAAGAAGTTCTATAGCCCCCGGGTTCCCTTCATCAATATCCATGGGTACTACATGTGACTCCGGTACAAAAATTGATTCCGATTCCGGGCTTGGTTTGATCGATGGTACTCTTAAGTGAGCTAGAGCTATTCCGGGAGGAATTTCTTGCCTGGACGAGCCAAGCTTGGACAAAGCATCCGCGGCTTCATTTTCTACGCGCGGCACATGGTGAAACTCACATCCTTCGAAGAATCCGGCAATCTTTGCACGTGAAACCGGTACGAGGCCATGTTGGCATCTTTTGCATCCCAATCCCCGAACACTGCTTGTACCACAAGATCTGAATCTCCATAGCAAATGATCCGGTGTGCACCGATTTCTTTTGCGACCTTAAGCCCATGGATCAAAGCTTCATATTCAGCGACATTATTGGATGCCCTGAAATGCACTTGCAGAACATACCGGAGGTGATCTCCTTTTGGTGAGGTGAGTACCACACCGGCACCTGGACCCTCTTTGAGCTTGGATCCATCAAAGTGCATTTTCCAATATTCTATCCTTTGATCTGGCGGTTTGTATTGCATCTCCGCCCAATCAACAAGGAAGTCAGCCAAAGCCTGTGACTTGATGGCATCCCTTCTTTCGTATGCCGGCACGTATGGTGATATCTGGATCGCCCACTTTGCAATACTTCCGCTAGCATCCTTGTTGCACATGATATCGGAAATTGGTGCTTCACTCACCACCTTCATAGGATGTTCCTCAAAGTAGTGCTTGAGTTTTGTGGCGGCCATGTATACGCCATAAGTCATCTTTTGGAAATGAGGGTAGTTTTGTTTTGAGAGGGGGCACCTCGCTCAGGTAGTATACCGGCCTCTGGACGGTTTTTCCTTCCTCTTCTCTTTCAACTACAACCACTACGCTCACAACCCGATTTGTTGCCGCTATGTACAATAGCATAGGCTCTCTTTCTAGAGGTGAAGCCAGTATAGGTGCCGTGGCTAGCATTGTTTTCAGTTCCTTAAACTGCGTCTGCTGAGGGGTCCAGGATGAACGTGTCGGATTTTTCATGAGAGCATACAGTGGCAGAGCTTTTTCTCCCAACCTGCTTACAAATCGGCTTAGCGATGCCAAGCTTCCGGTAAACTTTTGCACATCTTTTAACTCCCGAGGGATAGCCATTCTTTCTATCGCCCGGATCTTAACCGGATTGACTTCTATGCCCCGGCTTGACACCAGGAAACCGAGCAGCTTGCCGGCAGGACACCAAAGGTGCATTTTGCCGGATTGAGTTTCATCCGGAACCGTCTTAGGTTATCGAATGTTTGCCGGATGTCATCGATTAAGGTGTTCTTTACCTTAGTTTTCATCACAATATCGTCTACATAGACTTGCACATTTTTTCCAATTTGATCAAATAAGCATTTTTGCATACAGCGCTGGTACGTTGCACCAGCGTTGCGCAAACCAAAAGGCATAGTGACATAGCAATAAGCCCCGTGCGGGGTAATGAACGCAGTTTTTATTTGATCTTCCTTCTTCAAGGGAATTTGGTGGAAACCGGAATAGGCATCCAGGAAGGACAACAACTCACACCCAGCAGTTGAATCAATCACTTGATCGATCCGCGGTAAAGGAAAAGGGTCTCTTGGGCAAGCCTTGTTTAGGTTGGTGTAGTCGATGCACATGCGCCACACCTTCGGAGCCTTTGCCTCCAGGTTCTCATCTTTTTTCTTTTAGACCATCACCGGATTGGCCAGCCACTCGTGCGTGACTTCCACAATGAATCCGGCAACAAGCAGTTTGGTTACCTCTTCTCCTATGATCTTTCTTCTATCTTCGGCGAGTAGCGCAAAGGGTTGTGCATGCAGGCTTGGCATCTTTCCGAACATTCAGGAGTGCTCAGCCAGCTCCCCGGAACACCTACCAAATCATCAGTAGACCAGGCAAAGATATTCCGATTCTCACGGAGGAAGGCGATGAGCGCGCTTTCCTATGCTTGATCGAGTCCGGCACCGATGCGAACGGTGCGCTCTGGGTAAGCCGGATCCAGCACAATGTCCTTTGTTTCATTCGTCGGCTTGAATGCCGGTGAGCCCATGTTTTCACTCATTGCCGCTAAGCTCAATTGTGAGGACAGAGCCAGCGCAACTGTCTGCATCCTTTTCTTTTCCTCCGCGATCACCGGCGATTCCGCTAGGTTCGATCCGGCAGATGCGGTCTCCAGTGAGACCTTATAGTTTCCCACCACTGTCAAGGGCCCACGAGGTCTTGGCATCTTCATCTTGAGAGTAAGCCGTATGAGTGGTAGCCATGGCTGCAGGTGCTGGTCTTCCCAACAACGCATGGTAAGGACTGTCTAGATCCACCACCTCAAACTCAACATTTTCAACCCGACAATTGTCACGTCCTCCAAATGCCACGTCCCGAACTTTTCCTATCGGGCACAGGACAAGCCAGAGAACGATCCGTGGAACGTTGTGCGCGTTGGCTGAAGCATGTTTTCTGTTATGCCCAACGTACGCATGGTGTGCTTGTACATGATGTTTATGCTGCTGCCGTTGTCTATCAGCACCTTGTTGAACTTCACTCGAGTCTGTGGCCCTTTCATGATTGGGTCCACGACAAGAGCGTATCCACCCGGATTTGGCATGATCTTGGGGTGATCCTTGAACGACCAGGTAATTTCCTGATTGGACCCTGGGAACTGCGGCATCACGACATTGACCTCCATGGAGCGGCGGTGTACACTTTGCTGTCTGTTGGCTCATGACAAAGACAACACAGCACATCCGGACCCTCGTAAACATTCGGCCTAAAGGTGCCGGTGGGTGGTTGATCATCTTGCTCCACCCGGTTAACTATTTGTCTCTTGCCGGTTTAGCTGCACCGTAAAGCGTTTGCCGGTAAAGTGGCGGTGGTGGCGGTGTTGTTACTGCCGCATGCATGTCTTGTGGTGGCTGTGCATCTTTTACCGTTCCCTTTTGCATCAAGTACTTGGTCCAGGTACAATCCTTCGTCAGGTGGTTTGACGGGTGTGCCGGATTCGGTGTGTGCCACCGGCATGGTTGGTCCATGGCAGCTTCCATGGTGTATTTTGCGGGTTCTTGCCAGTTTCTTTTCTGGACCCAAGGTTTCTTTTCCACCCATTGTTTCTTAGGACCTGCCCATGGCTGCGATCCGGTTCTTTGCCTCTGACTGCCGCTGGCCTCAGAGTTTTCCTGCACAGCAGCAACTTGCTGCGGACCGTACCTTCGATCCGGAAAATCTTCCCTTCTTTTGTTATTCCGGTTATCCCAGTGATGTTCGTGGCGCGTGTTCGCTCAGTTGCACTGCCGGTGCTGCGTTGGGTCTCCCAGCATAGCTATCGCCACCGTATCATTTACGCTAAGCGTTGTCGGCATGTTTCGCTAGCTTTGCCTGAGCGAACCTCTTCGGCACCCACTGTAAACCAAGCAATGGCACAGTGCCTCGATCACCCCTTCACGGGAGTTCCTTGTAGTGTTCCACGGCTGAGATAATCCCGGTCTGTTTCGGCTCGGGGCGCTGTACGCCGGAGCAATTCTTTGCGACTTTGTTTGGCCTCCGATGAGGTCTTCTGAAATTGCTCACAAAGGCTTCCTCGAAATCCAGCCAGCCATTTATGCTTCCTGCCGGCAGGTTGTTTAGCCAGATTCTTGCCGGTCCAACCAAAAATGATGGTATGATCCTCACGGCCCAACGCCGATTTCCTCCTCCTGCTACGGTTCCTCCACCTCCTGCGACATATACCGCGGTCACGTAATCCGCGAGCCAATCTTCCGGCTTCGTGGTGCCATCGTATGTTTTTGTGTCACGGGGCAACATAAAGTTGCGAACTGGTGGTTTTTTCCTTCATGATCCTTGGGCCAAAGCACTTTGGGCCTGGAGGACCTTCCTCCTCGATCATTTCTGATAAATACACTCTATCCAGACGGTGCCTTGCATCCCGTTCCGGTAAGTATCTCTCTCCCAGGCGCTCTCCCAATGGGTTCCGGTATGCTGCCGGTCTCGCGGAATCAGCTTCATCGTAACATTCCGGTACCGCGGCCCTTGCCTGCCGGTACCTCGGGGGATCTATTTCCTCCTCATCGTACGCTGCCCTTGCAGCTCGATAATTTGCCCGGTCTCATATCTACGGCATGATTGTTCCGGCATAGCCTCCTCTGGCGTAGCCTCACTCTGCCCCTTGGCTTTTTCTACCGACATCGTGTTGCCCGGCTTGTTGCTTTCCGGCAAGAACCGGATCGTACACAGTCATCTGCTGTGCGTTTACTTCTTTTTCTCTTCTTCGGTCCGGATGGGGGGACGAAGCCTGCCCATGGGACTTGCTACCAGCATTCTTTGTTGAACGCGGATTTTGAGGCCGCGGCCTTGTTCAGCTTAGCCACTCAGCGTTCTGCTGCTCAATAGTTTCCAGCAGCTCTCTAACACGCTCTTGCTGTTTTGCCAAAGCATCTCCGGAAACGACTCGCACAGCTCTACGCAGCCTTAGCAGCTTTTATAGTTTTATCCGGACTCTATACTTAGGTTTTCCACGATGCTAGATGCAGAGGTACTTTTGCCGGCATGAATCTCTTTCGCAAATCCTGATCTAGGTTGCGAGCTTTTAGCCGGTTTTCGGCATCTAGCGACATGTGCGCTAACAGAGCGAAGCCATGGGCAGCGTTGTACTCACGTGAGTGAGTTCAGCTCGCTGCGCCCGGATGATGTCCTTGCCGCTCTCGAGCACCTTTTGGCGCTGCGCCTCCAGCTCCGCCTGAGCCGCTGCGGATCGCGTTCTGCGCGATGGGGTGGCGGGACGTTCATCGCCGCTTGGAGCGGTGTTTCGGTGGCGCGGATGACGCTCCCGCTACTTTGCATCGCGCTCCCGGCGGCGGCAGCACGGGTCCGCGCGACCGGCACCTTCACCCACAGCTTCTTTTCTGCACCAACCACACTGTCATCATTACCTCGGCGCTGCCGGCAGCGCGGCCATCACAGAGCCATCTTGGCGGGTCCGGTGCCACCAGCACCGGCGGGCGGCGCGCAGGGGACGGTGCCGAGGTAGACGCGGTGGCTGCCAAACTCGATGATGCGGCCGTTCTTGGGGAAGATGCCGCCGTTGGCGAAGCAGCCCGCGTTGTCGTTGATGAAGTCCATGGCGTAGATGCGCTGCACCAACGCGGACACCGTACGCTCGCCGGAGATCTCGAGGCCCGCCCGAATGTGAACTCCATCAAGTGCCACTTCATGCCCCACGGTGGCGCCAGCGTCGTCGTGGTGAGAACGAGCAGATGCCATAGGATGGCTTAGATTGGGGCGAATGGACGCTAGAGGATTCGGGGAGGGTTTGCGATTAGATGGGAAGAACTGGATGCTTTCCTCAAGAACACAACCAAAGGCCGGTATACAAGAAAGATAGACAAGAGGAAGAACTCTTTACTAGATCGCGAGTTTCATTGATCTCAACATGGTTACAAGGTTGTGATTCGTGCCTTGCTACTACCGTGCGTGCATGCCCGTAAGAAGGGCTGCCCCCTCTCCTTATATAGGGGAGAGGGTGGCTTACAGTGCAAGAAACCCTAATGGCATCTTTGACTAGACAAACTACTTTACAAAGTTGCTTTAATCATGGATGACGCCGGAGTCCTCTTTAATCAGGGCTGCTGATGTCCTCCGGCTTCTTTGCGTCATCCCTCTCTTTGGCGCCAGGGCTCGATTAAAGCCACTTTGCTTAGCTCATCCTTGTCCTCTTGCTCGAAGGGAATCTTTGACCAGTCCTGCCGACAGCCCTTCGTCCGGTATCTTCTTTACCGGGTTCCGGCATACCCCCTTGGGGATTTGGCTTCACTTGACCTAAACCCTTACATCACTTTCCGGTAAAGAACATTAAACCGGTATCTCGATGGCTCAAACCATCCGGTTTGGCATGGCATTCCGGGTTATCTAACACTATGAAATTCTTGGGTATTAGTACTATATTGGTTGGTATGAAGTGTCATACAAAACAACGCAATACAAGAATACAATGGCCTAAGTGACTGACAAGGAATATGATAGGAATGCACGTCTGGAACAAAATAAAGTGTTATTATGTTCGTTGTTAGCATTCTATCTAGCCCTTAGAATTTATAATAAAGAACTTAATAATTGTTATTTTGCTCTGGTCAAATGAAAACAATGAGTTGTTTAAATTATGACATTACTCCATATACGATGGATAAGTTATTATAAATCTTAATGGTGAAACACACATACATAACACTGACGCTAAAATGCCATAAGGCAAATGATTTGAATTCACTTATTTGTGGAACCGCCATTTAGGTCATGTTAGAAAGGAACGCATGAAGGAACTCCATGCAAATGGATTTTTGAGTCATTTGATTTTTTGAATCATTTGGCGCTTGCAAATCTTTTCTAAAGAGAATGATTAAAATACCGTTCATAGGCTCAGAGTTGAACGGGCAACTAACTTAGTGAAAACATACATGATGATATATGTGGTTCACTGGGCATAGTTGTGTGCGGGAGATTCTTCTACTTCATGAAAACTTCCAACAATAAATTGAGTATATATATGTGGATGTATTCGATAAGGAAGAAGTTTGAAACATTTGAATGGATTCAAATAAATTTCAGCATGAAATGGAAATCATCGTAATAGAAAAATCAAATATCTATGATTGGATCATTGGGAAAATATTTGAATTACGAGTTTTAGAGAACATCTAAGAGAGTCATGAAATTGTTCTACAACTCACATTTCTTGGAGTATCATAATGATGATATCGTATCCGAGATGTATCCAAACCTTGTTGGATCAATGATGAGATAAAATATTGATGCCATTATATTTTTGTTGATTATGCTTTAGTGACTACCGCTTTTACACTTAATAGAGCATCATCATCCGTTGAAATGACACCATACGAGTTATGGCATGGGTATGAATCCTAATAGTCTTTTCTTAAAATTTTGGTATGCTGTTGCGGTCAGAAACCCACCGGCGAGCAGCGACGGGCAACACAGGAGAGCCGGGAGCAACTTAGGGCTGCGGCTGGCCACAGTCCCTCACGACGTGACCCGGGCCTCGACACGCACGTCGATCTTGGTGCAAGGCGTGCCACGACCTATACCTGGTCGGGGAAGGTGATGGAGATGCCTCGCTTAGTTTCTGCATGGCATACACGTAAACATTAAATACGAGCCTCGATCGGCTCTCGGGTTGTCCTGAGATCGGCTCAAGGAGCCGATCCACCCATGATTCGCACGAGGTGTACGAATATATGGTGGTCCTGCTTGATCAAGATAAAGCTAAAACGATCTCCGACGATTTAGGGTTTTCACCGCATAATCGGAGAACGTCCTACTCGTGATTGAGCCTCGCGGCCGCGCACGGTGATCGTAAGCCATCCCTAGACAAGGCCTAAAAACCAACACGAGGTTGATCCGGAACATCCTGTCTAGGGCTAGCAAACTACACCTCCTACGCGCCGCTGGATCCTTCAACCCTTTGTAAGGCCTAACTATGCAGATATTAAACTAATCCTTGAAGAACAAGGAACAACCATAACGGATCGGATCTACTAAATAATGATCAGCGGGGTGCCGCCCCTACACCTAAGATAGCGTAAGAGCTAGATGTCTAAGGGTTGCACGACGATAGCATATGATACGATGAACAATGCTAACCCTAACACATCTAAGATAACTACGTTGCTCGCCATCAAAAGGCTTCGATACGAGCAACGCATGAACGCGAATAAACTTGTGCCCTAGATCTCAAGATCCGATCTAGCACATGATGCTTACCCGGAAGAAACCCTCGAGACAAGGGAGTTGGCGATGCGCCTAGATTGGTTTGTGGTGAACGTGATTGTTGTTTATTTCATAAACCCTAGATACATATTTATAGTCGGTAGACTTTCTAACGTGGGAATAATCCCAACCGTGCCGAGACAAATCTAACTAGCCGAGCACGTATCTACTATATTACGGATACACGGGCAAACTAGCCCAAACTTTGTATATAAGGCCGATTCACGTATGTTCTTCCATGTATATTCTTCAAGCCCATCTTGATCGCGGCCCACCTCTGACTCGGTCAAATTCTGGTGATAACACATGCCCCCTGGTTTTAGAATTAATAATTCCAAAATCACTCTGCCCTTCTCTTCGTCGGGTCATGTCGTGGCGGAGCAGGAACCGTCGCAGCATCCTTCATCATGATGCCCTGCCTTCTCAACTATTCCGCGTGATTTGACCATTGTTTTTGGGCACCGCCTCCTCGGAAACTGCTGTGGCATTGAATCTCTACTATATCCCCTTTATTTAACCGCTCCGAGCAGTTTGCCACTTCATCCCTTCGCTCTGTTCCGGCCATCGGCACCCAAAAATCCCCAATCTCCCGTAGCCATGTCCTCTTCTTCTTCCTCCGCCGCCTCGTCGGATCTTTCTTCCCAGTCCTTCTCCTCTTCATCCTCCTCCGCCTCATCAGTCTTCTCCGACTCTTCCTCATCTCGCGAGCCGACGCCGGAGTGGGGCTCGTTGGCGGCGCACGACATTCTTGCCCCAACGACGTGGGACAAGGAGGAACATGATTCCTCCATCTGGTCCGAGGATGACAAATCCTTGACCGACGGAGAGGGCGACCTTCGATTCCTCATCGAAGGGGAAGAGGAGGCGGAGAGCGAGGACGACCGCTTCTCCAGGACGATTTCACCTCCTGCGAGGGAAGAGACGGAGGACGACAGCGCGACTCCTCGAAGGTTACCCGCCGCGACGCCTCCGCTGGTGGGGCGGCGGCGGCGATGGCGCGATGAGGAAGATGAGGCTCCCGTGAAGGCCGGGAGCTCCGATGAGGAGCCTATCAGCAGCTGCGCCGGCGGGTGAGCGACGGCAGCGAGGGCAGCAACGGCCCTTAGATTAGGGACTAGTAGTAGTAGTCTTTTGTTCTTTCTTCTCTGAGCAATCGGCTCTTTCCTTGTAAGAAATCCCTCTATTAATGAAGAAAATATTCCTCAATTAATTTTGCTTCCTTGTCAACTTTGCCGATCGTCGAACGAAGTCGCCGTAAGAGAGAGAGAGAGAGAGCCGATGGCAGGGCATCGGCTTGCATTATAAACGCGATTTGAGGCCAAACAGTTGCCTATTCACGCGGTCCGACAGGTCTAACTCACGTCCAAACCATCCTCCAACCTTAAACGCGCAGATTGAACTCCTCGGCAACTCACTAGGAGTTTCATCCCACATATCATAGCTTCTGGTCTGAACCGATTCCGTTAACTTGCAATCGAGCTTATTCCTCTAGAGTCGATAGCAATGTATCGGCTTTTATTATTCTGAAGTCGATGCCCGTGCATCGGCTGTACTCGCATACTGTTGTCTCCGCATGTTTTCTCAAGTCGATGTCTGCGCATCGGCTGTGATTTTTAGCGGCCGATTAAAAATCGGCCTCCTTACTCTCTTGATCTTTTTTTTTAAATGATTAAATCGGCCTCCCGCCTCGCCATCATCCCACATGCTTGGAAATACTTCTTGAGGTGTTGACCATTGACGGCTACTGGGAACTTAACGCCGTCCAGCTGCTCCAGCATGTATGCATTACCCTTCAAGGCCTGGACGACTTTGTACGGACCGTACCAATTAGGAGACCATTTGCCATATGCTTTGTCCTTAGTTCCTAACGGCAACACAGCTTCCCATACTAGATCACCAACTTGAAACTCCTTTGGTTTAACCTTCTTATTGTATGCACGAGCTACCCTGGCTTTGTTCTCTTTAATCTTCTCCAACGACCAAAGTCTAAGTTTTGTTGCGTCCTCAATAGTGTCACTCATCAAAGCTGCATATTCTTCAGTTGTTAGATCATTCAAACGTGACACGTCTTGATCCAGCCGTAATTTCCCAAGGTAATACGGCTTCACCGTATAGGCGAGCTGTACGGCGAAGTTTTTATAGCTCCGTGGCATGACATGCGGTAGGCCCACAAAGCTTCTGACAATGTTTCATGCCAATCCCTAGGGTTCTCGTCGATTTTCCTCTTGATCAGCTTGATCAGCTCGATTGGACGCTTGCTTGCCCGTTGGCTTGAGCATAGTATGGAGATGATCGGATCGGCTTAATCCCCATGTCATCACAGAACTTTCTGAATTCTTTAGAAATAAAGACCGAACCTCCATCGGTCGTGATGGTTTGGGAATCCCGAACCTATGAATGACGTGTTCTTTCACAAACTTGATCACATCTTCTGATTTCACCTTCTTCATAGGGACAGCCTCCACCCACTTGGTGAAGTAATCTGTAATGACCAAAATCCATTCATGTTTCTTACTTGACGCCGGATGGATTTTGCCGATCATATCCATGCCCCACCCTCGAAACGGCCACGGCTTGATAATAGGGTTCATTGCTGATGCGGGTACCATGGTCTTCCGGAACATCCCTTGGCTTGTTGTAGTACTTGAAGCAATCCTCAAGCATGGTGGGCCAATAAAACCATGATCGCCTAATTAGCCATTTCATCTTATGAGCCGATGGTGAGTCCACAGGCGCCTTCATGCACCTCATGTAGGCCGATTAGACTCGGTTGGTCCCAGGCACTTGAGTAGTAACCCTTCAAACGTCTGTAGAACATATGAAGTCTCCTATGAGGACATACTTCATGGCCTTGTATCTTATCCTTTTAGGTGCCCCCCGAGCCGAATCTTTTAAGTAATTGAAGATGTCGGCTCTCCAATCATCCTATTCCGAGCACTTTGAACTTCTGACCCGTCTGATATGTCCTTATAACGCCATTTGTGCGAGATCGTTGGCCTCGGTATTTCAGGATCTTGGGACCCAATTAAAGTTGATGTACCGAAACCGTGTCATCAACTCACGGCACTCCATCCAATATGGGAAAAGCGATTCACTTTCGCACTTATATTCCTCCGTGAGCTGGTTAATCACCAACTTCGAGTCTCCAAAAAGCTCTACCGCTTCTGCGACTTCAGAGCAACTCCATTCCCTTGCGTACTGCCTCATACTCAGCGACATTGTTGGTGCAAGGGGTAGATAGTCTGATGGAGAAGGAGATTGCCCCCGACAGACACGAGCAGAATGCCGATGCCACAACCATCGTCACAAGCCGATCCATCGAAGAACATAGCCCATGCACGTATAGATAGTGCTGCTATATTGGTATTGATCCGTTCAGCTATAAGATCGGCCAACGCTTGTCCCTTGACTGCTTTCGCAGGTTGATACCGAAGATCGAACTCTGATAGCGCAAACATCCACTTGCCCAGTCGGCCTTTCAAAACAGGGGCCGACAGCATGTGCTTGACAACGTCTGACTTATATGACGATGATTTCTGCCGTCAAAAGGATGTGATGAAGCTTGGTGCAGGTGAAGAACAGAGCAGGCAAAGCTTCTCGACCTCAGGATACCTTGTCTCCGCGTCCAACATCCTTCTGCAGGGTAGAAAACGACCTTTTCAACACCCTCGTGAAGTTGCACCTAAAGCGATGGATGTGTCGGCCACGACAAGTAGATATAGAACGGCCTATCTTGCTGGGGCGGAACCAACACGAGCGGCGCGTCGGATACCTTAATCTCATCAAACGCCTGCTGCTGTTCTGCCCCCAGTGAAACTCGTCATCAGATTTAATCTTCACCAGTGATATGAATGGCTCGATTCGTCTGACAGGTTAGAGATGAACCGTCGGACAAAATTGATCTTGCCGATGAGACGTTGGAGCTCCTTCTTCGTGGTGGGCGGCTGCATGGTACGCGCCTCTTGACTTTTCAGGCCGATCTCAATTCCCCGTTCATGAACCAGAAAACCTAGGAACTGACCAGCCGTCACACCAAAAGCACACTTCTTTGGATTCATTCTCAGTCCGAACTTCCGAGTTCGGTCTAGGACGCGTCGCAAATCATCCAAGTGTCCCTCCATGGAGACAGACTTGACTACCACGTCATCGATGTAGATTTCTACCAACTTGCCGATCAGGTCGTGAAATATATAATTCATGGCTCTTTGGTATGTTGCACCAGCATTCTTCAACCCAAAGGTCATGACTACATATTCAAACAAGCCTACTGCCCCTGGTACTCTGAATGCGGTCTTGTGTATATCTTCTGGAGCCATGAAGATTTGGTTATAGCCGGCGTTGCCATCCATGAAGCTCAACACCTTGTGGCCAGCAGCTGCATTGATCAACGTTTCCGCCACAGGCATCGGATATTCATCTTTTGGAGTGGCTCTGTTGAGATCTCGGAAATCGATGGCCACACGCCATCGGCCGTCCTTCTTCTCTACGGGAACGATACTGGATCCACTCAGCATACCTGCATGGCCTGATGAACCCGGCGGCCAATATCTTCTCAATCTCTTTCTTGACCTCTTCCAGAATTTCGGCCTTCATCTGACGTGCTCGTTGTTGGAACGGCCGAAATCCCTTCTTAAGGGGGAGCCGATGCTCAATGATGCTCCTGTCTAAACCAGGCATTTCTGTGTAATCCCATGCAAAGCAATCTGGGTATTCTTTTAACGATCTATCATCTGACTCCTAAGATGTGGATCTAACTTCTTGCTGATAAAAGTTGGTCGCGGCTTATCTCCAGGTCCGATGTCGACTTCTTCCAGCTCATCAGCCGATGTGAACCCATACCCTAGCTTTCCGTCACCCGTTAGATCGACACTAAATTCGGGAAAACGTGTGGTAAGGATAATCGGGCGATCGCTGGAATCGGCCTCCATCTTGATCGTAAGGGATTTTTGGGATTCGGGGCCGATCACGTGGAACGGCTTCCTCCTTGTCCTTGCTATGAGAGCAGCTGCCCTCGTCCCTTCCTTATCAGGGTGCCCAAGCTCTACCATGTTGATGTTGAACGAGAATCTTGGCTGGCACCTCCCAGGGTCGTGCATTCCACCATGTCGGCGGCGTATGCCGGGTCGGCACTACTGGTGCCGCCAACGCGAATGGCAGCGGTGGACGGGACTGGAGTGGCATCTCTCCTTGGTAAGTCCCGAGAGCTGGTCCGACGGAGAGTACGGTGCCTCATGATCTCTGGATCACGCGGAGCGACACGCTCCAAAGCGTTCACCAGGCTCTCAGAATGGCGGTGCAGCGAGTGAGCCACCATGCAGTTAATCTCCTGACGCAGGGACCTGGTGCGTTCTTCCGACGGGGCGGACAGGTCTATTCCATCGAGCGCACCTTCAGGCGAGAACCCTTTCCACCTGACGCCATGTGAACGGGTTCTGTGAAACGAGCCGATGAGGTCGGCTTCGAGGATCGCTTTGACCTCGTCATACTTCTTCTTGAGCTCGTCTCCAACGTATCGATAATTTCTTATGTTCCATGCCACATTATTGATGTTATCTACATGTTTTATGCACACTTTATGTCATATTCGTGCATTTTACGGAACTAACCTATTAACAAGATGCCGAAGTGCCAGTTGCTGTTTTCTGCTGTTTTTGGTTTCAGAAATCCTAGTAAAAATATTCTCGGAATTGGACGAAATCAACGCCCGGGGTCCTATTTTGCCACGAAGCTTCCAGAAGTCCGAAGAGGAGACGAAGTGGGGCCACGAGGTGGCCACACCCTAGGGCGGCGCGGCCCCCCCTTGTCGCGTGGCCCTGTGGTGGGCCTCGTGCCGCCTCCGACCTGCCCTTCGCCACAGCCTCCATCGCGAAACCCCCGCCGAGAGCCACGATACGGAAAACCTTCCAGAGACGCCGCCGCCGCCAATCCCATCTCGGGGGGATTCAGGAGATCGCCTCCGGCACCCTGCCGGAGAGGGGAATCATCTCCCGGAGGACTCTACGCCGCCATGGTCGCCTCCGGAGTGATGTGTGAGTAGTCTACCCCTGGACTATGGGTCCATAGCAGTAGCTAGATGGTTGTCTTCTCCCCATTGTGCTTCATTGTCGGATCTTGTGAGCTGCCTAACATGATCAAGATCATCTATCTGTAATTCTATATGTTGCGTTTGTTGGGGTCCGATGAATAGAGAATACTTGTTATGTTGATTATCAAAGTTATACCTATGTGTTGTTTATGATCTTGCATGCTCTCCGTTACTAGTAGATGCTCTGGCCAAGTAGATCTTGTAACTCCAAGAGGAGTATTTATGCTCGATAGTGGGTTCATGTCTCTGTGAATCTGGGAAGTGACAGAAATCTCTAAGATTATGGATGTGCTGTTGCCACTAGGGATAAAACATTAGTGCTATGTTCGAGGATATAGTCACTGATTACATTACGCGCAATACTTAATGCAATTGTCTGTTGTTAGCAACTTAATACTGGAGGGGTTCGGATGATAACCTGAAGGTGGACTTTTTAGGCATAGATGCATGCTGGATAGCGGTCTATGTACTTTGTCGTAATGCCCAATTAAATCTCACAATACTCATCATAATATGTATGTGCATGCTCATGCCCTCTTTATTTGTCAATTGCCCAACTGTAATTTGTTCACCCAACATGCTGTTTATCTTATGGGAAGACACTCTAGTGAACTGTGGACGGTCCAATTCTCTATCTGAAATACAATCTACTGCAATACTGTTCTACTGTTTTCTGCAAACAATCATCATCCACACTATACATCTAATCCTTTGTTACACAAGCGGTGAGATTGACAACCTCACTTTTTTCGTTGGGGCAAAGTACTTTGGTTGTGTTGTGCAGGTTCCACGTTGGCGCGAATCTCTGGTGTTGCGCCGCACTACATCCCGCCGCCATCAACCTTCAACGTGCTTCTTGACTCCTACTAGTTCGATTAAACCTTGGTTTCTTCTGAGGGAAACTTGCCGTTGTGCGCATCACACCTTCCTCTTGGGGTTCCCAACGGACGTGTCAACCACACGCATCAAGCAAATTTCTGGCGCCGTTGCCGAGATCAAGACACGGCTGCAAGGGGAGTCTCCACTTTCCAATCTCTTTACTTTGTTTTTGTCTTGCTTAGTTTTATTTACTACTTTGTTTGCTGCACTAAATCAAAATACAAAAAAATTAGTTGCTAGTTTTACTTTATTTGCTATCTTGTTTGCTATATCAAAAACACAAAAAAATTAGTTACTATCATTTACTTTACTTATTTCACCATGTTTCCTCCCAAGTTTGTTCTTAAAGATGTACCGGTAGGCCGAGGATCTATGGGAAAGATAATATAGAAGATTTTTTCACTCATATTAGCACGGTTGAAGATTTTGAAGATAGACACTTGGTAGAACTTGCTCCTACTTATGAAATTGTTGCTTCTTTAGTACACGCGTTAGAAGCTAGATTTGTTAATCTTAATCCTGTGATTCAACATATGTTTCTTACACTCAGTGATATGGAAGAAGGAGAAAAGAAAGATTTTGTATTAGAAACCCTTCTTAAAGAATTTGGGGGAATAGCGAGAGAAGCTAGAAAAGTCTTCACTAAATATAATATGCTAGGCTCCTATACCAACTTTGCCAGTACCCTTGAGAAGATGGAAAAGGATAGACAAAAGTACACTAATAAAGTTAATTATGAGGGGGATATTAAAACATCAATACCTTGCAAGCTCTTGGGAATGTGTGAGGCACTAGAAAAGAATTTTGATTGGATTGTTCCTGAAGATTTGTTTGATGAGAGTAGCAAGCCCAAGACTAATGAAAAGGGAGCCTCTGAAACTCACATAGAAAAGATAAAATGCATAGTTGAGAAAACTCCACACCCCGCTGTAGATGCACCACCCTTCGATAATACTTGATACACACTTTCTGCGCCTAGCTGAAAGGCGTTAAAGAAAAGCGCTTATGGGAGACAACCCATGGTTTTTACCTACAGTACTTTGTTTTTATTTTGTGTCTTGGAAGTTGTTTACTACTGTAGCAACCTCTCCTTATCTTAGTTTATTGTTTTATTGTGCCAAGTAAAGTCGTTGATAGAAAAGTTCATACTAGATTTGGATTACTGCGCAGAAACAGATTTCTTTGCTGTCACGAATCTGGGCTGTTTTCTCTGTAGGTAACTCAGAAAATTATGCCAATTTACGTGAGTGATCCTCAGATATGTACGCAACTTTCATTCAATTTGAGCATTTTCATTTGAGCAAGTCTGGTGCCTCGATAAAATTCGTCAATACGAACTGTTCTGTTTTGACAGATTCTGCCTTTTATTTCGCATTGCCTCTTTTGCTATGTTGGAGGAATTTCTTTGATCCATTAATGTCCAGTAGCTTTATGCAATGTCCAGAAGTGTTAAGAATGATTATGTCACCTCTGAACATGTTAATTTTTATTGTCGCTAACCCTCTAATGAGTTGTTCTAAGTTTGGTGTGGAGGAAGTTTTCAAGGATCAAGAGAGGAGTATGATGCAACATGATCAAGGGGAGTGAAAGCTCTAAGCTTGGGGATGCCCCGGTGGTTCACCCCTGCATATTCTAAGAAGACTCAAGCATCTAAGCTTGGGGATGCCCAAGGCATCCCCTTCTTCATCGACAACATTATCAGGTTCCTCCCCTGAAACTATATTTTTATTCCATCACATCTTATGTGCTTTGCTTGGAGCGTCGGTTTGTTTTTGTTTTTGTTTTGTTTGAATAAAATGGATCCTAGCATTCACTTTATGGGAGAGAGACACGCTCCGCTGTAGCATATGGACAAGTATGTCCTTAGTTTCTACTCATAGTATTCATGGCGAAGTTTCTTCTTCGTTAAATTGTTATATGGTTGGAATTGGAAAATGATACATGTAGTAATTGCTATAAATGTCTTGGGTAATGTGATACTTGGCAATTGTTGTGCTCATGTTTAAGCTCTTGCATCATATACTTTGCACCCATTAATGAAGAAATACATAGAGCATGCTAAAATCTGGTTTGCATATTTGGTTTCTCTAAGGTCTAGATAATTTCTAGTATTGAGTTTGAACAACAAGGAAGATGGTGTAGAGTCTTATAATGTTTACAATATGTCTTTTATGTGAGTTTTGCTGCACCGGTTCATCCTTGTGTTTGTTTCAAATAGCCTTGCTAGCCTAAACCTTGTATCGAGAGGGATTACCTCTCATGCATCCAAAATACTTGAGCCAACCACTATGCCATTTGTGTCCACCATACCTACCTACTACATGGTATTTTCCGCCATTCCAAAGTAAATTGCTTGAGTGCTACCTTTAAAATTCCATCATTCACCTTTGCAATATATAGCTCATGGGACAAATAGCTTAAAAACTATTGTGGTATTGAATATGTACTTATGCACTTTATCTCTTATTAAGTTGCTTGTTGTGCGATAACCATGTTCACTGGGGACGCCATCAACTACTCTTTGTTGAATTTCATGTGAGTTGCTATGCATGTTCGTCTTGTCTGAAGTAAGAGCGATCTACCACCCTATGGTTAAGCATGCATATTGCTAGAGAAGAACATTGGGCCGCTAACTAAAGCCATGATCCATGGTGGAAGTTTCAGTTTTGGACATATATCCTCAATCTCATATGAGAAAATTATTAATTGTTGATTACATGCTTATGCATAAAAGAGGAGTCCATTATCTGTTGTCTATGTTGTCCCGTATGGATGTCTAAGTTGAGAATAATCAATAGCGAGAAATCCAATGCGAGCTTTCTCCTTAGACCTTTGTACAGGCGGCATAGAGGTACCCCTTTGTGACACTTGGTTAAAACATGTGCATTGTGATGATCCGGTAGTCCAAGCTAATTAGGACAAGGTGCGGGCACTATTAGTATACTATGCATGAGGCTTGCAACTTGTAAGATATAATTTACATGATACATATGCTTTATTACTACCGTTGACAAAATTGTTTCATGTTTTCAAAATCAAAGCTCTAGCACAAATATAGCAATCGATGCTTTTCCTCTATGGAGGACCATTCTTTTATTTTCATTGTTGAGTCAGTTCACCTATTTCTCTCCACCTCAAGAAGCAAACACTTGTGTGAACTGTGCATTGATTCCTACATACTTGCATATTGCATTTATTATATTACTCTATGTTGACAATATCCATGAGATATACATGTTACAAGTTGAAAGCAACCGCTGAAACTTAATCTTCCTTTGTGTTGCTTCAATGCTTTTACTATGAATTATTGCTTTATGAGTTAACTCTTATGCAAGACTTATTGATGCTTGTCTTGAAGTACTATTCATGAAAAGTCTTTGCTATATGATTCACTTGTTTACTCATGTCATATACATTGTTTTGATCGCTACATTCACTACATATGCTTTACAAATAGTATGATCAAGGTTATGATGGCATGTCACTCCAGAAATTATCTTTGTTATCGTTTTACCTGCTCGGGACGAGCAGAACTAAGCTTGGGGATGCTGATACGTCTCCAACGTATCGATAATTTCTTATGTTCCATGCCACATTATTGATGTTATCTACATGTTTTATGCACACTTTATGTCATATTCGTGCATTTTCTGGAACTAACCTATTAACAAGATGCCGAAGTGCCAGTTGTGTTTTCTGCTGTTTTTGGTTTCAGAAATCCTAGTAAGGAAATATTCTCGGAATTGGACGAAATCAACGCCCAGGGTCCTATTTTGCCACGAAGCTTCCAGAAGAAGAGGAGACGAGGTGGGGCCACGAGGTGGCCACCCTAGGCGGCGCGGCCCCCTTGGTCGCGCGGCCTGTGGTGTGGGCCCCTCGTGCCGCCTCCTGACCTGCCCTTCCGCCTACTTAAAGCCTCCGTCGCGAAACCCCCAGTACCGAGAGCCACGATACGGAAAACCTTCCAGAGACGCCGCCGCCGCCAATCCATCTCGGGGATTCAGAGATCGCTCGGCACCCTGCCGGAGAGGGAATCATCTCCGGAGGACTCTACGCCGCCATGGTCGCCTCCGGAGTGATGTGTGAGTAGTCTACCCCTGGACTATGGGTCCATAGCAGTAGCTAGATGGTTGTCTTCTCCCCATTGTGCTTCATTGTCGGATCTTGTGAGCTGCCTAACATGATCAAGATCATCTATCTGTAATTCTATATGTTGCGTTTGTTGGGATCCGATGAATAGAGAATACTTGTTATGTTGATTATCAAAGTTATACCTATGTGTTGTTTATGATCTTGCATGCTCTCCGTTACTAGTAGATGCTCTGGCCAAGTAGATGCTTGTAACTCCAAGAGGGAGTATTTATGCTCGATAGTGGGTTCATGTCTCCGTGAATCTGGGGAAGTGACAGAAATCTCTAAGATTATGGATGTGCTGTTGCCACTAGGGATAAAACATTAGTGCTATGTTCGAGGATATAGTCACTGATTACATTACGCGCAATACTTAATGCAATAGTCTGTTGTTAGCAACTTAATATTGGAGGGGGTTCGGATGATAACCTGAAGGTGGACTTTTTAGGCATAGATGCATGCTGGATAGCGGTCTATGTACTTTGTCGTAATGCCCAATTAAATCTCACAATACTCATCATAATATGTATGTGCATGGTCATGCCCTCTTTATTTGTCAATTGCCCAACTGTAATTTGTTCACCCAACATGTTGTTTATCTTATGGGAGAGACACCTCTAGTGAACTGTGGACCCCGATCCAATTCTCTATACTGAAATACAATCTACTGCAATACTGTTCTACTGTTTTCTGCAAAAAATCATCATCCACACTATACATCTAATCCTTTGTTACAGCAAGCCGGTGAGATTGACAACCTCACTGTTTCGTTGGGGCAAAGTACTTTGGTTGTGTTGTACAGGTTCCACGTTGGCGCCGGAATCTCTGGTGTTGCGCACTACATCCCGCCGCCATCAACCTTCAACGTGCTTCTTGACTCCTACTGGTTCGATTAAACCTTGGTTTCTTACTGACGGAAACTTGCCGCTGTGCGCATCACACGTTCCTCTTGGGGTTCCCAACGGACGTGTCAACCACACGCATCAAGCTCCTCGGTCAGATCCTCGTACGTGACTGGGGTGCCGTCCGCCATCTCAGATGTAGATGGCGATGTGGTTGACGTCGAAGATTGTCCCACTGGGCGTGCCAGAATGTGTTGCGGTCAGAAACCCACCGGCGAGCAGCGACGGGCAACACAGAGAGCCGGGAGCAACTTAGGGCTGCGGCTGGCCCTGGTCCCTCCGAGCGACGGCCCGCAAAGACTCGGCACGCACGTCCGATCTGGTGCAAGGCGTGCCACCTGACCTATACCTCGGGAAGGTGATGGAGATGCCTCGCTTAGTTTCCTGCATGGCATACACGTAAACATTAAATACGAGCCATGATCGGCTCTCAGGTTGTCCTGCGAATCGGCTCAAGGAGCCGATCCACCCATGATTCACACGAGGTGTACGAATATATGGTGGTCCTGCTTGATCAAGATAAAGCTAAAACGATCTACGATGATTTAGGGTTTTCACCGCATAATCGGAACGTCCTACTCGTGATTGAGCCTCGCGGCCGCACGGTGATCGTAAGCCGATCCTAGACAAGGCCTAAAAACCAACACGAGGTTGATCCCCGGAACATCCTGTCTAGGGCTAGCAAACTACACCCTACGCGCCGCTGGATCCTTCAACCCTTTGTAAGGCCTAACTATGCAGATATTAAACTAATCCTTGAAGAACAAGGAACAACCATAACGGATCGGATCTACTAAATAATGATCAAGCGGGGTGCTGCCCCTACACCTAAGATAGGCGTAAGGGAGGCTAGATGTCTAAGGGTTGCACGACGATAGCATATGATACGATGAACAATGCTAACCCTAACACATCTAAGATAACTACATTGCTCGCCATCAAAAAGGCTTCGTACGAGCAACGCATGAACAATGAATAAACTTATCGCCTAGATCGCAAGATGCGATCTAGGCAGCATGACCCGGAAGAAACCCTCGAGACAAGGGAGTTGGCGATGCGCCTAGATTGGTTTGTGGTGAACGTGATTGTTGTTTATTTCATAAACCCTAGATACATATTTATAGTCCGTAGACTTTCTAACGTGGGAATAATCCCAACCGTGCACGAGACAAACTCTAACTAACCGACACGTAATCTACTATATTACAGATACACGGGCAAACTAGCCCAAACTTTGTATATAAGGCCGATTCACGTATGTTCTTCCATGTATATTCTTCAAGCCCATCTTGATCGCGGCCTAATAGTCCTTTCTTAAATTTTGGTATGCATAGCATAAGTAAATAAGTTTACAACCAAAATCGGATGAATGTCTTTGTTGGTTATCCCAGAGAATTGATTGGGAATTCTTCCCACTATGTAGACAAAGACAAAAGTGTTTGTCAATGTTTCTTATTTCCAAGAAATTGTTTCTAGCGAAGTATTTGAGTGGGAGAACAATAGAACCTGATAAGGTTTATGAACCTGAGCATAATGATCAAAGTAGCGCAGCATCGGAAATTGGTTCCGGAAGCGACCACGACGATCATGGCTCCCATGACTACAAAGTGTTTCAGCCATGGAGATCAAAGTACATATTGAACCTTGTAGGTATTGTTTACTTTGTGATCAAATAAATGATTTGTGGACAAAGGATTGATTGTGAACAATGAGAAACCAACTACAGACAAAGAAGTTATGATGGGCCCTGACTCCGTTAAAATGGCTATACGCCATGAAATCCAAGATAGATGAATACTTTTTGAAAGTAAATGGATCTATAAAATTGATGGACTTGGATGAAATATCTTTGAAGAAGCTTGACTTGTCGAAAAGTTGTTTACGATAAAGTTCAAAGAGTTGACTACGACAAGATTAGATCTTCTGTAGCAATGCTTATAGTCTATATGGATTATTCTAGTAATCACTACATATTTCTTTTATGAGATATGTTAGTAGGATGGCAAAATACATTACTTATCAGAAGTGTGTATTAAAAGTGTATACAAGATACAACCATGAGTTTTGCTGGTCCGTGGAATACTAGATAGGTATACGAACTTCAATTGGATGAAGTAAGTATCGCGGAGTTGGAATCTTCACCAGATGAAATAGTCAAAGAGTTTTTGATTTCATCAGAGACGATGAAGAGGCTTGCATTTGCAAGAAATTAAGTGGGAGCGCTAAGACATATTTATAATACTTTATGTAGGTGACATATAGTTGGTTATAAATGATGTAATTATATACTTGATTAAAAGGTTTCATTGAGAAATTAATTTCAATGAAAGGATATGGACTGAAACATATCTAGTGTCAAGATCTATGAAGATAGATTGAAACACAAAATAAGTTTAAGTCAAAGTACATAGAATGGATATTGAAATAGTTCAATATAGAAATATTAAGAAAATGTTCTTGTCATGTGAAGTTTTAACAAGACTTGAGTGTATTTGATACTAAATGAGTAAAAACACATGAGTGATTATGGATCACGAATAATATGTACACAATCAGATGTCCTGTGCTCTAAAATGTTATGAGCATATACCAGAATGATTCATGAGATGATCATTGGACGACAGTAAGAGTATCCTTGAGTACTTTAGAAGAACCAAGGATATATATATAGTTTTGTATGGAGAAATGACAAACAAATCGCTGTAAGGTGATTACACCGATATTTGTTTTGTCACATATAAAAATAGAATTTCAATCTCAAATTAGACTAAGTGTTGTTTTAAAGGTAGCACAATGAGCTAGAAGTTGTCTATGTTAGATTTAGAAGAGTTCTAAATATTGTGACGAATTCTACAAACGAAGGCAGAGTATGTCATTGTTTTGACAAATGACTGAGGATGTTGAGTCAAGAAGTTCTTTGAGAACTTGGTGTAGTTCCGATAGTGTCAGAATTTTGAAGCTATATTGTATGTGACAATATTAGTGACTTATTTCAGACCGCGGAATTAAGGTTCCACCAGAAGATCAAACATATTTAATGCCAACTCATTTGGAAATGAGTGATGCGTTGAGATGCAAATGAATTACAAAATACATACGTTTCTGAGCGTGTCAGATCCGTTGACTAAAACCTCGCCCGTGAGCGAAACATGATAAAGCACCAGAAGGCCAAGGTGTTATATCTTTACAAATGTAAACTAGATTATTGACTCTATTGCAAGTGGGAGACTGTTGGAGATATGCCCAAGAGGCAATAATAAAAATGTTATTATAATACATCTTTGTGTTTATGATAATGTTTACATACCATGCTATAATTGTATTAACCGAAACATTGATACATGTGTGTTATGTGAACAACAAAGAGTCCCTAGTAAGCCTCTTGTATAACTAGCTTGTTGATTAATAGATGATCATGGTTTCGTGATCATGAACATTGGATGTTATTAATAACAAGGTTATGTCATTGTATGAATGATGTAATGGACACACCCAATTAAGCGTAGCATAAGATCACGTCATTAAGTTATTTGCTATAAGCTTTCAATACATAGTTACCTAGTCCTTATGACCATGAGATCATATAAATCACTTATACCGGAAAGGTACTTTGATTACATCAAACGCCACCGCGTAAATGGGTGGTTATAAAGATGGGATTAAGTATCCGGAAAGTAGAGTTGAGGCATATGGATCAACAGTGGGATTTGTCCATCCCGATGACGGATAGATATACTCTGGCCCTCTCGGTGGAATGTCGTCTAATGTCTTGCAAGCATATGAATAAGTTCATAAGAGACCACATACCACGGTACGAGTAAAGAGTACTTGTCAGGAGACGAGGTTGAACAAGGTATATAGAGATACCGATGATCAAACCTCGAACAAGTAAAATATCGCGTGACAAAGGGAATTGGTATCGTATGTGAATGATTCATTCGATCACTAAAGTCATCATTGAATATGTGGGAGCCATTATGGATCTCCAGATCCCGCTATTGGTTATTGGTCGGAGAGAGTTCTCAACCATGTCTACATAGTTCGCGAACCGTAGGGTGACACACTTAAGGTTTGATGTTGAAATGGTAGAACTTGAGTATGGAATGGAGTTCGAAGATTTGTTCGAAGTCCCGGATGATATCCCGGACATCACGAGGAGTTCCGAAATGGTCCGGAGAATAAGATTCATATATAGGAAGTCATTTTATAAGTTTGAAAATGATCTGGTGCATTTATGGAAGGTTCTAGAAGGTTCTAGAATATTCCGAAAGAAATTCACTTTGGAAGGCGGAGTCCCGAAGGGACTCCACCACCATGGCCGGCCAACCCTGGGGGTGGAGTCCCAGGTGGACTCCACCTAAGGTGGCCGGCCACCCCTCCCAAGGGAAGGTGGGAATCCCACCTCTAGTGGGAGTCCTAGCTTGGGTAGGTTTCATGTCATATGGAAGGTTTTGGTTTGGGGTCTTATTCGAAGACTTGTAGACCAAATCTTGGGTGTTCCACCTATATAATGAGGGCCAAGGGGAGGGGGCCGGCCACCCCCAACACCACAAGGTGGCCGCACCCCTCAAGTGGCCGGCGCCCCCCTCTCCCCAAACCCTAGTCGCCCCACTCCTACTTCTTCCCCGCACGCTTAGCGAAGCTCCGCCGGGTTTCTCCACCACCACCGACACCACGCCGTCGTGCTGTCGGATTCAAGAGGAGCTACTACTTCCGCTGCCCGCTGGAACGGGGAGGTGGACGTCGACTTCATCAACACCGAACGTGTGACCGAGTACGGAGGTGCTGCCCGTTCGTGGCACCGTGATCAAGATCTTCTACGCGCTTTTGCAAGCGGCAAGTGATCGTCTACCGCAGCAACAAGAGCCTCATCTTGTAGGCTTTGGAACTCTTCAAGGGTGAGTCTCGATCATCCCCTCGTTGCTACCGTCTTCTAGATTGCATCTTGGCTTGGATTGCGTGTTCGCGGTAGGAAAATTTTTGTTTTCTATGCAACGAATCCCTACAGCGGGCTCGTTCTCCATTTTTCTCGGTGCCCCTGCAGGTTGTCACCCGTTTACGGCAAGAGATCCTCTTTGACTCATTTTGTTCTTCTGATATGTATGTCTGCGACAAGAACTGTTGAGCGGTGCCTCTGGTGATGTTTCTGTTTTGCTAGCTTCGACAACAAAAGAAGCAATTCTATGGTGATGTTGTTGTGGAGATGGTGTTCTCGAGGAACCATATTTCCAAGTTCTGTTAAAGGCCAAGAAAAATGCCAAGATTGCCGTGTCTGATGCCACTGTTGTCGTGCATCGAAGTACTGTGAAACAAGTGCAGCTACCAAGATCTCCTGAAGATGTACATGGAAGTTCTCCACTGACAATTGTAGCCGGAACCTCAAGTCCTCCTTCATGGATCCAAAGGGCGAGACCCCGTCTTCTTCTTCCTCTTCAATCCGACGTCTGCTCTCCGATCCGATGCCGTGAGACCCCGCCCCTAAGCCAATCCTATTTTATAAATGTGCCATCTGTAACTTGTTGCATTCGTCATATCAACATGTGTCGCATCGCATTGAAGATCTTGTTGGTTTTGGGTATATAGCGATTCACGTAATAGTTAAATATGGAATTGTGCGGGAATTATTTATTGTGTCCCGGTTCCATTTAATTTTGCGTAGCTCACCCATGCCATGTATGCCATGCTAATCAACACTTAACTTTGTCAGTAGGAAATGCAACTCTAACCTAATTTGTTTGTCTGGGGTTCCGACTCCGCTTAATTGGATAAGTTGCACCGCATCATCGTTGCCATGTCATGCATGCCTGCATCTGCTCATGCTGGTTCTTCCTTCGTAATAGTAAGACTTGCACCCGTTGTGTCTTCCTGTATTTGCTTCTTCCCGGATAGGATCACGAAGTGTTGATGTGAGATACGACGAGTTCTCCGACAAGTTCTTTTTCAGCTTTTCACAGGCGAGCCCACCCCTTCACCTATTTTACAGTTTCTGTTCGTTGATCTCCTGCTATCCATATGTTGCGATTATGTTGTGTCACGTGTCCTATTCCACCGTTACCCTTATGAGCCGTGTAAAATATCCGCTACCTATCGCCGTTGTTTGTTGTTTGAGCCTTTGCGAGTCGTAGCACATATTTAGGGATCTGATGTTATCTCTATATATGTTGGGTTGTTGGGAGGTTATCACATGTTATATCAGTTGTTGGAGATAATCATGTCCTACTTAATTGTTAACAACTAAAATTGTAAGCAGAGGCATCTGTGAGCCCCTTTGCGAAAGCATCAGAACTTTAACTCGCTAATGTCCCTTAGGACCCGAGTTCTTGTTATCTGTTCCGAGATTGAGCGCTCTACCCGTGCGTGGTGATTCACTAGGACCCCCTCACCCATTTCCTTTTCTCAAGTCAGTTGAAAAGGGGGCCACAACCTTGGTTTTATTTGCCTATGCCATCTATGCCATGCTTTACTTACTGTTGCCTTCGGGTGTTTACTTCCTGTTGCCTTTGGGTGTTTATATTCTATATTGTACCTCGCGGGACGTTTAGCGAAAGCATGTGGTTCGCACGCCTAGCCGCCATCGCAAACCCTAAGTCGCTCGGAGTGCAGGGTGTAGATCTTATCGATAAGCCGTGTCCGCGGTTATGGACGACTTGGAATTGTATGGCTTGGTCATAGAACAACTTACATCCTTATGTTGCTTCTAATAACTTGTTAATAACTTGCGTAGTAAATTAGCATCATTATAACTGATACCTAATAAAACTTGTCGACCGTGTGAGTGCCCTTGTTAGTACTTCTTCCTAGTGAAGGGGGGATGCATCGGATGGGTTATGATTGCAGAGTATAGAACTGTTACATTATGCGCTCTCTTATCTCCTCTGATTAGACGAGTGTTGTAGTGTGTCTCTATTGGTTAGTTGCTTTGTTGTCGCTAAACTCCACCATATAGCCGTGCGATGTTAGCCCACCAGTGAGCACAACTGGTCTTGTCTCGCAAGTACATGCCATGGTACTTGCCCTCGCCTTTCTTCTTTTTGTCTCCTCCCCCTTTTGTCGGCAACCAATGGCCCGACTTTGACATGTACGAGATGACGATGTTAGCAAGGTTACCCTTCCGGCTTGGCCTGGGCAGGGTTATGACGTCACTGGTTATCTTCAGGACTCTTAGTCCAATTTGTATCTTCTGCGTACTCGCACGTATTCGACATTTCTGTATGATTCGGATCTTACGTTGTATATTTGTATCTTGACTTGTTGGAGTCATTGTTGTAATATCTGTTTCTTGTGGGATATATTCTAAGAATGTTGTAATGTTATCTCTCGTGTTAATTCCTCTGGCATCACGTGGGTGATTCGTCGCGCACGTCGTGTCAGAGGGCGTCTTAGAATCGATATCGTGCGGATTTCAGTGGGCTCGCTGGAATCCTTAGGGTACCGGTTCCGGGGCGTCACAAGTTGGTATCAGAGCCCTGGTTGGCGATACCCCACTGGTCCAGCCTGTAGGATAACCTTGCCAACGGACATTGTTGTGTCTAGTGTCAAAACCTATTTTCTGAAAACTCGTTGGATAGTTCTGATTAGTTATGCATTTTTCTCCTTATCTATATTCTTGCTCCTCTCACCTTTACGAGTTTTGAGTCTTCTCTCTTATCTGAGTTCTCCATGTTTAGGTTTCCACGTGGGTTGGACGATCTATGCCTTTAACCTAATAGGACCAATCTTTGAAGACCTTTCGACAGAAGGACATCACCGATAGCTAATCTTTATCTTCTCCGCTTGACATCACCTTTGTTTCTATGCTTGTCAAGGACGTCAATCTGATTTCTTGGAGTTGGTTGCACGATTCTCTTATTCATGTACAGAGTAATACTTTGAGTGCGGGATGGAGTCGCGACCATACCGACTACTCTTATTATTCTCCCTTGCTACTATGAATTGGTGGATCCATGTGACTGTTACTCCTCCCATTTTTGTTGTACGGAGCTTAATCCTCTGCAACCTGAATTTCTGATAGAAGCCCATCATCGTCAACAGAACAACGACTTCTTGTTGGTGGTGTCGATTGTTCCACATGGAGAAACAATTCTTGTTAGTGTTGTCGAGGAGATCGACACGTCGCCTGAAGACCCGATAGTTCACCTCTCTCCCCCGTACCTTGGCGTGGAATCTCGGGGCGAGATTCCTTGTTAGTGGTGTCGTTTGTAACGACCCAGAAGAAACCTATAATAGATTTTGCACCGCTGCTTGTTTTTCCGAGTCGTTCCAAGTCATCATGGCATATGCATGCATCGCATTCATATTTTACAAAATAAAATTATTTTATTAAACCTTATTTTGTTGGTAAAACTATTCCCTCTTTTTATTCCAAAATTAAAACCTTATTTTTCTACTTATTTTAATGGGAGTTGGTAGTTTGACACTCAACGCACTTTGGTGGTCGTCATTGAGAGCATCCGGACCGTTCAATCACATTGACTTAACATAGACCGTCTGATCGATGATTCCTGGAATGTCTCCTACTCTCCCAGGACCTTTCCTTAACGCTGGACGCTTGCCAAAAAATCATATTCATTTATCACAAAAGTTTGCCAAAATCTCCAACGCTACCATTAAGTATTGCCATAATCTAACTCAATCAGACGCTAATCAGGCCACCAAATCATATACGGCTTGCCGAAAAATGATCCATTATAGGAATCAAATCAAATCAAATCACAGTAAGTAAATCTTAGTTGCCAAACTTCCATCCGGATTCTCATCTCCATCTCCTCCAAAATATGTCCACCCGAACAAATCTTGGCGAATGAAATTCAACTCCCTCTCACCTCGTGGCCTGTCGCCGAAGATGATCGCCAAGACGGAAGCATCTGCCGCCAGCGAGCCTCCCCCTCGCGCCGCCCTATATGTGTCGTCGACCATGCCATGCTGATCATTCGTCAATCCACCGGCGAAGGCAAGCAAGCAGGTATCACCGACACTTACGTGTTTTCAGTTGTTGATTTTACCTCCGCTACCATTCGATTGTTGTAGGAATCCAATAAAGATATCTTCACCACCAGCACCACACTTCGCTCATCGTTGTTTTTTCGCACGTCGACGGCTGAGACCTGCTACAACTTTTCCACATTGCCTATGAGGCTGTCCGTGATAGTCAAGGCCAACATACGGGTAAACTCCCCTCTCAACAATCAATGTTCTTCCGTTCCTCAATTTGCAAGGAATCTTATTAAGCGCATTATCGATCTCAATCATCAGACTGTAAGTGCCAATTCAGTGTTATACGGATATGTGATTTTTTACATGAAATGGCTTTTTTGCATCAGGGTTTCGTTGATTTTTTGTGTGTGTGTAGATGATACAAATTGCAGAGACATTAGAAGATGAATGGTTCAAAAAAGACTATATACCACCACAGTTTAAGCAAAATGAAGATATGGGCCTTGAAGATCTCGATGCTGCATTCAGTAGCGCTGAGGTAATACAATCTGAATGCGATTCCTGGTACGTAATCTGTTGCCCCCAAAATTTGTTGTTTTAAAGGGCACTTATTTTATTATCTTTGATTTTAAATGAGAACCAACCTGAGGTTGGGTGGTTAGGTGGGTGGTTGTACCCCCAGCCCACCAGAGTTCAAACCCCAGGTTTGACATCTGTGTGTCTCATAAAGGCGGAATATTCATTCAGTGGGAGGCGACGTTCCCGTCGGCAGCGAGGCGCCTGTGATGACTTCGTCAATTTCAAGATCCAATCCGCCGGCTCGGTCTTCCGGAGGTGCTCATAGGGATAGGGTGTGCGTGTGTGCGTTCATAGGGGTGAGTGTATGCGCGTGTATGTGAGCGCCTGCGTTTGTACTGTGTTTCTCAAAAAAAAAAAAATCTTTGATTTTAAATTTCGTAGGAACATGTTGTGGCAGAGAAAAGACAGAAACCAAAATCAATGAATGCATTTTCTCTTATTTTAATGTCGCAGGGATTCAACATTGGAAATTTGTTTGATATAAAGTGATGGTGGTAGGTTCATATAACTGTTAATATATATTTTCCCCAAACTGCACTTGTCGTTAATTTACTTATGAGTTCAGTATTTCTGATTGTTTGAATATTGTTACCGATGCAGTAACAAGCAGGGTAGTATCATGCCCTCTATCCACTTCACTTTGTTGCCTCTTTTTACAAATCTAGGGCTCTAGGCGTCTTCTTCGATATTAATTTGTACTATTAGAAAACATTATTGGTTCGGAAATAATTTCATCCTTTGTTAGGTATTGGTAAAACGGGAAACATAATTCCCGTCCCAACTCACACCACAAGAGATTGTGTTGAAAACAGAGAGCATACTTGTAAGGTATTACATTTCTTGGTTTCAATGTGCGGAAAGAAAACTGAACCAATGAGCAAAAAAAAAGGTATTATTGGGTTTCTCGGGCTTTCCTTCTGGAGTTTGAGCAGTTTAGTGTGTACAAAGATTTCTATTTTCTACCTTGAAGATGAAATACATTGATTTCTATTATTTTTATCTTCTAGCTGAAGCCGAAAGGTGACAGGACTAGAATAAAAAGGTATTTATCTGTAGCAATGGAGGCATCAGCTCTACTGTCTCTACTGAGATATTACAATGTAATTTAGAGATCATTGATCATAGTTAAATTTTTCGTTACGTCTATAGATACTAAGTTCATTGCACCAGCCATGGGTCCATAGTGTCCGAAAATTGAAAATAATTAAGTTCGTTTGAAAATGCCACTGACATTGCAGATTAAAGGTATTGTTTTATAAGGATGCATCAAATATTTTTTCTTCACTTTGGATGTCAAGTTCTAATCATTCTATGCTGCGTAGTATACTGGAATCTAATCTGAACATTTTATTTCAAAACTACCCGTGCCTGATAATTACAGATCAATCTCTTGTAGGGTTTTGAGGTGCTCCATCACTCCATATGGTTGAGCTTATTAAAATTGGGGGTGACACACGCCATGGTTGGCATTGTGCTTGGGCAGCCATGGGTGTCTTTGTGGCAGCAATAAATTCCTGTTTAAAATGTTTACAAGATGACAATTCTGAACTAGATCAAGAAACCCTTAAGCCAAATCAAGGTTCACTACACTGGAATCGAAAAAATAACAAGGTAATTAGATGTCCAGAATTCTAACAGGATTTATATTTCGATGTATCATATTTATTTGAACTAAAGTATCCGCTCTAACTATGTTCATGTGATTTTGAACATGAGATAAGCTCTAATGTGTGGGCAAGGTTCAAGGACGTGATCCGGGTTCAAAATAAGTTTAGTTGCATGTGCAATTCAGTTCATATGGGTGGGAGGAGTAAAATTTGATTCGATTGGAACAACATTGTTTTGTTGTTTGGTAGTGATTCAGTCGTGTGTCTCAAGACTTCAGTACTATCTTTTGTTTGAAAATGCTTCTTATAGAAAGATACACATGACTTATTCTTTATAAGTTTGTACTTTATAGGATTAGCATTCCCTTCTTGTGGCTCTCCATAAAATTATTCGGATGGATGTTATCTTTCATGGGTCAGAGTTGGGATTTTTTTCTTCTAATCTTCGGCTATCTTTTTTTTTGGGTTAGAGTTGGGATTTTTTAAATCTTGAAATTTTACTGAGGTATGATTGCGTAGATTTTTGCTTCAATTATTGTTATATTGTGCATCTCTTATATGGTCGCATGCACTTGCTTTGCTAGACTTGGCTCATCATATTAAAGAACATTGATTGTTGAGAGGGGAGTTTACAAAAACTTATAGCTGGGATGCACTCCTTTTTTCCCTCTTTCGTACCACAGATAGTCATCCCAGCTATAAGTGTATGTAACTATATGGTTGTTTGTTGGTTAAAGACTATGTAGTGCATCAATTTCTTGGCAACTTGTCTTGCCTATTATTTCTAATTTTATTTATTTATTGATACAATTTGTCCTATATGGTGTGGTTACACTCGAAAGGTAAACTTGCAGCTGCAATAAAAAAACATTAATTCGGAAATTCACATTTAACGCAATTTAAATATTTTTTTAACTTTAATGCAAAAGGAAGGCCGCCCCTCTCTCAAGAACAAATGACGTGAAGAGGTGAATTGTCGAGTGAGGAAGCATGGATGACAAATGCACCCTTGTTACACCTTGCGATTATCTGTTTTCTGTGTGTTCTGTGTGCATATGCGTGCGAGGGAGGGATAAGGAAATAAGTAACCAAATCTATTTTTTGCGGTTGAATAGACAAGACCCGTAGCAACGCACGGGCATTCAACTAGTGTTTTTAAACAAACAGGAAATTAAAACAGAAAATAGAAAACATTTTACAAAAAAAGGGGCCGGGGAAGAGAACTTCCCACCCGGTCAGGCCCAAAACAGCCCAGCCGGTAGCTTACCTAGCCCTCCACCGAAACCCTAGGCAGCTCCCTGCCGTTTTGCACTCCACCCCCCCCCCACCGCCATCCCCTTCTTTCGAAAAACCCCCTTCTCTTTTTTTATCGTGGCTCAGTCCTCCCACTTCCTCCTCCTTTCGTTCTCTTCCTAGCCAGAGCCCGAGCTCGCAGCCCTGAACCCCACGATGGCCTCCTCCTCTCTTCCTTGATGCGCGCCCCGCCCTACTCCACCGCAGCAAGAGCGCAGCGCCGTTGCTGCCGCCGCGTTGCCTCTCTCAAAAGTGGCAGCCGCGCTCATCCCCTACCCCCCGTGGTCGATTTCTGCAGCGCCGAGCTCCGTCGGCGCCTCCTTGTTCCTGTCGCTGTCAGGAACCGCCCGTGGCGCGCCTCCCCGCACCCTACTCCTCGCCGTTGGCCTCGCGCCGAGCATCGCCTCTGATTCCCCGGCCTCTTTTCCCTGCCTTCCCCGAGCCCCCTCATCCCCAAGCAGCACTGGTCGCACGCCGACCGTCCTCGTCGACCTCCACACACGTCGCCCGCTGACGCCATGACCGTCTCCTCCGCGCAGGCCGACATCCCTACTCCTCTCCGCGTGTGACCCTCCTCGAGCTCTTTCAGCTCGTCCCCGACACGTCCATGACCGGCCCCGAGCGCCCTCTGCCTCCTCACACGTTCTCGTCGACATGGCCTCGTTCCCGACAGTGTTGTCTCATTCCGTTGCTGCTCCGCCTTGGCCCGTGATCGCCTTCGCCTCCTTCCACCACAGTCCCTTCCCCGATGTTTTCTTCGATGCAGTCTCGTTCTCCATTTTTCTCAATGCCCCTACAGGTTGTCACCCGTCTACGGCAACAGCGCCACTTTGACTCGTTTTGTTCTTCTGATCTGTATGTCTGCGGCAAGAAACGTTGAGCGGTGCCTCTGTTGATGTTTCTGTTTTGCTAGCTTCGACAACAAAAGAAGCAATTATGTGGTGATGTTGTTGTGGAGATGGTGCTCTCGAGGAACCATATTTCCAAGTTATGTTAAAGGCCAATACCAACGCCAAGATTGTCGTCTGATCCACTGTTGTCGTGCATCGAAGGACCGTGAAACAAGTGCAGCTACCAAGATTTCCTGAAGATGTACATGGAAGTTCTCCACTGACAATTGTAGCCGGAACCTCAAGTCCTCCTTCACGGATCCGAAGGGCGAGACCCCGTCTTCTTCTTCCTCTTCACTCTGACGTCTACTCTCCGATCCGATGCCGTGAGACCCCGCCCCTAAGCCAATCCTATTTTATAAATGTGCCATCTATGACTTGTTGCATTCATCATATCAACATGTGTCGCATCGCATTGCAGATCTTGCGGGCTTTGGGTATATAGCGATTCACCTAATACTTAAATATGGAATTGTGCAGGAATTATTTATTGTGTCTTGGTTCCATTTAATTTTGCGTAGCTCACCCATGCCATGCATGCCATGCTAATCAACACTTAACTTTGTCGGTAGGAAATGCAACTCTAACCTAATTTGTTTGTCCAGGGTTCCGACTCCGCTTAATTGGATAAGTTGCACCGCATGCATCTGCTCATGCTGGTTCTTCCTTCGTAATAGTAAGACTTGCACTCGTTATGTGTTCCAGTATTTGCTTCTTCCCGGATAGGATCACGAAGTGTTGATGTGAGATAGGACGAATTCTCTGACAAGTTCTTCTTCAACTTTTCACAGGCTAGCCCACCCCTTCACCTATTTTAGACTTTCTGTCTCGTTGATCTCCTGCTATCCATATATTGCGATTCTGTTGTGTCACGTGTCCTATTCCACTGTTACCCATATGAGCCGTGTCAAATATCAGATACCTATCGTCATTGTTTGTTGTTTGAGCCTTTGCGAGTCGTAGCACATATTTAGGGATCTGATGTTATCTCTATATCTGTTGGGTTGTTGGGAGGTTATCACATGTTATATCAGTTGTTGTAGATAATCATGTCCTACGTAATTGTTAACAACTAAAATTATAAGCCGATGCATCTGTGAGCCTCTTTGCGAAAGCATCGGAACTTTGACTCGTTAATATCCCCTAGGACCCGAGTTCTTGTTATCTGTTCCAAAAATGAGTGCTCTACCCGTGCGTGGGGATTCACTGGGACCCCCTCACCCATTACATTTTCTCAAGTCAGTTGAAAAGGGGGCCACAACCTTGGTTTTATTTGCGTATACCATCTATGACATGCTTTACTTACTATTTCCTTCGGGTGTTTACTTCATGTTGCCTTTGGGTGTTTATATTCTGTACTGTACCCCGCGGGACGTTTAGCGAAAGCGTGCGGTTAGCACGCCTAGCGGCCGTCGCAAACCCTGAGTCCGCCTCGGAGTGCGGCTGAACTTTGATACGGGTAGCTTAGTCGGGTGGACCCATAGACTTTCTTGTTGAACTAGAAACAGTCTTGTTGTGAGACATCGCCTGTCGTAAGAGGGTCGAGCATGCGTATGGTTACATTTGGGCAACCCCTGCATGGTGTAGATCTTATCGATAAGCCGTGTCTGCGGTTATGGACGTCTTGGAATTGTATGGCTTGGTCATAGAACAACTTACACCCTTATGTTGCTGCTAATAACTTGTTAATAATTTGCGTAGTAATTTAGCATCACTATAACTGATACCTAATAAAACTTGTCAACCGTGTGAGTGCCCTTGTTAGTGTTTCTTCCTAGTGAAGGGGGAATGCATCGGATGGGTTATGATTGCAGAGTATAGAACTGTTACCTTATGCGCTCTCTTATCTCCTCTGATTAGATGAGTGTTGTAGTGTGTCTCTATTGGTTAGTTGTTTTGCTGCCGCTAAACTCCAACATATAGCTGGACGATGTTTATACCGCCCACTAGTGAGCACAACTGGTCTTGTCTCGCAAGTACGTGCCAAGGTACTTATACCCTCGCCTTTCTTCTTTTTGTCTCCTTCCCCTTTTGTTGGGAACCGATGGCCCGACTTTGATAGGTACGAGATGATGACGTTAGCAAGGTTACCCTTCCGGCTTGGCCTGGGCAAGGTTATGAACGTCACTGGTTATCTTCAGGAATCTTAGTCCAATTTATATCTTCTCCGTACTCGGATGTATTCGGCATTTCTGTATGATTTGGATCTTATGTTGTATATTTGTATCTTGACTCGTTGGAGTCGTTGTTGTAATATCTGTTTTTTGTGGGCTCTATTGTAATCCTGTTGTAATGTTACCTCTCGTGTTATATCCTCTGGCATCACGTGTGTGATTCGTCGTGCACGTCGTGTCGGAGGGCGTCTCAGAATCGATATCGTGCGGATTTCGGCGGGTTCACTGGAATCCTTAGGGTACCGGTTCCGGGGCGTCACAACCTGGCGCCAGACCGAGGAGGAAGGCGGGCTTCCTTGGCGACCGTGACTTTCCATTTGAGTATCCACCGTCGCCTTGTCGTGGAACACTATAGCCGCCGGCTCCTCCCGCACCTCCGCAGGATGACGACGATGATGCGCTGGCCTACCACAACAAGGACGCCAAGAACGACATCGACGACTTCATCGCATGTGTCTTCGAAGACTGGCAGGCGGCCATAGCGAAGGGCTGGAAGTTCGAGTTCCCAACGTAGGTGAACGACGAGGAGATCGTGAAGCTCATCATCCTCGTGTCGCAGGTGGACCGACCGTTGCTGCCCCGGTATGCCACAGATATCATGCCGCGAGATCTCACGGAGGACGAGGCCCAACAACATGCACTGCATAACTCGGTGATACGTCTCCAACGTATCTATAATTTCTTATGTTCCATGCTACTTTTATGTTAATACTCACATGTTTTATACACACTTTATGTCATATTTATGCATTTTCCGGCACTAACCTATTAACGAGATCTCGAAGACCATTCTTTGTTCTGCTTGTTTTTGGTTTCGAAATCCTAGTAAGGAAATATTCTCGGAATTGGACTAAATCAACGCCCAGGATCTTATTTTTCCACGAAGCTTCCAAGTTCGAAAGGGGAACGGAGTGGGCGACGAGGCGACGCCACGGTGGGCGGCGCGGCCGGCCCTGGCGCGCGGCCCTAGCATGTGGGCCCTCGTGGCACCCCCGACATACCCTTCCGCCTACATATAGTCTTCGTCGAGAAACTCCAGCAGAGAGCCACGATACGGAAAACCTTCCGGAGACGCCGCCGCCGCCAATCCCATCTCGGGGATTCGGAGATCGCCTCCGGCACCCTGCCGGAGAAGGGAATCATCTCCCGGAGGACTCTTCACCGCCATGGTCGCCTCCGGATTGATGTGTGAGTAGTTCACCCTGGACTATGGGTCCATAGCAGTAGCTAGATGGTCGTCTTCTCCTCATTGTGCTATCATTGTTGGATCTTGTGAGCTGCCTAACATGATCAAGATCATCTATCTGTAATGCTACATGTTGCGTTTGTTGGGATCCGATGAATATGGAATACTATGTTATGATTGATTATCAATCTATCATATATGTGTTGTTTAAGATCTTGCATGCCCTCCGTTATTAGTAGAGGCTCTGGCCCAGTCATTACTTGTAACTCCAAGAGGAGTATTTATGCTCGATAGTGGGTTCATGCCTCCATTAAATCTGGGACAGTGACAGAAAGTTCTAAGGTTGTGGATGTGCTGTTGCCACTAGGGATAAAACATCAATGCTATGTCTAAGGATGTATGTGTTGATTACATTACGCACCATACTTAATGCAATTGTCCGTTGTTTGCAACTTAATATTGGAAGGGGTTCGGATGATAACTGAAGGTGGACTTTTTAGGCATACATGCATGCTGGATAGCGGTCTATGTACTTTGTCGTAATGCCCAATTGAATCTCACACTACTCATCATAACATGTATGTGCATTGTCATGCCATCTTTATTTGTCAATTGCCCAACTGTAATTTGTTCACCCAACATGCTATTTCTTATGGGAGAGACACCACTAGTGAACTGTGGACGCGGTCCATTCTCATCGAATACAATCTACTGCAATACTCGTTCTTACTGTTCTCTGCAAACATCATCATCCACACTATACATCTAATCCTTTGTTACAGCAAGCCGATGAGATTAACAACCTCACTGTTAAGTTGGGGCAAAGTATTTTGGTTGTGTTGTGCAGGTTCCACGTTGGCGCCGGAATCACAGTGCGCCGCACTACACTCCGCCGCCATCAACCTTCAACGTGCTTCTTGGCTCCTACTAGTTCAATAAACCTTGGTTTCTTACTGAGGGAAAAATTGCTGCTGTACGCATCACACCTTCCTCTTGGGGTTCCCAACGGGCGTGTGCTTTACGTGTCATCAAGACTGTTTTCTGGCGCCGTTGCCGGGGAGATCAAGACACGCTGCAAGGGGAGTCTTCCACTTCCAATCTCTTTACTTTGTTTTTGTCTTGCTTTATTTTTATTTACTTTGTTTGCTGCATTATATCAAAATACAAAAAAAATTAGTTGCTAGCTTTACTTTATTTACTATCTTGTTTGCGTTCTCCATATTAAAAACACAAAAAAATTAGTTACTTGCATTTACTTCCTTAGCTCTTTGTTTATTTCATCATGTTTCCTCCTAAGTTTATTCTTAAAGATGTACCGGTAGGCCGAGGGTCTATCCTTGGGAAAGATAATATAGAAGATTTTTTCACTCATATTAGTACGGTTGAAGATTTTGAAGATAGACACTTGGTAGAACTTGCTCCTACTTATGAAATTGCTGTTGCTTCTTTAGTACACACGCTAGAAGCTAGATTTGTTAACCTCAATCCCGTGATTCAACATATGTTTCTTACACTCAGTGATATGGAAGAAGGGGAGAAGAAAGATTTTGTATTAGAAACCCTTCTTAAAGAATTTGGTGGGGTAGCAAGAGAAGCTAGAAAAGTCTTTGCTAAATATAATATGCTTGGCTCTTATACCAACTTTGCTAGTACCCTTGAAAAGATGGAAAAAGATAGAAAAAAGTATACTAATCAAGTTAATTATGAGGGGGATATTAAAACATCAATACCTTGCAAGCTCTTAGGAATGTGCGAGGCACTAGAAAAGAATTATGATTGGATGGTTCCTGAAAATTTGTTTGATGAGAATAGCAAGCCTAAGAGTAATGAAAAAGGAGCCTCTAAAACCTACATAGATAATATACAATTCATAGTGGAGAAAGCTCCAAACCCCGCTGTTGATACTTCGTCTCTTGATAATACTTGATTCACACTTTCTGCGCCTAGCTGAAAGGCGTTAAAGAAAAGCGCTTATGGGAGACAACCCATGATTTTACTTCTGCACTTTTGTTTTATATTTGAGTCTTGGAAGTTGTTACTACTGTAGAAACCTCTCCTTATCTTTATTTTGTTGCATTGTTGTGCCAAGTAAAGTCTTTGATAGTAAGGTTCATACTAGATTTGGATTACTGCGCATAAACAGATTTCTTGCTGTCACGAATTTGAGCAGTAGTCTCTGTAGGTAACTCAGAAAAATCTGCCAATTTACGTGAGTGATCCTAAGATATGTACACAACTTTCATTCAATTTGAGAATTTTCATTTGAGCAAGTCTGGTGCCCCAGAAAAATTCGTCTTTGGTATTCTGTTTTGTGATTCTGCCTTTTATTTCGCATTGGTTTTGCTATGTTTGATGGATTTCTTTATTCCATTAACTTTCAGTAGCTTTGTGTAATGTCCAGAAGTGTTAAGAATAATTATGTCACCTCTGAACATGTGAATTTTTGATTATGCACTAACCCTCTAATGAGTTTGTTTTGAGTTTGGTGTGGAAGAAATTTTCAAGGATCAAGAGAGGAGGATGATACAATATGATCAAGGAGAGTGAAAGCTCTAAGCTTGGGGATGCCCCCGTGGTTCATCCCTGCATATTTTAAGAAGACTCAAACATCTAAGCTTGGGGATGCCCAAGGCATCCCCTTCTTCATCGACAACATTATCAGGTTCCTCTAGTGAAACTATATTTTTATTCCATCACATCTTATGTGCTTTACTTGGAGCGTCTGTTTGCTTTTGTTTTTTGTTTTGTTTGAATAAAATCGGATCCTAGCATTCTTTGTGTGGGAGAGAGACACGCTCCGCTTTTGCATATGGACAAATATGTCCTTAGCTTTATTCTTAATGTTCATGGCGAAGGTTGAAACTGCTTCGTTAATTGTTATATGATTGGAAACGGGAAATGCTACATGTGGTAATTGGTATAATGTCTTAAATAATGTGATACTTGGCAATTGTTATAGCTCATGTTTAAGCTCTTGCATCATATACTTTGCACCTATTAGTGAAGAAATACATAGAGCTTGCTAAAATTTGGTTTGCATGATTGGTCTCTCTAAAGTCTAGATATTTTCTGGTAAGGGTTTGAGCAACAAGGATGACAGTGTAGAGTCTTATAATGCTTGCAATATGTTTTTATGTGAGTTTTGCTGTACCGGTTCATACTTGTGTTTGCTTCAAATAACCTTGCTAGCCTAAGCCTTGTATTGAGAGGATTACTTCTCGTGCATCCAAATCCTTGAGCCAAAAACTATGCCATTTGTGTCCACCATACCTATCTACTACATGGTATTTCTCTGCCATTCCAAAGTAAATTGCTTGAGTGCTATCTTTAAATAATTCAAAATTTATCATCCCTTATTTGTGTCAATGTTTTATAGCTCATGAGGAAGTATGTGGTGTTTATCTTTCAATCTTGTTGGGCAACTTTCACCAATGGACTAGTGGCTTCATCCGCTTATCCAATAATTTTGCAAAAAGAGCTGGCAATGGGGTTCCCAGCCCCAACTAATTAACCTTCATAATTTTACAAAAAAATAGACACTGCTCCATGGTATGTGATTGTTGGACGGCACCCGAGGATTCGGTTAGCCATGGCTTGCAAGCAAAGGTGGGGAGGAGTGTCATCTAAATAAAACTAAAATAAAAGGCACTCCTTCATGGTATGAGATTGTTGGCAGGCACCGGGGATTCGGTTAGCCATGGTTTGTGAAAGCAAGGTTGGAAGGGGTGCCACCCAAAAATAAAAAATTTCATGGGAGCCGCTCTTGAAAGTCTGCAGGCAAGGGGTTAGAGTGCCCACTACCATTCGTTGACAACAACAAACACCTCTCAAAACTTTACTTTTATGCTCTCTTTATGTTTTCAAAATAAAAGCTCTAGCACAAATATAGCAATCCATGCTTCCCTCTGCGAAGGGCCTTTCTTTTACTTTTATGTTGAGTCAGTTTACCCACTTCCTTCCATCTTAGAAGCAAACAATTGTGTTAACTGTGTGCATTGATTCTTACATGCTTGCATATTTGCATTCATCATATTACTTTATATTGACAACTATCCATGAGATATACATGTCACAAGTTGAAAGCAACCGCTAAAACTTAATCTTCCTTTGTGTTGCTTCAATGCCTTTACTATGAATTTATTGCTTTATGAGTTAACTCTTATGCAAGACTTATTGATGCTTGTCTTGAAAGTACTATTCATGAAAAGTCTTTGCTATATGATTTAGTTGTTTAACCATTGTCTTTACCATTGCTTTCGATCGCTGCATTCATTACATGTGCTTACAATAGTATTGATCAAGATTATGATAGCATGTCACTTCAGAAATTATCTTTGTTATCGTTTACCCTGGAGGACGAGTAGGAACTAAGCTTGGGGATGCTGATACGTCTCCAACGTATCTATAATTTCTTATGTTCCATGCTACTTTTATGTTAATACTCACATGTTTTATACACACTTTATGTCATATTTATGCATTTTCCGGAACTAACCTATTAACGAGATGCCGAAGAGCCAGTTGCTGTTTTCTGCTGTTTTTGGTTTCAGAAATCCTAGTAAGGAAATATTCTCGGAATTGACGAAATCAACGCCCAGGATCTTATTTTTCCACGAAGCTTCCGGAAGTCCGAAAGGGAAACGAAGTGGGCGACAGGCGACGCCACGTAGGGCGGCGCGGCGAGGCCCTGGCCGCGCGGCCCTAGCGTGTGGGCCCCTCGTGGCGCCCCCTGACCTACCTTCCGCCTACATATAGTCTTCGTCGAGATAACCCCAGTACCGAGAGCCACGATACGGAAAACCTTCCAGAGACGCCGCCGCCGCCAATCCCATCACGGGGATTCAGGAGATCGCCTCGGCACCCTGCCGGAGAGGGGAATAATCTCCCGGAAGACTCTTCACCGCCATGGTCGCCTCCGGATTGATGTGTGAGTAGTTCACCCCTGGACTATGGGTCCATAGCAGTAGCTAGATGGTCGTCTTCTCCTCATTGTGCTATCCTTGTTGGATCTTGGGAGCTGCCTAACATGATCAAGATCATCTATCTGTAATGCTACATGTTGCGTTTGTTGGGATCCGATGAATATGGAATACTATGTTATGATTGATTATCAATCTATCATATATGTGTTGTTTAAGATCTTGCATGCTCTCCATTATTAGTAGAGGCTCTGGCCAAGTCAATACTTGTAACTCCAAGAGGGAGTATTTATACTCGATAGTGGGTTCATGCCTCCATTAAATCTGGGACAGTGACAGAAAGTTCTAAGGTTGTGGATGTGCTGTTGCCACTAGGGATAAAACATCAATGCTATGTCTAAGGATGTATGTATTGATTACATTACGCACCATACTTAATGCAATTGTCTGTTATTTGCAACTTAATACTGGAAGGGGTTCGGATGATAACCTGAAGGTGGACTTTTTAGGCATAGATGCATGCTGGATAGTGGTCTATGTACTTTGTCGTAATGCCCAATTGAATCTCACACTACTCATCATAACATGTATGTGCATTGTCATGCCATCTTTATTTGTCAATTGCCCAACTGTAATTTGTTCACCCAACATGCTATTTCTTATGGGAGAGACACCACTAGTGTGTGGATCCCGGTCCATTCTTTACATCGAATACAATCTCCTGCAATACTGTTCTTCTGTTTCTCTGCAAACATCATCATCCACACTATACATCTAATCCTTTGTTACAGCAAGCCGGTGAGATTGACAACCTCGCTGTTAAGTTGGGGCAAAGTATTTTGGTTGTGTTGTGCATGTTCCACGTTGGCGCCGGAATCCCTGGTGTTGCGCCGCACTACACTCCGCCGCCATTAACCTTCAACGTGCTTCTTGGCTCTGGTTCGATAAACCTTGGTTTCTTACTGAGGGAAAACTTGCTGCTGTACGCATCACACCTTCCTCTTCACTCGGCCCTGCAACCGCCGCCTCCACCTCCACCGTTCAACCGTGGGCTTCTCCACCTCCACCTCCACCACCGGCGGCACCGACATATGTTTCGTCGGTTGCCAACTTGTCGTGGCAGATACCGGACTTCGTCGTGCTCGATGAGGAGTAGGCTAGGGTAGCAGACGGCGTATGCACCATTTAATGTTCATTATATTTATCTTTTCCTTCATTCACTATGCAAATTATATCTATTATGTTGAAAGAATGGAAAAAAGTTGTGTGCTACCGCTGAGCACCGGGCGCCGACGCACGGTTGATTTACAACATTTAGAGCATCTCCAGTCGCGTCCCCAAAGCGTCCCCCAAAGCAATTTGGGGCGCGCCGGACCAAAAAACGGTTCAAGCCGCGTCCCCCAAAGCCCATTTTTGTCCGGCGCGCCCCGATACGGTGTCCGGCGCCCCGAGCCCGTCCCCGTCCGGGCACGCCCGGACACGCCGGAAGCGACGCTTAGCGACGCGGGCTCCCACATGTCGGCGACGTGTTGCATAACCCGTTGATTCGCGCCTTTTTTCTCGTCGCTCCTTCCTTCCCGTGCCTCCCACCCCTCCGCCGCCGCTGGATTTGCCGGCCGTTTGAGCGGCTGATCTCTTCTGAGAGTCGGCGACGTCACCGCGGCTGGCGCTCCCGCCGGTCGTTCCGCCGCCGCCGCTTGGCCATCGCGTCCCAGAATGCGGCGTCAAATCCGCCCCACCTCCGCGCACACAAGGTGCTCGACGACTTGCCAGGTAGGCGCGATTGGCCGCTGTTCGTTGCGTCGTCTGCCTCGGCGCAATTTTAACCATTGATTTTACTTCTATACATGGATAGCGACGATGAGATGGTTGCCCTGCTGCTGGAGGACGAGCAAGCCTTCGACGACGATCTTCGGGAGCATTTGCTGATCATCGCGTCCCTCCAGGACATGGTTGACGCCAAGGTGGAGAAGGGGAAGAGGCCGCGCCGCGGAGGATCAAGGCCGGGGAGAAGGAAGTCCAAGCCCTGGCAGAGGATGGAGGGGCATGCCATGCTGCACAACGACTACTTCGCCGACGATGCAACACATGCCGACAATTTTCGCCGCGGGATGAGCAAGGGCCTGTTCATGAATATCCTCCACGGCGTTCGAGAGTTCGACCCCTACTTCAAGCTCAAGCTCGACGCTGTAGGCGTTGTCGGGTTCTCGTCGATTCAGAAGTGCACCGCCGCCATGAGGATGCTTGCATACGGAGCACCTGCCGACTACCTTCGCATGAGTGAGTCTACTGCCATTGAGTGCATGTACAAGTTTTGCCGAGCTGTGGTGGGAAAGTTTGGCAAATACTACTTGAGAGGGCCAACTGAGGAAGAGACTGCAAGGATCATGGCACAAAATGCTGCTAGAGGATTTCCTGGAATGCTTGAAAGCATCGATTGCATGCACTGGGCATGGAAGAACTGTCCGTTTGCTTGGCAAGGTATATACAAAGGGCGTCATGGATATTGCAGTGTGGTGCTTGAAGCTGTGGCAGATTATGACCTGTGGATTTGGCATTCTTTCTTTGGCATGGCGGGATCTGATGTCTACGTTCCCCCTCCTTTCCTGTAGACAGTGTTGGGCCTCCAAGAGCAGAGGTTTGTAGAACAGCAGCAAGTTTTCCCTTAAGTGGATACCCAAGGTTTATCGAACTCGGGGAGGAAGAGGTCAAAATCCCTCTCATGCAACCCTGCAACCACAAAGCAAGAAGTCTCTTGTGTCCCCAACACACCTAATAGGTGCACTAGTTCGCGAAGAGATAGTGAAATACGGTGGTATGAATATATAGGAGCAGTAGCAACGGTGAATATAGCTGCGTGTAGTTGATGGTGGTAGTATTGCAGCAGTAGTAACACAGTAAAACAAAAACAGCGACGATAGCGATATTTAGGAACAAGGCCTAGGGATTACACTTTCACTAGTGGACACTCTCAACATTGATCACATAACAGAATAGATAAATGCATACTCTACACTCTTGTTGGATGATGAACACATTGCGTAGGATTACACGAACCCTCAATGCCGGAGTTAACAAGCTCCACAATAATGCTCATATTTTGGTAACCTTATAGTGTAAGATAGATCAAAAGACTAAACCAAGTACTAACATAGCATGCACATTGTCACCTTCATGCATATGTAGGAGGAATAGATCACATCAATATTATCATAGCAATAGTTAACTTCACAATCTACAAGAGATCATGATCATAGCATAAACCAAGTACTAACACGGTGCACACACTGTCACCTTTACACACGTGCAGGAGGAATAGAACTACTTTAATAACTTTGCTAGAGTAGCACATAGATAAATTGTGATACAAACTCATATGAATCTCAATCATGTAAAGCAGCTCATGAGATTATTGTATTGAGGTACATGGGAGAGATGAACCACATAGCTACCGGTACAGCCCGAGCCTCGATGGAGAACTACTCCCTCCTCATGGGAGCAGCAGCGGTGATGAAGATGGCGATGGAGATGGCAGCGGTGTTGATGGAGAAGCCTTCGGGCACTTCCTCGCTCGGCAGCGTGCGGCAGAGACTCTGTCCCCAGAGATCTTGGCGTCGCGATGGCGGCGGCTCTGGAGGTTTCTGTGGTTTCGCCCGAGCATAGGGTTTCGATCCAGGGCTTTATATAGGAGAAGAGGCGGCGCAGGAGGGTCGAAGGGCTGGCCAAACCATAGGGGCGCGGGCCCCCTAGGCGCGCCGGGTATGGTGTGGTGGGCTGTGCGGTCCCTCTCGTGTGTTGGATGCTTCCGGGATTCTAAGATCTTTGGCGTTGATTTCGTCCGATTGAGAATATTTCGTTACTAGGATTTCTGAAACCAAAAACAGCAGAAAACGGTGGCATTTCGGCATCTTGTTAATAGGTTAGTTCAGAAAATGCACGAATATGACATAAAGTGTGCATAAAACATGTAGATAACATCATTAATGTGGCATGGAACATAAGAAATTATCGATACGTCGGAGACGTATCAGCATCCCCAAGCTTACTCGTCCGAGCAGGTAAACGATAAAAGATAATTTCTGAGGTGACATGCTACCAACATAATCTTAATCATACCATTGTAAAGCATATGAGATGAATGCAGCGATTCGAAACAATGTAAATGCAATGAGTAAACAAGTGAATCATATAGCAAAGACTTTTCATGAATAGTACTTTCGAGACAAGCATCAATAAGTCTTGCATAAGAGTTACTCATAAAGCAATAAATTCATAGTAGAGACATTGAAGCAACACAATGGAAGATTAAGTTTCAGCTGTTGCTTTCAACTTGTAACATGTATATCTCATGGATAGTTGTCAATGCAAAGCAATATAACAAATGCAATAAGCAAGTATATAAGAATCAATGCACAGTTCACACAAATGTTTGCTTCTTGAGGTGGAGAAAGATAGGTGAACTGACTCAACAATAAAAGTAAAAGAATGGTCCTTCAAAGAGGAAAGCATCGATTGCTATATTTGTGCTAGAGCTTTTATTTTGAAAACATGAAACAATTTTGTCAACGGTAGTAATAAAGCATATGTATCATGTAAATTATATCTTACAAGTTGCAAGCCTCATGCATAGTATACTAATAGTGCCCGCACCTTGTCCTAATTAGCTTGGACTACCGGATCATCACAATGCACATGTTTTAACCAAGTGTCACAAAGGGGTACCTCTATGCCGCCTGTACAAGGTCTAAGGAGAAAGCTCGCATTGGATTTCTCGCTATTGATTATTCTCAACTTAGACATCCATACCGGACAACATAGACAACAGATAATGGACTCCTCTTTTATGCATAAGCATGTAACAACAATTAATAATTTTCTCATATGAGATTGAGGATATATGTCCAAAACTGAAACTTCCACCATGGATCATGGCTTTAGTTAGCGGCCCAATGTTCTTCTCTAACAATATGCATGCTTAACCATAGGGTGGTAGATCTCTCTTACTTCAGACAAGACGGACATGCATAGCAACTCACATGAAATTCAACAATGAATAGTTGATGGCGTCCCCAGTGAACATGGTTATCGCACAACAAGCAACTTAATAAGAGATAAAGTGCATAATTACATATTCAATACCACAATAGTTTTTAAGCTATTTGTCCCATGAGCTATATATTGCAAAGGTGAATGATGGAATTTTAAAGGTAGCACTCAAGCAATTTACTTTGGAATGGCGGAAAATACCATGTAGTAGGTAGGTATGGTGGACACAAATGGCATAGTGTTGTTTGGCTCAAGGATTTTGGATGCATGAGAAGTATTCCCTCTCGATACAAGGTTTAGGCTAGCAAGGCTTATTTGAAACAAACACAAGGATGAACCGGTGCAGCAAAACTCACATAAAAGACATATTGAAAACATTATAAGACTCTACACCGTCTTCCTTGTTGTTCAAACTCAAAACTAGAAATTATCTAGACCTTAGAGAAACCAAATATGCAAACCAAATTTTAGCATGCTCTATGTATTTCTTCATTAATGGGTGCAAAGCATATGATGCAAGAGCTTAATCATGAGCACAACAATTGCCAAGTATCACATTACCCAAGACATTTATAGCAATTACTACATGTATCATTTTCCAATTCCAACCATATAACAATTTAACGAAGGCTTCGCCATGAATACTATGAGTAGAAACCAAGGACATACTTGTCCATATGCTACAGCGGAGCGTGTCTCTCTCCCATAAAGTGAATGCTAGGATCCATTTTATTCAAACAAAACAAAAAACAAAAACAAACCGACGCTCCAAGAAAAAGCACATAAGATGTGATGGAATAAAAATATAGTTTCGGGGGAGGAACCTGATAATGTTGTCGATGAAGAAGGGGATGCCTTGGGCATCCCCAAGCTTAGATGCTTGAGTCTTCTTGATATATGCAGGGGTGAACCACCGGGGCATCCCCAAGCTTAGAGCTTTCACTCTTCTTGATCATAGTATATCATCCTCCTTTCTTGACCCTTGAAAACTTCCTCCACACCAAACTCGAAACAACTCATTAGAGGGTTAGTGCACAATAAAAATTAACATATTCAGGAGGTGACACAATCATTCTTAACACTTCTGGACATTGCATAATGCTACTGGACATTAGTGGATCAAAGAAATTCATCCAACATAGCAAAAGAGGCAATGCGAAATAAAAGGCAGAATCTGTCAAAACAGAACAGTTCGTATTGACGAATTTTAAAATGGCACCAGACTTGCTCAAATGAAAATGCTCAAATTGAATGAAAGTTGCGTACATATCTGAGGATCATGCATGTAAATTGGCTTAATTTTCTGAGCTACCTACAGGGAGGTGGACCCAGATTCGTGACAGCAAAGAAATCTGGAACTGTGCAGTAATCCAAATCTAGTACTTACTTTTCTATCAACGGCTTTACTTGGCACAACAAAACACAAAACTAAGATAAGGAGAGGTTGCTACAGTAGTAAACAACTTCCAAGACACAAAATAAAAACAAAGTACTGTAGCAAAATAACACATGGGTTATCTCCCAAGAAGTTCTTTCTTTATAGCCATTAAGATGGGCTCAGCAGTTTTAATGATGCACTCGCAAGAAATAGTATTTGAAGCAAAAAGAGAGCATCAAAAGGCAAGTATGAAACAAATTTAAGCCTAACATGCTTCCTATGCATAGGAATCTTGTAAATAAACAAGTTCAAGAAGCATAATGCAACAAGCATAGAAAGATAAAACAAGTATAGCTTCAAAAATTTCAGCACATAGAGAGGTGTTTTAGTAACATGAAAATTTCTACAACCATATTTTCCTCTCTCATAATAACTTTTAGTAGCAACATGAGCAAACTCAACAATATAACTATCACATAAAGCATTCTTATCATGAGTCTCATGCATAAAATTATTACTCTCCACATAAGCATAATCAATTTTATTAGTAATAGTGGGAGCAAATTCAACAAAGTAGCTATCATTATTATTCTCATCAAGTGTTGGAGGCATAGTATAATCACAACAAAATTTACTCTCCATAGTAGGTGGTACCAAAAGACTACTATCATTATAATCATCATAAATAGGAGGCAAAGTATCATCAAAGAAAATTTTCTCCTCAATGCTTGGTGGACTAAAAAGATCATGCTCATCAAAACCAGCTTCCCCAAGCTTAGAATTTTCCATATCATTAGCAACAATGGTGTTCAAAGTATTCATGCTAACATGTTCCATGGGTTTTTTAATTTTCGCATTAAACCATTCATGTCTTGACTCAGGAAATAGTACAAAGAGCTCACAGATGTTTTCCATTATGCCTAACTAGTGTAAACAAGAAACAAAAAGTTGCAATTGCAGGATCTAAAGGAAATAGCTTCGAGTACTTACGCGCCGGAAATAGCTGGTAGCCGAGGTCCGGAGTGTGAGTACCTTTTACCTTTCCTCCCGGCAATGGCGCCAGAAAAGTGCTTGATGTCTACGTTCCCCCTCCTTTCCTGTAGACAGTGTTGGGCCTCCAAGAGCAGAGGTTTGTAGAATAGCAGCAAGTTTTCCCTTAAGTGGATACCCAAGGTTTATCGAACTCAGGGAGGAAGAGGTCAAAATCCCTCTCATGCAACCCTGCAACCACAAAGCAAGAAGTCTCTTGTGTCCCCAACACACCTAATAGGTGCACTAGTTCGGCGAAGAGATAGTGAAATACAGGTGGTATGAATATATATGAGCAGTAGCAACGGTGCCAGAAAATAGCTTGGGCGTGTAGTTGATGGTGGTAGTATTGCAGCAGTAGTAACACAGTAAAACAGTAAACAAGCAGCGATAGCAGTATTTAGGAACAAGGCCTAGGGATTACACTTTCACTAGTGGACACTCTCAACATTGATCACATAACAGAATAGATAAATGCATACTCTACACTCTTGTTGGATGATGAACGCATTGCGTAGGATTACACGAACCCTCAATGCCGGAGTTAACAAGCTCCACAATAATGCTCATATTTTGGTAACCTTATAGTGTAAGATAGATCAAAAGACTAAACCAAGTACTAACATAGCATGCACACTGTCACCTTCATGCATATGTAGGAGGAATAGATCACATCAATATTATCATAGCAATAGTTAACTTCACAATCTACAAGAGATCATGATCATAGCATAAACCAAGTACTAACACGGTGCACACACTGTCACCATTACACACGTGCAGGAGGAATAGAACTACTTTAATAACTTTGCTAGAGTAGCACATAGATAAATTGTGATACAAACTCATATGAATCTCAATCATGTAAAGCAGCTCATGAGATTATTGTATTGAGGTACATGGGAGAGATGAACCACATAGCTAGGTACAGCCCCGAGCCTCGATGGAGAACTACTCCTCCTCATGGGAGCAGCAGCGGTGATGAAGATGGCGATGGAGATGGCAGCGGTGTTGATGGAGAAGCCTTCCGGGGGCACTTCCCTCGGCAGCGTGCGGAACAGAGACTCCTGTCCCCCAGATCTTGGCGTCGCGATGGCGGCGGCTCGGAAGGTTTCGTGGTTTTCGCGAATCATAGGGTTTCGATCCAGGGGCTTTATATAGGCGCAGAGGCGGCGCAGGAGGGTCGAAGGGCTGGCCAAACCATGGGGGCGCGGGCCCCCCAGGCGCGCCAGGGTATGGTGTGGGGCTGTGCCCCCTCTGGTCCCTCTCGTGTGTTCTGGATGCTTCCGGGATTCTAAGATCTTTGGCGTTGATTTCGTCCGATTCGAGAATATTTCGTTACTAGGATTTGAAACCAAAAACAGCAGAAAACAACTGGCACTTCGGCATCTTGTTAATAGGTTAGTTCCAGAAAATGCACGAATATGACATAAAGTGTGCATAAAACATGTAGATAACATCATTAATGTGGCATGGAACATAAGAAATTATCGATACGTCGGAGACGTATCAGCATCCCCAAGCTTAGTTCCTCCCGAGCAGGTAAACGATAAAAGATAATTTCTGAGGTGACATGCTACCAACATAATCTTAATCATACCATTGTAAAGCATATGAGATGAATGCAGCGATTCGAAACAATGTAAATGCAATGAGTAAACAAGTGAATCATATAGCAAAGACTTTTCATGAATAGTACTTTCGAGACAAGCATCAATAAGTCTTGCATAAGAGTTACTCATAAAGCAATAAATTCATAGTAGAGACATTGAAGCAACACAATGGAAGATTAAGTTTCAGCGGTTGCTTTCAACTTGTAACATGTATATCTCATGGATAGTTGTCAATGCAAAGCAATATAACAAATGCAATAAGCAAGTATATAAGAATCAATGCACAGTTCACACAAATGTTTGCTTCTTGAGGTGGAGAAAGATAGGTGAACTGACTCAACAATAAAAGTAAAAGAATGGTCCTTCAAAGAGGAAAGCATCGATTGCTATATTTGTGCTAGAGCTTTTATTTTGAAAACATGAAACAATTTTGTCAACGGTAGTAATAAAGCATATGTATCATGTAAATTATATCTTACAAGTTGCAAGCCTCATGCATAGTATACTAATAGTGCCCTTGTCCTAATTAGCTTGGACTACCGGATCATCACAATGCACATGTTTTAACCAAGTGTCACAAAGGGGTACCTCTATGCCGCCTGTACAAAGGTCTAAGGAGAAAGCTCGCATTGGATTTCTCGCTATTGATTATTCTCAACTTAGACATCCATACCGGGACAACATAGACAACAGATAATGGACTCCTCTTTTATGCATAAGCATGTAACAACAATTAATAATTTTCTCATATGAGATTGAGGATATATGTCCAAAACTGAAACTTCCACCATGGATCATGGCTTTAGTTAGCGGCCCAATGTTCTTCTCTAACAATATGCATGCTTAACCATAGGGTGGTAGATCTCTCTTACTTCAGACAAGACGGACATGCATAGCAACTCACATGAAATTCAACAATGAATAGTTGATGGCGTCCCCAGTGAACATGGTTATCGCACAACAAGCAACTTAATAAGAGATAAAGTGCATAATTACATATTCAATACCACAATAGTTTTTAAGCTATTTGTCCCATGAGCTATATATTGCAAAGGTGAATGATGGAATTTTAAAGGTAGCACTCAAGCAATTTACTTTGGAATGGCGGAAAATACCATGTAGTAGGTAGGTATGGTGGACACAAATGGCATAGTGTTGTTTGGCTCAAGGATTTTGGATGCATGAGAAGTATTCCCTCTCGATACAAGGTTTAGGCTAGCAAGGCTTATTTGAAACAAACACAAGGATGAACCGGTGCAGCAAAACTCACATAAAAGACATATTGAAAACATTATAAGACTCTACACCGTCTTCCTTGTTGTTCAAACTCAAAACTAGAAATTATCTAGACCTTAGAGAAACCAAATATGCAAACCAAATTTTAGCATGCTCTATGTATTTCTTCATTAATGGGTGCAAAGCATATGATGCAAGAGCTTAATCATGAGCACAACAATTGCCAAGTATCACATTACCCAAGACATTTATAGCAATTACTACATGTATCATTTTCCAATTCCAACCATATAACAATTTAACGAAGGAGAAACTTCGCCATGAATACTATGAGTAGAAACCAAGGACATACTTGTCCATATGCTACAGCGGAGCGTGTCTCTCTCCCATAAAGTGAATGCTAGGATCCATTTTATTCAAACAAAACAAAAAACAAAAACAAACCGACGCTCCAAGAAAAAGCACATAAGATGTGATGGAATAAAAATATAGTTTCAGGGGAGGAACCTGATAATGTTGTCGATGAAGAAGGGGATGCCTTGGGCATCCCCAAGCTTAGACGCTTGAGTCTTCTTGATATATGCAGGGGTGAACCACCGGGGCATCTCAGAACTTTCACTCTTCTTGATCATAGTATATCATCCTCCTTTCTTGACCCTTGAAAACTTCCTCCACACCAAACTCGAAACAACTCATTAGAGGGTTAGTGCACAATAAAAATTAACATATTCGGAGGTGACACAATCATTCTTAACACTTCTGGACATTGCATAATGCTACTGGACATTAGTGGATCAAAGAAATTCATCCAACATAGCAAAAGAGGCAATGCGAAATAAAAGGCAGAATCTGTCAAAACAGAACAGTTCGTATTGACGAATTTTAAAATGGCACCAGACTTGCTCAAATGAAAATGCTCAAATTGAATGAAAGTTGCGTACATATCTGAGGATCATGCATGTAAATTGGCTTAATTTTCTGAGCTACCTACAGGGAGGTGGACCCAGATTCGTGACAGCAAAGAAATCTGGAACTGTGCAGTAATCCAAATCTAGTACTTACTTTTCTATCAACGGCTTTACTTGGCACAACAAAACACAAAACTAAGATAAGGAGAGGTTGCTACAGTAGTAAACAACTTCCAAGACACAAAATAAAAACAAAGTACTGTAGCAAAATAACACATGGGTTATCTCCCAAGAAGTTCTTTTCTTTATAGCCATTAAGATGGGCTCAGCAGTTTTAATGATGCACTCGCAAGAAATAGTATTTGAAGCAAAAGAGAGCATCAAAAGGCAAGTATGAAACAAATTTAAGCCTAACATGCTTCCTATGCATAGGAATCTTGTAAATAAACAAGTTCAAGAAGCATAATGCAACAAGCATAGAAAGATAAAACAAGTATAGCTTCAAAAATTTCAGCACATAGAGAGGTGTTTTAGTAACATGAAAATTTCTACAACCATATTTTCCTCTCTCATAATAACTTTTAGTAGCAACATGAGCAAACTCAACAATATAACTATCACATAAAGCATTCTTATCATGAGTCTCATGCATAAAATTATTACTCTCCACATAAGCATAATCAATTTTATTAGTAATAGTGGGAGCAAATTCAACAAAGTAGCTATCATTATTATTCTCATCAAGTGTTGGAGGCATAGTATAATCACAACAAAATTTACTCTCCATAGTAGGTGGTACCAAAAGACTACTATCATTATAATCATCATAAATAGGAGGCAAAGTATCATCAAAGAAAATTTTCTCCTCAATGCTTGGTGGACTAAAAAGATCATGCTCATCAAAACCAGCTTCCCCAAGCTTAGAATTTTCCATATCATTAGCAACAATGGTGTTCAAAGTATTCATGCTAACATGTTCCATGGGTTTTTTAATTTTCGCATTAAACCATTCATGTCTTGACTCAGGAAATAGTACAAAGAGCTCACAGATGTTTTCCATTATGCCTAACTAGTGTAAACAAGAAACAAAAAGTTGCAATTGCAGGATCTAAAGGAAATAGCTTCGAGTACTTACGACGCGGGAAATAGCTTGGCCGAGGTCCGGAGTGAGTACCTTTTACCTTTCCTCCCCGGCAATGGCGCCAGAAAAAGTGCTTGATGTCTACGTTCCCCTCCTTTCTGTAGACAGTGTTGGGCCTCCAAGAGCAGAGGTTTGTAGAACAGCAGCAAGTTTTCCCTTAAGTGGATACCCAAGGTTTATCGAACTCAGGGAGGAAGAGGTCAAAATCCCTCTCATGCAACCCTGCAACCACAAAGCAAGAAGTCTCTTGTGTCCCCAACACACCTAATAGGTGCACTAGTTCGGCGAAGAGATAGTGAAATACAGGTGGTATGAATATATAGGAGCAGTAGCAACGGTGCCAGAAAATAGCTTTTGGCGTGTAGTTGATGGTGGTAGTATTGCAGCAGTAGTAACACGTAAACGTAAACAAGCACGATAGCGATATTTAGGAACAAGGCCTAGGAATTACACTTTCACTAGTGGACACTCTCAACATTGATCACATAACAGAATAGATAAATGCATACTCTACACTCTTGTTGGATGATGAACGCATTGCGTAGGATTACACGAACCCTCAATGCCGGAGTTAACAAGCTCCACAATAATGCTCATATTTTGGTAACCTTATAGTGTAAGATAGATCAAAAGACTAAACCAAGTACTAGCATGCACACTGTCACCTTCATGCATATGTAGGAGGAATAGATCACATCAATATTATCATAGCAATAGTTAACTTCACAATCTACAAGAGATCATGATCATAGCATAAACCAAGTACTAACACGGTGCACACACTGTCACCATTACACACGTGCAGGAGGAATAGAACTACTTTAATAACTTTGCTAGAGTAGCACATAGATAAATTGTGATACAAACTCATATGAATCTCAATCATGTAAAGCAGCTCATGAGATTATTGTATTGAGGTACATGGGAGAGATGAACCACATAGCTACGGTTCCCGAGCCTCGATGGAGAACTACTCCCTCATGGGAGCGGCGGTGATGAAGATGGCGATGGAGATGGCAGCGGTGTTGATGGAGAAGCCTTCGGGGCACTTCCCCGCTCCGGCGGCGTGCCGGCAGAGACTCCTGTCCCCGGATCTTGGCGTCGCGATGGCGGCGGCTCGGAAGGTTTGTGGTTTTCGCCGAACGCCATAGGGTTTTCGATCCAGGGGCTTTATATAGGCGAAGCGGCGCGGAGGGTCGAAGGGCTGGCCAAACCATAGGGGCGCGGGCCCCCTGGCCGTGCCGGGTGGTGTGGTGGGCTTGCCCCCTCGGGTCCCTCTCGTGTGTTGGATGCTTAGGGATTCTAAGATCTTTGGCGTTGATTTCGTCCGATTCCGAGAATATTTCGTTACTAGGATTTCGAAACCAAAAACAGCAGAAACGGAACGCCGGCATCTTGTTAATAGGTTAGTTCCGAAAAATGCACGAATATGACATAAAGTGTGCATAAAACATGTAGATAACATCATTAATGTGGCATGGAACATAAGAAATTATCGATACGTCGGAGACGTATCAGGATCACACAATGACATCAACGTGTTGCAGCAGTCTCCGGTGTTCAGCAGACTAGTTGAAGGGCATGCTCCACCATGCAACTACGAGATCAATGGCCATGAATATACCAAAGGCTATTATCTAGCCGATGGTATATATCCAAAATGGGCCACTTTTGTCAATACAATCTCGAATCCATCAGGTCTGAAGAATTTCCACTTTGCTACGTGACAGGAGGCTTGCAGGAAGGATGTCGAGCGGGCATTTGGTGTGCTTCAAGCACAATTTGCCATTGTCCGGTACCCTGCTCTAAGCTGGTCTCACGACCAAATGTGGGAGGTGATGCAGGCTTGTGTGATCATGCACAACATGATCATCGAGGATGACCGCAAGAATCATGCCAGGACACATGTTGGTCCCTATGAGTGTGAGGGCCCTCTTGCGGAGGTTGATCATAAGTTGCCTGCATATTTTGCTGATTTCCTCTCCATGCACGCAGAGATCCGTGACAGCAATATTCATGAACAACTTCAAGCTGATCTCGTTGAACATTTGTGGAGGATCAAATGAAATACCGTGGCACCTTGATCTAGCATCTAGCCCTATTTGTTATATTTGTTTACTTGTTTTATTTGTTTGTTGTATTTTAATTTGAAAACAATTCTCGCAAACATTTTTTTTCATTCATATGCTATATTTGATAAATGGTTCTATGTTAAAAAAGAAGTATTTTTAATGTTGGAGCGGCGTTTGTGGGACGCGGCTGGAAAACAACATCCTCTAAACGCGGCACGAACAGAACACATTTCACAAAGACTCAATCCGCACTCTTTGGAGGCTTTGGAGACGCGACTCTAGATGCTCTTGTACCGATGCAAAGGATAGGCGCGTCCACTTTGGCGTCGCCTCTCAAGACAATAGCCCCCGCTTTCTCCAAGCTTGCCCAGCCGGAGCAAGCACGGCGCTTCCCGGCGCGCTCGAGCATCGCCGCGGTGCTAACGGCCGTGGGGGCTCCAGCGCGCGAGAGAGGCGGCGAAATCTCGACCCCTCCTCCCTCCGTCCGTCGTTTCTCCCCGGCGGTAAATCTCCCTGCCTTATGTTTGCTCCCCAAACCCCCACCCCCGAATCCAAAAGCACGAGCCGTCTCGGCGAGGACAGGTAATCGTTTGCGGTAGCATCCTTGCTCATCTTGGTTTGGGTAGATCTAATGCGCTGGGTCCTGGGTGATCCGAAATTCAGTCTACGCGGGGTCAGTCAAAACAGCTGACATGACCATTTAATTATGCCCGCTCTAAATTTTACTTGTCATCTCATTGAGAGTTCGTCTAATTCTCTGCCCGATCTGCTCTCCTGTCTTTCACCGCCACATGTAGTGGTGGTATTTTTATACAACACATGAATAGTTCTTACAATCCTTACCCAACACAACCGAGATACACGGAGGAACTTCAGTAAAAGCCACATCGTGATGAACCAATCGAGCATAATGCGCTAGTTCATGCCTAACCTTGCAGCTCTCTCTCTCTTGACATGCTTCACTCTGACATCCCTAAGGAGCTGCGTGTTGACAAGCTTCAGTCTTATGTAATGCTTCACAAGACACGTTGTAGTACATACGTACTAGCTTACCCACTATTGTTAGGCTATTAATTTTTAAACAATATGTATTTTTCACGTTGTAGTAGTCGGCCAGCACCATGGGACTAATCGTCTTTGGCCAGACCGACTACTACTAGTTGGTTTCGGCCATGCTGAGGTCGTATTATTTTTGAAAATTTCCTAAAACCCGTATTATGTCTAGAATATAATATTCATTATTATATATATTTTTTAAAAGCCCATTGTTAATGCGAGACACAATGATGTTCTGTGCTCATCTATTGTTGCTCTGGAAAAACAGGTTGCTGAGAAGATAAATCCACGAGCAATTCATCCATCCTACACATGATTGTCATTCGAGCAATTCCAGGAACAGGTACCATGGACCTGTAATACTTAAGTCTTCACCCATACGAAGTCATGACTCATGACTGATTCTGTCATTGCAATGCACTCCAAATGATTGCAGAGATGCATTTGCATGAGGCTTGTCCAATGATTTAGCGCCATTCTACTGTGCTAACATTTTGGGGGAGTACGCATGGCAGACACACTATATCTTGTTCTCAGAAAAGTAGCTCTGTCCCTCGGAGAAGCAGCGTTGGAGAAGCTGGGCACAGAGCTAGTGGAGGTAGCATCGGTTCGGACAGATTTCGAGTATGGCATGAAACGGACTGAGAGCGAGTTAGTGATTTTGCAGGCATTTATCGGTCAGGTTAACACACATAATGTTGCTGACAAGACATTTGAGGCCTGGCTGGGCCAAGTTACAAATGTTGCCCATCAGGTAGAAGACATAATTGACGAATATAGTTTCCTCACTTCTCAAGCTGCGGTCATAAACAACTTCTTCAAGAGGAAATTCCATCAGGCCAAGAGCTTTGCAGCATGGCAGAGCCTGTCAAATCAGATTGATGAAGTAGAAACTCGAATTCAGAGGATATCCACAATGAAGGATTGTTATGCTATATCCGTAGGAGAACCAGGCAAGAATAGCACACTGCAGTATGCCAGGCAGCTCTCTCTATCAGATTCTGCTTATCTATCTGATGATGCCGAGTTAGTGGGCAATGCCAGTGAAATTGCAAGGTTGAAACAATGGCTACTCTCAGAGCAACAAGACAGATCGATCATGTCAATTCTTGGTATGGGAGGTCTAGGCAAAACCACCATAGCAAGCAGTGTCTACAAAAACCAACAAATTAGTAGAGTGTTTGACTGTTATGCGTGGGTGACGCTATCTCAGAATTATCAAGTGGAGGACCTGATGAGGCAAATCATGAAGCAGCTGATAGACCAAAGATCCCACATGGCTGGTGGTATCGCGACGCTGAGTCGTGTAGGACTAATTGAGGAACTGCAGAGCTACCTACGGGACAAGAAATATTTGATTGTCCTGGATGATGTATGGGATACAAATGCCTGGTTATGTTTTAATTCTGCACTTGTAAGAAACAATCGTGGAAGTAGAGTGCTAGTGACAACTCGCAAAAAAGATGTTGCTTCCGTAGCAAATGATGGATTTGTTGTGGAGCTTAAAATTCTTTCTTATACTGAAGCATGGCACCTATTCTGTCAAAAGGCATTCCGTAGATTAGACGACAAAATATGCCCAGTAAATCTCAGGCCTTGGGCAGAGAAAATTGTGAAAAAGTGCCAAGGACTTCCACTGGCTCTCGTCGCAATTGGGAGCCTGTTATCATACCGAGAATTAGAGGAGCAAGAGTGGAGCTCTCTCCACAACCAACTTAGCTGGCAATTAGCTAACAGTCCAGAGCTTAGTTGGATTATGCGTATTCTGAATCTTAGCTTGAATGATCTCCCTGGCTATTTAAAGAATTGCTTCCTATACTGCAGCCTTTTCCCTGAAGACTACAAGATCAAGAGAAGATGGATCTGCAGGCTTTGGGTCACAGAAGGTCTTGTTGAGGAAAGAGGTGCTGGGACAACAATGGAGGAAGTTGCTGAGTGTTACCTAAACGAGCTCACACGGCGTTCTCTTCTGGAAGTTGCAGAAAGGAATGTTCATGGAAGGGCTAGATCATTTCAGATGCATGACCTTGTGCGCGATGCATGTCTGACTGTTGCAAACAGAGAGAAGTTTGCTGTTGTATATGGCGCATCTGGTATAAACCAGGTTACCTCTGAAGCCCGCCGACTGTTTGTTCAGAAGGATGCTCGGTCTTTAAAAGTTGCTGCAGCATCACAGATCCGTTCTTTTATTTTGTTTGACACACAAGTAGCATCATCTTGGATACATGACATTTCATCTAATTTTAGACTTATCCGGGTCCTCTGTCTAAGGTTTGCTAACATTCACCAAGTGCCAGGTGTTGTCTCAGACTTACTTAATTTGCACTATTTGGATTTAGCTCACACAAAGGTTCAGCATATACCAGCATCGTTTGGGAAACTTAGGAACCTACAAGTTTTGGACCTCAGGTTCAGCTACGTGGAGCAGCTGCCATGGGAAATAACACTCCTGACTAAACTGAGGCATCTGTATGTATACATGCTGCATGATGTTCAAGAAAGGATATTTGACTGCTTTTCTGCTACAAATATGCTTGGAAATATTTGTTGTCTGAAGAATCTGCAAACCTTACAATCTGTCTCAGCCAATAAAGACATGATTACACAGCTCGGGAACTTGACACTGATGAGAAGTTTGGCTATAATGAAAATGCAACAAAACTACATCGCGGAATTATGGGGCTCCTTGGCCAACATGCCTAATCTCAGTAGGCTGGTTATTTTTGCTAACAGCAAGGATGAGGTTCTTAACCTGTTAATGCTGAAGCCCTTACCGAATCTGAAGCTTTTCTGGTTGAGAGGGAGGTTGTATGACGGAGTGCTCCCACAAATGTTCGCAAGTTTTCAGAAGCTCGCTACTTTGAAACTTGACTGCTGTTTTCTAAAGAAAGATCCCATTAGCTCCTTTGCACACATGCTGTGTCTAGTTGATCTCAAACTTTACAAGACCTATGATGGGGAAGAATTAAAATTTTGCGCAGGATGGTTTCCCAAGCTCATTTCTCTTGAATTAGGTGGCATGGAACATCTGAATTCGATTGAGATAGAGGAATGCACAATGAAGGTTTTACATACATTGGAGATGGTTGGCCTAAGGGATCTAAATGCAGTGCCTCAAGGTATTAAGCACATAAAGACACTACAGAAGATGCTTCTAACAGATATGTCAAAGGAGTTCATTGATAGGCTACAAGGAGCTGATAGTTACATAGTTCAGCATATACCTAACATCCAGAGTTTCGAATCCTCCAATTCTCAAGCAGGTAATCTCCATGTGTACAGTGTGTCAATACACTGAGAAAACTGGTCATCATCAGTTTATTTTTTTCACGAATTATAAACGTTATGAAATCCCAAGATAAAACAGCTATCTGACATGATGCAGATACTTGGTTGCAATTAAATCCTTATTTGGTTAATAAGCAAACACCACCATAACACCTCTACATTTTCCGGATCTTTTCTGACTCATGGTCGATATCTTTTTATGTTTACCACATTGTAAATGGTTAACTTCTATTCACCTTTGCAGTTAACAAGTTGGTTCTTCTTCCACATCTTGCAAAGAAGTATGGCACAGGCTGGTGGGAGCTTTCTTAAGATATCTTGTATGTTCGTTAGGATCCTACCTACCTCCAATTGTAGATAAAGTTGGAGTGCAAGTTGTGTGGTACATAACTCCCTGTAATATAATGATTGATCTATACGCAGCCTCCTACGATAGGTACATGTTTCCGAACTTACCATAAGCTTTAGGCAGGAGATATATAGTTTTTGTGTCGAGCGACCAGTCGCCACGCTGTACATAAATCTCGACCATCTGCGTGGAGGAGGAAGCATGTGTATTTGCATTGAAGATCATGTGTTTGTTTTACCAAATATTGAATCTTGTATAAATGTACCAGACACCATTCCAGACTGTAAATACATACCATATACAACCCAGACCTGAAAATGGACTGCAAAGAATAGGCTCTGATCATGGATATGCTGGGAAGGTGAAGTATCCCTGCAACTTTTTCTTACACAGGATGTTCTGCCAAAAAAATGGAGGCACTTGAGTTTGGTTCTTTATTGATGAAATAAAAATCTAGGTGGTTAGGCTACTCGGCTCACACCCGAGAGACTGGGTTTCAAGTCCCCGCCATGGAATCTCTATTTGGTTTTGTTTTTGTTTCACTTTTTGTGGGTTTTTTCTTGATTCATTTCTCCACCGCAGCAGCTAATCTCTTGGTGTCTGTGTCTTCTGTGTCTGAGGTTCTTGAACGTTCAATAATGGTTCCAAACCCTTCCCGTGCCTTAAGCCTTGTCACGTTTCATTATTTTTCCCTACAGTTACATTTGTTTCGTGGTTCATAAATTATAAATGTTCACGGCTCTACTACTCCCTCGATCTAAGTAAGTGCTGGCGGAAGTAATATTGGTCGCTCTAAAATTTCATCCAAGAGCCCATCAACATTTTTCGGTCTCTGAGCCTGTAGGTTATGTTTTGTCCCGTCCATGAGACCTCAAGTACAATATACAATAGTTACTTACGCAGTCCAAAGATGTATAGTAGATCTTCCCCTCCACCAAAAATATGTTTGCGAGATTGGGGGAAGAACCGTTGAATTCCAGTTCACTCCTATGTGTTTTCGATGTTATAATTTACTACTGTAGTATAAATGCTGCACACAAGAATCACTTGCCGCGCCTAGCCACTGAGGTTATCATGCAGGAGGCAGTGGAAGTGGTGCATGGCCATCTCCACAGACGGCGCGTATCTGCCCACGCTGTAGGCCGGCGACTCCAGGCCGCGCTGGACTCCCTCACACAGCGCAATGTCTTCCATCTACAGCAGTGCAAGAACGCATCAAAATGTATTGATGATCAGGTTAACGCGTCCTTGCTTACTGCGGCCAAAGGTACATCAGTTCTGTGGTAACATACCTGTACTTGCTCGCTGTCTTTCAAGCTTCTGTCGACAAAATTATGGTCTTCCTGCACATTCAATATGGGATGAGTCAGCTGAAGAAATCTACAGCAAGAAGACAAATAAAATCAGCACTTCAATGATCGTACTTTTCATACGAGTAGTGAATGTAAATAGTTAGTGCTTGTTTCCCAGAGGAAGTTGATTCATAGGCTAGCATGATCACGCATTCAGAGATATTTACTTGGCTTTTAGATCTTAAACCATACCAACACCATCTGTTCGTCTCAAGCAAAGCACAGAGAAGCACAGTTCCTCTAGCTTTTGGTGATTCTCAGCATTGGATTTCACTTGAACAGAAAAGACCCATCAGCACGGTAACTTCCCGTCGATGCGGAACATGACTATTGCAGTATTGCTAATTTAGTCTTTCTCCTTCTGCTCCTGAGATGTGCTCCTATTCCTTTGCACGGTAAAATCCGAGGAAATGTTTCCATTCTGAATTAGACATAACCAAAACCTTCTTGGCTGAAAGTGATACACATTTACTTTCTACTAGTACTCCCTCCGATTCATATTAATTGCCACTAATATGGATGTATCTAGAACTAAATCACAAGTCCACATCAGCAACCTGTTATGGTATGTCACTATGGTCTGTTCAAGGATATAAACCAGTTCAAACTAAATCAGTCTTATCAAGTGCAAGCAAGAAAAAACCACAATATGAAACAATGAGGTGCTCATGTTTGCAATCAAACTACTGCCACAATAATGTCTCAATCAAGAACATATTATGTCACTGAGATATAAGAACATACATGCTGTACGTAAGTATGTACTGAAAGGAGAATATATACCAGAAGAGACTCGTCCAGAAAATAATCAAAAACCACTTTACACCTTGTTGCATCCAATGGGACAGCTAGATTAGTGTCCATCCATGGGCCATACCTGAAAATTAATTGGTTACTCAAATCTGTATACATATAACTTAGGCAAGTTAAAACAACAGGTTCTGACGGATGTCCGCTGCACCTGTTGATCATAAAGTTTGGATAAACAAAGGCATAGGTAGCTTTTGTCCCTAAGCGATCGATGTCTTCTTGTTCTGCTGGAGCACTTTCACATCTCTGAATGCTAACCCTTTCATATGTCTGGAGATATACATCCAACTTAATAGTCATCCTCAAAGAGTAAAAGAACAAAAGTTCCGAACAAATAAATCAGTATTGTAATCTTCTACTCCCTCTGTCCCATAAAGGACAAATCTAAGACATCCTTTATGGGACGGATGGAGTATTAAGTAAATCAGGACTGCACTGGGATTGGTTCCGGTAGGAAGATTCATAAAAGTAATAAGCATACACCAAAACAAAATAATACCAAGAGAACTTCAGAAGGAAAGGATTACAAACTATACAGATGTTTCATAGGACTGAAGCTGAAGACCAGAGGCAAGGGCCCCGTGTGCATATGGAACATGATATCCACCGTCTAGATAGTTATCACAAAAAACCTACATGAAAAAAAAACACCATGGCATAAAGATAATAGTCCAGAGAATTTTACTGACTCAGTAACATATCATCAAAATTTCAGCCATGAAAATGTATTAATATGGACCTTCCAGTTACATTCGATAATATATTCTCGCCGGCAAATATGGGGCAGTGAGGTGGTGTCGATGCCACTTCTACTCAACAGATCTGAAGCACTTCCCAGCCATTCATCTCCAACAACATCATTAACAGTATTTTGAGAGGAATCATCAAATATCGCCAGCACAAAAGGCCCCCATGTAGCCACCGTAATTGGTATAAGACCAAAATCCTATTCCCACCGAGAAACGTAAGTTGCAATTCTGTGGGATTGAGAAGCATACATGATTAAAAGGAGTTGGGGTATACATTCTTGTTGAAGTTTTTGATTCCTGAGATTCTCGTAGCTTTCAGGAGGATACCATCCAACCCATATGTCCAGCCCTACAAAATTGTACAGTTGGTTAGCTACTTTAAACTAATGTGTAAAGATGGTGAAGTTCGATCAGTTCTGCTCAACCTATAAAGCAGGGGCTTTACCAAACTTATTCCCCTGAATAATTGAACTACACTAATTTTCTTATGTCAACTGCCGATAAGCGAAGTATACATACAATCCTAGAAAGTTGAAGAAAAAGTATGACATACAAGCACAGCACCCGCAGGTATGTAGCATATCTAGAAGGAGTTTCTTAAGGAACTCACATGATATGGGCATTGGAAGCATGTCTTCTGACCGCTTCCACATGCAAGGAGCGAGGCATGATGGCGACACACATTGTGAAAAGCGTGAAGTTCCCCATTTGCATCACGGCATATGACGAATTCTACATTTCCAAGTCTGTTGGTTCACCTCGTTAGATGATTGAAATTAGCTACCTCCTACATAAATTACCTTATTTAACAATAATTTGGAGGATCAATGAAGGAAAGTTGCAAAATTAGTATGCAGATCCTTGTTCTAGAAATTCTGTAAGAAATTTACATTTATAAAATATTTACGCATAAGCTACTGTAGCAAGAGGAATTGATTCAGATTGCAGAAGAATGAAAACAATATGAAATCACCTTCCTGTGAAGAAGTCATTTGGGTTCTTGACTTGCCCTACGTGACCTGGAAAAAACGTATGCAAGCTGGCACCATGTAAGGTCTCAGTAAGAAAGGATAGAGGTTAAGTAATGGAAGACATTTTTTTTTTTTTTTTTTTTTTTTTTGACCGGGTCTACGGCGGGCTTACGCCAGCCTGAACATTGATCAAGAACAACAAGAGTACATGGGATCTTTACAATATTTTAGAGGGAAGCGAGAGAGAGGGGGGGAGGAAAGCTTCAAGGGGGTTCGAACCCATTACACCAATTATTAAGAGTGAAGGAGGGGGAGGAGGTAGTACAGCGATGCGCCCACAACCTAATATCCTCAATGCACCTATGAGAGACAAGACTTAGGTCTTCATTCACGCCATTGAAAGTCTTGGCGTTTCTTCTCTTCCAGATATTCCAGGTGATGGCGGCAACGATTGTAGTCTCTTCGAAAGTCCTACACCGCATGGTCCGGAGGTCAGCGAGATTGGAGGGCCTCCCCACGCTGAAGTCTGGAAAGAAGAAGGTCCAAACTTCCCAGGCCCGGGGGCAGAGCAGCAGCATGTGGTCGGTGTCTTCGTCTTGGGGGCAGGAGAGGCAGGTAGCAGAGGTACTGAGACTGTGGCGAAACCGGCGTTCATTGGTCGGGAGACGCTTCTTCAGGGCAAGCCATCCGAAAACTTTGCACTTCAGAGGGGCCGCACTCCTCCAAACTTGTTCAGCAGCCTCGTCTGTCCGTAAATGCCTGAAAGAATTGACATAGACACTTTTGTTCGAGAGCTTCTTGTTAGTGAGGCGGTCATAACGATCGTCCGGGGAGTCGCGATGCAGGACCACAGAGGTGAGCTCGTTTGCAAGGGTACGGAGGTCGGTCTCCGCGGCTAGCGAGAGGCGCGGTCCAAGGGTGCCGCGGAAGTCGGATGTCAGAGCCGTGGCAACATTAATGTTAATGCGAGTGGAGTGGGAGTAGAGGTTAGGAAAGCGGTCCCGAAGGGGGGCATCGCCAGTCCAAAGATCGGCCCAGAAGGCAGTCGAGGCCCCACAGCCTACCGAAACCTTGGTGACGGAACGGAAAACTTTAAGACCAGCGACAATGTCCTTCCAGACGGGGGTGTCAAGATGGTGTGTGTCTCCAAGGTCCCTGGAGCCATTCCAGCCGTACCGGTGGCGGAACCAAACAGCCCAGGGGGCAGAGGTGTCGGAATGGATTTTGGTGAGGAATTTGGTTAAGAGGGCGGAATTTTGCGAGTTAATGGAGAGAACGCCGAGCCCCCCAAGGCTTTTCGGGGCGCAGACATCCTTCCAGGCAACTTTGCAATTCCCACCATGGCAAGTTTCCTCTCCGGTCCACAAAAAGGCCCTACGGCGTTTGTCAATAGCCTCAATGACCCCAGCCGGAAGGAGTCCGGCGGCCATAGCATGGGCGAGCATGGCCGTGAGGACAGAGTTAACGAGGATAAGACGCCCCCCAATTGGGAGGCACCGGCCCCGCCACCCAGAGAGGCGCATGTCGCTTTTGTGGATAATGGGGGCAAAGTCGATAGGACGGAGCTTGTGGACAGAGAGGGGGAGCCCCAGGTATGTTTGGGGGAAAGAGGAGACAGCACATCCGAAGGCGTTTGCCATGGAGAGGGCCATGGACTGATCAGTGGCAATGGGGACAAAGGTGCTTTTGTGACCTATCAGGAGTACATGATTGAGAGATTACCTGGTTGATTTTTTATCACAACTTTCTACATTTAATTGGATCCTTAATCTATACGCAAAGACACACTATACATCCTACATTAACCAGTGTGGGAAGTATACAGTAAGCAAGTATGTTGAAGAAAAGGCTGAAAAGTTACACAAGAATAAATGAGCAAGGAGACAAATAAACGTGCAAAGACCAGCACTAAACCTTGTTGGTCAATAACCAGTACACACTGAAATGAGCACTAAACCTTGTCGGGCAGTAACCAGTAAACACTGAGATGACCAATGTTAAAAACGACTAAACCATATACTGCGATCCCAGCAATTAGCAGTAAGCCCAGGTGGACGATCACTCCACCAGGAGTCCAGGAACTTCTGTTGCTTGACAAATATGCTGCGATTTTGACAGGAAAGGCTGTAATCTGATACTACTGGGATATTGGCCCTGATCCTAATCAGTAAACCGCGGGGCCAGAATACCTGATCACCCAAAGCCCAAAGACCTGAACTATCCATTTCACGCGAGTGAGCACCGAGTAGTCGGTTGCACGGTGTCCAGAAAAGTCACCTGGTTACTTATGCCTCATGAGTCAAATCTACCAATAGCCAGTTCTACGATCGATCGATTAGCAAGGGTTTTACCACCACCCGTAAAAAACTGCAAGGAGTGGGTCGGAGTGCAGAATCGAGGTTAATTACCAACAGCCTGCCACCCGCGGAGGAAGACGCGGTCTAGCTCGAGCTGGAGGAACTCCGGGTCGGTGTACCACCCGCTGGGCGGCGTCACGGCGGAGGCCAGCGGGATCGCCGGGTCGAACGCCGCCACGAGCCGCCGCGCGGACTCCCCCGTCGCCGCCCCCGTGCGGGCAACGATGCGGGACGGCACAGCGCGGCGAGCCTTGGGGCGAGCGGCTCTCGCGGCGGAGTAGGTGGACGGGGCTAGGGATTGCGCCATCGCCATGGCCGGCCGCTGGGAATTGGACTACGTGAGCAGGTGAGAGCGTCGTCTTCAGTTTTGTTGTTGCTCGGTTGGTGCTCAGTCGTCGTTCGTAGTGCGGACCGGGGAATAAACAGGTTGGGCCAAAAAAAAAAAGGCTTGTTGCTTCTGGACCGCAAGTGAGCAAATAGACAGGTCAGGCCTCATTTGCGCCTGGTGGTGGCTGGCCGTTGTTCCTCTCCTGCTCATGGTCGGACCCGCAGGTGAGTGGAAACGGGCTCCTCACCGTATCGAAGAATAAGCTCGAGGATAGGCCTCCATCCTTGGAGGTCCTCCGTGCTCCTCTTTTCGATTTGCTTCCGGATCGTGGAGTCAAGGAAGTGGAGGAGGAGAAGTTGAGGGTTTGGTCCATAGCAGCTGGAAACGGGAAACGGTGGTCCGTCCCACGTTCCGGATTCAGTGACCCGGAATCGGAGTCGGGAACGAGCTAGGATTCAGTACGATTCATCTTAGATTCGCGTCCCCAAATACAAGCTACGATTCAGTTCAACATTAAATCCCCAGCAGTTGATTAATCACACATGGCCGCCGTTTCTTTTCATCTCCCAAAACGACTCCTTATTCTTCCAGATAAACTCCTCATTCCAGCGACTCCAGAGTCCAGCAAGCATGGTAATCAATGAAATTATGCTTCCATTCTCTATAAGAGCTCCTGTTGGATGGATTTCTCCCCTCATCCCACAGTATCGTTCCGTATTTTCCGTACCGAATCAAATGGGATCGCGTTCCCGATCAAACGGGATCGATCTAGAGATGTATACCCCTTACGTTCCCTGGTTTTGACAGCCACCGACTTCCGTACCCCGAATCCGTCCCCCGTTCCCACCGTTCTGGAAACATGGCAACTATGGTTTGGTCTACATCATCTTCATCCTGGTCCTAGAGCTCATCACCAACGGCTTAGCTGTCGGAGCAATGACACCCACCTCCAGGCGGTCGATGGCCAGCCTCTGCCTGGTAGCTGGATCATATCTTCTCACTGAAGGGCAGTCGATTCGAGCTACGATGTGTAACCTGTTAATGTACAAGATATCGTACCACTACTAGGAAAAGGCCTAGCCGTAAGATGGGTGTTAGTGGCGCACCAGGAGGGCAGTGCGCCACTACTACTTAGCAGTGGCGCACCGGAAAGTGGTGGGCCACTATTAAAAATGTAGTAGTGGCGCACCTCTCCTGCGGTGCGCCACCACTAAGTTTGACCATGGGTTTGACCCAGCCTTATACATAGCAATGGCGCACCGTGCAGAGGTGCGCCACAGCTATTTTTTGTAGCAGTGGCGCACCTCTACATGGTGCGCCATTACTATGTAAAGGGGAGGATGGACATGTTTGGGCATCACTTAGTAGTGGCGCACCGTGGATCGCCTTTTCGAGTTTGGAAAAAAAAAATAGATAGAAAATTCAAAAAATTAAATCCTTTGAAATGCCCATGTAATATGTCATCTAGGTTTAGTGAAAATTGAAAAAAATTAATTTTGATATATTATGCAAAATGGTGTCATCTTTCGGTAAAACGGGTTTTCTGGTTGCATACGACCTCCGATGAAAAACTTTTTATATCAAAACCGATTTACGCGAAATTTCCTATTCGAATTCAACCCTACGGCCGTTTGGAGAAAAAATGGATTCGTCAAATTCAAAACAGAAACAGGACTTTTTCAGGTTTTAGATTTTGGGCAAAAAATAGAAAAAAAAGCGGTGGCGCACCCATGCCTTGGTGCGCCAGCTAAGCTTCCCGCCCACGAATTTCAAAATGGGAGGAGCCGACCACTTAACCCCTCCCCTCTCCCTCCTCCTCCACATATTCTCCTGCTTTCATTCTCCTCTCCTCCTCCTCCTGCTCTCCTCCTCTCCTCTCCTCTCACCCGGCGACCCTCCTCTCCTCTCTCTCTCCTCCTTTCATCCCCCTCCTCCTCTCCTCTCCTCCTTTCACTCCGGCGACCTCCTCCACTATGTCGAGCTCCGGTGACCTTACTTTCGGCGAGCTCCTCCACTATGGTGACCTCCGGTGACCTTACTCTCCGACGACCCTCCGGCGACCCTCTAGCCTCCATTACCCCTGGCCTTCATCCTCTTGTTCATCCTCTCCTACATCTCCTCACCTCTCTTCACCTCTCCTACGTCCCTCATCCATCATCACCGGCGGCTAGGCTAAGAAAAATGAGAATGAACATTGCACAAATAATTCTAGCAACAAGAACGAGAAAAAATAACGAGCCAAGAAAATTCGAAAAAAAATGTGCCAGATCCAGATCCAGATCCCGATCCAGATCCAGATCTAGAAATTTCAAATTTTAGTAGTGGCGCACCTTTTTTCTATCCAGTGGCGCACCTCAGACGTTTAGGAGTGGCGCACCATGAAGCTAGTAGTGGCGCACTACCTGGTGCGCCACTGCTAAGCCAAATAGCAATGGCGCACCACTAGTGCGCCACTACTAAAAGTTAGCAGTGGCGTGATAGTAGTGGCGCACCACTAGTGCGCCACGATGGGTAAAAGTGGTGCGCCACTGATTGCCCTTTTCCTAGTAGTGTACTGTCACGTTATGGAGGTTCAGATGAATCTGGACAGAAGTTCAGATATTGTCGTGCGGCAGTTCAATTGTACTTGTGATGATCTGATCGTAACTATAAGATCAAGATCATATCCCTTCCTTTTCTCTATTTTGTTGTAACCTCTCATGTATCTATCTGTGCCATTGTTGGCCTATATAAAGTAACACGGAACCGATGGAAGTCCCCATCGTTAACAGCCAAACATTCACATGGTATCAGAGCCATCTTCTTCCTAAAAACACATCTATGTGCCTAGCTCCTTCCTCCGCCGCCATCATGACCAATCCCTTAGCCGGCGCTAGTGTAGGTGAAAAACTCACCCGAACCAATTACCTCTTATGGCAATCCCAGATCCTCCCACCGATCCGCGGAGCCAGACTACTGAGCTTCCTCGACCCCAAGACGGAGGCGCCACCAGAGACGATCGTCGTCCAGAAGGATGGCAAAGAAGTCAAGGAGGAAAACCCTGCGTATGATGCGTAGGTAGCGACATACCAACAGGTAATGTCGTTTATTTTGAACTCTCGGACGCCTGACATCTCTGTCTCTGTCATCGGCATGGACACGACGGCAGAAGTCTGGATGGCAATCAAAACTATGTTTGCCACCCAATCCAGGATGCGGGTATCAAACCTGCGTGTTGCCCTCGCCAAAACGAAGAATGACAACATGACGTCGGCGCAGTTCTTCACCAAGATGAAGGGACTCGCTGATGAGCTCGCTGCAGCGGCCCGGCCGATCGACGAGGAAGAACTCGTGGAGTATCTCCTCGCCGGCCTCGACGACACCTACAACCCCCTCTTCGCCGCCATCGGGGTCAATGGTGCTGAAGACCTCACCGTCAGCGATCCCTATGCCCATGTTCAGGCCTATGAGAATCGCATCGAGCTCCTCTCCGACGTTGGGGGCTCCGTCAATGCTGCAGCCCGTGGACGTGGAAACCGCGGGCGCGGCCACTACGGTGGACGTAGAGGTGGCCGTGTCTATGGTGGCCACGGCGAAGGTGGACGCCATCAGCAGCGTGGCGGACGTGGCAATGGTCGCCGTGGAGGCGGCAGGGGTGGCGGCAACAGAGACCGTGACACCACTGTCTGCCAGATCTGCGGCAAGCCTGGACACGAGGCATGGAAATGCTGGCACTGCTACTCCGACGACGAAGATGAAGAGGAGAAGAACGCCAACATGGTGTCCTATGGCGTGGACACCAACTGGTACGGCGATACCGGTGCCACCGACCACATCACCGGTGAGCTCAACAAGCTCACTATGAAGGAGAAGTACCATGGTCGTGATCAGATCCACACGGCCAATGGAGAAGGTATGAGTATTAGCCTCAGTGGTCATGCAATTGTTGAAACCCCTTCTAAAAATTTGCATCTAAAAAATGTCCTTCGTGTACCACATGCCACTAAAAATCTTGTCTCCATACATCGTTTTACTCTTGACAATAATATATACATTGAATTTCATCCTTGGTTCTTTTATGTTAAGGACCGAGCAACGGGGATAACTCTGCTTAAAGGTAGATGCATCCAAGGCCTTTACCCATTGATCTCTTCATCTTCATGGAACAAGAATAAACAAGTCTTCAGTGCTACCAAGCCTTCAGCATCACGGTGGCATAGTCGTTTAGGACATCCCTCTTTTCGCATTGTTCAACAAATTCTTAGCAAACATGAGCTTCCTTATTCCGAGAAGTCTAGCATAGAGTCTATTTGTGATTCGTGTCAACAAGCTAAAAGTCATCAATTGCCATATGAAAGATCCTCTAGTGGATCTACTGCTCCCTTGCAGCTTGTTTACTCCGATGTGTGGGGGCATGCTCCTAGTTCAGTAGGAAAATACACCTATTATGTAAGCTTCATTGATGACTATAGCAAATTTGTGTGGATTTACCTCCTCAAAAAGAAGTCTGATGTCTTCCAAGTATTCCATAATTACCAACACCTCGTTGAAAGACAATTCGGCACCAAAATCCTTGCCTTACAATCTGATTGGGGAGGAGAGTATGAAAAACTCAATTCCTTTTTTCAAAAGGTTGGCATTGAACATCATGTTTCTTGTCCTCACACACATCAACAAAATGGCTCAGCTGAACGAAAGCATCGTCACATTGTGGAAGTAGGACTTGCTCTTCTTTCGAATGCATCAATGCCCTTAAAATTTTGGGATGAAGCCTTCTTAACTGCAGTTCATATTATCAACATGCTACCCTCCAAAACCATTGATAATGACACACCTATGGAATGTCTCCTCAAAAAGAAACCAGATTATGCATCTCTTCGTGTTTTTGGTTGTGCCTGTTGGCCAAACCTTCGGCCATATAACCAGCACAAACTCGCCTATCGATCCAAGCAATGTGTCTTCCTTGGATACAGTCATATGCACAAAGGTGTAAAATTCCTTGATGTCACATCTGGTAGAGTCTATATTTCTCATGACGTTGTTTTTGATGAGACAATTTTTCCTTTTTCCAAACTTCATCCCAATGCTGGATCTCGACTTCGCCAAGAAATTCTTCTTTTACCGGAGTATCTCCAAAATCCCTCTACACTCATCAATAAAAGGGACAACAATTGCAATGATTTATTGGCTAATGACTCTACACCACCTGTTTCTTTGGATTCCCTGCAGTTTTATCAATGTGCAGGTGAAAATTCTGCGCAAAACAGTACAGAAACCAGAGAGAATGGAGCAAAAACGCGCTTATTATCGCGTGTAACCAGCGGCGGCACATATGACGAGGTGGATCACACGTCTGACGAGGCAGATTCGCCTCGGATCGGCCGTACCTCGGACAGCAGGGGGGAATCAGCAGCCTCGGGATTGCATGCTCCTCGACCGGCAGCGACCCAGCCACGACACGCCACGTCGCCCTCGCCATCATTTCCTTCTGCGGGCAGCGACTCCGGCCGCGACACGCGGCGCGACCACGTCGCGCGGGACCAGGCGCGGGACCAGCGGGATCCAGAAAATGCGTCCTCGCCACACACGTCGACTGACGAGCAGACAGAATCCTCCTTGGGATCTCTGCAAGCTCAGCAGGAGGATCTGGGCGAGGGATCTTCTGCGCAATCTGCTCCTGTGAGCCAGCCTGCACCAAAAGTCTACAAAACTCGATCCAAAACCGGTAATACTAAACCAAAAATTTATACGGATGGTACAGTACGGTATGGTCTTTCTTGTTCAACTAATGAACCTGCCACTTTACAATTAGCCTTAGAAAATTCAAATTGGAAAAAGGCAATGGATGATGAGTATAGGGCCTTGATAGAAAATAAAACTTGGCACCTAGTACCATATAAGAAGGGTATCAATATTATAGATTGTAAGTGGGTCTATAGAATTAAAAGGAAAGCTGATGTAACTATTGATAGATATAAGGCTAGATTAGTAGCAAAAGGTTTTAAGCAACGATATGGCATAGATTATGAAGATACTTTTAGCCCTGTTGATAAAGCTGCTACTATTAGACTTGTATTAGCCATTTCGGTATCAAAAGGATGGAGTCTAAGGCAACTTGATGTGAAGAACGCGTTTCTCCATGGTGTTCTGGAAGAAGAGGTTTATATGAAGCAACCACCTGGCTATGAAAATTCAAAGGCACCTCATCTTGTGTGCAAGCTTGACAAATCACTCTATGGGCTGAAACAAGCACCGAGAGCATGGTTCTCAAGGTTAAGCTCCAAATTACAGGAACTTGGGTTTCTTGCGTCCAAGGCAGATACGTCACTATTCATATACAACAAATCAGGTATAACCATATTTGTGTTAGTATATGTTGATGATATAATTGTACTTGTGATGATCTGATCGTAACTATAAGATCAAGATCATATCCCTTCATTTTCTCTATTTTGTTGTAACCTCTCATGTATCTATCTGTGCCATTGTTGGCCTATATAAAGTAACACGGAACCGATGGAAGTCCCCATCGTTAACAGCCAAACATTCACATAACCAGCTCATCTCTATCCTTCGGGATGTTGTGCCAAATAAAGGCAGATCTTCTTTGTTAAATTGGACTACGTGAGGAGGTGAGAGCGTCGTCTTCAGTTTTGTTGTTGCTCGGTTGATGCTCAGTCGTCGTTCTTAGTGCAGACTGGGGAATAAACAACAGGTTGGGCCGAGAAAAGGCTTGTTACTTCTAGACCGCAAGTGAGCAAATAGACAGGTCATACCTAATTAGTCCCTCTTGGCCAAAATGAGCTAGTTTGCATAAAGGTTGCTAGAAACCCTGATTTATTTACATACCACACGTGTATTAATATTAATATTTTTGATTGATACAATTATAGCTTGGCATAAAACTTATTATGAACTATTGATATATGATCAAGGTTTACAGAGCCTACGCACATCCCTTGATCATCCATTTTTTCTCGTCCTAGGTCCTTACCTTTTCATGCCAAAGGAGAGCGAGAGTATCGCTGATTGAGATTTAGTTCATGTTTCTGTTCGACGAAGCCGGTGGCCACGGATACGCTCAGGTGCCATCCGTGTCGACGATTCCAGCGGTAACGATCCCGGCGAGATGCCGCCGGACCTGCACTTCCGCGCCTGGAATGAGGACCCGCCATAGTATGGTACGTCACCCATATCCCTCCGCCAGAACATCTGCGCGATTTCGTGAGGTTTTGGTGTGGTTCTGTAGTCGCCATGTGATCCACTCGTTGCAGTCGATTGCTGCTGAAATTTTAGAATTTTGGATCGTCAGTTTGCAGGTACGACCATATACATCAAACAATAGAATCTAGATTAAACAAGTAAGAACTTAGATGAACATCCTCCACGGCTAATAGTTTACTGAGGATGACTCTTATACTTTTAGTCTTTCCAATCCAAAACCAAACACGTAGGACAAAAAATGGTACAAATATGTCTAGTAAGGTATTACTTTTACCTTTGTGAACACCATCGATCTGGAACATTGCCTGAGATCAGACAGTGCTGCCGGTGAGTAACACTCAGTAATCTTGTCCCAAGCAAAGTTGTTTTGAACCAAACCGGGTCCAATGGGGCATTTCCCGGTTCATCATTAAAACCCTTTAGTCCCGGTTCGTTTGGACCCTTTAGTCCCCCTTCGTATTACGAACCGGGACTAAAGGGTGGTCTATGGGGCAAAACCCTTTAGTCCCCCTTCGTATTACCAACCGGGACTAAAGGTCTACCCTTTAGTCCCGGTTCGTAACACGAAGGGGGACTAAAGGGTTTGCCTCCCCACCCCCACCGTGGATCGCCTTTTTTAGCACTGTAAAATAGAAAAGAAAATGATACAAAATTCAAAAAATAAAATCTTTTCAGATTCTTGTATGTTATGCAACCTACTATTCGGAGAAATTAAGAAATTCGAATTTTCACTTTTTTTTAAAAAAATGGTAAAACCGCAATAACTTTTGCATACGACGTCGGAAAAAACGTATAATATATCAAAAAATCCTGAGAAAAAGTTACATCCGAATTCACCAGGTTTACCCGGTAGCCAATTTTTAGATTCTCAAAATTCCAAATGAAAATATGAAAGCAGGAAGATTTTAGTTTTTGCCATAAATTCGGAATTTTATTTTTTAAATCTTTTAAAATAATAATTACATCATGCATAAAGATTACTATTACTTAACCATAAAGTTAGCCAATTTTTAGATTTTCAAGTTTGGCAAAAAAATATTAAAAAATAATAAATTAAAAAACTATTATAATACAAATTAAAAAAATTATAATTATAATACCATTACCACAACATGTTATTACGTGCTTAGTTTTGTTTATTAAAATAATTATTTGGAATTCGAATAATAAATAAGTGTGACATCGACCAACATGTTAATAGGATTGATATGATACTAGTATCACAACATGCGCGCGAAGCATTTGGAAGCGGGATGGGAAAGGAACTTGGAAGTTAAGCGTGCTAGTGCTGGAGTAGTGGGAGGATGGGTGACCGAGCGGAAAGTTGGACCACGAGTAAGTAATTTGACTAGAGATTAAGGGTAGTTAGAGATTAAGTGGAGTTAGAATAGGAAAAAAAAAAGGAGCGAAAAATAATTGGGAACCAAATAGATAAAAAAAATAACGAAATAGCCTTTAGTCCCGGTTCGTGTTACAAACCGGGACTAAAGGGTTTTTTCCTCGACGCGCGCCAGCAGCCCACGTGGCGGGACCTTTAGTCCCGATTTGTTTTACAACCGGGACTAAAGGGGGGACCTTTAGTCCCGCCTAATTGGTCCCGGTTTGGAAACCGGGACTAAAGGCCCAAATGAACCGGGCCTATAGCCCCGTTTTCCACTAGTGACTAGTAATCCTGAAACTATCAAAGTTGTAGAGTCAAGGTGTTTCTTTGATTCAACAAAATTCGGTTCCTCTGAATGGTAACTTCCAGCAGAAAGCTCAACTTTCTATTACTGTAACTCTTCTCACAGGATGAATCCAACTTGCTATTAGTATAATTGTGTTTAGCAATACACTTGAGCATGGCATCGACATTAGTAACAGTCGAATCTATTAAAATGCAGTGCTACTGCTCATTCACAACAGAACAAGATACCCTGCACATGAACATACACTGGCAGTTTCAGTTAAAGTAGAGACTGTGCTAACAGTGAATTGTATATGAACCTTTTAGATAACCTTTTCAGTTGGTGGTGATAAATCTAGTGGAAAGTCTGGCACTTATTATTTCTGGATATAAAATTGAATACACTTAGTATAATTTTAATTTACCAATTAAAGTTGTTGTCAGTCTTGCACGCTATTACTAATGTTAACACTTTTGAATGTAGGTCATAATTCGAATTTGTTCACTGCTGAAGTAAACCACAATGGCTTCTTTTGTGGATTAGGTGCCAATTTATCTTATGTCAGTTCAACTGTGGATTATATTGACTTATGCTCATCTGAAAATTGGTCAATGACTGTGATGGATGAAATCATGTTCATGATTGGCTGTCAGAGGGACGGAAAATTGCATGCGTATTGGTGTTTACCACAGAAGGAAATATGTGATGGTCTAGTTCCTTTGGAGACAGATGAAGATTGTGCTTCTACGCTCAATGTCATCAAGACAGAGAAGTGTGTTGTTCTGTTCATAGATCATTCCAATTTCCTCAAGCACTTGAGATATGATGCTATTATTAGGAACAAAAGCTTGACCATGCCGTCTATGACCAGTCCAGAGGCACCAATGGCTGAACCTGCTAAATCCATAGAAGGTGAAGCATCAAGTTCAGGTGTGGTTGTATCACATCAAAGGCAGACAGAGGAGGGAGATCATGAGTTTGAGGATTTTGAGAGGGAGAAGATGCAGTCGGAGGAGGAGGATGATGGTAGTGACAGTGACTATGAATTGTATGATAGTGATTGCAATGCGGAGTCAGGGGATGGTGATCTATTTGTCGATAACATAGACAAAGATGTAAACGATAACAATGAGAAAGAAGTAGCTGTTGAAATGGAGGATGAAGCTGCTCTTGAGGATCAGGATCTGCATCTGCTAAATGAAGAAAGGCAGGTACTGAAGAAGAAGTTCAGTACATTTGATCCCATAATTGACATGGAGAATCCGGTGTTCAAGGTTGGTCTTGTCTTCAGTTCTATTGAGGAAGCAAGGAAAGCACTATTAGCATACACATTGAGAGCAAGGAAAAAAATCAGAAAGATAACGAACAATAGAAGTAGACTAGAAGTTGTGTGTAATGAAGGATGCCCATGGATGATAAAAATAGCACAAGATACCAGATGGGATGGGGGATTTGCGGTGACAGCTTATGCAGGCAAGCACACATGTGAGAGTGTATGGGAGCTAAGAGCACTCACAGCAAATTTTCTAAAGGAAAAATTCATGACTGAATTTAGAGACAACCAGAAGTTTGTCTTGCAAGTTTTGCTGCTAAGGTAACAAGGGAATACAATATGTGTCCGGACAGATGGAAGTTGAGCAGAGCAAGGAAAGCTGCTCTAACAGAAATTCATGGTGAAGAGGAGGAACAATTTAGTCAACTACTGGATTATGGGTAGGGCTGTCAAAAATATTCGGGCTCGACAAACAGTTTGAGCTTGATTCGTTATTAGCTCGGCTCGGATTCGACTCGAGAATTAATCAAACCGAGCTCAAGCCTCATCTAGAGCTCGCGAGCTTTAAAGCTCGGGCTCGAAACAGTTCGGTAAAGCTCGTTAGGAGATGTTGTGATGTGCTATCGTGAGAAATACAGACGTGGCCGAGCAGTCAATGTACTATGGCCGCGCATGAGGGAAAACTCTAGAAAAGGCCGACCTTCGAAGGGAAGCAACTCGCTCGCACGCGACAAGTGGCGCGTTGTGGTAGAAAATCCAAGTGGGTCTCCCTCGCCACGTGTCGCAAGGGGAGCAAGGTGGGGATGGGGGAGGAGAAGAGGGTTGTGTCAGTTTTCCCTTTTCTTCTAGATTCGTTTTTCAAAATGAAATATCTTGAGAACCGTAAGTCCAAATTGCGAACCGTTTTCACTTTTGAGATTCCTCGCGTCGAGATCTTCAAAACTAGATCCCATGTTGATAGGTTTGGAGATACTTTTTTTTCGTACTTCCAATAGTAGTATGATTGTACTGTGTGTGTACCTAAGTGTACTCGTGTTTGAACGATAAGTCTTGTTTTTAGTGTGTTTGGTGCAGTTTTTCCCTACTCGCTCGTGTAGAGGTACGTGCGTGACCGTATCGTGTGTGCGTCATTACATATGTACTTGTTCGTGTTCACGGTACCTGCTCGTATACGCGTTTGTACTCGTCTGCGTGATTGTACTTGTACTCGCTCGTGTGTTCAATCTCGTGTGTTATGCGTGATCTGCTCGTGTACTGCGCCTGCTCGTGTGCGTGATGTACTCGCTCTTGTGTGTTCAATGCTCGTGTGTTGTGTGTGATATCACTGCCGTGTGCGTACCTGCTCATGTACGTGAGTGTACTTGTACTCGCCCGTGTGTTGTATATGTAGTTGTACCTACATATTATACACAACTGTACTCGAGTATTTTACTGATTGTACGTGCACGTGCTAATGTGATAAAGCTAGCTGTAGTTCCGATCTGCTTACACGTACTAGCTAGATGCGTGTGTGGCTTGCATAGTTGCATGGATACTCAGCCTGCATGGGTCTTCCGTCGCGCGAGGACGCGCGGGCGGCGTGTGGAGGTACAGGGCGCGCGGGGCGGGAGTACTTGTCGCGAGGCGCGCGCGATGTACTTGTCGCGGGGGCGCGCGTGCGCGGTCGTCTGGGTCTGACACGTGTCAGACGCTGGTGCGTTGCGCGGTCTCTAGGTAGTGGTACTCGCGCATGAGCGCATCTTCATCGAGTACCAGCTCAACTATACATCAACTTAAACGAGTATACCACTGGCCCATCCTCTTGAAATCTATCAAAATATTCCACATCCCGTATGCATGCTGCACCGGCCCAGGTGAACAATTTGGGAAAAATGATGGCCCATGTTTTTTTACCGAGCGCTCCAGCGCAAGACGACCTTGGATTTAGTCCCACCTCGACCATGGTAGGCAAGTGACGGTGGAGTGCTATCTATAAAAGCAAGCCTTCAGGCATAGACAAGCTGGAGACTCACGACTTAAAATTGTACGAGCGTTTTGATTAGGAGAACATCCGACAAAAAAAATTATTTAAAATTTCTGAGCCTTTTGAGCTCGTCGAGTATTCGGCGAGCCGAACTCAAGCCTAGCTATAAGCTCGCGAGCCGAGCTCGAATCTTATTTTTGGCTCGAATTGTTTGTCGAGCTCGAGCCGAGCCAGGTTGTGTTCGCTTGAGCTCGGCTCATTGACACCCCTAATTATAGGCAAGAGCTTAGAAGGAGTAATCCTGGATCAAAGTTCTTTGTCACAACCAACTCTGTGGGTGATCCTGGTAGTGCAGATCATAAGCAACATTTGGCCACAGTATATTGGAGCTATGATGCTTGTAAGAGAGGTTTCTTAGCAGGGTGTAGGCCACTGATCTGTATTGATGGGTGTCACATTAAAACAAGGTTCAAAGGGGTGCTTCTGACAGCAGTGGGGATTGACCCAAATGATTGTATTTTTCCTATTGCATTTGGGTTGGCAGAAGTGGAATGTACAAGTAGCTGGGAATGGTTTCTCACCAATTTGAAGGAAGATTTAAATATATCCAACACATCACCTTGGACCATTATGAGTGATAAGCAAAAGGTATTTACTTGCCATCTTTAACGGACTTTCGATTTTTAATGTACTTGCTATGTTTATTGGATAATTGACTTGGTATCTTTTTAATAATACAGGGGCTAATAAACGCAGTTCAGAAAATATGGCCAGATTCAGAACACAGATTTTGTGTTAGGCATATGCTCCAAAACTTTCAGAAGGCTGGTCATAAAGGAGAAACCCTTAAAAATGACTTATGGGCCATTGCAAGGTCTACTAGTATTCCCAAATGGCAAAAACATATGGGAAAGTTGCTCGCTGATAGTCCCTCTACACATGAATGGGTTGAGAAACTTGTTCCTATGTGAAACCTGCAGGTAACTTCTTGTACTTGGTCAGTACACATGAACATGAAAAGACTTTCAACGTTGACATGAAGACAAGAACATGCGACTGCAATAGATGGCAGTTAACTGGAATTCCATGTCACCATGTGATAGCATGTTGCAGAAATGACAAAATAAATCCTGAAAATCTAGTGCATAGTTGCTACACAGTTGACACGTACAATAAAGCATACAACTACAATTTAGCTCCACTTAGAGGCAGATTGTTCTGGGAGAAAATGAATGGAGTGAAGATTCATCCTCCTCTATTCACAAAAGTTATGGGTAGGCCCAAGAAAAATAGGAAAAAGGAACCTGAGGAGAAAGTGAAGAATGGTGTGAAGATTTTAACAAAAGCTGGTGTGACAATGCATTTTTCTGTGTGCGGAAAACCTAACCATAACAAGAAAGGGCATGCCAAATTTTTCGAAAGACAGCTGCAGGAACAATTAGAAATTCATGGGGATGAAGAAGATATTGAAATTCCAGAGATTCTAGAGGTAAATAATAAAATGATTTTTTCTCACATTCTCTGCATTTACTGTTCTAGAAATATTGTACTCAAGCTCGGAAGGTTTCATTAATGCAGCACATAATCCCTCACACTCCAGACCCAACTAGGGATCCTACACACCAATTGGAAAGTATGGTTTATAGATTGGGGCAGGAGGTAATATTTAATGCATTATAATCCTCAATTTACTTGTGATGTGTATTCTAATGTTACTCCATTTTTCAGGCAAGAGAAAATGTGCCGATGTCCAGAGTACTTGGCCCTTCACCAGAAAATGCATTTGTTGCATCTGCAAGGGAAAACATTCCAGCAATAGGTGTGAGAGTGACCACTTCTTCTACTAGAGGAAACTTGAGGGGAAGAGGCAGAGGAAGAAGTTGTGCAACAAGAGAACCAGCAAAAAGAAAAGAACCAGCAGGAGAGGCTAGCACTTCCAGAGGCAGAGGAAGAGGAAAAAAGAAGACTCCTGCTCAAGCTACTACAAGTGATGCACAAGAACCGGCAAGAACAAGCAGAAGAGGGTACAACACAGGCCAAGGAAGTACATACTACATGTTGTTTGGTGATGATGAACAACAATCAAGACCAACATCATTCACAGACCTAAATGCATAATTAGTGCCCGACCTTAATGTGAAAGAGTTTGCACTTAGCCAGAATGCACCACATGATGGTGATGTTTAAATGCCAGTCAATTTAAGATAATTTTCTTAGTTAAGTCATTCAGTTTAAATGATATTTCAATAGCATTGTTACTTGAGTTACTTTTATTACAAAGTACTTGATGGAGAAACTAGTACTGTAGAGAAACAGAGTTATAATATGAGCCCCATATTGTTGATGCGTAAAGCACACGCCCGTTGGGAACCCCAAGAGGAAGGTGTGATGCGTACAACGGCAAGTTTTCCGTAAGAAACCAAGGTTATCGAACCAGTAGGAGTCAAGGAGCACGTGAAGGTTGTTGGTGACGGAGTGTAGTGCGGCGCAACACCAGGGATTTCGGCGCCAACGTCGAACCTTCACAACACAATCCAAATACTTTGCCCCAACTAAACATTGAGGTTGTCAATCTCACCGGCTTGCTGTAACAAAGGATTAAATGTATGGTGTGGAAAATGATGTTTGTATGCGAAGAACAGTAAAGAACAATCCTTGTAGTAGATTGTATTCGATGTAAAAGAATGGACCGGGGTCCACAGTTCACTAGTGGTGTCTCTCCAATAAGATAAAGCATGTTGGGTGAACAAATTACAGTTGGGCAATTGACAAATAAAGAGGGCATAACAATGCACATACATATCATGATGAGTAGTGTGAAATTCAATTGGGCATTACGACAAAGTACATAGACCGCTATCCAGCATGCATCTATGCCTAAAAAGTCCACCTTCAGGTTAGCATCCGCACCCCTTCCAGTATTAAGTTGCAAACAACAGACAATTGCATTAAGTATGGTGCGTAATGTAATCAACACAAATATCCTTAGACAAAGCATTGATGTTTTATCCCTAGTGGCAACAGCACATCCACAACCTTAGAACTTTCTGTCACTGTCCCAGATTAAATGGAGGCATGAACCCACTATCGAGCATAAATACTCCCTCTTGGAGTTACAAGTATCAACTTGGCCAGAGCCTCTACTAGCAACGGAGAGCATGCAAGATCATAAACAACACATATATGATAGATTGATAATCAACATAACATAGTATTCTATATTCATCGGATCCCAACAAACGCAACATGTAGCATTACAAATAGATGATCTTGATCATGTTAGGCAGCTCACAAGATCGAACAATGATAGCACATGAGGAGAAGACAACCATCTACCTACTGCTATGGACCCATAGTCCAGAGGTGAACTACTCACACATCAATCCGGAGTCGATCATGGTGATGAAGAGTCCTCCGGGAGATGATTCCCCTCTCCGGCAGGGTGCCGGCGATCTCCTGAATCCCCGAGATGGGATTAGCGGCGTCGTCTCTGGAAGGTTTTCGTATCGTGGCTCTCGGTACTGGGGTTTTCGCGACGAAGGCTTTAAGTAGGCGGAAGGGTAGGGTTGGAGGCGTCACGAGGGTCCCACACACTAGGGCGGCACGGGCCCCTCCTTGGCCGCGCCGCCTTAGCGTGTCGCCACCTCGTGGCCCCACTTCGTGGCCCCACTTCGTATCCTCTCCGGTCTTCTGGAAGCTCCGTGGAAAAATAAGACCCTGGGCGTTGATTTCGTCCAATTCCAAGAATATTTCCTTTGTAGGATTTCTGAAACCAAAAACAGCAGAAAAGCAACTCTTCGGCATCTCATCAATAGGTTAGTGCCGAAAAATGCATAAATATGACATAAAGTGTGTATAAAACATGTGAGTATCATCATAAAAGTAGCATGGAACATAAGAAATTATAGATACGTTTGAGACGTATCAACCATCCCCAAGCTTAGTTCCTACTCGCCCTCGAGTAGGTAAACAATAACAAAGATAATATTTGAAGTGACATGCTATCATAATCTTGATCAATACTATTGTAAAGCATATGTGATGAATGAAGTGATTCGAAGCAATGGTAAAGACAATGATTTAAACAACTGAATCATATAGCAAAGACTTTTCATGAATAGTACTTCCAAGACAAGCATCAATAAGACTTGCATAGGTGTTAACTCATAAAGCAATAGGTTCTTAGTAGAAAGTTTTGAAGCAACACAAAGGAAGATATAAGTTTCAGCAGTTGCTTTCAACTTCAACATGTTTATCTCATGGATAATTGTCAACACAAAGTAATATGATGAATGCAAATAAGCAAATATGTAGGAATCAATGCACACGGTTGACACAAGTGTTTGCTTCTAAGACAGAAAGTAGGTAAACTGACTCAACATAAAAGTAAAAGAATGGCCCTTCGCAGAGGGAAGCATGGATTGCTATATTTGTGCTAGATCTTTTATTTTGAAAACATAGAAACAATTTTGTCAACGGTAGTAATAATTCATATGTGTTATGTATAAGATATCCTATAAGTTGCAAGCCTCATGCATAGTATACCAATAGTGCCCGCACATTGTCCTAATTAGCTTGGATTACATGGATTATCATTGCATAGCATATGTTTTAACCAAGTGTCACAAAGGGGTACCACTATGCCGCCTGTACAAAGGTCTAAGGAGAAAGCTCGCATTGGATTTCTCGCTTTTGATTATTCTCAACTTAGACATCCATACCGGGACAACATAGACAACAGATAATGGACTCCTCTTTAATGCATAAGCATTCAACAATAGATAATATTCTCATATGAGATTGAGGATTGTTGTCCAAACTGAAACTTCCACCATGGATCATGGCTTTAGTTAGCGGCCCAATGTTCTTCTCTAACAATATGCATACTCAAACCATTTGATCATGATATCTTCAGACAAGACGAACATGCATGGCAACTCACATGATATTCAACAAAGGTGAAATAGTTGATGGCGTCCCCAGGAACATGGTTACCGCTCAACAAGCAACTTATAAGAAATAAGATACATAAGTACATATTCAATACCACAATAGTTTTTAGGCTATTTTTCCCATGAGCTATATATTGCAAAGACAAAGGAATGAAATTTTAAAGGTATCACTCAAGCAATTTACTTTGGAATGGCGAGAAATACCATGTAGTAGGTAGGTATGGTGGACACAAATGGCATAGTTTTTGGCTCAAGGATTTTGGATGCACGAGAAGTATTCCCTCTCAATACAAGGCTAGGCTAGCAAGGTTATTTGAAGCAAACACAAGTATGAACCGGTACAACAAAACTTACATAAGAACATATTGCAAGCATTATAAGACTCTACACTATCTTCCTTGTTGTTCAAACCCTCACCAGAAAATATCTAGACTTTAGAAAGACCAATCATGCAAACCAAATTTCAACAAGCTCTACGGTATTTCTTCATCAATAGGTGCAAAGTACATGACGCAAGAGCTTAAACATGATCTATTTGAGCACAACAATTGCCAAGTATCAAATTATTCAAGACATTATACCAATTACCACATGTAGCATTTTGTTTCCAACCATATAACAATGAACGAAGCGGTTTCAACCTTCGCCATGAACATTAAGAGTAAAGCTAAGAACACATGTGTTCATATGCAACAGCGGAGCGTGTCTCTCTCCCACATAAAGAATGCTAGGATCCAATTTTATTCAAACAAAATAAAAAACAAGAACATAAAGACGCTCCAAGTAAAGCACATAAGATATGATGGAATAATAATATAGTTTCACTAGAGGTGACCTGATAAGTTGTCGATGAAGAAGGGGATGCCTTGGGCATCCCCAAGATTAGATGCTTGATTCTTCTTGAAATATGTAGGGATGAACCACGGGGCATCCCCAAGCTTAGAGTTTTCACTCTCCTTGATCATATTGTATCATCCTCCTCTCTTGATCCTTGAAAACTTCCTCCACACCAAACTCAAAACAAACTCATTAGAGGGTTAGTGCATAATCAAAAATTCACATATTTAGAGGTGACATAATCATTCTTAAAACTTCGGGACATTGCACAAAGCTACTGAAAGTTAATGGAATAAAGAAATCCATCAAACATAGCAAAACAGGCAATGCGAAATAAAAGGTAGAATCTGTCAAAATAGAATAGTCTGTAAAGACGAATTTTTCTGGGGCACTTAACTTGCTCAGATGAAAATGCTCAAATTGAATGAACGTTGCGTACATATCTGAGGATCACGCACGTAAATTGGCAGATTTTTCTGAGTTATCTACAGAGAATACTACTCAAATTCGTGACAGTAAGAAATCTGTTTCTGCGCAGTAATCCAAATCTAGTATCATCTTTACTATCAAAGACTTTACTTGGCACAATAATGCAATAAAATAAATATAAGGAGAGGTTGCTACAGTAGTAACAACTTCCATGACTCAAATATAAAACAAAAGTACTGTAGTAAAATAATGGATTGTCTCCCATAAGCGCTTTTCTTTAACGCCTTTCAGCTAGGCGCGGAAAGTGTGAATCAAGTATTGTCAAGAGACGAAGCATCAACATCATAATTTGTTCTAATGATAGAATCAAAAGGTAATTTCATTCTCTTTCTAGGGAAGTGTTCCATACCTTTCTTGAGAAGAAATTGATATTTAATATTACCTTCCTTCATATCAATAATAGCACCAACAGTTCAAAGAAAAGGTCTTGCCAAAATAATGGGACAAGATGCATTGCATTCAATGTCCAAGACAAAAAAATCAACGGGGACAAGGTTATTGTTAACCGTAATGCGAACATTATCAATCCTCCCCAAAGGTTTCTTTGTAGAATTATCAGCAAGATTAACATCCAAATAACAATTTTTCAATGGTGGCAAGTCAAGCATATTATAGATTTTCTTAGGCATAACAGAAATACTTGCACCAAGATCACATAAAGCATTACAATCAAAATCATTGACCTTTATCTTAATGATGGGCTCCCAACCATCTTCCAACTTCCTAGGAATAGAAGTTTCGAGTTTTAATTTATCTTCTCTAGCTTTTCTGAGAGCATTTGTAATATGTTTTGTAAAGGCCAAATTTATAGCACTAGCATTAGGACTTTTAGCAAGTTTTTTTAAGAACTTTATAACTTCAGAGATGTGACAATCATCAAAATCTAAACCATTATGATCTAAAGCAATGGGATCATTGTCCCCAATATTTTGAAAATTTTCAGCAGTTTTATCACAGGCAGTTTCAGCAGTTTTAGCAGTTTCAGGCAGTTTTGCATGCTTTGCATTAGGAGTAGAAACATTGCCAACACTAATTATTTTACCATTGATAGTAGGAGGTGTAGCAACATGTGAAGCATTAGCATTACTAGTGGTGGTAATAGTCCAAACTTTAGCTACATTATTATCTTCAGCATTTTCTTCTTTCTCCCACCTAGCACGCAATTCAGCCATCAATCTAATATTTTTATTAATTCGAACTTGGATGGCGTTTGCTGTAGTAAAATTTTTATTATCATTATCCTCAGGTTTGGCAGCCATTTTATTAATTAAAGAAGATTGTGACGCAGACATGTATGAGATTCGGTTTTCAGCATTTGAAAGCTTAGTTTGCAAACTAGAAATCTCCATATTTAAATTTTCAAGTTGATTTCCTATATTTTTCAACAAGGCAGATTGTTCATTCATAGTTTTAATAAACAATTGATTTTGCTCATATTGTGATTGCATAAAGCTCTTAGTAGCTCTTTCAATTTCTAACATCTTTTCCTCATTAGGCGAAACAGATCTACCATAAGAATTACCATAACCATTACCACTAGCAGGATATGACCTATAGTTGTTGTTACCAAAATCATTCCTATAAGCATGGTTGTTAAAATTATTATTTTTAATGAAGTTCACATCAACATGCTCTTCTTGAGCAACCAATGAAGCTAAAGGAACATTATTAGGATCAACATTAGATCTACCATTCACAAGCATAGACATAATAGCATCAATCTTATCACTCAAGGAGGAGGTTTCTTCGATAGAATTTACCTTCTTACCTTGTGGAGCTCTTTCCGTGTGCCATTCAGAGTAATTAATCATCATATCATCAAGAAGCTTCATTGCGGCGCCTAGAGTGATGGACATAAACGTACCTCCAGCAGCTGAATCCAATAGGTTCCGCGAAAAAAATTCAATCCTGCATAAAAGGTTTGGATGATCATCCAAGTAGTCAGTCCATGGGTAGGGCAATTTTTAACCAAAGATTTCATTCTTTCCCATGCTTGGGCAACATGCTCATTATCCAATTGCTTAAAATTCATTATGCTACTTCTCAAAGATATAATTTTAGCAGGAGGATAATATCTACTAATGAAAGCATCCTTACATTTAGTCCATGAATCAATACTATTCTTAGGCAAAGATAGCAACCAATCTTTAGCTCTTCCTCTTAAGGAGAAAGGAAACAATTTCAATTTTATAATATCACCATCTACATCCTTATACTTTTGCATTTCACATAGTTCAACAAAATTATTAAGATGGGCAGCAGCATCATCAGAACTAGCACCAGAAAATTGCTCTCTCATAACAAGATTCAGTAAAGCAGGTTTAATTTCAAAAAATTCTGTTGTAGTAGCAGGTGGAGCAATAGGTGTGCATAAGAAATCATTATTATTTGTGCTAGTGAAGTCACACAACTTAGTATTTTTAGGAGTACCCATTTTAGCAATAGTAAATTAAGCAAACTAAATAAAGTAAATGCAAGTAACTAATTTTTGTGTGTTTTTAATATGGAGAAAAAGCAAGACAATAAATAAAGTAAATGCGGGTAACTTTTTTGTATTTTGATATAAGAAAACAAACAAAGCAGTAAATAAAATAAAGTAAAGCAAGACAAAAACAAAGTAAAGAGATTGGAAGTGGAGACTCCCTTGCAGCGTGTCTTGATCTCCCCGGCAACGGCGCCAGAAAAAGAGCTTGTTGACGCGTAAAGCACATGCCCGTTGGGAACCCCAAGAGGAAGGTGTGATGCGTACAGTAGCAAGTTTTCCCTCAGTAAGAAACCAAGGTTATCGAACCAGTAGGAGTCAAGGAGCACGTGAAGGTTGTTGGTGACGGAGTGTAGTGCGGCGCACAGGGATTCCGGCGCCAACGTGGAACCTGCACAACACAATCCAAATACTTTGCCCCAACTAAACATGAGGTTATCAATCTCACCGGCTTGCTGTAACAAAGGATTAAATGTATGGTGTGGAAAATGATGTTTGTATGCGAAGAACAGTAAAGAACAATATTGCAGTAGATTGTATTCGATGTAAAAGAATGGACCGGGGTCCACAGTTCACTAGTGGTGTCTCTCCAATAAGATAAAGCATGTTGGGTGAATAAATTACAGTTGGGCAATTGACAAATAAAGAGGGCATAACAATGCACATACATATCATGATGAGTAGTGTGAAATTCAATTGGGCATTACGACAAAGTACATAGACCGCTATCCAGCATGCATCTATGCCTAAAAAGTCCACCTTCGGGTTAGCATCCGCACCCCTTCCAGTATTAAGTTGCAAACAACAGACAATTACATTAAGTATGTTGCGTAATGTAATCAACACAAATATCCTTAGACAAAGCATTGATGTTTTATCCCTAGTGGCAGGCACATCCACAACCTTAGAACTTTCTGTCACTGTCCCAGATTAAATGGAGGCATGAACCCACTATCGAGCATAAATACTCCCTCTTGGAGTTACAAGTATCAACATGGCCAGAGCCTCTACTAGCAATGGAGAGCATGCAAGATCATAAACAACACATATATGATAGATTGATAATCAACATAACATAGTATTCCATATTAATCGGATCCCAACAAACGCAACATGTAGCATTACAAATAGATGATCTTGATCATGTTAGGCAGCTCACAAGATCGAACAATGATAGCACATGAGGAGAAGACAACCATCTAGCTACTGCTATGGACCCATAGTCCGGGGGTGAACTACTCACACATCAATCCGGAGGCGATCATGGTGATGAAGAGTCCTCCGGAGATGATTCCCCTCTCCGCGGGGTGCGGAGCGATCTCCTGAATCCCCCGAGATGGGATTGGCGGCGGCGGCGTCTCTGGAAGGTTTTCGTATCGTGGCTCTCGGTACTGGGGTTTCGCGACGAAGGCTTTAAGTAGGCGGAAGGGTAGGGTTGGAGGCGTCACGAGGGGCCCACACACTAGGGCGGCGCGGGCCCCTCCTTGGCCGCGCCGCCTTAGTGTGTCGCCACCTCGTGGCCCCACTTCGTATCCTCTCGGTCTTCTGGAAGCTCCGTGGAAAAATAAGACCCTGGGCGTTGATTTCGTCCAATTCCGAGAATATTTCCTTTGTAGGATTTCTGAAACCAAAAATAGCGGAAAACAGCAACTGGGTCTTCGGCATCTCGTCAATAGGTTAGTTAGGAAAATGCATAAATATGACATAAAGTGTGTATAAAACATGTGAGTATCATCATAAAAGTAGCATGGAACATAAGAAATTATAGATACGTTTGAGACGTATCACATATCTATGTTCAACAAAATCTCTTCCAAGCAGAGACATAAAGCAAGACATCTAGTCCTGTTTCCTCAAATCCCCCACTCTCTCTTCACGTTGCTAGCTATGTTACTGCAGACTAGTTCCATGCATGGGAAGCCAAATACACCCAAATCTGAAATCAGTCACTAGTTAATTAGCTAAGTTTCTAGATCACGGACACACAGGCTCTACAAATAAGCAATTCACTAGTCCAAAACTTCCCAAATCCATCACATGTTATTTCTAGTGCCAGCTCTATTTCTGCACATGAATATACGCCCAAAAATAGAGTTGGTAGAAATACTCACCAGGCCAGATCAAGGGACGGTAGGAGGAGGGGACAAAGATCAATACGGACGCCGTCGGGCAGCCGGCAGCGGACGCAGGCACTCATACGGATTTGTAAATCAGCTCGGTGTGGTCGCTGTGCCGCGGCCTCCATGGATTTCCGAATCAGCTCCGTGTGGTCGTCGTGCAGCGTGACAGCTTGGGCGACAACGTGATGTCCAGCGAGGGAGCAGCCGCAAGTTGGCGCGGCACAGCGGCGAGCGAGGGCATGGTGGCAAGTGAGAGAGACCTGCGGACACAACATGAAGATGGTGGGGAACGATTAACTCAAGTGTTTGTCAGGAATTTCAGGAGGATGTTTTTTGCAAAAAGATAGAGCGTTAGTCATTTCCATCGTGGCATCACACGCGGCGGAACACTACAGGCTCGGCGCTAATTTCATTCCGAATTACAACTTCTTGTACCACGGTTTCCTCTTTTACAACTTAGTATACTAATTTGCACATAAGCTGCAAGTTGTTCTACCCGGGATGCAATTAGCTCTTGTTGAAATTTACGATCTAGAAATACGCGAAGAGCCTATAAAGTGGGACGTAGGTAGTACTCTTTATTATTTGTGTCTAGGGCACCATATCCAAGTCAGGAACGATTTTTACTATCACCATGCGTGCGGAAGTAGGGTGACAAGACGGCTCAGAGACATCACGTCAAGGATGGTGGATCGGCGCACAAGCTCAACGATGGCTTGGCCAACTTTCCTCCCCATCCAGCGGTTACCACCTGTTAGGATAGGTGTACCAAAGAGCAAGCCAATAATCATACAAGCAGGATATAGGGGCTCGCATTACGCACCCTGGACCTGGGTAAAAACCGTGCGGGTCTTTGTGTTGTGTTGATCCAGTTTGTAGCGCCTTGCACCCACTTTCGGATAAAATAGGGGGTGGGGGCCCCTGGTGTACACATTCCGGTGCATGCGACAAAGGAAGTGGTAAGATGTTGAAAATAATTCCAAATATATTATGAACTACTCCATGATGTTGCAAAGGCCATTGCTAAACAAAAACGTCCCATGAGTCTCTCACATGTCCTTTTTTTGAACAAGGAAAGGCCCCAAAGGGCTACGAATCTGCATTAATCACCCACAGTGATGTTACAGATTACATCAGGGACCCCAACAAATAAAGATCTTACACAACAATCCTTAACCTTTACAAAAAAAAACCTAAATATATTTATGTAAAAACAATCATTTCCTTCACCGCTGGAGTCTAGAGGACCGCCGTCATGGCCTTCCTCCTCGATGCTGGGGACGGAACCACTTGCAGCCTAGAAGAAGAGAAGTGCCACCACCTATCCATTGAAAGAACTCCTCAAAGAGGTTGAGCAGACACCACAAAACATCGCTGGCATCGAAGGGAGCCACCTATTTGCCATTAGAATTGGCCATCAATCATGGCCACCAAGAGAGTTCTCAAGACTGCAACAACTTCAGCATATCCCCACTGCCCTCCAACTCGCTCTCTAGCACCATTTCACACCCTTCTCTCGTTTGCACCACGCCGACATGGTAGAGATGATGCCACCGATATGCAAAGTCGAGGCAGAATGCAGCTGAACCGGTGAACATTATTTAAGGAGATGTCGGTGGCGACCTACTTCCCCGTCTCTGGCTCCAGTCGATGGAGATCCTCGGTGAGAAGAGTAGCCACCGAAATGACCCAGATCTGGTCCAAGATCTCCAGAGCCCTACTCCTGAACAACGGCAAGCAGAAACCATCAACTAATATGTACATGCGAACCTCCGGTACCTCTCATCTGCCATCTCTGGCCGACTGAGCCGTCGTGAATGGCTCGTGATTGTCCAGGTTCCTCTCTATCGACTCCCAAGGGGTGGGCATAGAAACGGAGGACAAGAAAGGGAAAAGGTGTGATTATACCGTCACTCTCGCATGTCTGAAATGTTATATTTTAGACAAAAACTTGTAAAACTCTTTGTTTTCTTATTACTACGTTCAGATGTTCTACTACCTCCATCCCAAAGCCTAAAGCTTATATTATTTTTAGAAAGTCAAACTATATTAAGTTTCACTAATTTTTGTACCAAAAACTATTAACATGCAAAACAAAAAATCAATATCATTAGATAGATAATAAAATATATTTTCATCTGTTATCTATAAAATATTATATTTTTTGATAGGTTCTTCTAAAAATTTGGTCAAACTTTACTTGGCTTGATTTAAAAAAACATATAAATCTTAAGCTTTGAGATGGAGGTACTCTCTCTGATCTCTTTTAATTGACTCAGATTTATTAGAACTTCATAATAAATTTGAGTCAATTAAATAGAACCGAAAGGAGTAGTATATATAAAGCCATTTGAGCTGTTTTTTTGAACGGTAAAGGCAGGCCCCAGAGGAGTTATATTCGAACACATGGTGGGTACACATTTACAAATAGACCCATTACATCACTTGCCCTATTGAACCTACTATTTGAAGATAAGGCCTCCTTTTTTTGCCGAAAATACCCTGAAAGAAGAAAAGAAAACGTAATCAAGAACAACGGGCACTGCACCACCAGACGTCGGCGACCACCATGATTTTTGGCCAAGATCGAAGAGGAGGTTGCTCGCATGCTCTTCTCCGGCGAGAGGATCCAGCCGCCCGCTACACCTAGGACGCCACCACTTGGCTTCTTGAGTGTGGCGAGCTCCGGCAATGGATCAAAATGGTCTTCACACCGGAGGTTGAGAACGGTCCGTCATTACGACCAAGGATTACGATGACGGGTGCCGTGTGTTCCATGCAAGGGAAACTCCCAGGGTGCAGCCTCCGCATGGCCACCATATCAACACACACACGCTCCCATCCCTCACCACCAGGGCCGGCCGAGAGGAGCATCGAAGTTGATTGGCCTGCATTGCAGAAGAGGCAGAGACGCTTATTGAAGGTGGGCCTCGCAGCTGCGGAGATCTTCACCGTATCCCACCTCAGGAGCACAGGGAAGGACCCCAGCGACGATTGCCTAGCGCCGCATCAAAATGCCAGATAGAAGACGACCCCCAGTGATGACCCACAAGTATAGGGGGTGTATCGTAGTATTTTCGATAAGTAAGAATGTCGATCCCAACGAGGAGCAGAAGGTGTTGACAAGCAGTTTCGATGAAGGATTCACTGTAAATGCTCACAGACAAGTATTCGGGGAGTTTTGATGTAAGTCGAATAAAGTACGAGTATGTAAAGTGCGAGAGTAACAATTGCAGCGAGTGGCCCAATCCTTTTTAGCACAAAGGACAAGCCGGTTTGTTTACTTATAATGACCAAACGTTCTCGAGGACACACGGGATTTTAGTCTAGTGCTTTCGCTACATACGGCTAAATAATCTTCATTGTTATGATAAGTGTTGTGTGGGTGAACCTATGCTAATGTACCGCCCTTCCTAGGACTAATACATACTTGTGATTATACCCCTTGCAAGCATCCGCAACTACAAGAAAGTAATTAAGAATAAATCTAACCACAGCCTTAAACTCGAGATCCTGCTATCCCTCCTGCATCGATATACCAAGGGGTTTAGGTTTCTGTCACTCCGGCAACCCCGCAATTGGCAAACGAGTACAAGATGCATTCCCCTAGGCCCATAAATGGTGAAGTGTCATGTAGTCGATGTTCACATGACACCACTAGAAGAATAACACCACAACTTAAATATCATACCATTGAATATTACTCAACCATAGTTCACTACTAACATTTAGACTTCACCCATGTCCTCAAGAACTAAACGAACTACTCACGAGACATCATATGGAACATGATCAGAGGTGATATGATGATGAATAACAATCTGAACATAAACTTGGTTCAATGGTTTCACTCAATAGCATCAATAACAAGTAGAGATCGATACCGGGAGAGTTTCCCCTATCAAACAATCAAGATCAAACCCAAATTGCTACGGCGGTGACGGTGTCCAGCGGTGGAGACGGCGGTGATGATGGTGGAGATGATGATGATGGTGATGGAGATGATGTCCAGCTCGATGACGGTGACGATGGCGTCGATTTCCCCCTCCGGGAGGGAATTTCCCCGGCGGATTCCTGCCCGCCGGAGAGCTCTTTTCTCTCTGGTGTTCTCCGCCCCGCAGAGGCGGCTGTAACTCTTCGCGAGGTACCCTCTGTGGCTTAGGTTTTCGGGACGAAGGGTTTCGCGAAGAAAAGGAGGCGAAAGGGCTGTGGGCCCCACACCACATAGTGGCGCGGCCAGCCATGGGCCGCGTCGGCCTGTGTCTGGCCCCACCTTGGGCCTCTCGGCTCCTCCTGGCTTCCTTCGTCATCTTGAAAAATAGGATTTTTGGTATAATTTCCTTCCACAGTTGATCTTCCGAAATATTGCGTTCTGACGGTGCTTTTTCCAGCAGAATCCTGGCTCCGGTGCTTGATCCTCCAATAATGAAACATGCAAAATAGATGAAATAACATAAGTATTGTGTCCAAATATGAAATATATCAATGAATAACAGCAAATTATGATACAAAATAGTGATGCAAATTGGACGTATCAACTCCCCCAAGCTTAGACTTCGCTTGTCCCCAAGCGAAACTGAACTCAGTAAACAGGACCACATGTTTATGGAGTGAAGAGTCGATAAATAAAATACGGACAAGAAGCATAATATTCATTCACACAAGACATTATAGTAAACAACTTCCTCATATAGCTCAACTTGAAATAAGTATAAGGTAATCACAAATAAAGGTGCATAAGAAATCATAGTTGGTGATGGCAAACTTCGTTCTTGGTCAGAGAACAATTAATAGATTATACTTATCTCATTGAGCAGCGCTCTCATGTTAAAGTTTATATGGCACAACTTGCATACTCAATCATAATGGTCTCCTCATGATCATTGATAACTTGCAAAGCTATATTCATTCAGATAAAACTTGTACTAAACAAGGAAGAATAAAAGACATGATGAAGCAGATCACAATATAATGGTTTGATCACAACTACTCAAATGCTTGCTTGAGATGGAGGGAAATAGGTTTACTGACTCAACATAAAGTAAAGACAGGCCCTTCACAGAGGGAAGCAGGGATTAAATCATGTGCTAGAGCTTTTTCAGTTTTGCAATCATATAAAGACATTTTGAGAGGTGTTTGTTGTTGTCAACGACTGGTAGCGGGTACTCTAACCCCCTTGCCAGACAACCTCCTAAGAGCGGCTCCCATATTATTTTCATTTTATGTGGCACTCCTTCCAACCTTTCTTTCACAGACCATGGCTAACCGAATCCTTGGGTGCCTGCCAACAATCTCATACCATGAAGGAGTGCCTTTTTATTTTGGTTTTATCATGATGATGACACTCCCCCAACCTTTGCTTACACAAGCCATGGCTAACCGAATCCTTCGGGTGCCGTCCATCAATCACATACCATGGAGGAGTGTCTATTTAGTTTAATTAATTTGGGACTGGGAATCCCATTGCCAGCTCTTTTTGCAAAATTATTGGATAAGCGGATGAAGCCACTAGTCCATTGGTGAAAGTTGCCCAACAAGATTGAAAGATAAAACACCACATACTTCCTCATGAGCTATGAAACATTGACACAAATAAGAGATAACAAGTTTTGAATTGTTTAAAGGTAGCACATGAAGTATTTACTTGGAATGGCAGAAAATACCATATAGTAGGTAGGTATGGTGGACACAAATGGCATAGGTTTGGGTTAAGGTTTGGATGCACGAGAAGCATTCCCTCTCAGTACAGGTTTTTGGCTAGCAAGGTTAATTAGCAAGCATAAGAGTTGAGGGAAACAAACAAATATACATGTGATAGAAACAATCATGCATCTTCCTTGTAAGCACACACAATTTTAACTTCAGAATAATAAGCTATGAGCTAACAAGAAAGAAAGACAATGAAACAACTACATGTATTTCTCTTTTCTACTTAAACCTCAAAGTGTTGTTGCTATTGACCAATGCTAAGTTTGCCAAAACCAAATAGATTTATTTAATGCTCCCAAAGTGATACCAATACTAACAACAAGGTAAATCATATAATAGAGATTGCAAACTAAAATAAGATTTGCAATATGTAAATGATAAGACTTCTCATTAATATTCCATAACGATAACACACCAAGGGATACATAGATAACCAACTAAAGGAGAGATACTTCCAAACTGCAACCCATCTTATATGATAACTTCCCTACTCATGATATGACACTACTTGACAATAAAAAGTAAAAGGTAGTGATGATGTGATACCGCGGCACTCCCCAAGCTTGGAACAAACCAAGGGGATGCCAATACCGATGATGAATTACTCCTTTGGCGATGGTGGTGATGAATTCCTGACAAGCTTCTCAATAAGCTCCTGAAGCTCATCAATCCTGTATGTGAGATTGCGAATCATCTCCGAATTGTGCTCGACGCGGTTAAGGAGTCTGTCCGACGGCGAGTCCCAACTCTTGGAGTTATTTCCCCACTCTTCAGCCTCAGGCTCCCTCCTTCCTGCAGTGTTAGAGCGATCTATATCCCACTGGCTAGGCAATGCTGCCTTTGGAGTCCCTTCAATTTGATTATTGAAAATTAGATTGTGGAAGGGATGGTGAATGCCTGATAGAGATGTTTTCGGAGCTAGGTAATGACGTGGAACCGCTCCTCCAGTGCGAATTCTTGCGCTCTTGTTTGCACTAAAAGGGTTGTCCACCACCTTGATGCTTGCGATGGTAGCACGCGGGTGTGCGCGCGAATCTTCCTCCACCTCTTCTTCATCCTCTTCCTTGACGTCCTTGTCTTCCTCTTTCCACCCAAGATCTCGATTATCTTCATCCGGAAACTCCTTGCCCTTGTTCTTGGAGACCATGGTGCTTCTAAACTGAAAACAGATCCTAGCAGAAATAGCTCGAAACAAAACACATCGAGAAAACGATATACGAACCTCCAGGGGTCCGGGGGATTATATAGCAAAAATTTTCACGACACAAGGAAAGTACCAGATCGAACCAGAGTCGGAAAGGGGCGACGAGGCGGCCGGACCATAGGTCGGCGCGGGCCCAGGCCAGGCCGCGCCGGCCTATGGTGGCACGCCCTCGTGCGTCCTTTCCACTCCGTTTTGAACTCGTAATTTTTCATATTTTCCAAAAACAGCAAAAATATTGTTCGGAAGGTAAATTGCGTACTTTTCACTACCAGTACTGTTACCTATTCAAAGTCGAGTTCTGGCGGACTGTCAATTTGCCCTTTGATGAAAGCCTCCGGTGTTTCCACTTGAATAATATCAACATCAACATTATAAGAATCACCCGAGATATAATGCTTGAGTCTTTGTCCATTCACCACTTGCGTGGCATTGCCTTGGAGAGAGCTAATTTTAATTGCTCCTGAACGATACACCTCCTCAACAACATACGGTCCTTCCCATTTCGAGAGTAATTTCCCTGCAAAGAATCTGAGACGAGACCGATACAATAGGACTTTATCCCCAATATTAAATTCTCTTTTAATAATCCTTCTATCATGCCATTTTTTAACTTTCTCTTTAAAGAGTTTTGCATTTTCATAAGCTTCACTTCTCCATTCATCTAGAGAACTTAATTGCAACAACCTCTTATCACCGGCAAGTTTAGGATCTTTATTTAGTTCTCTAACAGCCCAATAAGCTTTGTGCTCTAATTCTAAAGGTAAATGACAAGCTTTTCCGTAAACCATTTTATAAGGTGACATTCCCATGGGATTTTTATAAGCAGTTCTATAAGCCCATAGTGCATCCTTCAATTTACTAGCCCAATTCTTTCTAGTTTTATTAACAGTCTTTCCCAAAATAGATTTAATCTCTCTATTTGATAATTCTACTTGACCACTAGTTTGAGGATGATAAGCGGAAGCAATTCTATGATTAATACCATACCTAGCAAGAGTTTTTCTAAAACCTCCATGAATAAAATGAGAACCTCCATCTGTCATAATATATCTAGGCACTCCAAATCTAGGAAAAATAATATCTAAAAGCATTCTTAAAGAGGTCTCACCATCACACTTTTTGTAGGTATGGCTTCCACCCATTTAGTAACATAATCAACAGCAACAAGTATATGAGTGTTACCTTCTGAAGAGGGAAAAGGTCCCATGAAGTCAAATCCCCAACAATCAAATGGTTCAATAACAAGAGTATAATTCATAGGCATTTCATTACGTCTGGAGATATTACCAACCCTTTGGCATTCATCACAAGATAAAATAAACTTTCTCGCATCTTTGAAGAGAGTTGGCCAATAAAAACCTGATTGTAGAACCTTTTGCGCGGTTCTTTCTCCGGCGTGATGTCCTCCATAAGCACTACCATGGCATTTACTCAATATCTCTTGTTGTTCATATTCGGGAACACATCTTCGCATAATACCATCCACTCCTTCTTTATATAAGTGTGGGTCATCCCAGAAATAATGCCTCAAGTCATAAAAGAATTTCCTCCTTTGCTGAGCTAAAAAGGTTGGAGGCAAGTACTTGGAAACAATAAAGTTAGCATAATCAGCATACCAAGGACTGTCTCGCGAGCTCACCTTTATTACAGTCAATTGTTCATTTGGAAAACTATCATTAACAGGAACAGGATCATAAGCAATATTTTCCAATCTAGACAAATTATCAGCAACAGGATTATCAGCACCTTTCCTATCTACAATATGTAAATCAAATTCTTGCAAAAGAAGTACCCATCTAATAAGCCTCGGCTTAGCATCTTTCTTTGTCATAAGGTATCTAATTGCAGCATGATCAGTATGAATAGTAACTTTTGAATCAACAATATAAGATCTAAATTTATCGCAAGCAAAGACTACAGCTAATAATTCTTTTTCAGTTGTAGCATAATTTCTTTGAGCAGCATCAAGAGTTTTACTAGCATAATGAATAACATTCAGTTTTTTGTTTACCCGCTGTCCAAGCGCCTACAGGAAAATCACTAGCATCACACATAATTTTAAATGGTAAGTTCCAATCAGGAGGTTCAACTATAGGAGCAGTTGTTAAGGCTTTCTTTAGAGTTTCAAAAGCTTCCTTACAATCATCATCAAAAACGAAAGGTACATCTTTTTGAAGAAGATTAGTAAGAGGCTTTGAAATCTTGGAGAAATCTTTAATAAATCTCCTATAAAACCCAACATGACCAAGAACACTACGAATACCTTTAACATCCCTAGGATAGGGCATCTTCTCAATTGCTTCAACTTTAGCTCTATCAACTTCAATACCTCTCTCAGAAATTTTATGTCCCAATACAATTCCTTCATTAACCATAAAGTGGCATTTCTCCCAATTAAGAACAAGGTTAGTTTCTTCACATCTCTGCAAAACTTTATCAAGGTTTCGCAAGCAACTATCAAAAGAATTCCCATAGACGGAAAAATCATCCATGAATACCTCTACAATACTCTCACAAAAACCATGAAAAATAGCAGACATGCATCTTTGAAAAGTAGCAGGAGCATTACATAAACCAAAAGGCATATGTCTATAAGCATAAGTTCCATAGGGACAAGTGAAAGTGGTTTTCTCTTGATCTTTAGCTTTAACAGCAATTTGTGAAAACCCAGAATAACCATCAAGAAAACAAAAATGAGTATTTTTAGACAATCTTTCTAGCATTTGATCAATAAATGGTAAAGGGTAATGATCTTTCTTAGTAACTTTATTAACTTTTCGAAAATCAATGCACATTCTATACCCTACAACTACTCTTTGAGGGATGAGCTCATCATTATCATTAGGCACAACAGTCATTCCTCCTTTCTTGGGAACGCAATGCACAGGACTAACCCATCTACTATCAGCAATAGGATATATAATACCAGCTTCAAGAAGTCTTAATACCTCATTCCTTACCACTTCCTTCATCTTCGGAATTAGACGACGTTGATGTTCAACAACAGGCTTTGCATCATCTTCCATATTAATAGCATGTTGGCAAATAGAAGGAGAAATCCCTTTCAAATCATCAAGAGTATAGCCAATAGCTCCTCGGTGCTTCTTCAATATTTCCAATAACCTTTCTTCCTCAATCTCTGAAAGCTTAGAACTAATAATAACAGGATATATTTTCTTATCATCAATATGAGCATATTTAAGATTATCAGGCAAAGGCTTTAATTCAAAAACATGATCTTCCTTTGGTGGCGGTGTTGTACCCAAATCTTCCACCGGTAAATCATGCTTGAGAATAGGTTGGCGGAAAAAAATTTCCTCAAGCTCATCTCTTCCTTTCCTAAAAACTTCAATTTCGCTATCCTCCAAATGTTGCTGCAAAGGATTATTAGGAACAAGAACAATAGATGCACACTGTTCCATTTTAAAATCATTATTAGGCAAATCAGCTTTATAAGGAGTTTTGGTAAATTTAGAGAAGTTAAACTCATAAGATTCACCAGCAAATTTAGTCAAAATTTTCTCTTTCTTACAATCTATAATAGCTCCACAAGTATTTAGAAAAGGTCTACCAAAAATAATAGGACAATAATCACTAGCAGCAGAACCAAGTACCAAAAAGTCAGCAGGATATTTAATCTTACCGCATAGAACTTCCACATCTCGAACAATACCAATTGGAGAAATAGTTTCTCTATTAGCCAGCTGAATAACCACATCAATATCTTCAAGCTCACAAGAACCAATTTCGTGCATAATCTCCGTGTAAAGCTCATAAGGAATAGCACTAACACTTGCACCAATATCACATAAACCATAATAGCAATGATCACCAATTCTAACAGATAGCATAGGAACACTAGCTTGTTTGGGTTTATTAGGATGTGAAACAATATTAGAAGCATCTTCACAGAAAATAATATGACCATCCTCCACATTTTCAGTCACAAGATCTTTAACTATTGCAACAGCAGGTTCAACTTTTATTTGTTCTTCAGGTTCTACAGGTTTCTTTTCAATTTTATGAACCACACTATTTATAACAGAGTACTCCTTCATTTTAGCAGGGAAAGGAGTTTTTTCAATATAAGCTTCAGGAATAACATGATCAGCAGTTTCAACTACAACGCATTTATTAATAGATGAATCAATTTTATCTTTATACGGTTCATGATACTTATCAAAATTCTTCTTAGGCAATTCATAATGAGAGGCAAAAGCTTTATAAAGATTTGCAGCAACTTGAGAATCAAGACCATATATAGCACTCATATTACGAAATTTATCAGTATCCATAAAAGCTTCAATGCATTTATAATCATAAATTATACCTGATTCTCTATCCTTGTCGTTCTCCCAACCTTCAGTATTTTCTTGGATCCGATCAAGAAGGTCCCTTTTAAACTCTTCTTTGTTGCGTGTAAATGATCCAGAACAAGAAGTATCCAGCAAGGTCTTGTCTTGAAAAGAAAGTCTTGCATAGAAATTATCAATAATAACATTACCAGGAAGCTCATGAATGGGGCATTTGAGCATTAAAGACTTCAATCTCCCCCAAGCTTGGGCAATACTCTCTCCATCATGAGGCCAAAAATTATATATGCTATTCCGATCCTTGTGAATTTCACTTGGAGGATAGAACTTAGAATAAAACCGGGGCACAATATCATTCCATTCAAGAGAATCCCCATTATCCAGTAATTTATACCAATGCGCCGCCTTACCAGACAGCGATAAAGAGAATAGTTTCTTCCTCACTTCATCCATAGCAATACCTGCACATTTGAATAACCCGCATAATTCATGCAAAAACAGTAAATGATCACCAGGATGGACAGTTCCATCCCCTTCATAGCGGTTATCCATAACACGTTCAATAATTTTCATAGGTATTTTATATGGTATCACTTCCTCACCTGGTGCCTCATCCACTACCGTTGCAGTAGTAGTAGATTTCCCAAATAGAAATTGAAGAGAAGATCTCTCCATAATGACTTATAGCAGCAGGCAGAAATAAAATCAGCACAAACAGTAAAGGTTTTCCTTACCAATTCCACTTACCAATAGCGCTTCACTCCCCGGCAACGGCGCCGGAAAATAGTCTTGATGACCCACAAGTATAGGGGTGTATCGTAGTATTTTCGATAAGTAAGAATGTCGATCCCAACAAGGAGCAGAAGGTGTTGACAAGTAGTTTCGATGAAGGATTCACTGTAAATGCTCACAGACAAGTATTCAGGGGTTTTGATGTAACAGATGAATAAAGTACGAGTATGTAAAGTGCGAGAGTAACAATTGCAGCGAGTGGCCCAATCCTTTTTAGCACAAAGGACAAGCCGGTTTGTTTACTTATAATGACCAAACGTTCTCGAGGACACACGGGATTTTAGTCTAGTGCTTTCGCTACATACGGCTAAATAATCTTCATTGTTATGATAAGTGTTGTGTGGGTGAACCTATGCTAATGTACCGCCCTTCCTAGGACTAATACATACTTGTGATTATACCCCTTGCAAGCATCCGCAACTACAAGAAAGTAATTAAGAATAAATCTAACCACAGCCTTAAACTCTGAGATCCTGCTATCCCTCCTGCATCGATATACCAACGGGGGTTTAGGTTTCTGTCACTCCGGCAACCCCGCAATTGGCAAACGAGTACAAGATGCATTCCCCTAGGCCCATAAATGGTGAAGTGTCATGTAGTCGACGTTCACATGACACCACTAGAAGAATAACACCACAACTTAAATATCATACCATTGAATATTACTCAACCATAGTTCACTACTAACATTTAGACTTCACCCATGTCCTCAAGAACTAAACGAACTACTCACGAGACATCATATGGAACATGATCAGAGGTGATATGATGATGAATAACAATCTGAACATAAACTTGGTTCAATGGTTTCACTCAATAGCATCAATAACAAGTAGAGATCGATACCGGGAGAGTTTCCCCTATCAAACAATCAAGATCAAACCCAAATTGCTACGGCGGTGACGGTGTCCAGCGGTGGAGACGGCGGTGATGATGGTGGAGATGATGATGATGGTGATGGAGATGATGTCCAGCTCGATGACGGTGATGATGGCGTCGATTTCCCCCTCCGGGAGGGAATTTCCCGGCGGATTCCTGCCCGCCGGAGAGCTCTTTTCTCTGGTGTTCTCCGCCCCGCGAGGCGGCTGTAACTCTTCGCGAGGTACCCTACGTGGCTTAGGTTTCGGGACGAAGGGTTTCGCGAAGAAAGGAGGCGAAAGGGCTGTGGGGCCCCACACCATGGTGGCGCGGCCGGGCCATGGGCCGCGCCGGCCCTGGCCCCTTGGGCCCTCCAGGCTCCTCCTTCTGGCTTCCTTCGTCATCTTGAAAAATAGGATTTTTGGTATAATTTCCTTCCACAGTTGATCTTCCGAAATATTGCGTTCTGACGGTGCTTTTTCCAGCAGAATCCTGGCTCCGGTGCTTGATCCTCCAATAATGATGAAACATACAAAATAGATGAAATAACGTAAGTATTGTGTCCAAATATGAAATATATCAATGAATAACAGCAAATTATGATACAAAATAGTGATGCAAATTGGACGTATCACCCAGCTGCCTCTAGATTCCGTCGAGCTAGCATCCGCCTCCCTCATCCCTTCGCCTCCATGGCTGGCCGGAGGAGGAAAATAGAACAGCAGAGCAACTTGAATCTTGAAGCAGTAGGAGCTAAAATGGACCTTGTTATCGGAGATCCCTGAGGTAGGGAGCTCACCGTCTCTGGCCACCGGAGATCGATGAGGAAGAGCCCCTTGCTCAGGATGCACCGGATCTGGTCCAAGAGATCTCGTGCCCTACTCCAATCTACCGGCAAACTGCCGAAAAAACTAAAACTAATCCTACCAGCTACTCCGACACCTTCCCTTTGCTCGCATGCTCTTCTCTGGCGAGAAGATCCAGCTGCCGACTACACCTAGGACGCCGGGGATACACCACTTGGCTTCCTGTGTGTAGCGAGCTCTGGCCACGGATCCAAAGGGCCTCCACACAGGAGGTTGAGAACGGCCTGCCATTATGGCCAAGGATCACGGCGACGACGATGGCCGATGCGTGTTCCGCGCAAGGAAAACTCCCAGGGTGCCACCTCCGCATGGCCACCAGATCAACACACACATGCTCCCATCCCTCGCCACCGGGGCCAGCCGAGAGGAGCAGTGAAGTTGATTGGCCTCCATTGTAGAAGAGGCAGAGACGCTTACAGCGAAGTTTATCTTCACCGTCTCCCACCTCAGGAGCAAAAGGAAGGACCCCATTTAGTAGAACTTCTACCCAAATATTTCATTTAGGTGACTTTATACATGGTTTAACCCCAATTTAGCCTCAGATAGGATAGATATAATACATCGATATGGAGTGACAAAATATGTAAATATTAGAGGGTTTATTGACTGTGTCTAAACTTTTTAAGTACATACTTTTCTATCATCGCTATTGTATTGATATTTTGTACCGTGAGTATCACGTAACAGCTTGCCCAATGTACACAACAAATACAAAACTAAAAGATAAAAAGTGGAATACACTACTATTTTCTTGGCCAGCCGACCGCGACACTAACATAGCCGACGCACGTGGCACCCTCACCTCCCGCACATCGGGGAATCTTCATCAGGACGCAAATGGATGTGGAGCTACTGTTTGCGTCCGTGCGGTCGAAAAATGCGTCAGTTTCAAGGTTCACCGGTCCGACTCATAGTAATTGGGTTGTCAATGGAGGAGCAAACGCGGTGCCTATTTGTGCCTCGGATGCGTGACGGTGGACATTGTGTTGTCACGCCGCATAAGCACTTGTTTTTCTCACGGGCCCGCCTAGCACCGACCTATAAGCATGTTTCGACGCATCGCCTCCGTGGTCGTCGCTTCGGCGGTCTTCGCTTCCGCGTCCGTGTCGCAGCCTTCGCCATCAATGCCGCCGGTTCCTCTTTTGCACGCGCGGCGGGCGACGGCTGGACTTTTGCATCGCCATCAATGGCATCATGTCCCGCGCGCGCCCCGGCCTTAAAAGGGGACCGACATAGTTCCTGCCATCGCCCACACCACCGACACCTCCACTCCCACCCTCACCTCCGCGCGTCACCGCATTGATGGTGCTCATTACAAGTAGTTGGGAAACCCCAAAAGGAAGGCAACAACAAGTTTTCCCTCAGTAGGAAACCAAGGTTTAATCGACCAGTAGGAGAAAGGCGTGACTTCTGAAGGTGTTGCTAGCTGACTATTGGCAGGACGCACTACCGGCGTCAACAACAACGTGGAACCTGCACACAACGAATCGCAATACTTTGCCCCAACTCACGTGTGGTTGTCAATCTCACTGGTTTTGCTCATAACAAAGAGTCAACCGTATGGTGTGGAAAGATGATGTTTGTTTGCGGTGGAATGAAAAGAGAACAGTGCTTGCGGTAAGTAAACAACGAGGATGATTGTTCTAGTGCAAAAGAAAGGTCCGGGATCCACGGTTCACTAGAGGTGTCTCTCCATAAAGATAAATAGCATGTTGGGTGGATAAATTACAGTGGGCAATTGACAGAATAGAGACCATACATGACAAGATGATTACTGTGATATTCGTTTGGGCATTACAACATAATACATAGACCGTAATCCAACTGCATCTATGACTAATAGTCCACCTTCAGGTTATCATCCGAACCCCTTCCAGTATTAAGTTGCAAGCAAAAGATTATCGCATTAAGAAATGTGTGTAAAATAAACAATAGAGTTACCCTTCGATAAAACATTATTGTTTTCTCCCTAGTAGCAACAACACATCTACAATCTTAGAAGTTATTGTCACTCTTCCATAAAACTAGAGGCATGAACCCACTATCGAGCATAAATACTTCCTCTTGGAGTCACAAGTATATACTTGGCCAAAGCATCTACTAGCAACGGAGAGCATGCAAGATCACAAATAACATATTACAAATATATAATCGATCTCAAACATAGTACTCAATATTCATCGGATCCCAGCAAACACAACATGTATCATTACATAAGGATGATCTTGATCATGATAGGCAGCTCACAAGATCTAAATATGAGGCACAAATTGGAGAAGAAAACCATCTAGCCACTATTATGGACTCATAGTCCAGAGATGAACTACTCACGCATCACTTCGGGCGGGCATGGAGATGTAGAGGCCTCCGGTGATGATCTCCCCCTCCGTCAGGGTGTCGGGAATAGCTTCAGAACCCTCCTGAGATGGGTTTTGCAATGACTACCGCGATGGAACTTTTCGTGGATGGAGTCTCGGGTATCCAGGGTTTTCTAGAGATCGTGAATAAATATGAGGAAGGGCGAGGACGGTGGAGGCCAGGGTGGCCCACACCACCCCTTGGCGCGGCTAGGGCCTGGGCCGCGCCTAGGGTAGGTCTGGCCGCCCTGCTGCGCCTCTTCGGCTCTCCTTTGGATTCCGGGCGTTACGGCAAAATATTGACTTCGGCTTTTGTTTCGTCCAATTCCGAGAATATTTCATGTACAACTTTTCGAAAACAAAAATAGCAGAAAACAGGGAACTGGCACCTGTGGCATCTTGTCAATAGGTTAGTGCCGGAAAATGTATAAAAGTGCAACGAAGTGTAAGTAAAACATAGTGGAATTGGTGTAAAAGAAGCATGGAGCATCAAAAATTATAGATACGTTTGAGACGTATCACACATCCAAGGGAAGAAGAAGCACGACTCCAAGGCATCCAAATCGGCATCAAGGAGACGTGGTTGAACAGGGTGCCGCTCCCCATCTATATTGCGCGGGTGCTATGCCTGGTGGTGGCTGTCGGTTGTTCCTCTCCTGCTCATGGTGCTTTGTTGGTCGGAGCCGCGGGTGAGTGGAAGCGGGCTCCTCACCGTGTCGAAGAATAAGCTCAAGGTTAGGCCTCCATCCTTGGAGGTCCTCAGTGCTCCTCTTTTCGATTTTCTTCCAGATCACAGAGGCAGCGGAGTCAAGGAAGTGGAGGAGGGGAAGTTGAGGGTTTGGTCTACATCATCTTCATCCTGGCCCTAGAGCTCATCACCAACGGTTTAGCTGTCGGAGCAACGACACCCACCTACAGGCGGTTGATGGCTAGCCTCTGCCTTGCTATTGGATCATATCTTCTCCCTGGAGGGCAGTCGATTCAGGCTATGGTTTGTAACTAGCTCATCTCTATCCCCCGGGATGTTGTGTCAAACGAAGGCATATCTTCTTTGTTAAATTGGACTACGTGAGAAGGTGAGAGCGTCGTCTTCAGTTTTTTTGTCGCTCGGTTGGTGCTCAGTCGTCGTTCTTAGTGCAGACTGGGGAATAAAGAGGTTGGGCCGAGAAAAGGCTTGTTGCTTCGGACCGCAAGTGAGAAAATAGACAGGTCATACTGAAAGGACGAGATGTCTCCTAGAGGGGGGTGAATAGGCGTTTAAAAACTCTTACGGAATTGGCTTGTGAGAATGCGGAATGAAACTATCGTTTAGTTTACAAGCACAAACCCTAAATATGCTAGGCTCAACTAAGTGCAACAACAACAACTAGAGCTAAGCAAGATAGGCACAATATATATGAACAACAAGTGATAGCAAGATATAATAGATACTTCAAGCACGATGGATATCACAAGGAAAGTAAGCTCGGGTATAGAAATAACCGAGGCACGCGGAGACGAGGATGTATTCCCGTGTTCCCTTCCTTTGCAAGAAGGTACATCACGTTTGGAGGGGTGGAGGTCCCACGAAGGATTCCCCAACGCCACGAAGGCTCACCCTATTCTCCGAGCCAAATCCACGAAGGATAATGGCCCTTTCATTATGGTTAGCTTTTCCTCCACTCTGGAGATGGCAAGCTCCAAGACCACTTCACAAGCTACATGAAGGAGAAGCCGGGCCTCTTCACAATCTTCCTTGAAGAGATCACCGGAGCACCAACCGCCAAGCCAACTAGGAGGTCTCCCTCCAAGAGTAACAAGCTCACGGTCTCTCACTCGAACTAATCGTGGTGTAGAGCTCAACACTATGCAATGATGCAAAGCAAGAAACTAGAGGTGTTCAAATCCTTCACACTCAAATCCCAAACCAACAAATGCTAGGATGAGATTAGAGAGGAAGAACAAAGAGGAAATCAACAAATGACTCCAAGATCTAGATCTAAAGAGTTCCCCTCACTTAGAGGAGAGATGGTTGGTGGGGATTGTAGATCTAGATCTCCTCTCTTAGATCCCTCAAGAATGAGCAAGAATCATGGGGGGAACCAAGAGAGGGCAAGTTCTTCAAAGTCAACAATGGAGGAGAGAGAGTGAGAGAACTTGTCCAACCCAAGGTGGAAGAAGGCCTATTTATAGGCTAGGGAGAAATATAACCGTTGGGTGAGTTTCATCTCAACACAGTCGAGGAGGCCGGTCAACCGGGCCTGGGGCCAGGCCGTCTGGTCCAGGTGCCGGTCAAACCGGGCCACAGGCCGGACCCGGCCGGTCCAAACCGGGTCTGTGACCGGGCCATGACCGGGACACTTATGTGTCTTACAGTACATGGCCCCGGTTGACACCAGTCCAGGGGCCGGTTTGAACCGGGCCATCCGGTTGGATAGCCGGTCACACCGGGCGAGAAACCGGGCCAGCAGGAAAACATGTTATACAAAAACTGTGATAACTTTTGTGTCCAGACACCGATTGACATGAAACCAATTTTGTTGGAAAGATAACGACGAATAGAACCCCAAAAAATATGGAGACTCCTCACAGGATATTTTTAGATGTTTTTAGAGAGGGAGTCTCCCACCGTCAAGAAACGGTGAAGACATCCTAACTCGAAAACGCAATAGAAGATGCATGCGGATTCCGTTTTCGATGAACTTGGGCTTGTTGTAAAGCTAGCAACAAGCTCAAGAACCTATCACAGAGAGAAACACCAAGAAGCAATAGGCATATGAAAAGTATGCAAAGGATTGAGCTCCCTAAGATGATGTGATCAAGTTACCCAACCGAAATCCCCTCTTGATAGTGCGGCTATGTATCCTATAACCCGGTCTCCCAACAACCACCTTGAGACCGGTAAAAAGGAAACCTAGCAAGGTCACCTTTGCCTTGCGCATCCCACTTGATCTTGATGATAACTCTTCAAGCTCCACTCAAGCCGGAATGCCTCACTTGATCATTGTTGCTTCGTGAAGACTCACAAATGCTCCCCCATACACCATGATGGGAAAGCTCCATTGATGCACATCTTCACATGTCCATTATCACCAAATGGACGGCAAGCTTCAAGCATATGGTCCTCTTGAGATGCTCAACTTGAACTTGCCCAACTCAACCTTGATGACGATCACCACTTGACGTCATCCTCTCATGGGCTATATGAGATCTCACTTTTGATGCATGCCCATGGAAAGATACTAACCCACATAGACAACACAAGAGCACATATATGATGGGTTAGTTCATGAAGCATAATTGACAAGGCTTACCATACCACGTGACTTCACGTGGCACATTCTTCATGCTTCATGTGTTGACCAAACTTGAATCTATTCTTCACTCTTTGTATTGATCAACCTTGTATCTTCTCATGCTCTACCATACTATCTTGAGGTGTATAAAGAATTCTTCATTTGTTTGCATGCTCTAAATCTTAGTCAACCATAGCTCAACTTATGAGACTATCATGACACCGACTTAGAGCCATAACTTGAATTCTTCACTTGGAATCAAGCTCTCAAGATCTTGATCATTCATTGCTTATCACATAAGCTAGAGCATGGCTAATATTGAGTTCCACATAAGAACTCCATCTTCATTTCTTCTTCTTGATCATATCACATATATATCTTCAAATCGATGATCTTGATGCTAATACACGAGGTATATATTTATCTTCATGGCATCCATACTTGAATCCAACACATGGAATACAAGTAGTACCTATGGAATATTCCTTCATGTAAACTCAATGAAAACATTAGTCCATAGGGGTTATGATTCGTATGCCGCACCTAGAGGGGGGGTGAATAGGTGCTAACCAATTTTTAGTTCTTTTTCAATTTAGGCTTGACACAAAAGGTAAATTCTCTAGATATGCAACTAAGTGAATTTACCTATATGACAAGGCTAACAACTAAGCAAGATATAGCTAAGCAATATAGGAGATAGAATAGGATAGAGGTAACCGAGAGTGGAGCACGCGATGACACGGAGATGATTCCCGTAGTTCCCTTCCTTTGCAAGAAGGTACATCTACGTTTGGAGGAGTGTGGTTGCTACGAAAGCCAAACCAACAGCCACGAAGGCTTCACTCAGATCTCCTGAGCAACGCCACGAAGGCCTAGCTCACTTCCACTAAGGGATTTCCTCGAGGCGGAAACCGGGCCTTTACAAGGTTCTTGGGGCACACATCCACAACCGAATTGGAGGCTCCCAAATCTGTTACAACACAACAATCAACAACAATACATCAACACAAATCAACTAGGGAACCAAATAGGAACACTAGCATGAGATCCCTCAAACAAGAGAGGGGGAAATGAGAATCGCTTCGGTGAGGATGTAGATCGGTGTCTTCTCCTTCGAATCTCCAAAGATCAAGAGCTTTGGTTGGGGGAGGAAGGAGATCTTGCAAATCTTGTGTTTCTTGAGGTGGCTCTAATGGAGGTGGCTTGGCAGATTTCTTGTGCAATGATTGAGCAAGCATCCAAGGTAGAAGAAGGGGGTATTTATACCCCCCAAAATGAGCCGTTGCAGCTTCCGGGGCCGGATATTCCGGCCTAAGTAAGGGCCGGATAATCCGCCCCCCCGGATAATCCGGCCTGCAAAACCGTGACAAAATCCGGCCAAATGTCCGGCCCCATGCCAGACTTGCTTTTCTTCAGGTCCTTAGCCAAATTCGAGGGCCGGATATTTCCAAAATATCCGACCCGGATATTCCCCCTGTACAAAACGGGACAATATCCGGGCAAATGTCCGGCCCCTATGGCTGCTTTTCCTCAAAGACTTAGCCAAATTCGAGGGCCGGATATTTAAAATATCCGGCCCGGATATTCCGGCCCTGGTACAAAACCGGGACAATATCCGGAAAATGTCCGGCCCCTATACTGCGCTGCTTTTCCTCAAAGACTTAAAAACTGGGGGCCGGATATTTCCACAATATCCGGCCCGGATTATCCGGCCTGACCAACATTTTGCTGTTTTCTTTTGACAGACCGACCATATCCAACACACAAGAACATGTATCTATGTAATCCCTGTACCACTTAAACAAACATTAGTGTATCACATATATTGACATCAAACACACAAAACATAATGTGAGAGATGTTCTTTCAATCTCCCCCTTTTGGTGTTTGATGACAATATACGGATTTGCAAGAGAATCACTATAGAGACAAGCATGATGGCAAAACATAGAGGCACTCCCCCTACATGTGTGCATATAAGTAATTTGCATTTGAATACAAATACACAACACATAGGAGCGAGGTGCCTCAACACAAGAGGTATCCAACATGAGCTCTAACAAGAGACATAGACATATATGAAGTTGAGATAGGATGCTAGAAATCATACCCATGTGTAGATATATAATACGGAGATATAGCATCACACATAATGTAATATCCTTGATCTCAACAAATAGAAATCCGAAAACCATAACAATGTCTCACACCACATAGCACATAGTTTTGAACGGCACACAAACAAACCAAATAGTTCAAATAAGAGGGAACACAAGCAATATAAGAATGATAAACGCATATGCTTGTGCCCAAACCATGCAAATCCCCGAGAGTCCTAATAGAACACTTCTCCCCCTTTGGCATCGAGACGCCAAAAAGGGGACAAGCGCGATGCTACACGTCCCATGGGAATCACTCGGAGGCATCTTCATCATCGGACTGGTGTGCCGCTTCCTCATCTTCATCTTCAGTGTCAGGTGCATCCGGAGAGCGGCGAGTGAGGTTGGACCTTTGAAGGCAATCATCAACATCACTCCATGGAACCTGTGCAGAATGCCATCCACTGTAACCTTGGTGAGCTGGAGGCTGAGGCGGGGGTCCTTGATCACCACTGAGCTTGTGTAGAATAACCGCCTGAGTATGCTTAATCTCAGAACGCTCACGGCTGGCCGCATAGTTCTCCTTATGGATCTCAATGTTCATGCAAAGGATGTGACGCTGAAACCAACTAAGCCGGCTCACTTGCTTCCTCATAGCCGGGACATCAGGATGGCGAGCAGGAGCAAAACCACTAGAACGAGCATCACCCATGAAAGAGTCAGGTGCAGGTACAGCAGAAGAGACTGGCTTAAGTTTGTAAGCCTTCTTGACACCGTGCTTCATCAAAGGGTACCCGCTCAAGTCTTCACCACCCAAAACCACAGAGTTGTTGATGAGAAGCTGGATGTAGGGAGCATAAGGTATGGTGGTCCGGGAGACCATGGCATCATGGATCTCATGGAAGATGAAGTCCATGACATCAACAGTGTAGTTCCGTTCCTCATTAACATCACGAGCACACTTAAAGCTGAGGTGCATAAGGTCCACAAGGGCTCCCCGGAGAGCATCATTGTTACCACCACTTGGGCAAATGGTTGCCCGAAAGAACCAGAGCAACTGACTGTAGATGGGAAGCAGCCCCTTGGCATAACCCTTTTCCCGCTGAGGTATAGAGATCCACCGTGCATTCTTATCTGTCTGTGGTCCATGAAGGCGACGACCCCCTTCGCAGGAACTCCAAGAATACCAGCAATCGGCGCAGAGTGGCACTACAGTGAGAGGAGCCAGTCATCCATTCCATAGTGCGTTCCTCATCTTTCTTGATTGCCAAAGTGGCAAAGAATTGCTTCACCAAATCTGGGCTATAGTCACATTGAATCTTCATGATATCAAGCAAGCCCATCCTTCCAGCTACCCAGATTGCATCTTCAAAGTGATTGTTGACAGCCAGAATGTCCACATCGATAGCTTGCATGGGTCTCAGATTCTTCATGGGCTCATAGATGTCCCTGTAGATGAACTCCTGCTCCATGCACCAGTATCTCCTGCCCTCAATCTCTTCATCCCTTGGGAGGTCTTCATACCAGTTCTTCATGCGGATAGCGGAATAAGAGATAGGGTCCATGGCCTTGTAGTTCTCCCTCACTTCCTTGTTCTTCCGCCTTGAAGCGACGGACTTGCGAGGTGCATTGGGTGCAAACTCGTCACTTGATCGATCATGCCTAGAGCGTCTCCGACCACCCCGAGAAGCACCACCTGTGAGAAGCAAAGGCGGGTAGCAAAGAGAAGGTAATGCTCATAAGTCATGTAAGATACAGTAATATACTCTAGAAACATACTATAAGTCGGTACAAATCTAGACATGATAGATTGAAACAAAACTGCAGCGGCGATGAAGCTCCAGGCCGGATAATCCGGTGTCCCCTGGGGGCGGATAATCTGGCCCTGCGAAACTTGCAGTTTTCCAATCAAAAACTTGTCTAAGACCAGATCGGCCTCATAGCATGCAAGAGGAGTACACTACACTTGATTTGGAACAACTAGACACCAATTCCACCAAGAAAATAGCACATATAAAACACAACATCTAGGGTTAGAGATTGTGAATCATACCCACATCCATTGTGGAAACCGCTTGGAGGAGAAGGTAGCTAGGGAGGAGAGGCACCCGATCCACCCAAAAACTCCGAGAGGGAGCGGACGGAGCGTCTCCGGCGAGGAGGAGGAGCTCCGGCGACCTTGAGGGGAGAGAGAGGAGAGAGAGGCGCGTGGGGGCTGGTTCTGAACCGTTTGCCCCCGCGGCCTCATCCTCAACCCCTTCAAGACCTGCCCAGGCTATCCGGAGGGGGCCGGATTATCCGGTTTTCTGGAATTTTCCAGAACACCGGAAATCCTGCCTATCTTTAGTTGGTTATTTGCCAAAACCCATATGTGATGCAATAATGTATCACGTCACATATAAGATGCAAATTACCAATAAGATGGGGCAACCTAGATCATCCGACCGAAAAACCTCAAACTCCAAGATTTTACCAAACATGACAAATGAGCAAGATGGAAATGGCTTATAGGAGAGAGTAGGCTTAGGTTTAGAAGATACAAACTGTTAATGGTACATGATCACTCAGGTTTGCAAGATATGAGAAAATAAGGCCAAACTAGAGTGATTTCCCATAAGAACATGGAGTTGTCAAATAAAAAGCGATAAGATCCAAATAACTCCAACTCTTCACAAAGAAGAGTGTGGTGGCCTAGGCCACCATATATGAGTGTTGTGGCATGGCACCGCGAAGATATATCTTGGGTCCAAGCCACTACTCATCATTGAAGCTCACATATCAACATATGATATAAAGAGAATGATTTCTTAATGTTGGCATTATGGGGGGAGGGATAGCTCAATAATTTAAACCGCACTCCCCTATTTCCATGCCCACATCTAAACCAAATAAAGTTTTGAGACGAAGGTGTGTTTGCAAGATGGTCAAGCTATACTCCTTGAATCAATGATATTTAGCTCATTCCTCAAATAAGTGAACCTTGCTTCATCAAGAGGCTTCGTGAATATATCGGCAAGTTGATCTTTGGTAGGAACATAGATAAGCTCAATATCACCACGGGCAACATGATCCCTAATGAAATGATTCCGGATCTCAATATGCTTCGTTCTTGAATGTTGCACCAGATTATAGGCAATCTTGATAGCACTTTCATTGTCACATAATAGAGGCACTTTGTCACAAATGACACCGTATTCCTTTAAAGTTTGCCTCATCCATAACAATTGAGTGCATCCACTTGCGGCGGCAACATATTCGGCTTCGGCGGTGGAGAGAGATATACAATTTTGCTTCTTAGATGACCAACACACCAAGGACCTACCAAGAAATTGGCAAGCCCCGGAGGTTGATTTCCTATCATCCTTGTCTCCCGCCCAATCCGCATCGGTGTATCCATTGAGAATAAAACTTGAGCCTTTGGGGTACCAAATACCATATCTTGGGGTATCAACCAAATATCGAAAGATTCTCTTGAGAGCTATCATGTGGCTCTCCTTAGGAGAAGCTTGATACCTTGCACACACACCAACACTCAACACTATGTCCGGTCTAGATGCACAAAGGTAAAGCAAGGATCCAATCATGGAGCGATATACCTTTTGATCCACCTCTTTACCATTGGGATCAAGTGCAAGATGACATTTGGTAACCATAGGAGTGGCAACACCTTTCATCTCGGTCATCTTGAACCTCTTGAGCATGTCTTGGAGATATTTTGCTTGGTTGATGAAGGTTCCTCCTCTCAATTGCTTGATCTCAAAACCAAGGAAGAACTTCATCTCTCCCATCATAGACATCTCAAACCTATCGGTCATAAGCTTTGAGAATTCATCATTGAAAGCTTTGTTAGTAGAGCCAAAGATAATATCATCAACATATAATTGGCAAACGAAAAGCTCCCCATTGACCCTCTTAGTAAAAAGAGTGGGATCGATTAGCCCAACATCAAACCCACGGTCTACCAATAATTCCTTAAGGTGCTCATACCAAGCTCTAGGAGCTTGTTTGAGACCATAAAGAGCTTTATCGAGCTTGTAGACATGGTTAGGGAAGTTGAGATCCTCAAACCCCGGGGGTTGCTTAACATAAACCTCTTCATGCAAAGGACCATTAAGAAATGCACTTTTCACATCCATTTGTTGTAACTTAAAGTTATGATGCGATGCATAAGCAAGAAGGATACGGATGGACTCAAGGCGAGCCACGGGAGCATAGGTTTCTCCAAAGTCAATTCCCTCAACTTGAGAGAACCCTTGAGCCACCAATCTTGCCTTGTTCCTCACAACATTTCCAAACTCATCTTGCTTGTTCTTGAATATCCATTTAGTGCCAATAACATTGCGGCACCCCTTTGGCTTCTCTACTAAGGTCCACACTTTGTTGCGCTTGAAGTTGTTGAGTTCTTCGCCCTTATATCACCAAGAACCTTATCATGAGTGTGATCACGAAGCTCAAGGTTCCTTTCTCTTCTTGCTAGACGACGGGCCTCGATCTCCTCCTTGGTTCTTCTTGGCCTTGGAGGTATCACTTGATCAACTTGATCTTTTGGGTCCCCGTCTTGACCTTCAACTTGAGCAACTACAATTTCTTGTGGGTGCTCAACATCATGTGCTTGATCTTGGACATCATTTGGTGCGGAGCAAATATCCAATGGATACTCGCTGGAACCATCATGAATTCTTGGTTGATCTTGACCTTGATCTTGTCCTTGATCTTGTCCTTGATCTTGCCCTTGATCTTGTCCTTGATCTTGCACACTAGAGGGAGGATTTTGTTCTTGTTCTTGGGTTGGTGCATCATTTGCTTCACTTGATGGGGTTTGTTGATGTTGAGAAGATGAGGGCTCCACCGTGGTAGAGCATAGTCCTTCCCGAGACGCCACACCGTGTCCCTCAATGGGGCGGAAAAATCCCACACCCATTCTTACTATGGCATCTTGAGGTATTTCATCACCTGCACATACATCAACTTGCCCCACTTGGGAGCCATCATTTTCTTCAAACTTCACACTACAAGATTCAATGATAATCCCGGAGGCTATATCAAAGATTCTATAAGTGTGAGACTCGGCACCGTAACCAACAAATATACCCTCCAAAGCTTTAGGAGCGAATTTAGATAAACGAACCCCTTTGATTTTGTAGAAACACTTACACCCGAACACCTTGAAGTATGAGATATTAGGCTTGTTCCCGGTGAGTATTTCATATGGAGTCTTGTTCAAGCCCTTGCGGAGATAGAGCCGGTTGGAGGAGTGACAAGCGGTGGAGATGGCTTCGGCCCAAAAGTTATAGCGGGATTTATACTCCGCCATCATAGACCTTGCCATATCCATAAGAGTCCGGTTCTTCCTCTCCGCAACACCATTTTGTTGAGGGGTGTAAGCAGCGGAATATTGATGACGAATCCCCTCATCACTAAGAAAATCATTGAGTGTGTAGTTCTTGAACTCGGAGCCGTTGTCACTTCTTATTGCCATAATGAGGAGGTTGTGTTGGCGTTGCACCTCGGTAGCAAAGTCAATGAATATTTGTTGAGTCTCATCTTTCGTCTTGAGAAAGTAGACCCAAGTGTATCTTGAGTAGTCATCGACAATCACCAAGCAATGTTTCTTCGCACCAAGGCTTGCATGAGTAACGGGACCAAAGAGATCCACATGAAGGAGCTCCAAGATCCTCTTGGAAGAGATGATGGTCTTGCTTGGGTGCGGAGAGTCATGCATTTTGCCTTCAACACAAGCCCTACAAACACGATCTTTGGCAAAAGACACATTTTCCATTAGTCCCACAATATGGTTCCCCTTGTGAAGACTTTGCAAAGTTCTCATGTTGACATGGGCTAGGCGGCGATGCCACAACCAACCCACGTCCGCCTTTCCGAATAGGCACATCGCACTTGTCGTGGTGGTCCCCGAAAAGTCCACCACATACAAGTTATGTTCGCGATACCCAACGAATGCGACTTTTAGAGTCTTGCTCCACAAGAGGACCACAATATCATTATCAATAAAGACGGCGAAACCCATCTTGCCAAGGGCGGAAACGGAAAGCAAATTGTAACCAAGGGTTTTGACAAGCATGACATCCACAAGAGTAATGTTGTGTGCAACCACAACCTTGCCAAAACCCAATACCTCGGATGTAGAATTATCGCCAAAGGAGACGGTGATATGATTTATGTTGGGCCTCAACTCCTTGACGAGGTTCTTGCCGCCGATCATATGACTTGTACATCCACTATCAAGTACCCATTTTGAACCTCCGGCGGCATAGTCCTACATGAGATCAATTCTTGGATTTAGGTACCCATTTTTCAATGGGTCCTCTTTTGTTAGCAACAAGGGTCTTTGGGACCCAAATAGACCAAGCAACATAACCATCATATGGACCAACATATTTAGCATAAACATCACCATAATAATCTTTAAAGAGAACATAGTGAGGGTTATCTATTCCCGCACCATCATCATTAATGGTTTTGCCCTTTCGGGTTTCACCATTAGCTTTCTCATGTGCGGGTTTAGCCTTTTTCTTGTTGGCATTCTTAGCCTTGGTATTAAAACCAAGTCCCTCCTTCCCATTGTTTGACCTTTGCTTACTCAAAAGATCATCCAAGGAAAGTTTACTTTGGGGAGAGGAGGCCTTAGCAAGTTCATCTTTCAACCTAGCATTTTCCTCAATAATATTTGCATGTTCACATGAAGGAGTAGAGGTACTAGGTATGTCATATGAAGCAAGCCTAATTTGAAGTTGCTCATAAGACTCGGAGAGGAGAGAGTATTCACTCTTCAAGGCTTTGTGAGCCTTGTCTAGTTCATCTAGATCCTTCACAAGTTTCTCATGATCAACACCAAATTTGGCCTTTTCCTTTATAAGCACTTTAGTCTTAGCTCTAGCAAGATCTCTAGCTTTAGTGAGCTTGTTAAGTTTATCTTGAGGTTCTTCAAGATTTTCTAGCTTCTCTTCAAGAGATGCTATAGTTTCTTGACATTCCTCAAGAGCATTTTTAAGAGCATGTATTTCTAGAGAGTCTTCTCTCTCTATTTGGCACTTTTTCTCAAGAGTATCATTTAGTTGAGCCATACGAACCATGAGACTTGAAACATGCTTCTTAGTGTTACCTTGTAGGTTACTAATGAAATCATCAAACTCTAGCATTTCTTGTTTCACTTTTAGACTAGCGGGGTCAACCCCTAGATCATTAGAAATGTTAGGCATAGAGGGGTTAGGAGATGATACCTCGGAAGATTTAGCCATGAGGCAACTTTCTTCCTCCACATGAATGACTTCATTGGAAGATTCACTTGTTGATGAAGAGTTAGTAGAGAGGGAGGCAAGGGCAACCAATCCATTTGAGGTTGCATCTTCTTCATCATCAACATCTTCATCTCCGGAGGTATACTCTTCTTGAGTTGATAGCACAATAGATGTGTCCAAGGTGGACCTTGCCATGAAGCAATGTGCATTCTTGCGTTGAGGGTTCTCATTGGGTGAATCAAAGAGAGAGGAAGAGGGAATGTTGGTGGTGACAATGGCGGCCACTTCTCTTGAGCTTTCCTCTTCATCATCACTAGCACTTGCAATCTCATCGGAAGAGTATTCTTCATTAGCAACTAGCACAATCCTTGAGGGCCTCTTGCCCTTCTTGTTCTTGTTATAGAATTTCTTGTTGGGGGGCTTTGAATATTTGCCCTTTGAGTCTTTGCTCTTGTCCTTGGGGATGAGCCTTCCACCATGAGTCTCCCTATTCTCATAGGGACATTCGACAATGAAATGGCGCTTGTCATTGCAATTGTAGCAAGATCTTGTTCTTGGGCCCGAGCTTGAGGGACCCCTTGAGTTGTTTCTCTTGATGTTGTCCTCCTTGGCCTTGGAAGGATCAATCCAAAAGGTGTTTGCATGGAATGCCATGTGGTCATGGTAGTGGTGTTCCAAGTCTTCCGGATAGGTCATGCTCCAAGATGCCCTATAAGATTCTTGAGGAATCACTTCTTGCACGGGGTCAACCACCAAGGCAAGGTTGGACCCTTTTGTCATCCCAATGGCACGATTGCGGGAATCATGAGAGTTTTGCTCAAGCACCTTGAGAGCTTGTATCTCGTGCACGGCTTGTTGAGAGGTGAGAGAGGCATAGCATTCTCTTCCGACAAGAGTCTTGACATCAATAGGCTCGAACGGCATCATGCACTCAATGTACTTCTCCTTGATCCAAGAGTCATTAATGTGAGTGGCTCCAACAATCCGGAAGGCGTCGGCAACGGTGAGGAGTCTTCCATACATGTCTTCATGATCTTCATCCGGAAGCCTCATGAATCCTTCGGCTTTATTCCGAAGAGCATTATACTTGTTCCTTCTTGTGCTCTCACTTCCAATGCAACTCGTGGCCAAAGCATCCCAAGCCTCCTTGGCGGTGGTGAAATGCCGAACACGAGACAACTCCTTTGTCCCCACACAGTTTGAATCATGTGCAAGGCGGTGTTGTTGAGTTGACTATCAACCGCTTCTCTTCTAGTCAACTTCTTGGGGTTGTAAGGATTGAAGCCTTCCTCGATGATTCTCCAAAGTTCATTGGAGGCACTGCGAACATGAGAGCTAAACTCAAATTGCCAAGTATCGTAATCATTAACGGAAAACTTAGGTGGGTCGCCCCGGATGTTTATATGAGGATGGGGAACCGGTATATCGGGTGATTGGAAAGGTGGAGGTACTCGATTGTAGCTCTCACTTCCACTAGTTCCCTTGGGAGATGCAATGGGGGGTTTGATAGTGTTTAAGTTATCACCATCCATGGGTGTGGTAGCGGAAGGTAATACCGAAGTATCACCCTCTACAACCGCATCCGTGATATTAACCTCTATGGTGGGAGCCACGGGACGGGGAGGAGCCAAAAGCTCGGAAATCATTTTTCTCATGCTTTCCATTTGAGCATCCATGGATGACTTCAACGAATTGATATCCTCCATGGTGACCGGCCTAGTCTCCCCTTCCGACGGTCCATCGTCCGGCATACTCTTAGGCGGTTAAGCCCGAAATAAGAGCCAAGGATCGTATGCCGCACCTAGAGGGGGGGTGAATAGGTGCTAACCAATTTTTAGTTCTTTTTCAATTTAGGCTTGACACAAAGGTAAATTCTCTAGATATGCAACTAAGTGAATTTACCTATATGACAAGGCTAACAACTAAGCAAGATATAGCTAAGCAATATAGGAGATAGAATAGGATAGAGGTAACCGAGAGTGGAGCACGCGATGACACGGAGATGATTCCCATAGTTCCCTTCCTTTGCAAGAAGGTACGTCTACGTTTGGAGGAGTGTGGTTGCTACGAAAGCCAAACCAACAGCCACGAAGGCTTCACTCAGATCTCCGGTGAGCAACGCCACGAAGGCCTAGCTCACTTCCACTAAGGGATTTCCTCGAGGCGGAAACCGGGCCTTTACAAGGTTCTTGGGGCACACATCCACAACCGAATTGGAGGCTCCCAAATATGTTACAACACAACAATCAACAACAATACATCAACACAAATCAACTAGGGAACCAAATAGGAACACTCGCATGAGATCCCTCAAACAAGAGAGGGGGAAATGAGAATCGCTTCGGTGAGGATGTAGATCGGTGTCTTCTCCTTCGAATCTCCAAAGATCAAGAGCTTTGGTTGGGGGAGGAAGGAGATCTTGCAAATCTTGTGTTTCTTGAGGTGGCTCTAATGGAGGTGGCTTGGCAGATTTCTTGTGCAATGATTGAGCAAGCATCCAAGGTAGAAGAAGGGGGTATTTATACCCCCCAGAAAATGAGCCGTTGCAGCTTCCGGGGGGCGGATATTCCGGCCTAAGTAAGGGCCGGATAATCCGCCCCCCCCCCGGATAATCCGGCCTCGGGACAAAACCGTGACAAAATCCGGCCAAATGTCCGGCCCCATGCCAGACTTGTTTTTCTTCAGGTCCTTAGCCAAATTCGAGGGCCGGATATTTCCAAAATATCCGGCCCGGATATTCCGGCCCTAGTACAAAACCGGGACGATATCCGGCAAATGTCCGGCCCCTATCTTGTTGCTTTTCCTCAAAGACTTAGCCAAATTCGAGGGGCCGGATATTTCCAAAATATCCGGCCCGGATATTCCGGCCCTGGTACAAAACCGGGACAATATCCGGGCAAATGTCCCCTATACTGCGCTGCTTTTCCTCAAAGACTTAGCCAAAAACGGGCCGGATATTTCCACAATATTCGGCCCGGATTATCCGGCCTGACCAACATTTTGCTGTTTTCTTTTGACAGACCGACCATATCCAACACACAAGAACATGTATCTATGTAATCCTTGTACCACTTAAACAAACATTAGTGTATCACATATATTGACATCAAACACACAAAACATAATGTGAGAGATGTTCTTTCAGGTTATCATTAATTACCAAAACCACACATAGGGGCAATATACTCTTACACATACCTAATTAGTCCCTCTTGGCCAGAATGAGCTAGTTGGCATAAAGCTTGCTAGAAACCCTGGTTTGTTTACATACCACACGTATACTAATATTTTTTATTGATACAATTATAGCATGGCATAAAACTTATTATGAACTATTGATATATGATCAAGATATACAGAGCCTACGCACATCCCTAGATCATCCATTTGACTAATATAATACGTATAAATTATACATCATAAAATTATACCATTAGAAACTAGAACATCTAAACTTTCTAATGATATATATTTTATAAGATATTTGTTTTATGTTGTTCAAATTTACGATCTAGAAATAAGCGAAGAGCCTATAAACTGGGACAGAGGTAGTACTCTTTATCTATAATATCTATAAAGTTCATCCCCACTAACATGCAATTAATGTTTGCAAGGTCAAAGCTGATGCAGCCACGTCACCCAATTACCCCTGTCCGTTGGATTTCAAAGATGTGGTGGTCTTATGCGGTACCAGCTGTATCGTTTGCAAAATAATGAAGCGTTTCCCTTCGGCTGTCACTTATGCGCGAGGAGCCGATGTGCCCATTCGTTCGATCGGCCCAGCCCATATCTAGATGACTGCCTTCTTCTCTCTACGCAGCCCACGCTCCGTCCGCCGGCAAGACAGAGTCCACACGATACTGCTGCATCTATCGCCGGGCATGCCTCCTGATCTGACACCGGAAACTTCCCCACGATTCTCGATCTCCCATGCAGCTTCCATTTTTACTCCACCCATTATTGTATGGTAACGCTCCATGTCCCGATATCTCCCACGATGTGCTCAATCGATTTTAAGAGCAAGTTTAATAGTAGAGTCAACTGTTGGCTATAAGCCAAGTGTCATGTCATTTATAGTAATCTTAGAGCCAACATGTACAATAGTGAGCTATAAAATTGTACTACTTTATTAGGGTATGGTCCATCATTCACTCTCACATAGTGCCTAGGAGCACGTGCTAGAGCTGGCTCTTGCATAAGAGCCCACTCCTCTTCTCTCTCCTCCTCTCTCTCCTCCAACTAAGTAACAATATATTATTTTAATGCTTATAGCCAGCTGTCTAGAACTTATTGTACTTACTCTAATGGCTTACGCCGGCAGACTGTCGCGGTTGATAGTGTATTTGAACCCCTCGGCTATCTCTTCTTCAAGCCCATTAGTTTCCTCTCTCGCGCAACCTGCAGGCTGTGTCTGTTGACTGCGTCAGCTGGTGTTGCCAGATGTATTCCCGTTAAGCTCTACCCCAAAGCAGCCAGCGCACGACGAAGCGGAGGAATCGAATCACCAGGTAGCCGCCCCTCTTCCTATATTCTTCTCCTCTCAATCTCTATATTTCGAGAGGGTGGAGGTGGATTGCCGTCCATTGATTAGTCTGAAAATTGTTCTATTACCAGGTTCATGGACTCATAATTCTCTTTGTTCGGCCTCACGAATCGTCTGTCTGTATGGTCTGGTCGCGCCATGTAGCTGAATCATCCTCTGACACAATCTTGGGCCATCAGATTCAGTGATTCAAAGGTGATTGTTCATTCATTTGTTCAACGACAGAATTAACACGACAAACATGCTTTAGCGGTGCCGCATTCAGGTCACCGAGGAGACTGACTGCGTGCTCTGTGATTCAGAAGAACCTGAGAGACTGAGGCTGAGACAGGTGTCATTACCGTCTGTAATCCATGTGGGAACTTCATTGAGTATCTGGGCCCCATCTGTGCTTTTGATCTGATGACTCGCATCCATTTTTCTTGCCAGGTGCTTCGTAAAATTCCTATTTGAACCGACCTGACTTGCCTTCGTGCAACAAAGAATTGAGACAAATGTCCTCCTTGGCGTGGATTCTTATTGTGTATATCTATACAAAATGAATAGCTAACTTCGTGCGTCTTCTTCCTTTCCATGGTAAAGTCATTGATTCTTTGACATGGCCCTCAAACATTTTGGACAATCGGTGTAGAAGGACTACTCTATGTACCCACGTTACTTGCTCCAGGCATGTACTTGCTACAGATTCCCCTTTAGGAACTCTTATAATCTGATCGCATCTTTTAGCCTGCCTACTGTGATGATTTCTACATGATCGATTTGTATACATGATTTGTTAAATTATATATCACAAAATGTTACGTACAGCCATATTCTATATCGAAAAAAATATTCTACTTCAGATTTACAGTCACATGCTAATAATGATGCACATGCCTTTTATTTTTAAAATTTTATAACTCCTGCCATAGGTTTATTGTCTTCATACGTGCAAACCAAACACACTTAATATCTTTCAATTCAAGGTTTGTTTCGTGCTAATTTTTTTACATATGATTTTCCGCGACAACGCACAACCAAATCAAGTAAATAGCTATATGCTTCTACTTCATAACATCAAATGCAAATGAACATTATTTTCATAGACTATTTATGCTATTTGTTGAATATAGGAAAATTATCTCTAATGCCCGCCGCAACGCGCGAGGTATCAACTAGTTATTTGTATCTAGGGCACCATATCCAACATTTATTGCCCGTCAGGAACTAGGGTGATAAGACGGCTCAGAGACATCACGTCAAGGATGGTGGATCAGCCCACAAGCTCAACGATGGCTTGGCCAACTTGCCTCCCCGTCCAGCGGTTGCCACCTGTTAGGATAGGTGTACCAAAGAGCAAGCCAATAATCATACAAGCAGGATATAGGGGCTCGTATTACGCATCCTGAACCTGGGTAAGAACCGTACGTGTCTTTGTGTTGTGTTGATCCAGGTTGTAGCGCCTTGCACCCACTTTCGAATAAAAAAGTGAGTGGGGGCCCCTGGTGTACACATTCCGATGCATGCGACAAAGGATGTGGTAAGATGCAGAAGATAACTCTCAATTATATTATGAACTACTCCACGATGTTGCAAAGGCCGCTGCTAAACAAAGACGTCCCATGAGTCTCTCACATGTCCTTTTCTTGAACAAGGAAAGGCCCCAAAGGGCTACGAAGCTGCATTAATCACCCACGGTGATGTCATAGATTACATCAGGGACTCCAATAAATAAAGATGTTACACAACAATCCTTAACTTTTACAAAAAAAACTGAAAATATATTTATGTAAAAACAATCGTTTCCTTCACCGCTGGAGTCTAGAGGACCGCCGTCATGGTCTTCCTCCTCGATGCCGGGGACGGATCAACTTGGAGCCTAGAAGAAGAGAAGCGCCACCACCTATACATTGAAATACCTCCTCAAAGAGGTTGAGCAGACACCACAAAACATCGTCGGCGTCGAAGGGAGCCACCCGTTTGCCATTAGAAATGGCAACCAATCTTGGGCCACCAAGAGAGTTCTCAAGAGTGCAGCAACTTCAGCATATCACCGCTGCCCTCCAACTCGCTCTCTAGCACCAGTTCACACCCTTCTCCCGTTTGCAGCACGCCGACATGGTAGAAATGATAACCCCGATATACAAAGTCGAGGCAGAATGCAGCCCAACCGGTGAACATTATTTAAGGAGATGCCGGTGGCGACCTACTTCCCCGTCTCTGGCTCCAGTCGATGGAGATCATCGGGGAGAAGAGTAGCCACTGAAATGACCCAGATCTGGTCCAAGAGATCCAGAGCCCTACTCCTGAACAACGGCACGCCAAACAACAACACTAGAAGCAGAAACCATCAACTAATATGTACATGCGAACCTCCGACACCTCTCATCTGCCATCTCTAGCCGACTGAGCCGTCGTGAATGGCTCGGGATTGGCCAGGTTCCTCTCTATCGACTCTCAAGGGGTGGGCGTAGGAACGGATGACAGGAAAGGGAAAATATGTGATTAGACCGTCACTCTCTCATGTCTGAAACGTTCTATTTTAGAGAAAACTGGTAAAACTCTTTATTTTCTTATTACTACGTTCAGACGTTCTACTACCTTCACCCCAAAGCCTAAAGCTTATATTATTTTAGAAACTCAAACTATGTTAAGTTTATATTATATAGATAATGAAATATATTTTCATCTGTTATCTATAAAATATTATATTTGTTGATAGGTTTTTCTAAAAATTTGGTCAAACTTTACTTGGTTTGATTTAAAAAAACATATAAATCTTAAGCTTTGAGATGGAGGTGCTCTCCGTGATCTCTTTTAATTGACTCAGATTTATTAGAGCTTTATAATAATTTGAGTCAATTAAATAGAACCGAAAGGAGTAGTATATATAAAACCATTTGAGCAGTTTTTTTTGAACGGTAAAGGCAGGCCCCAGGCCCAGAGGAGTTATATTTGAACACATGGTGGGTACACATTTACAAAGTGGCCCTTCAAATCACTTTCCCTATTGAACCTACTATTTGAAGATAAGGCCTTTTTTGCAGAAAACACCCTGAAAGAAGATAAGAAAATGTAATCAAGGACAACAGGCGCTGCACCACCAGACGCTGGCGACCTCCGGGATTTTTGGCCAAGATCGAAGAGGAGGTTGCTCGCATGCTCTTCTCCGGCGAGAGGATCCAGCCGCCCGCTACACCTAGGACACCACCACTTGGCTTCCTGAGTGTGGCGAGCTCCGGCAACGGATCCAAAGGGCCTCCGCACAGGAGGTTGAGAACGGTCTATTATTACGACCAAGGATCACGGCAACGACGACAACCACTGTGTGTTCCGCGCAAGAAAAACTCCCAGGGCGCAGCCTCCGCATGGCCACCATATCAACACACACACACGCTCCCAACCCTCACCACCGGGGCCAGCCGAGAGGAGCAGCAAAGTTGATTGGCCTCCATTGCAGAAGAGGGCAGAGACGCTTATTGAAGGGGGGCCTCGCAGCTGCGGAGATCTTCACCATCTCACACCTCAGGAGCACAGGGAAGGACCCCAGCGATGATTGCCTGGCGCCGCATCAAACTGCCAGGTAGAAGACGACCCCCGGCTGCCTCTAGATTCCTTCGAGCTAGCATCTGCCTCCCTCATCCCCTCGCCTCCATGGCTGGCCGGAGGAGGAAAACAGAACAGAAGAGCAACGTGAATCTTGAAGCAGTAGGAGCTAAACTGGACCTTGTTATCGGAGATCCCTGAGGTGGGGGAGCTCACCGTCTCCGGTCGCCGGAGATCGACGAGGAAGAGCCCCTTGCTCAGGATGCACCGGATCTGGTCCAAGAGATCTTGTGCCCTACTCCAATCTACCGGCAAACTGCCAAAAAACCTAAAACTAATCCTACCAGCTACTCCGACACCTTCCCTTTGCTCGCATTCTCTTCTCTAGAGAGAAGATCCAGCCGCCGACTACACCTAGGACGCTGGGGACACACCACTTGGCTTCCCGAGTGTGGCGAGCTCCGACGATAGATCCAAAGGGCCTCCGCACAGGAGGTTGAGAACGGCCTGCCATTACGGCCAAGGATCACGGCGATGACGACGGCCGCCGCGTGTTCCGCGCAAGGAAAACTCCCAGGGCGCCACCTCAGCATGGCCACCAGATCAACACACACATGCTCCCATCCCTCGCCATCGGGGCCGGCCGAGAGGAGCAGCGAAGTTGATTGGCCTCCATTGTAGAAGAGGCAGAGACGCTTACAACGAAGTTTATCTTCACCGTCTCCCACCTCAGGAGCAGAGGGAAGGACCCCATTTAGTAGAACTTCTACCCAGATATCTCATTTCGGTGACTTTATACATGGTTTAACCCCAATTTAGCCTCAGATAGGATAGATATAATACATGGATATGGAGTGACAAAATATGTAAATATTAGAGGGTTTATTGGCCGACTCTGTCTAAACTTTTTAAGTCCATACTTTTCTTTCATCACTATCGTATTCATATTTTGTACCGTGAGTATCACGTAACAGCTTGCCCAATGTACACAACAAATACAAAACTAAAAGATAAAAAGTGGAATACACTATTTTTTTCTTGGTCGGCCGACCGCGGCACTAACATAGCCGGCGCACGTGGCACCCTCGCCTCCCGCACACCAGGGCATCTTCATTGGGAGGCAAATGGACGTGGAGCTACTGTTTGTGTTCGTGCGGTCAAAAAATGCGTCTGCATCAAGGTTCACCGGTCCGACTCATAGCAACTGGGCTGTCAATGGAGAAGCAAACGCGATGCATATTTGCTCCTCGGATGCGTGACGGTGGACATTGTGTTGTCACGCCGCATGAGCACTTGTTTTTTCACGGGCCCGCCTAGCACCGACCTATAGGCATGTTTCGATGCATCGCTTTCGACCGTCGCTTCGGCAGTCTTCGCTTCCGCGTCGCAACCTTCACCATCAATGCAGCCGGTTCCTCTTTTGCACGCGCACTAGCGGGCGACGGCTGGACTTCTGCGCCGCCATCAATGGCATCATGTCCCGCGCGCCCCTGGCCTTTAAAAGCCGACCGACATAGTTCCTGCCATCGCCAACACCACCGACACCTCCACTCCCACCCTCACCTCCGCGCATCGCCGCATTGATGGTGCTCGTTATAAGCAGTTGGGAAACCACAAAAGGAGGTATGATGAGCACAGCATCAAGTTTTCCCTCAGTAAGAAACCAAGGTTTAATCGACCAGTAGGAGAAAGACGTGACTTCTGAAGGTGTTGCTAGCTGACTATTGGCAGGGCGCACTACCGTCATCAGCAACAACATGGAACCTGCCCACAACACAATCACAATACTTTGCCCCAACTCACAGTGAGGTTGTCAACCTCATTGGTTTTGCTCATAACAAAGAGTTAACCGTATGGTGTGGAAAGATGATGTTTGTTTGCAGTGGAATGAAAAGAGAACAGTGCTTGCAGTAAGTAAACAGAACATGATGATTATTTCAGTGTAAAATAAAGGACTGGGATCCACAGTTCACTAGAGGTGTCTCTCCATAAAGATAAATAGCATGTTGGGTGGATAAATTACAGCTGGGCAATTGACAGAATAGAGACTATACATGACAAGAAGATTACTGTGAGATTCTTTTGGGCATTACAACATAATAAATAGACCATAATCCAACTGCGTCTATGACTAATAATCCACCTTCAGGTTATCATCCGAACCCTTCTAGTATTCAGTTGCAAGCAACAGATTATCGCATTAAGCAATGCGTGTAAAGTAAACAATAGAGTTACCCTTAGATAAAACACTGTTGTTTTCTCCCTAGTAGCAACAACACATCTACAATCTTAGAAGTTATTTTCACTCTTCCAGAAAACTAGAGGCATTAACCCACTATCGAGCATAAATACTTTCTCTTGGAGTCACAAGCATATACTTGGCCAAAGCATCTACTAGGAACGGAGAGCATGCAAGATCACAAATAACATATGGCAAATATATAATCGATCCCAACCATAGTATTCAATATTCATCAGATCCCAACAAACACAACATGTAGCATTACATAAGGATGATCTTGATCATGATAGGCAGCTCACAAGATCTAAATATGAGGCACAAATTGGAGAAGAAAACCATCTAGCTACTGTTATAGACCCATAGTCCAGACATGAACTACTCACGCATCACTTCGGAGGCGCGCATGGCGATGTAGAGGCCTCCGGTGATGATCTCCCCCTCCGGCAGGGTCCCGGGAATAGCTTCAGAACCTTCCCGAGATGGGTCCTGCAATGACGGCTGCGATGGAACTTTTCGTGGATGGAGTCTCGGGTATCCAGGGTTTTCCCGAGATCGTGAATAAATACGCAGAAGGGCGAGGTCTGTGGAGGGGTGGCCCACACCACCCCTTGGCGTGGTTAGGGCCTGGGCGCGCCTAGGGTATTTCTGGCCACCCTGATGTGCCTCTTCGACTCTCATTCGGGCTCTGGCTTCGTTACGGTAAAATATTGACTTCGGCTTTTGTTTCATCCAATTCCGAGAATATTTCCTGTACAACTTTTCTGAAACCAAAAACAACAGAAAATAGGGAGGCCTTTGTGGCATCTTGTCAATAGGTTAGTGCGGGAAAATGTATAAAAGTGCAACGAAGTGTAAGTAAAACATAGTAGAATTGGTGTAAAACAAACATGGAGCATCAAAAATTATAGATATGTTTTAGACGTATCACGCATCCACGGGAAGAAGAAGCACGACTCCGAGGCGTCCGAATCGGCGTCAAGAAGGAGACGTGGCTGAACAGGCTGCCGCTCCCAATATGGTGCGGGTGCTGCACGCAATCTCGGTGATGTGCAACCACTGTGGGGGCGTCCACCTGCCTGGCGACGGTTGGTGGCTGAGCTGCCGCTAGGTGCCTGTCCCGCCGGTTGCCCATCGCGCGTCGGACTGGAGCGTCAAGATCTGGCGCAGGTTGCGGTACCTGCCACCGAACCACCGCGATGATCCCGCTGCTTGTTTTTCCGAGTCGTTCCAAGTCATCATGGCATATGCATGCATCACATTCATGTTTGCCAAAATAAAATTATTTTATTAGACCCTATTTTGTTGGTAAAACTATTCCCTCTTTTTATCCCAAAATTAAAACCTTATTTTTCTAATTATTTTTATGATCTGAAAAGTATTTGCAAATGTTTTAAAAAACAGGAAATTAAAACAGAAAACATTTTACGAAAAAAGGGGAAGAGAACCTCCCACCCGGCCAGGCCCAAAACGGCCCAGCCAGCAGCCCACCTAGCCCTCCAACGAAACCCTAGGCAGCTCCCTGCCGTTTTGCACTCCACCCCTCCCCCCAACCGCCATCCCCTTCTTTTGAAGAACCCCTTCTATTTTTTTATCGTGGCTCAGCCCTCCCACTCCATCCTCCTTTCGTTCTCTTCCCAGCTAGAGCTCGAGCTCGCAGCCCTGAGCCCCGCGATGGCTTCCTCCTCTCTTCCTCGATCCGCGCCCCGCCCTGCTCCACTACAACAAGAGCGTAGCGCCATTGCTGCTGCCACATCGCCTCTCTCAACAGCGGCCGCCGCGCTCATCCCCTGCCACGCGTGGTCGATATCTGTAGCTCTGAGCTCCGTCAGCGCCTCCTTGTTCCTGTCGGCGTCAGGAACCGCCCGTCTCGCACCTTCCCGCACCCTGCTCCTCGCTGTCGGCCTCGCGCCGAGCATCGCCTCTGCTTCCCCGGCCTCGCTTCCCTGCCTTCCCCGAGCCCCCTCATCCCCGAGCAGCACTGGCCGCGCGCCGGCTGTCCTTGTCGACCTCCATACACGCCGCCCGCTGACGCCATGACCGTATCCTCCGCGCAGGCCGGCGTCCCTGCTCCTCTCCACGCGCGACCCTCCTCGACCTCGTTCAGCTCGTCCCTGAAACGTCCATGACCGGCCCCGAGCACCCTTTGCCTCCTCACAGGTTCTCGTCGACATGGCCTCGTTCCCGATGGCGATGTCGCATTCCGTTGCTGCTCCGCCTCGACCCGTGCTCACCTTCACCTCCTGCTGCCACCACGGTCCCTGCCCTAGTGTTTTCCTCGACGCGGATGTTGGAGATATGCCCAAGAGGCAATAATAAAAATGTTATTATAATACATCTTTGTGTTTATGATATGTTTACATGTGCTATAATTGTATTAGCCGAAACATTGATACATGTGTGTTAACATGTGTGTCAAATAGTAACTCTTGTCTTGTATAGCTTGTTGATTAATAGATGATCATGGTTTCGTGATCATGAACATTGGATGTTATTAATAACAAGGTTATGTCATTGTATGAATGATGTAATGGACACACCCAATTAAGCGTAGCATAAGATCACGTCATTAAGTTATTTGCTATAAGCTTTCAATACATAGTTACCTAGTCCTTATGACCATGAGATCATATAAATCACTTATACCGGAAAGGTACTTTGATTACATCAAACGCCACTGCGTAAATGGGTGGTTATAAAGATGGGATTAAGTATCGGAAAGTATGAGTTGAGGCATATGGATCAACAGTGGGATTTGTCCATCCGATGACGGATAGATATACTCTGGGCCCTCTCGGTGGAATGTCGTCTAATGTCTTGCAAGCATATGAATAAGTTCATAAGAGACCACATACCACGGTACGAGTAAAGAGTACTTGTCGGGAGACGAGGTTGAACAAGGTATATAGAGATACCGATGATCAAACCTCGGACAAGTAAAATATCGCGTGACAAAAAGGAATTGGTATCGTATGTGAATGGTTCATTCGATCACTAAAGTCATCGTTGAATATGTGGGAGCCATTATGGATCTCCAGATCCTGCTATTGGTTATTGGTCAGAGAGAGTTCTCAACCATGTCTACATAGTTCGCGAACCGTAGGGTGACACACTTAAGGTTTAATGTTGAAATGGTAGAACTTGAATATGGAATGGAGTTCGAAGATTTGTTTGAAGTCCCGGATGATATCCCGGACATCACGAGGAGTTCCGGAATGGTCCGGAGAATAAGATTCATATATAGTAAGTCATTTTATAAGTTTGAAAATGATCGGTGCATTTATGGAAGGTTCTAGAAGGTTCTAGAATATTCCGAAAGAATTCACTTTGGAAGGCGGAGTCCGAAGGACTCCACCACCATGGCCGGCCAACCCTAGGGGTGGAGTCCCAGGTGGACTCCACCTAAGGTGGCCGGCCACCCTCCCAAGGGAAGGTGGGAATCCCGCCTCTAGTGGGAGTCCTAGCTTGGGTAGGTTTCATGTCATATGGAAGGTTTTGGTTTGGGGTCTTATTCGAAGACTTGTAGACCAACTCTTGGGTGTTCCACCTATATAATGAGGGCCAAGGGGAGGGGGCGGCCAACCCAACACCACAAGGTGGCTGCACCCCTCAAGTGGCCGGCGCCCCCTCTCCCAAACCCTAGCCGCCCCTCCTCCTTCTTCCCCGCTTAAGCTCCGCCGGGTTTCTCCACCACCACCGACACCACGCCGTCGGGCTGTCGGATTCAAGAGGAGCTACTACTTCCTTGCCCGCTGGAACGGGGAGGTGGACGTCGACTTCATCAACACCGAACGTGTGACCGAGTACGGAGGTGCTGCCGTTCGTGGCCGTGATCAAGATCTTCTACGCGCTTTTGCAAGCGGCAAGTGATCGTCTACCGCAGCAACAAGAGCCTCATCTTGTAGGCTTTGGAACTCTTCAAGGTGAGTCTCGATCATCCCTCGTTGCTACCGTCTTCTAGATTGCATCTTGGCTTGGATTGCGTGTTCGCGGTAGGAAAATTTTGTTTTCTATGCAACAAATCCCTACAGTGGTATCAGAGCCGTGTCTATGCATAGATGGTTGCATGAGTAGAACACAATGGTTTGTGGGCGTTGATGCTCTTGTTGTCTTTAGTTTGAGTACTTTGCATCTTTGTGGCATAGTGGGATGAAGCGGCTCGGACTAAATTTACATGACCGCGTTCATGAGACTTGTTCCTCGTTCGACATGCAACTTGTATTGCATAAGAGGCTTTGCTGGTGTCTGTCTCTCCTACTATAGTGAAGATTCAATTTACTCTTCTATTGACAACACTAGTATCACCGTTGTGGTTCATGTTCGTAGGTAGATTAGATCTCTCTCGAAAACCCTAAACCACGTAAAATATGCAAACCAAATTAGAGACGTCTAACTTGTTTTTGCAGGGTTTGGTGATGTGATATGGCCATAATGTGATGATGAATATCTATGAGATGATCATTATTGTATTGTGGCAACCGGCAGGAGCCTTATGGTTGTCTTTAAATTTCATGTTGAGTAGTATTTCAAAGTAGTTGTAATAGTTGCTACATGAGGTGAACAACCATGAAGACGGCGCCATGAACCTTGACGCTACGCCGACGATGATGGAGATCATGCCGTTGATGATGGAGATCATGTCCGTGCTTTGGAGATGAAGATCAAAGGCGCAAAGACAAAAGGGCCATATCATATCACATATGAATTGCATGTGATGTTAATCATTTATGCATCTTATTTTGCTTAGAATGCGACGGTAGCATTATAAGATGATCCCTCACATTAATATCAAGATAATAAAGTGTTCTCCCTCGTATGCACCGTTGTACAGTTCGTCGTTTTGAAGCATCTCGTGATGATCGGATGTGATAGACTCAACGTTCACATACAACGGGTGTAAGCCATGTTGCATGCGAATACTTGGGTTTGCTTGACGAGCCTAGCATGTACAGACATGGCCTCGGGACAACGAAACCGAAAGGTTAAACACGAGTCATATGGATGATATGATCAACATGTTGATGTTCACCATTGAAGCTACATCATCTCACGTGATGATCGGTTTTGGTGTAGTGGATTTGGATCGTGTACCACTTAACAACTATGAGGTATGTTGTATTAAGTGGGAGTTCATTAGTAATTAGATTAAAACATGAACTAATTATCATAAACATAGTCTGAGTAGTATTTTGAATTAATTTTGTAGTATTGGTATCCGTTTTCTACCATGCGCTAGTCTTGTTATTGAGATAGAAATATTGTTAAAATCTGACAAGAAACTTTAGGATTGGTACCGTATTGTTAAAGAATCAAGAATTGATTAAGTCCTATTGCAAACTTTTAGTAAACCTCACATTGTTGATTCAAAGAGCTATGGTTTCAATTAGTACCTAAAGTTATCTTGTCTCCGTGAAACTTGAAGTTCAAATCTGTTTGAAATGTAAGGAGCTGAAAATTTAGTTTTCGAGAATAATCAAGGTATGAGATATATGTGATATCTAAGACCTTATTGCAAGATGATAGAATATAAATTTGGTGAGACTACATAAACTCATAAGTTTTATGGGAATGTATGAAGGTTGAAAGCCAGGCGTCACAATCCTCCAACTATTGGGGCACTAATAATATTCGCGTATCCATGAAGTTATCATCCTTAGTATGCACCGTTGCTAAGACTCGTCATTTCAAAGCATCACGTGATGATCGGGTGTGATAGATTCTACGTGTGCATACAACGGGTGCAAGCCAGATTTGCACATGCGAATACCAAGGTTAAAACTTTACGAGCCTAGCATGTACAGACATGGTCTCGGAAAGTCGTCATGATATGATGGATAAAATTATGAGTGAAATTGTTCATCATATTACAAAGTTACTAATAGTGAAATCTGAAACACTTGTCATATGATGATCAACTTAAAGTAAGAACCTCAAGGTTATTGTTATTTGACCAACAAAACCTAGAAGTTAATAATGTTAAAGTGTTTTTCTGAATAATGAGGAAAGCTAAAAGAGAACTACAAAAGATTTTGGCAAAAAGAAAGAAAAGACTAGAAAGTCTAGCTCAGGTGTATATAAATGATATACATGTTATGGTTGTATTCCTAGTTAAGTCACACTATGAAATTCTTGGGTATTAGTACTATATTGGTTGGTATGAAGTGTCATACAAAACAACGCAATACAAGAATACAATGGCCTAAGTGATTGACAAGGAATATGATAGGAATACTGTCTGGAACAAAATAAAGTGTTATTATGTTCGTCGTTAGCATTCTATCTAGCCCTTAGAATTTATAATAAAGAACTTAATAATTGTTATTTTGCTCTGGTCAAATGAAAACAATGAGTTGTTTAAATTATGACATTACTCCATGTACGATGGATAAGTTATTATAAATCTTAATGGTGAAACACACATACATAACGATGCTAAAATGCCATAAGGCAAATGATTTGAATTCCACTTATTTGTGGAACCGCCATTTAGGTCATGTTAGAAAGGAACGCATGAAGGAACTCCATGCAAATGGATTTTGGAGTCATTTGATTTTTTGAATCATTTGGCGCTTGCAAATCTTTTCTAAAGAGAATGATTAAAATATCGTTCATAGGCTAAGAGTTGAACGGGCAACTAACTTAGTGAAAACATACATGATGATATATGTGGTTCACTGGGCATAGTTGTGTGCGGGAGATTCTTCTACTTCATGAAAACTTCCAACAATAAATTGAGTATATATATGTGGATGTATTCGATAAGGAAGAAGTTTGAAACATTTGAATGGATTCAAATAAATTTCAGCATGAAGTGGAAATCATCGTAATAGAAAAATCAAATATCTATGATTGGATCATTGGGAAAATATTTGAATTACGAGTTTTAGCGAACATCTAAGAGAGTCATGAAATTGTTCTACAACTCACATTTCTGGAGTATCATAATGATGATATCGTATCCGAGAGATGTATCCAAACCTTGTTGGATCAATGATGAGATAAAATATTGATGCCATTATATTTTTTGTTGATTATTCTTTAGTGACTACCGCTTTTACACTTAATAGAGCATCATCATCCGTTGAAATGACACCATATGAGTTATGGCATGGGTATGAATCCTAATAGTCTTTTCTTAAAATTTTGGTATGCATAGCATAAGTAAATAAGTTTACAACCAAAATCGGATGAATGTCTTTGTTGGTTATCCCGGAGAATTGATTGGGAATTCTTCCCACTATGTAGACAAGACAAAAGTGTTTGTCAATGTTTCTTATTTCCAGAAATTGTTTCTAGCGAAGTATTTGAGTGGGAGGACAATAGAACTTGATAAGGTTTATGAACATGAGCATAATGATCAGAGTAGCGCAGCATCGGAAATGGTTCCGGAAGCGACCACGACGATCATGGCTCCCATGACTACAAAGTGTTTTAGCCATGGAGATCAAGTACATATTGAACCTTGTAGGTATTGTTTACTTTGTGATCAAATAAATGATTTGTGGACAAAGGATTGATTGTGAACAATGAGAAACCAACTACAGACAAAGAAGTTATGATGGGCCCTGACTCCGTTAAAATGGCTATACGCCATGAAATCCAAGATAGATGAATACTTTTGAAAGTAAATGGATCTATAAAATTGATGGACTTGGATGAAATATCTTTGAAGAAGCTTGACTTGTCGAAAAGTTGTTTACGACAAAGTTCAAAGAGTTGACTACGACAAGATTAGATCTTATGTAGCAATGCTTATAGTCTATATGGATTATTCTAGTAATCACTACATATTTCTTTTATGAGATATGTTAGTAGGATGGCAAAATACATTACTTATCAGAAGTGTGTATTAAAAGTGTATACAAGATACAACCATGAGTTTTGCTGGTCCGTGGAATACTAGATAGGTATACGAACTTCAATTGGATGAAGTAAGTATCGCGGAGTTGGAATCTTCACCAGATGAAATAGTCAAAGAGTTTTTGATTTCATCAGAGACGATGAAGAGGCTTGCATTTGCAAGAAATTAAGTGGGCGCTAAGACATATTTATAATACTTTATGTAGGTGACATATAGTTGGTTATAAATGATGTAATTATATACTTGATTAAAAGGTTTCATTGAGAAATTAATTTCAATGAAAGGATATGGACTGAAACATATCTAGTGTCAAGATCTATGAAGATAGATTGAAACACAAAATAAGTTTAAGTCAAAGTACATAGAATGGATATTGAAATAGTTCAATATAGAAATATTAAGAAAATGTTCTTGTCATGTGAAGTTTTAACAAGACTTAGTGTATTTGATACTAAATGAGTAAAAACACATGAGTGATTATGGATCACGAATAATATGTACACAATCAGATATCATGTGCTCTAAAATGTTATGAGCATATACCAGAATGATTCATGAGATGATCATTGGACGACAGTAAGAGTATCCTTGAGTACTTTAGAAGAACCAAGGATATATATATAGTTTTGTATGGAGAAATGACAAACAAATCGGTGTAAGGTGATTACACCGATATTTGTTTTGTCACATATAAAAATAAATTTCAATCTCAAATTAGACAAAGTGTTGTTTTAAAGGTAGCACAATGAGCTAGAAGTTGTCTATGTTAGATTTAGAAGAGTTCTAAATATTGTGACGGATTCTACAAACGAAGGCAGAGTATGTCATTGTTTTGACAAATGACTGAGGATGTTGAGTCAAGAAGTTCTTTGAGAACTTGGTGTAGTTCCGATAGTGTCAGAATTTTGAAGCTATATTGTATGTGATAATATTAGTGACTTATTTCAGACCGCGAAATTAAGGTTCCACCAGAAGATCAAACATATTTAATGCCAACTCATTTGGAAATGAGTGATGCGTTGAGACGCAAATGAATTACAAAATACATACGTTTCTGAGCGTGTCAGATCCGTTGACTAAAACCTCTCCCGTGAGCGAAACATGATAAAGCACCAGAAGGCCAAGGTGTTATATCTTTACAAATGTAAACTAGATTATTGACTCTAGTGCAAGTGGGAGACTGTTGGAGATATGCCCAAGAGGCAATAATAAAATGTTATTATAATATATCTTTGTGTTTATGATAATGTTTACATACCATGCTATAATTGTATTAACCGAAACATTGATACATGTGTGTTATGTGAACAACAAAAGAGTCCCTAGTAAGCCTCTTGTATAACTAGCTTGTTGATTAATAGATGATCATGGTTTCATAATCATGAACATTGGATGTTATTAATAACAAGGTTATGTCATTGTATGAATGATGTAATGGACACACCCAATTAAGCGTAGCATAAGATCACGTCATTAAGTTATTTGCTATAAGCTTTCAATACATAGTTACCTAGTCCTTATGACCATGAGATCATATAAATCACTTATACCGGAAAGGTACTTTGATTACATCAAACGCCCTTTGCGTAAATGGGTGGTTATAAAGATGGGATTAAGTATCGGAAAGTATGAGTTGAGGCATATGGATCAACGGTGGGATTTGTCCATCCCGATGACGGATAGATATACTACTGGCCCTCTCGGTGGAATGTCGTATAATGTCTTGCAAGCATATGAATAAGTTCATAAGAGACCACATACCACGGTACGAGTAAAGAGTACTTGTCGAGAGACGAGGTTGAACAAGGTATATAGAGATACCGATGATCAAACCTCGAACAAGTAAAATATCGCGTGACAAAGGGAATTGGTATCGTATGTGAATGGTTCATTCGATCACTAAAGTCATCGTTGAATATGTGGGAGCCATTATGGATCTCCAGATCCCGCTATTGGTTATTGGTCGGAGAGAGTTCTCAACCATGTCTACATAGTTCGCGAACCGTAGGGTGACACACTTAAGGTTTGATGTTGAAATGGTAGAACTTGAGTATGGAATGGAGTTCGAAGATTTGTTCGAAGTCCCGGATGATATCCGAGGACATCACGAGGAGTTAGGAATGGTCCGGAGAATAAGATTCATATATAGAAAGTCATTTTATAAGTTTGAAAATGATACGGTGCATTTATGGAAGGTTCTAGAAGGTTCTAGAATATTCCGAAGAAATCACTTTGGAAGGAGGAGTCCCGAAGGGACTCCACCACCATGGCCGGCCAACCCTGGGGGTGGAGTCCCAGGTGGACTCCACCTAAGGTGGCCGGCCCCCCTCCCAAGGAAGGTGGGAATCCCACCTAGTGGGAGTCCTAGCTTGGGTAGGTTTCATGTCATATGGAAGGTTTTGGTTTGGGGTCTTATTCGAAGACTTGTAGACCAACTCTTGGTGTTCCACCTATATAATGAGGCCAAGGGGAGGGGGCCGGCCACCCCCAACACCACAAGGTGGCCGCACCCCTCAAGTGGCCGGCCCCCCTCTCCCAAACCCTAGCCGCCGCTCCTCCTTCTTCCCCGCACGCTTAGCGAAGCTCCACGGGTTTTCTCCACCACCACACCGCAGTCGTCTTGTCGGAATCAGAGCTACTACTTCGCTGCCCGCTGGGCAGGAGGTGGACGTCGACTTCATCAACACGAACGTGTGACCGTACGGAGGTCTGCCGTTCGTAGCACCGTGATCAAGATCTTCTACGCTTTTGCAAGCGGCAAGTGATCGTCTACCGCAAACAAGGCCTCATCTTGTAGGCTTTGGAACTCTTCAGGGTGAGTCTCGATCATCCTCGTTGCTACCGTCTTCTAGATTGCATCTTGGCTTGGATTGCGTGTTCGCGGTGGGAAATTTTGTTTTCTATGCAACGAATCCTGGGGCTCGTTCTCCATTTTTCTCGGTGCCCCTGCAGGTTGTCACCCGTTTACGGCAAGAGATCCTCTTTGACTCGTTTTGTTCTTCTGATATGTATGTCTGTGACAAGAACTGTTGAGCGGTGCCTCTGGTGATGTTTCTGTTTTGCTAGCTTCGACAACAAAAGAAGCAATTCTGTGGTGATGTTGTTGTGGAGATGGTGTTCTCGAGGAACCATATTTCCAAGTTCTGTTAAAGGCCAAGAAAAATGCCAAGATTGTCGTGTCTGATGCCACTGTTGTCGTGCATCGAAGGACTGTGAAACAAGTGCAGCTACCAAGATCTCCTGAAGATGTACATGGAAGTTCTCCACTGACAATTGTAGCCGGAACCTCAAGTCCTCCTTCATGGATCCAAAGGGCGAGACCCCGTCTTCTTCTTCCTCTTCAATCCGACGTCTGCTCTCCGATCCGATGCCGTGAGACCCCGCCCCTAAGCCAATCCTATTTTATAAATGTGCCATCTGTAACTTGTTGCATTCATCATATCAACATGTGTCGCATCGCATTGAAGATCTTGTTGGTTTTGGGTATATAGCGATTCACGTAATACTTAAATATGGAATTGTGCGGGAATTATTTATTGTGTCCCGGTTCCATTTAATTTTGCGTAGCTCACCCATGCCATGTATGCCATGCTAATCAACACTTAACTTTGTCAGTAGGAAATGCAACTCTAACCTAATTTGTTTGTCTGGGGTTCCGACTCCGCTTAATTGGATAAGTTGCACCGCATCATCGTTGCCATGTCATGCATGCCTGCATCTGCTCATGCTGGTTCTTCCTTCGTAATAGTAAGACTTGCACTCATTGTGTCTTCCTGTATTTGCTTCTTCCCGGATAGGATCACGAAGTGTTGATGTGAGATACGACGAGTTCTCCGACAAGTTCTTTTTCAGCTTTTCACAGGCGAGCCCACCCCTTCACCTATTTTACAGTTTCTGTCTCGTTGATCTCCTGCTATCCATATGTTGTGATTATGTTGTGTCACGTGTCCTATTCCACCGTTACCCTTATGAGCCGTGTAAAATATCCGCTACCTATCGCCGTTGTTTGTTGTTTGAGCCTTTGCGAGTCGTAGCACATATTTAGGGATCTGATGTTATCTCTATATATGTTGGGTTGTTGGGAGGGTATCACATGTTATATCAGTTGTTGGAGATAATCATGTCCTACTTAATTGTTAACAACTAAAATTGTAAGCAGAGGCATCTGTGAGCCCCTTTGCGAAAGCATCAGAACTTTAACTCGCTAATGTCCCTTAGGACCCGAGTTCTTGTTATCTGTTCCGAGATTGAGCGATCTACCCGTGCGTGGTGATTCACTAGGACCCCCTCACCCATTTCCTTTTCTCAAGTCAGTTGAAAAGGGGGCCACAACCTTGGTTTTATTTGCCTATGCCATCTATGCCATGCTTTACTTACTGTTTTTTTCGGGTGTTTACTTCCTGTTGCCTTTGGGTGTTTATATTCTATATTGTACCTCGCGGGACGTTTAGCGAAAGCATGTGGTTCGCACGCCTAGCCGCCATCGCAAACCCTAAGTCTGCCTCGGAGTGCAGGGTGTAGATCTTATCGATAAGTCGTGTCCGCGGTTATGGACGACTTGGAATTGTATGGCTTGGTCATAGAACAACTTACATCCTTATGTTGCTTCTAATAACTTGTTAATAACTTGCGTAGTAAATTAGCATCATTATAACTGATACCTAATAAAACTTGTCGACCGTGTGAGTGCCCTTGTTAGTACTTCTTCCTAGTGAAGGGGGGATGCATCGGATGGGTTATGATTGCAGAGTATAGAACTGTTACATTATGCGCTCTCTTATCTCCTCTGATTAGACGAGTGTTGTAGTGTGTCTCTATTGGTTAGTTGCTTTGTTGTCGCTAAACTCCACCATATAGCCGTGCGATGTTAGCCCACCAGTGAGCACAACTGGTCTTGTCTCGCAAGTACATGCCATGGTACTTGCCCTCGCCTTTCTTCTTTTTGTCTCCTCCCCTTTTGTCGGCAACCAATGGCCCGACTTTGACATGTACGAGATGACGATGTTAGCAAGGTTACCCTTCCGGCTTGGCCTGGGCAGGGTTATGACGTCACTGGTTATCTTCAGGACTCTTAGTCCAATTTGTATCTTCTGCGTACTCGCACGTATTCGATATTTCTGTATGATTCGGATCTTACGTTGTATATTTGTATCTTGACTCGTTGGAGTCATTGTTGTAATATCTGTTTCTTGTGGGATATATTCTAAGAATGTTGTAATGTTATCTCTCGTGTTATTTCCTCTGGCATCACGTGGGTGATTCATCGCGCACGTCGTGTCAGAGGGCGTCTTAGAATCGATATCGTGCGGATTTCAGTGGGCTCGCTGGAATCCTTAGGGTACCGGTTCCGGGGCGTTACAAGTTGGTATCAGAGCCCTGGTTGGCGATACCCCACTGGTCCAGCCTGTAGGATAACCTTGCCAACGGACATTGTTGTGTCTAGTGTCAAAACCTATTTTCTGAAAACTCGTTGGATAGTTCTGATTAGTTATGCATTTTTCTCCTTATCTATATTCTTGCTCCTCTCACCTTTACGAGTTTTGAGTCTTCTCTCTTATCTGAGTTCTCCAAGTTTAGGTTTCCACGTGGGTTGGACGATCTATGCCTTTAACCTAATAGGACCAATCTTTGAAGACCTTTCGACAGAAGGACATCACCGACAGCTAATCTTTATCTTCTCCGCTTGACATCACCTTTGTTTCTATGCTTGTCAAGGACGTCAATCTGATTTCTTGGAGTTGGTTGCACGATTCTCTTATTCATGTACAGAGTAATACTTTGAGTGCGGGATGGAGTCGCGACCATACCGACTACTCTTATTATTCGCCCTTGCTACTATGAATTGGTGGATCCATGTGACTGTTACTCCTCCCATTTTTGTTGTACGGAGCTTAATCCTCTGCAACCTGAATTTCTGATAGAAGCCCATCATCGTCAACAGAACAACGACTTCTTGTTGGTGGTGTCGATTGTTCCACATGGAGAAACAATTCTTGTTAGTGTTGTCGAGGAGATCGACACGTCGCCTTAAGACCCGATAGTTCACCTCTCTCCCCCGTACCTTGGCGTGGAATCTCGGGGCGAGATTCCTTGTTAGTGGTGTCGTTTGTAACGACCCAGAAGAAACCTATAATAGATTTTGCACCGCTGCTTGTTTTTCCGAGTCGTTCCAAGTCATCATGGCATATGCATGCATCGCATTCATATTTTACAAAATAAAATTATTTTATTAAACCTTATTTTGTTGGTAAAACTATTCCCTCTTTTTATTCCAAAATTAAAACATTATTTTTCTACTTATTTTAATGGGAGTTGGTAGTTTGACACTCAACGCACTTTGGTGGTCGTCATTGAGAGCATCCGGACCGTTCAATCACATTGACTTAACATAGACCGTCTGATCGATGATTCCTGGAATGTCTCCTACTCCCCCAGGACCTTTCCTTAACGCTGGACTCTTGCCAAAAAATCATATTCATTTATCACAAAAGTTTGCCAAAATCTCCATCGCTACCATTAAGTATTGCCATAATCTAACTCAATCAGAACGCTAATCAGGCCACCAAATCATATACGGCTTGCCGAAAAATGATCCATTATAGGAATCAAATCAAATCAAATCACAGTAAGTAAATCTTAGTTGCCAAACTTCCATCCGAATTCTCATCTCCATCTCCTCCAAAATATGTCCACCCGAACAAATCTTGGCGAATGAAATTCAACTCCCTCTCACCTCGTGGCCTGTCGCCGAAGATGATCGCCAAGACGGAAGCATCTGCCGCCAGCGAGCCTCCCCCTCGCGCCGCCCTATATGTGTCATCGACCATGCCATGCTGATCATTCGTCAATCCACCGGCGAAGGCAAGCAAGCAGGTATCACCGACACTTACGTGTTTTCAGTTGTTGATTTTACCTCCGCTACCATTCGATTGTTGTAGGAATCCAATAAAGATATCTTCACCACCAGCACCACACTTCGCTCATCGTTGTTTTTTCGCACGTCGACGGCTGAGACCTGCTACAACTTTTCCACATTGCCTATGAGGCTGTCCGTGATAGTCAAGGCCAACATACGGGTAAACTCCCCTCTCAACAATCAATGTTCTTCCGTTCCTCAATTTGCAAGGAATCTTATTAAGCACATTATCGATCTCAATCATCAGACTGTAAGTGCCAATTTAGTGTTATACGGATATGTGATTTTTTACATGAAATGGCTTTTTTGCATCAGGGTTTCGTTGATTTTTTGTGTGTGTGTAGATGATACAAATTGCAGAGACATTAGAAGATGAATGGTTCAAAAAAGACTATATACCACCACAGTTTAAGCAAAATGAAGATATGGGCCTTGAAGATCTCGATGCTGCATTCAGTAGCGCTGAGGTAATACAATCTGAATGCGATTCCTGGTACGTAATCTGTTGCCCCCAAAATTTGTTGTTTTAAAGGGCACTTATTTTATTATTTTTGATTTTAAATTTCGTAGGAACATGTTGTGGCAGCGAAAAGACAGAAACCAAAATCAATGAATGCATTTTCTCTTATTTTAATGTCGCAGGGATTCAACATTGGAAATTTGTTTGATATAAAGTGATGGTGGTAGGTTCATATAACTGTTAATATATATTTTCCCCAAACTGCACTTGTCGTTAATTTACTTATGAGTTCAGTATTTCTGATTGTTTGAATATTGTTACCGATGCAGTAACAAGCAGGGTAGTATCATGCCCTCTATCCACTTCACTTTGTTGCCTCTTTTTACAAATCTAGGGCTCTAGGCGTCTTCTTCGATATTAATTTGTACTATTAGAAAACACTATTGGTTCGGAAATAATTTCATCCTTTGTTAGGTATTGGTAAAACGGGAAACATAATTCCCGTCCCAACTCACACCACAAGAGATTGTGTTGAAAACAGAGAGCATACTTGTAAGGTATTAGATTTCTTGGTTTCAATGTGCGGAAAGAAAACTGAACCAATGAGCAAAAAAAAAGGTATTATTGGGTTTCTCGGGCTTTCCTTCTGGAGTGTGAGCAGTTTAGGGTGTACAAAGATTTCTATTTTCTACCTTGAAGATGAAATACATTGATTTCTATTATTTTTATCTTCTAGCTGAAGCCGAAAGGTGACAGGACTAGAATAAAAAGGTATTTATCTGTAGCAATGGAGGCATCAGCTCTACTGTCTCTACTGAGATATTACAATGTAATTTAGAGATCATTGATCATAGTTAAATTTTTCGTTACGTCTATAGATACTAAGTTCATTGCACCAGCCATGGGTCCATAGTGTCCGAAAATTGAAAATAATTAAGTTCGTTTGAAAATGCCACTGACATTGCAGATTAAAGGTGTTGTTTTATAAGGATGCATCAAATATTTTTTCTTCACTTTGGATGTCAAGTTCTAATCATTCTATGCTGCGTAGTATACTGGAATCTAATCTGAACATTTTATTTCAAAACTACCCGTGCCTGATAATTACAGATCAATCTCTTGTAGGGTTTTGAGGTGCTCCATCACTCCATATGGTTGAGCTTATTAAAATTGGGGGTGACACACGCCATGGTTGGCATTGTGCTTGGGCAGCCATGGGTGTCTTTGTGGCAGCAATAAATTCCTGTTTAAAATGTTTACAAGATGACAATTCTGAACTAGATCAAGAAACCCTTAAGCCAAATCAAGGTTCACTACACTGGAATCAAAAAAATAACAAGGTAATTAGATGTCCAGAATTCTAACAGGATTTATATTTCGATGTATCATATTTATTTGAACTAAAGTATCCGCTCTAACTATGTTCATGTGATTTTGAACATGAGATAAGCTCTAATGTGTGGGCAAGGTTCAAGGACGTGATCCAGGTTCAAAATAAGTTTAGTTGCATGTGCAATTCAGTTCATATGGGTGGGAGGAGTAAAATTTGATTCGATTGGAACAACATTGTTTTGTTGTTTGGTAGTGATTCAGTCGTGTGTCTCAAGACTTCAGTACTATCTTTTGTTTGAAAATGCTTCTTATAGAAAGATACACATGACTTATTCTTTATAAGTTTGTACTTTATAGGATTAGCATTCCCTTCTTGTGGCTCTCCATAAAATTATTCGGATGGATGTTATCTTTCATGGGTCAGAGTTGGGATTTTTTTCTTCTAATCTTCGGCTATCTTTTTTTTTGGGTTAGAGTTGGGATTTTTTAAATCTTGAAATTTTACTGAGGTATGATTGCGTAGATTTTTGCTTCAATTATTGTTATATTGTGCATCTCTTATATGGTCGCATGCACTTGCTTTGCTAGACTTGGCTCATCATATTAAAGAACATTGATTGTTGAGAGGGGAGTTTACAAAAACTTATAGCTGGGATGCACTCCTTTTTTCCCTCTTTCGTACCACAGATAGTCATCCCAGCTATAAGTGTATGTAACTATATGGTTGTTTGTTGGTTAAAGACTATGTAGTGCATCAATTTCTTGGCAACTTGTCTTGCCTATTATTTCTAATTTTATTTATTTATTGATACAATTTGTCCTATATGGTGTGGTTACGCTCGAAAGGTAAACTTGCAGCTGCAATAAAAAAACATTAATTTGGAAATTCACATTTAACGCAATTTAAATATTTTTTTAACTTTAATGCAAAAGGAAGGCCGCCCCTCTCTCAAGAACAAATGACGTGAAGAGGTGAATTGTCGAGTGAGGAAGCATGGATGACAAATGCACCCTTGTTACACCTTGCGATTATCTGTTTTCTGTGTGTTATGTGTGCATATGCGTGCGAGGGAGGGATAAGGAAATAAGTAACCAAATCTATTTTTTGCGGTTGAATAGACAAGACCCGTAGCAACGCACGGGCATTCAACTAGTGTTTTTAAACAAACAGGAAATTAAAACAGAAAATAGAAAACATTTTACAAAAAAAGGGGCCGGGGAAGAGAACTTCCCACCCGGTCAGGCCCAAAACAGCCCAGCCGGTAGCCCACCTAGCCCTCCACCGAAACCCTAGGCAGCTCCCTGCCGTTTTGCACTCCACCCCCCCCCCACCGCCATCCCCTTCTTTCGAAAAACCCCCTTCTCTTTTTTTATCGTGGCTCAGTCCTCCCACTCCCTCCTCCTTTCGTTCTCTTCCTAGCCAGAGCCCGAGCTCGCAGCCCTGAACCCCGCGATGGCCTCCTCCTCTCTTCCTTGATGCGTGCCCCGCCCTGCTCCACCGCAGCAAGAGCGCAGCGCCGTTGCTGCCGCCGCGTTGCCTCTCTCAAAAGTGGCCGCCGCGCTCATCCCCTACCTCCCGTGGTCGATTTCTGCAGCGCCGAGCTCCGTCGGCGCCTCCTTGTTCCTGTCGCTGTCAGGAACCGCCCGTGGCGCGCCTCCCCGCACCCTACTCCTCGCCGTTGGCCTCGCACCGAGCATCGCCTCTGATTCCCCGGCCTCTTTTCCCTGCCTTCCCCGAGCCCCCTCATCCCCAAGCAGCACTGGTCGCACGCCGACCGTCCTCGTCGACCTCCACGCACGTCGCCCGCTGACGCCATGACCGTCTCCTCCGCGAAGGCCGACATCCCTACTCCTCTCCGCGCGCGACCCTCCTCGAGCTCTTTCAGCTCGTCCCCGACACGTCCATGACTGGCCCCGAGCGCCCTCTGCCTCCTCACACGTTCTCGTCGACATGGCCTCGTTCCCGACAGTGTTGTCTCATTCCGTTGCTGCTCCGGCTTGGCCCGTGATCGCCTTCGCCTCCTTCCACCACGGTCCCTTCCCCGATGTTTTCTTCGATGCAGGCTCGTTCTCCATTTTTCTCAATGCCCCTACAGGTTGTCACCCGTCTACGGCAACAGTGCCACTTTGACTTGTTTTGTTCTTCTGATCTGTATGTCTGCGGCAAGAAACGTTGAGCGGTGCCTCTGTTGATGTTTCTGTTTTGCTAGCTTCGACAACAAAAGAAGCAATTATGTGGTGATGTTGTTGTGGAGATGGTGCTCTCGAGGAACCATATTTCCAAGTTATGTTAAAGGCCAATACCAACGCCAAGATTGTCGTGTCTGATGCCACTGTTGTCGTGCATCGAAGGACCGTGAAACAAGTGCAGCTACCAAGATTTCCTGAAGATGTACATGGAAGTTCTCCACTGACAATTGTAGCCGGAACCTCAAATCCTCCTTCACGGATCCGAAGGGCGAGACCCCGTCTTCTTCTTCCTCTTCACTCTGACGTCTACTCTCCGATCCGATGCCGTGAGACCCCGCCCCTAAGCCAATCCTATTTTATAAATGTGCCATCTATGACTTGTTGCATTCATCATATCAACATGTGTCGCATCGCATTGCAGATCTTGCGGGCTTTGGGTATATAGCGATTCACCTAATACTTAAATATGGAATCGTGCAGGAATTATTTATTGTGTCTTGGTTCCATTTAATTTTGCGTAGCTCACCCATGCCATGCATGCCATGCTAATCAACACTTAACTTTGTCGGTAGGAAATGCAACTCTAACCTAATTTGTTTGTCCAGGGTTCCGACTCCGCTTAATTGGATAAGTTGCACCACATGCATCTGCTCATGCTGGTTCTTCCTTCGTAATAGTAAGACTTGCACTCGTTGTGTGTTCCAGTATTTGCTTCTTCCCGGATAGGATCACGAAGTGTTGATGTGAGATAGGATGAATTCTCTGACAAGTTCTTCTTCAACTTTTCACAGGCTAGCCCACCCCTTCACCTATTTTAGACTTTCTGTCTCGTTGATCTCCTGCTATCCATATATTGCGATTCTGTTGTGTCACGTGTCCTATTCCACTGTTACCCATATGAGCCGTGTCAAATATCAGATACCTATCGTCGTTGTTTGTTGTTTGAGCCTTTGCGAGTCGTAGCGCATATTTAGGGATCTGATGTTATCTCTATATCTGTTGGGTTGTTGGGAGGTTATCACATGTTATATCAGTTGTTGTAGATAATCATGTCCTACGTAATTGTTAACAACTAAAATTATAAGCCGATGCATCTGTGAGCCCCTTTGCGAAAGCATCGGAACTTTGACTCGTTAATATCCCCTAGGACCCGAGTTCTTGTTATCTGTTCCAAAAATGAGTGCTCTACCCGTGCGTGGGGATTCACTGGGACCCCCTCACCCATTACCTTTTCTCAAGTCAGTTGAAAAGGGCCACAACCTTGGTTTTATTTGCGTATACCATGTATGACATGCTTTACTTACTATTTCCTTCGGGTGTTTACTTCCTGTTGCCTTTGTGTGTTTATATTCTCATGTACCCCGCGGGACGTTTAGCGAGGCGTGTGGTTAGCACGCCTGGCGGCCGTCGCAAACCCCGAGTCCGCCTCGGAGTGCGGCTGAACTTTGATACGGGTAGCTTAGTCAGGTGGCCCCCATAGACTTTCTTGTTGAACTGGAAACAGTCTTGTTGTGAGACATCGCCTGTCGTAAGAGGGTCGAGCATGCGTATGGTTACTGATACGTCTCCGACGTATCGATAATTTCTTGTGTTCCATGCCACATTATTGATGATATCTACATGTTTTATGCACACTTTATGTCATATTCGTGCATTTTGGAACTAACCTATTAACAAGATGCCGAAGTGCCGATTCCTTGTTTCTGCTGTTTTTGGTTTCAGAAATCCTAGTAACGAAATATACTGCCCTTCCGCCTACTTAAAGCCTCCGTCGCGAAACCCCCAGTACCGAGAGCCACGATACGGAAAACCTTCCAGAGACGCCGCCGCCGCCAATCCCATCTCGGGATTCGGGAGATCGCCTCGGCACCCTGCCGAGGAGGGAATCATCTCCCGGGAGGACTCTACGCCATGGTCGCCTCGGGATGATGTGTGAGTAGTCTACCCCTGGACTATGGGTCCATAGCAGTAGCTAGATGGTTGTCTTCTCCCCGTTGTGCTTAATTGTCGGATCTTGTGAGCTGCCTAACATGATCAAGATCATCTATCTGTAATTCTATATGTTGCGTTTGTTGGGATCCGATGAATAGAGAATACTTGTTATGTTGATTATCAAAGTTATGTCTATGTGTTGTTTATGATCTTGCATGCTCTCCGTTACTAGTAGATGCTCTAGCCAAGTAGATGCTTGTAACTCCAAGAGGGAGTATTTATGCTCGATAGTGGGTTCATGTCTCCGTGAATCTGGGGAAGTGACAGAAATCTCTAAGATTATGGATGTGCTGTTGCCACTAGGGATAAAATATTAGTGCTATGTTCGAGGATATAGTCACTGATTACATTACGTGTAATACTTAATGCAATTGTCTGTTGTTAGCAACTTAATACTGGAGGGGTTCGGATGATAACCTGAAGGTGGACTTTTTAGACATAGATGCATGCTGGATAGCGGTCTATGTACTTTGTCGTAATGCCCAATTAAATCTCACAATACTCATCATAATATGTATGTGCTGGTCATGCCCTCTTTATTTGTCAATTGCCCAACTGTAATTTGTTCACCCAACATGCTTGTTTATCTTATGGGAGAGACACCTCTAGTGAACTGTGGACCCCGGTCCAATTCTTTTACTTGAAATACAATCTGCTGCAATATTGTTCTACTGTTTTCTGCAAACAATCATCATCCACACTATACATCTAATCCTTTGTTACAGCAAGCCGGTGAGATTGACAACCTCATTTATTTCGTTGGGGCAAAATACTTTGGTTGTGTTGTGCGGGTTCACGTTGGCCGAGAATCCCTGGTGTTGCGCCGCACTACATCTCGCCGCCATCAACCTTCAACGTGCTTCTTGGCTCCTACTGGTTCGATTAAACCTTGGTTTCATACTGAGGAAAACTTGCTGCGTACGCATCACACCTTCCTCTTGGGGTTCCCAACGGACGCGTTGTACGCGTATCAAGCTCTTTTTGGCGCCGTTGCCGGGAGATCAAGACACGCTGCAAGGGAGTCTCCACATCCCAATCTCTTTACTTTGTTTTTGTCTTGCTTAGTTTTATTTACTACTTTGTTTGCTGCACTAAATCAAAATACAAAAAATTAGTTGCTAGTTTTACTTTATTTGCTATCTTGTTTGCTATATCAAAAACACAAAAAAATTAGTTACTTGTATTTGCTTTACTTATTTCACCATGTTTCCTCCTAAGTTTGTTCTTAAAGATGTACCGGTAGGCCGAGGGTCTATCCTTGGGAAAGATAATATAGAAGATTTTTTCACTCATATTAGTACGGTTGAAGATTTTGAAGATAGACACTTGGTAGAACTTGCTCCTACTTATGAAATTGTTGTTGCTTCTTTAGTACACGCGTTAGAAGCTAAATTTGTTAATCTCAATCCTATAATCCAACACATGTTTCTCACACTTGGTGATATGGAAGAAGGGGAAAAGAAAGATTTTGTTTTAGAAACCCTTCTTAGAGAATTTGGTGGTCTAGCAAGAGAAGCTAGAAAGGTCTTTGCTAAATTTAATATGCTTGGTTCTCATACTAATTTTGTTAGTCTCCTTGAAAAGATGGACATGGATAGAATAAGATACACTAATAATATTGATGATGGAGGGGAGATCAAAGCACCAATACCATGTAAACTCCTAGCTATGAATGATGCACTAGAAAATAACTATGCTTGGCTTGTTCCTGAAAATTTGTTTGATGAGAGTAGCAAGCCTAAGACTAATGAAAAGGAGATGCTAAAACTTATGTATCTAATATACTATGCCTGGTTGAGAAAACTCCACACCCGCTGAAGATGCACCACCCTCAGATAATACTTGATACACACTTTCTCCTGAAAGGCGTTAAAGAAAAGCGCTTATGGGAAACAACCCATGGTTTTACTACAGTACTTTGTTTTTATTTTGTGTCTTGGAAGTTGTTTACTACTGTAGCAACCTCTCCTTATCTTAGTTTAGTATTTTGTTGTGCCAAGTAAAGTCGTTGATAGTAAAGTTCATACTAGATTTGGATTACTGCGCAGAAACAGATTTCTTTTCTGTCACAAATCTGAGCTGTTTTCTCTGTAGGTAACTCAGAAAATTATACCAATTTACGTGTGTGATCCTCAGATATGTACGCAACTTTCATTAAATTTGAGCATTTTCATTTGAGCAAGTCTGGTGCCTCGATAAAATTCGTCAATACGAACTGTTCTGTTTTGACAGATTCTGCCTTTTATTTCGCATTGCCTCTTTTGCTATGTTGGATGAATTTCTTTGATCCATTAATGTCCAGTAGCTTTATGCAATGTTCAGAAGTGTTAAGAATGATTGTGTCACCTCTGAACATGTTAATTTTTATTGTCCACTAACCCTCTAATGAGTTGTTCTAAGTTTGGTGTGGAGGAAGTTTTCAAGGATCAAGAGAGGAGATGATACAATATGATCAAAGAGAGTGAAAGCTCTAAGCTTGGGGATGCCCCGGTGGTTCACCCCTGCATATATCAAGAAGACTCAAGCGTCTAAGCTTGGGGATGCCCAAGGCATCCCCTTCTTCATCGACAACATTATCAGGTTCCTCCCCTGAAACTATATTTTTATTCCATCACATCTTATGTGCTTTGCTTGAAGCGTCGGTTTGTTTTTGTTTTGTTTTGTTTGAATAAAATGGATCCTAGCATTCACTGTATGGGAGAGAGACACGCTCCGCTGTAGCATATGGACAAGTATGTCCTTAGTTTCTACTCATAGTATTCATGGCGAAGTTTCTTCTTCGTTAAATTGTTATATGGTTGGAATTGGAAAATGATACATGTAGTAATTGCTAAAATGTCTTGGGTAATGTGATACTTGGCAATTGTTGTACTCATGTTTAAGCTCTTGCATCATATACTTTGCACCCATTAATGAAGAAATACATAGAGCATGCTAAAATTTGGTTTGCATATTTGGTTTCTCTATGGTCTAGATAATTTCTAGTATTGAGTTTTGAACAACAAGGAAGACGGTGTAGATTCTTATAATGTTTACAATATGTCTTTTATGTGAGTTTTGCTGCGGTTCATCCTTGTGTTTGTTTCAAATAAGCCTTGCTAGCCTAAACCTTGTATCGAGAGGGAATACCTCTCATGCATCCAAAATACTTGAGCCAACCACTATGCCATTTGTGTCCACCATACCTACCTACTACATGGTATTTCTCCGCCATTCCAAAGTAAATTGCTTGAGTGCTACCTTTAAAATTCCATCATTCGCCTTTGCAATATATAGCTCATGGGACAAATAGCTTAAAAACTATTGTGGTATTGAATATGTACTTCTGCACTTTATCACTTATTAAGTTGCTTGTTGTGCGATAACCATGTTCACTGGGGACGCCATCAACTACTCTTTGTTGAATTTCATGTGAGTTGCTATGCATGTTCGTCTTGTCTGAAGTAAGAGAGCTACCACCTTATGGTTAAGCATGCATATTGTTAGAGAAGAACATTGGGCTGCTAACTAAAGCCATGATCCATGGTGGAAGTTTCGATTTTGGACATATATCCTCAATCTCATATGAGAAAATTATTGATTGTTGTTACATGCTTATGCATAAAAGAGGAGTCCATTATCTGTTGTCTATGTTGTCCGGTATGGATGTCTAAGTTGAGAATAATCAATAGCGAGAAATCCAATGCGAGCTTTCTCCTTAGACCTTTGTACAGGCGGCATAGAGGTACCCCTTTGTGACACTTGGTTAAAACATGTGTATTGCGATGATCCGGTAGTCCAAGCTAATTAGGACAAGGTGCGGGCACTATTAGTATACTATGCATGAGGCTTGCAACTTATAAGATATAATTTACATGATACATATGCTTTATTACTACCGTTGACAAAATTGTTTCATGTTTTCAAAATCAAAGCTCTAGCACAAATATAGCAATCGATGCTTTTCCTCTATGGAGGACCATTCTTTTACTTTTTGAGTCAGTTCACCTATTTCTCTCCACCTCAAGAAGCAAACACTTGTGTGAACTGTGCATTGATTCCTACATACTTGCATATTGCACTTATTATATTACTCTATGTTGACAATATCCATGAGATATACATGTTACAAGTTGAAAGCAACCGCTGAAACTTAATCTTCCTTTGTGTTGCTTCAATGCTTTTACTTTGAATTATTGCTTTATGAGTTAACTCTTATGCAAGACTTATTGATGCTTGTCTTGAAGTACTATTCATGAAAAGTCTTTGCTATATGATTCACTTGTTTACTCATGTCATATACATTGTTTTGATCGCTGCATTCACTACATATGCTTTACAAATAGTATGATCAAGGTTATGATGGCATGTCACTCCAGAAATTATCTTTGTTATCGTTTTACCTGTTCGGGACGAGCAGAACTAAGCTTGGGGATGATACGTCTCAGACGTATCGATAATTTCTTGTGTTCCATGCCACATTATTGATGATATCTACATGTTTTATGCACACTTTATGTCATATTCGTGCATTTCTGGAACTAACCTATTAACAAGATGCCGAAGTGCCAGTTGCTGTTTTCTGCTGTTTTTGGTTTCAGAAATCCTAGTAACGAAATATACCTGCCCTTCCGCCTACTTAAAGCCTCCGTCGCGAAACCCCAGTACCGAGAGCCACGATACGGAAAACCTTCCAGAGACACCGCCAATCCCATCTCGGGATTCGGAGATCACCTTGGCACCACCAGAGGGAATCATCTCCCGGAGGACTCTACGCCGCCATGGTCGCCTCCGGAGTGATGTGTGAGTAGTCTACCTGGACTATGGGTCCATAGCGGTAGCTAGATGGTTGTCTTCTCCCCATTGTGCTTAATTGTCGGATCTTGTGAGCTGCCTAACATGATCAAGATCATCTATCGTAATTCTATATGTTGCGTTTGTTGGGATCCGATGAATAGAGAATACTTGTTATGTTGATTATCAAAGTTATGTCTATGTGTTGTTTATGATCTTGCATGCTCTCCGTTACTAGTAGATGCTCTGGCCAAGTAGATGCTTGTAACTCCAAGAGGGAGTATTTATGCTCGATAGTGGGTTCATGTCTCCGTGAATCTGGGGAGTGACAGAAATCTCTAAGATTATGGATGTGTTGTTGCCACTAGGGATAAAACATTAGTGCTATGTTCGAGGATATAGTCACTTGATTACATTACGCATAATACTTAATGCAATTGTGCATTGTAGCAACTTAATACGGAGGTTCGGATGATAACTTGAAGGTGGACTTTTTAGACATAGATGCATGCTGTTGGATAGCGGTCTATGTACTTTGTCGTAATGCCCAATTAAATCTCACAATACTCATCATAATATGTATGTGCTGGTCATGCCCTCTTTATTTGTCAATTTCCCACTGTAATTTGTTCACCCAACATGCTGTTTATCTTATGGGAGAGACACCTCTAGTGACTGTGGACCCCGGTCCAATTCTCTATACTGAAATACAATCTACTGCAATCTTGTTCTACTGTTTTACGCAAACAATCATCATCCACACTATACATCTAATCCTTTGTTACAGCAAGCCGGTGAGATTGACAACCTCCTTTGTTTCGTTGGGGCAAAGTACTTTGGTTGTGTGCGAGGTTCCACGTTGGCGCGGAATCCCTGGTGTTGCGCCGCACTACATCTCCCCGCCATCAACCTTCAACGTGCTTCTTGGCTCCCTTTGGTTCGATTAAACCTTGGTTTCATACTGAGGAAAACTTGCCGTTGTACGCATCACACCTTCCTCTTGGGGTTCCCAACGGACGCGTGTTGTACGCGTATCAGTTACATTTGGGCAACCCCTGCATGGTGTAGATCTTATCGATAAGCCGTGTCTGCGGTTATGGACGACTTGGAATTGTATGGCTTGGTCATAGAAAACTTACACCCTTATGTTGCTGCTAATAACTTGTTAATAATTTGCGTAGTAATTTAGCATCACTATAACTGATACCTAATAAAACTTGTCAACCGTGTGAGTGCCCTTGTTAGTGTTTCTTCCTAGTGAAGGGGGAATGCATCGGATGGGTTATGATTGCAGAGTATAGAACTGTTACCTTATGCGCTCTCTTATCTCCTCTGATTAGACGAGTGTTGTAGTGTGTCTCTATTGGTTAGTTGTTTTGCTGCCGCTAAACTCCAACATATAGCTGGACGATGTTTATACCGCCCACTAGTGAGCACAACTGGTCTTGTCTCGCAAGTACGTGCCAAGGTACTTATACCCTCGCCTTTCTTCTTTTTGTCTCCTTCCCCTTTTGTTGGAAACCGATGGCCCGACTTTGATAGGTACGAGATGATGACGTTAGCAAGGTTACCCTTCCGGCTTGGCCTGGGCAAGGTTTTGAACGTCACTGGTTATCTTCAGGAATCTTAGTCCAATTTATATCTTCTCCGTACTCGGATGTATTCGGCATTTCTGTATGATTAGGATCTTATGTTGTATATTTGTATCTTGACTCGTTGGAGTCGTTGTTGTAATATCTGTTTTTTGTGGGCACTATTGTAATCCTGTTGTAATGTTACCTCTCGTGTTATATCCTCTGGCATCACGTGTGTGATTCGTCATGCACGTCGTGTCGGAGGGCGTCTCAGAATCGATATCGTGCGGATTTCGGCGGGTTCACTGGAATCCTCAGGGTACCGGTTCCGGGGCGTCACAACCTGGCGCCAGACCGAGGAGGAAGGCGGGCTTCCTTGGAGACCGTGACTTTCCATTTGAGCATCCACCGTGGCCTTGTCGTGGAACACTATAGCCGCCGGCTCCTCCCGCACCTCCGCAGGATGACGACGATGATGCGCTGGCCTACCACAACAAGGAGGCCAAGAACGACATCGACGACTTCATCGCATGTGTCTTCGAAGACTGGCAGGCGGCCATAGCGAAGGGCTGGAAGTTCGAGTTCCCAACTGTTGCGGTCAAAACCCACCGGCGAGCAGCGACGGGCAACACAGTAGAGCCGGGAACAACTTAGGGCTGCGGCTGGCCCTGGTCCCTCCGAGCGACGGCCCGCAAAGCCTACGGCACATGCCGATGCTAATGCAAGGGAGTGCCACCTGACCTATACCTGGTCAGGAAGGTGATGGAGATGCCTCGCTTAGTTTCCTGCATGGCATTGATGACCCACAAGTATAGGGGGTGTATCGTAGTATCTTCGATAAGTAAGAATGTCGATCCCAACGAGGAGCAGAAGGTGTTGACAAGCAGTTTCGATGAAGGATTCACGTAAATGCTCACAGACAAGTATTCGGGGGGTTTGATGTAACGGTTGAATAAAGTACGAGTATGTAAAGTGCGAGTAATAATTGCAGTGGCCCAATCCTTTTTAGCACAAAGGACAAGCCGGTTTGTTTACTTATAATGACCAAACGTTCTCGAGGACACACGGGATTTTAGTCTAGTGCTTTCGCTACATACGGCTAAATAATCTTCATTGTTGTGATAAGTGTTGTGTGGGTGAACCTATGCTAATGTACCGCCCTTCCTAGGACTAATACATACTTGTGATTATACCCCTTGCAAGCATCGCAAATACAAGAAAGTAATTAAGAATTAAATCTAACCACAGCCTTAAACTATGAGATCCTGCGATCCCTCCTGCATCGATATACCAACGGGGTTTAGGTTTGTCACTCCGGCAACCCCGCAATTGGCAAGCGAGTACAAGATGCATTCCCCTAGGCCCATAAATGGTGAAGTGTCATGTAGTCGCGTTCACATGACACCACTAGAAGAATAACACCACAACTTAAATATCATACCATTGAATATTACTCAACCATAGTTCACTACTAACATTTAGACTTCACCCATGTCCTCAAGAACTAAACGAACTACTCACAAGACATCATACGGAACATGATCAGAGGTGATATGATGATGAATAACAATCTGAACATAAACTTGGTTCAATGGTTTCACTCAATAGCATCAACAACAAGTAGAAATCGATACCGGGAGAGTTTCCCCTATCAAACAATCAAGATCAAACCCAAATTGCTACGGCGGTGACGGTGTCCAGCGGTGGAGACGGCGGTGATGATGGTGGAGATGATGATGGTGATGGAGATGATGTCCAGCTCGATGACGGTGACGATGGCGTCGGGAGGGAATTTCCCCGGATTCCTGCCCGCCGGAGAGCTCTTCTCTCTGGTGTTCTCCGCCCACAGAGGCTGTAACTCTTCGCGAGGTACCCTCTGTGGCTTAGGTCTTCGGGACGAAGGGTTTGGCGAGAAAAAAGAGGCGAAAAGGGTCGTGACCCCGGACCATAGGCCGGCGGCGGGGCCTGGGCGCGCCGCCCTAGGGTGTGGGCCTAGCTCTCCTGGCTCCTCCTTCGCTTCCTTCGTCATCTTGAAAAATAGGATTTTTGGTATAATTTCCTTCCGAGTTGATCTTCCGAAATATTGCGTTCGACGGTGCTTTTTCAGCGAATCCCTGCTCCGGTGTTCGATCCTCCAATAATGATGAAACATGCAAAATAGATGAAATAACATAAGTATTGTGTCCCAATATGAAATATATCAATGAATAACAGCAAATTATGATATAAAATAGTGATGCAAATTGGACGTATCAACTCCCCCAAGCTTAGACTTCGCTTGTCCCCAAGCGAAACTGAGCTCGATAGACATGACCACATGTTTATGGAGTGAAGAGTCGATGAATAAAATACGGACAAGAAGCATCATATTCATTCACACAGGACATTATAGTAAACAACCTCTTATAACTCATATTGAAACAAGTATAAGGTAATCACAAGTAAAGGTGCATGAGAAATCATGATTGGTGATGGCAAACTTCGTTCTTGGTCAGAGAACAATTAACAGATTATATTTATCTCATTGAGCAGCGCTCTCATGTTAGAGTTTATAAGGCACAACTTGCATACTCAATCGTAATGGTCTGGTCATAATCATTGATAACTTGCAAAGCTATATTCATTCAAATAAAACTTGTACTAAACAAAGAAGAATAAAAGACATGATGTAGCAAATCACAATATAATGGTTTGATCACAACTACTCAAATGCTTGCTTGAGATGGAGGGAAATAGGTTTACTGACTCAACATAAAGTAAAAGACAGGCCCTTCGCAGAGGGAAGCAGGGATTAAATCATGTGCTAGAGCTTTTTCAATTTTGCAATCATATAAAGAGAATAAAAGTAACATTTTGAGAGGTGTTTGTTGTTGTCAACGACTGGTAGCGGGTACTCTAACCCCCTTGCCAGACAACCTCCTAAGAGCGGCTCCCATATTATTTTCATTTTGTGTGGCACTCCTTCCAACCTTTCTTTCACAAACCATGGCTAACCTCGGGTGCCTGCCAACAATCTCATACCATGAAGGAGTGCCTTTTTATTTTAGCTTTATTATGATGATGACACTCCCCCCAACCTTTGCTTACACAAGCCATGGCTAACCGAATCTTCGGGTGCCGTCCATCAATCACATACCATGGAGGAGTGTCTATTTAGTTTAATCAATTTGGGACTGGGAATCCCATTGCCAGCTCTTTTTGCAAAATTATTGGATAAGCGGGTGAAGCCACTAGTCCATTGGTGGAAGTTGCCCAACAAGATTGAAAGATAAAACACCACATACTTCCTCATGAGCTATGAAACATTGACACAAATAAGAGATACTAAGTTTTGAATTGTTTAAAAGGTAGCACATGAAGTATTTACTTGGAATGAAAATACCATGTAGTAGGTAGGTATGGTGGACACAAATGGCATAGGCTTGGGTTAAGGTTTGGATGCACGAGAAGTATTCCCTCTCAGTACAGGTCTTTGGCTAGCAAGGTTAATTAGCAAGCATAAGAGTCGAGGGAAACAAACAAATATACATGTGATAGAAACAATCATGCATCTTCCTTGTAAGTACAAACAATTTTAACTTCAGAATAATAAGCTATGAGCTAACAAGAAAGACAATGAAACATCTACATGTATTTCTCTTTTCTATTTAAACCTCAAAGTGTTGCTATTGACCAATGCTAAGTTTGCCAAAACCAAATAGATTTATTCAATGCTCCCAAAGTGATACCAATACTAACAACAAGGTGAATCATATAATAGAGATTGCAAACTAAAATAAGATGTGCAATATGTAAATGATAAGACTTCTCATTAATATTCCATAATGATAACTCACACCAAGGGATACATAGATAACCAACTAAAGGAGAGATACTTCCAAACGCAACCCATCTTATATGATAACTTCCCTCATGATATGATACTACTTGACAATAAAAGTAAAAGGTAGTGATAATGTGATACGCGGCACTCCCCCAAGCTTGGAACAAACCAGGGGATGCCAATACCGATGATGAATTACTCCTGCGGCGATGGTGGTGATGAATTCCGTCATCAAACTTCCAAGGAAGAAGCTCTCCATCAGAAACGACATCTTGGTCTCGGGATCCTGAAACTAGCAGCACGGCTTATGTATTTAAACCTGTTTTCATACTCACAGTTTTGATTCTGAAAATCATAGAGTTGTGCTTGGAGCTTGTTGGTGGTGTTGAAAAGTGAGGATGTCGCTCCAAAGCTTTGCAGTTTCCTTGTCATGTTCAGCAATGAGTTCGAACAATCCTGTGGAAGATATCCACCTCACGCTCAGCCATCTTCTTGTACTTGAAAACCTCTTGTTCTAGCTTCTCCATCCTGTCTTCCGAGCTTCCTTCTCCTTTAGGACCCTGGACATCCTTGACTGCAGTTCTCCTTCAACGAGCAGCAACTCCTTGGGGTGCATCCTCGGCTCCTCCATGTACAAATTGCCAACATCCTTGCTGGAGTTGTCCTTCGGAGTTTCCAACGAAGACATGATAGCTCTAGATCCGAAGCAAATCGGCAGAAACAACTCGAAACAAAACATGTCGAAAACACGATATACGGACCTCAGGGGAGGGGATTATATAGCAAAAAATTTCTCGACAAACGGAAAGTACCAGATCGAACCAGTCGGAAAGGGGCGACGAGGCGGCCAAACCATAGGCCGGCGCGGGCGGTCGAGCCGCCGCCCTGTGGTGGTACCCCTCGTGCGTCCTTTCCACTCCGTTTCGAACTCGCAATTTCTCATATTTTCCAAAACAGCAAAAATATAGTTCGGAAAGTAAATTGCGTACTTTTCATTACCGGTACTGTTACCTATTCAAAGTCGAGTTCTGGCGGATTGTCAATTTGTCCTTTGATGAAAGCTTCCGGTGTTTCCACTTGAATAATATCAACATCAACATTATAGGAATCACCGAGATATAATGCTTGAGTCTTTGTCCATTCACCACTTGCGTAGCATTGCCTTGGAGAGAGCTAATTTTGATTGCTCCTGAACGATACACCTCCTCGACAACATATGGTCCTTCCCATTTCGAGAATTTCCTGCAAAGAATCTGAGACGAGACCGATACAATAGGACTTTATCCCCAATATTAAATTCTCTTTTGATGATCCTCCTATCATGCCATTTTTTAACTTTCTCTTTAAAGAGTTTAGCATTTTCATAAGCTTCACTTCTCCATTCATCTAGAGAACTCAATTGCAACAACCTCTTATCACCGGCAAGTTTAGGATCTTTATTTAATTCTCTAACAGCCCAATAAGCTTTGTGCTCTAGTTCTAAAGGTAAATGACAAGCTTTCCCATAAACCATTTTATAAGGTGACATTCCCATGGGATTTTATAAGCAGTTCTATAAGCCCAAAGTGCATCCTTCAATTTACTAGCCCAATTCTTTCTAGTTTTATTAACGGTCTTTCCAAAATAGATTTAATCTCTCTATTTGATAATTCTACTTGACCACTAGTTTGAGGATGATAAGCGAGAAGCAATTCTATGATTAATACCATACTTAGCAAGAGTTTTCTAAAACCTCCATGAATAAAATGAGAACCTCCATCAGTCATAATATATCTAGGTACTCCAAATCTAGGAAAAATAATATCTAAGAGCATTCTTAAAGAGGTCTCACCATCGGCACTTTTTGTAGGTATAGCTTCCACCCATTTAGTAACATAATCAACAGCAACAAGTATATGAGTGTTACCTTCTGAAGAAGGAAAAGGTCCCATGAAGTCAAATCCCCAACAATCAAACGGTTCAATAACAAGAGTATAATTCATAGGCATTTCATTGCGTCTAGAGATATTACCAACCCTTTGGCATTCATCACAAGATAAAATAAACTTTCTCGCATCTTTGAAGAGAGTTGGCCAATAAAAACTGATTGTAGAACCTTTTGCGCGGTTCTATCTCCGGCGTGATGTCCTCCATAAGCACTACCATGACATTTACTCAATATCTCTTGTTGTTCATATTCGGGAACACATCTTCGCATAATACCATCCACTCCTTCTTTATATAAGTGTGGGTCATCCCGAAATAATGCCTCAAGTCATAAAAGAATTTCCTCCTTTGCTGAGCTGAAAAGGTTGGAGGCAAGTACTTGGAAACAATAAAGTTAGCATAATCAGCATACCAAGGACTATCTCGCGAGCTCACCTTTATTACAGCCAATTGTTCATTTGGAAAACTATCATTAACAGGAGCAGGATCATAAGCAATATTTTCCAATCTAGACAAATTATCGGCAACAGGATTATCAGCACCTTTCCTATCTACAATATGTAAATCAAATTCTTGCAAAAGAAGTACCCATCTAATAAGCCTCGCTTAGCATCTTTCTTTGTCATTAGGTATCTAATTGCAGCATGATCAGTATGAATAGTAACTTTTGAATCAACAATATAAGATCTAAATTTATCACAAGCAAAGACTACAATAATTCCTTTTCAGTTGTAGCATAATTTCTTTGAGGCATCAAGAGTTTTACTAGCATAATGAATAACATTCAGTTTTATCTACTCGCTGTCCAAGAACAGCGCCTACAATAAAATCACTAGCATCACACATAATTTCAAAAGGGTAAGTTCCAATCGGGAGGTTCAACTATAGGAGCAGTTGTTAAGGCTTTCTTAAGAGTTTCAAAAGCTTCCTTACAATCATCATCAAAAACAAATGGTACATCTTTTTGAAGAAGATTAGTAAGAGGCTTTGAAATCTTGGAGAAATCTTTAATAAATCTCCTATAAAACCCAGCATGACCAAGAACACTACGAATACCTTTAACATCCCTCGGATAGGGCATCTTCTCAATTGCTTCAACTTTAGCTCTATCAACTTCAATACCTCTCTCGAAATTTTATGTCCCAATACAATTCCTTCATTAACCATAAAGTGGCATTTCTCCCAATTAAGAACAAGGTTAGTTTATTCACATCTCTGCAAAACTTTATCAAGGTTTCGCAAGCAACTATCAAAAGAATTCCCATAGACGGAAAAATCATCCATGAATACCTCTACAATACTTTCACAAAAACCATGAAAAATAGCGAACATGCATCTTTGAAAAGTAGCGGAGCATTACATAAACCAAAAGGCATCGTCTATAAGCATAAGTTCCATAGGGACAAGTAAAGGTGGTTTTCTCTTGATCTTTAGCTTTAAGCAATTTGTGAAAACCCGAATAACCATCAAGAAAGCAAAAATGAGTATTTTTAGACAATCTTTCTAGCATTTGATCAATAAATGGTAAAGGGTAGTGATCTTTCTTAGTAATTAACTTTTGAAAATCAATGCACATTCTATACCCTCAACTACTCTTTGAGGAATGAGCTCATCATTATCATTAGGCACAACAGTCATACCTCCTTTCTTGGGAACGCAATGCACAGGACTAACCCATCTACTATCAGCAATAGGATATATAATACCACTTCAGATAATACCTCATTCCTTACCACTTCCTTCATCTTCGGAATTAGACGACGTTGATGTTCAACAACGAGCTTTGCATCATCTTCCATATTAATAGCATGTTGGCATATAGACGGAGAAATCCCCTTCAAATCATCAAGAGTGTAGCCAATAGCGCCTCGATGCTTCTTCAATATTTCCAATAACCTTTCTTCCTCAATCTCTAAGCTTAGAACTAATAATAATAGGATATATTTTCTTATCATCAATATGAGCATATTTAAGATTATCAGGTAAAGGCTTTAAATCAAAAACAGGATCTTCCTTTGGTGGCGGTGTTGTACCCAAATCTTCCACGGTAAATCATGCTTGAGAATAGGTTGGCGAAGAAAAATTTCCTCAAGCTCATCTCTTTCTTTCCTAAAAATTTCGCTCTCGCTATCCTCCAAATGTTGCTGCAAGGATTATTAGGAACAAGAACAATAGATGCACATTGCTCCATTTTAAAATCATTACTAGGCAAATCAGCTTTATAAGGAGTTTTAGTAAATTTAGAGAAGTTAAACTCATAAGATTCACCAGAATTTAGTCAAAATTTTCTCTTTCTTGCAATCTATAATAGCTCCACAAGTATTTAGAAAAGGTCTACCAAAAATAATAGGACAATAATCACTAGCAGCAGAACCAAGTACCAAAAAGTCAGCGGGATATTTAATCTTACCGCATAAAACTTCCACATCTCGAACAATACCAATTGGAGAAATAGTTTCTCTATTAGCCAGCTGAATAACCACATCAATATCTTCAAGTTCACAAGAATCAATTTCGTGCATAATCTCCGTGTAAAGCTCATACGGAATAGCACTAACACTTGCACCAATATCACATAATCCATAATAACAATGATCACCAATTTTAACAGATATCATAGGAACACTAGCTTGTTTGGGTTTATTAGGATGTGAAACAATATTAGAAGCATCTTCAGAAAATAATATGACCATCCTCCACACTTTCAGTCACAAGATCTTTAATTATTGCAACAGCAGGTTCAACTTTATTTGTTCTTCAGGTTCTACAGGGTTTCTTTTCACTTTTATGAACCGCACTATTTATAACAGTACTCTTTCATTTTAGCGAGGAAGGAGTTTTTCAATATAAGCTTCAGAATAACATGATCAGCAGTTTCAACTACAACGCATTTATTAATAGATGAATCAATTTTATCTTTATACGGTTCATGATACTTATCAAAATTCTTCTTTGGCAATTCATAATGAGAGGAAAAAGCTTTATAAAGATTTACAGCAACTTGAGAATCAAGACCATATGTAGCACTCATATTACGAAATTTATCGGTATCCATAAAAGCTTCAATGCATTTATAATCATAAATTATACTGATTCTCTATCCTTGTCGTTCTCCCATCCTTGGTATTTTCTTGGATCCGATCAAGAAGGTCCCTTTTAAACTCTTCTTTGTTGCGTGTAAATGATCCAGAACAAGAAGTATCCAGCAAGGTCTTGTCTTGAAAAGAAAGTCTTGCATAGAAATTATCAATAATAACATTACCAGAAGCTCATGAATGGGGCATTTGAGCATTAAAGACTTCAATCTCCCCCAAGCTTGGGAATGCTCTCTCCATCATGAGGCCAAAAATTATATATGCGATTCCGATCCTTATGAATTTCACTTGGAGGATAGAACTTAGAATAAACCGGGCACAATATCATTCCATTCAAGAGAATCCCCATTATCCAGTAATTTATACCAATGCGCCTTACCGGACAGCGACAAAGAGAATAGTTTCTTCCTCACTTCATCCATAGCAATACCTGCACATTTGAATAACCCGCATAATTCATGCAAAAACAGTAAATGATCACCGGGATGGACAGTTCCATCCCCTTCATAGCGGTTATCCATAACACGTTCAATAATTTTCATAGGTATTTTATATGGTATCACTTCCTCACTGGCCTCATCACTACCGTTGCAGTAGTAGTAGATTTCCCAAATAAAAATTGAAGAAGATCTCTCCATAATGACTTATAGCAGCAGGCAGAAATAACAAACAGTAAAAGGTTTTCCTTACCAATTCCACTTACCAATAGCGCTTCACTCCCCGGCAACGGCGCCGGAAAATAGTCTTGATGACCCACAAGTATAGGGGGTGTATCGTAGTATCTTCGATAAGTAAGAATGTCGATCCCAACGAGGAGCGAAGGTGTTGACAAGCAGTTTCGATGAAGGATTCATGTAAATGCTCACAGACAAGTATTCGGAGGTTTGATGTAACAGTGAATAAAGTACAGTATGTAAAGTAGAGTAATAATTGTGAGTGGCCCAATCCTTTTAGCTTTAAAGGACAAGCCGGTTTGTTTACTTATAATGACCAAACGTTTCTCGAGACACACGGGATTTTAGTCTAGTGCTTTGCTACATACGGCTAAATAATCTTCATTGTTGTGATAAGTGTTGTGTGGGTGAACCTATGCTAATGTACCGCCCTTCCTAGGACTAATACATACTTGTGATTATACCCCTTGCAAGCATCCGCAACTACAAGAAAGTAATTAAGAATCATCCACAGCCTTAAACTCTGAGATCCTGCGATCCCTCATCGATATACCAACGGGGTTTAGGTTTCTGTCACTCCGGCAACCCCGCAATTGGCAAACGAGTACAAGATGCATTCTAGGCCCATAAATGGTGAAGTGTCATGTAGTCGACGTTCACATGACACCACTAGAAGAATAACACCACAACTTAAATATCATACCATTGAATATTACTCAACCATAGTTCACTACTAACATTTAGACTTCACCCATGTCCTCAAGAACTAAAGAACTACTCACAAGACATCATACGGAACATGATCAGAGGTGATATGATGATGAATAACAATCTGAACATAAACTTGGTTCAATGGTTTCACTCAATAGCATCAACAACAAGTAGAAATCGATACCGGGAGAGTTTCCCCTATCAAACAATCAAGATCAAACCCAAATTGCTACGGCGGTGACGGTGTCCAGCGGTGGAGACGGTGATGATGGTGGAGATGATGATGATGGTGATGGAGATGATGTCCAGCTCGATGACGGTGACGATGGCGTCGATTTCCCCCTCCGGGGTTTCCCCGGGTTCCTGCCGGGAGCTCTTTCTCTCTGGTGTTCTCCGCCCGGCGTGTAACTCTTCGCGGTACCCTCTGTGGCTTAGGTCTTCGGGACGAAGGGTTTGGCGAAAGAAGGGAGGCGTCGTGGGCCCCCAGACCATAGCAGGCGCGGCCGGAGCAGCCGCGCCCTATGGGGTGTGGGCCCACCACTGCTCCTCTGGCTCCTCCTTGTCTTCCTTCGTCATCTTGAAAAATAGGATTTTTGGTATAATTTCCTTCAGAGTTGATCTTCCGAAATATTGCGTTACGGTGCTTTTCCAGCGAGAATCCTGGCTCCGGTGTTCGATCCTCCAATAATGATGAAACATGCAAAATAGATGAAATAACATAAGTATTGTGTCCCAATATGAAATATATCAATGAATAACAGCAAATTATGATATAAAATAGTGATGCAAATTGGACGTATCAGGCATACACGTAAACATTAAATACGAGCCTCGATCGGCTCTCAGGTTATCCTGTGAATCAGCTCAAGGAGCCGATCCACCCATGATTCGTACGGGTGCAGAATATGGTGGTCCTGCTTGATCAAGATAAAGCTAATGCGATCTATGACGATTTAGTCACCGCATAATCGGATCATCCTACTCACGATTGGGCCTCGCGGCCGCACGGTGATCGTAAGCCGATCCTAGATAGGGCCTAAAAACCAACACGAGGTTGATCCCCGGAACATCCTGTCTAGGACTAGCAAACGACACCCTACGTGCCGCTGGATCCTCCAACCCTTTGTAAGGCCTAACTTTGCAGATATTAAACTAATCCTTGAAGAACAAGGAGCAACCGTAACGGATCGGATCTACTAAATAATGATCAAGCGGGGTGCCCCCCTACACCTAAGATAGGTGTAAGGGCGGCTAGATATGCAAGGGTTGCACTACGATAGCATGTTATATGAAGAACTATGCTAACCCTAACACATCTATGATAACTACGTTGCTCGCCATCAAAAAGATCAGAGCAGCAACGCATGAACAACATGAAGCTTATGCTGCCTAGATCGCAAGAGCGATCTAGGCAGCATGATACTACGGTAGAAACCCTCGAGACGAAGGAGTTGGCGATGCGAGATTGATTTGTTGGTTGAACGTTGGTTGTTGTTTATTTCATAAACCCTAGATACATATTTATAGTCCAGAGGACTTTCTACCGTGGGAATAATCCCCACCGTGCACGAGACAAACTCTAACTTTTAATCTAAGATGCAATCTACTATAATTAAAGATACACGGGCAATCTAGCCCAAATTCTTCGTGCAAGGCCGCTTCAGAGATCTTCTACGTGTAATCTTCCAAGCCCATCTCCCTTACGGCCCACCTCTGATTTGGCCAAAATCGGTGATAACACATGCCCCCTGGTTTTTGAATGATAATTTCAAAACCACTCTGTGCTTCCTTCGAAGGGTCATGTCATGGCAGAGCAGACCCGTTGCAGCATCCTTCATCATGATGCCCTGTCTTTTCAGCTTCTCTGCAAAATTCGATAGCTTTAGCATCACCTTCTTGGAAACTGCAATGGCATTAAATTTCCACCAGGCTTCTCATTATTTATCCGTGCCGATCGATTAGCCCTCTTCATTCCCTTCCTCTGTTCTAGCTATCGGCACCAAAAAACCCTCTTCTTCCATAGCCATGTCGTCCTCCTCCTCCTCTTCCGTCTCTCTCCAATCCTCTTCCTCAAGCGAGTTGGTTCCAGAGCACGACCAGATGGAGGCGTACAACCGTCGTGCTCCCAAACATTGGGACAAGCGGGAGTGGGACTTCGACTTCGTGCCAGAGGGTGAGGACCTCGTCTGGTCAGATGGGGCCATGCCCCTAACCGACGGGGAAGATGACCTCCGGTACAGTTTGACGGAGCACTAGGCGGAGCGATGACGACGACCCTCCCTTCCGGGTAAATTCACCTCCGTCACCAAAGAAGAAGAGGATGACGAAGAGAAGACGTCTCCTCCGACCTGAAGAAGGGACAGGAGGACGACACCTCCTCCGACGAACCACCACCAAAGCGCATCCGGGGCTGGGCTTGGTCAGACGAGGACGATGATGATGACGAGGAAGAGGCCTCTGCTGAAGGTCACAGTAGCAGCAACGAGGAACTCGTCGACAGCGGCAGCTACCTCAGCGACGGCGAAGACAGCAACAGCCCTTAGAGTAGGGATTTACTAGCATAGGGTTGGCAGTAGCAATCTGTTCCCTTTTGTTGAACAATCGGCTTCTCTTTGTAAGAAATTTTATTATCAATGAAAACTTCTTTTGGTTTTGCCGACGTCCTGTATGCTGATTCAGCCGATTTTCCCTCATCTGACTTTGTCGACCGTTAGCCCAATCAATGTTCAATGACTGATGGCAACGCATCGGTCTCTCACGATAATCTGCGAGACAGGCCAATTCAGTCATCCCTCCAAATTAACCAGTCTTACCGATGACGATAGCACAGCCGATCGCAGTAAGCCGAAGGTTTGGCCTTGAGCAGGTGTCTTTACAAGGACCCTGGAACTGTCGCTGAATCAGCTTGGATGCTAAAGCTGATACCTCTGTAACAAAAGCACCCCTCTTCAGAACAGTTGTGATGTAGAGCCAGCCGATTCCAACCAAATTGGCTCTCCAGAGCCAAGAAACTTTCGGGCGAGTTGCCCCCCGAGCCTCAATCAAGGCGAGAATACCGGCAAGGATGCACAGATCAAATAAACAGGCTCTGACCTTAGGTAATCTGGTAATCCGAGATAGCTACCATGAAGAATCAGCCAGACATGCCCCCATTGATCAGTTTCCTTCTACTGAGCGCCGATGTTGTAGATGAAACACCAACAGCTTAACTGACGCAAAGGGTTGTCGGCTCACTGAAAACCATCTTGGCGACAATGTGAGCCCTGAGCACATAGCCGGTAGGTCTTGGTCTTGTGTAATTGTACTAGAGTCGATGACTGCGCATCGGCTTCGCTTCTTAATTCTAAAGTCGATGCCCTTGCATCGGCTGTATATTATGAAAAAAAAAAATTTTACTGGCCGATTTTTCCTAATCGGCCCCCAATGTTTCACTGCACACATGTTTACACATGTTTATCTGCGCATGCTCATCTGACTATATGCCCCCCGAGCCGAATCTGCCAGGTGACTACAGATATCGGCTTTGTGGTTAGCCAAGGCACTGTACTTGCACGTCGACTCCGGTAAGACCAAGGTTGATTTAGCTCATCAGCCGTCGTAAAACCGCTGCCAAGTAAATCGACGTTGCATGTAAGCAGAACATGTGGTGAAGATAATTTTGGCCGATTGCTGGAATCGGCCTCCATATTGATTGAAGTGCTCAGTGAAGGTTCTGTAATGCCCCTTCATAGATTTTTGGGAGCCGATCCCAAGGATCGGCCTCGCCATACTTGCTCATTGGTCTGTTCTTGCTACTCGGTCAGGCCGGTGGATAAAACCAGCCCAACCTCTGACTTTATCATATTGATGCGCTTGCTGTCGTCCACCTTACGTGCATCGTTTAATCCTGGAACGCTAACCTCCGAAGGAAGGATGAACACCATGTTTGTGCCAGCCGATGTTTCATCATCGGCTTTCCTTTGCTTGGGGCGCCACTCCATTTTCCGTGGACGACCCTCTTCGTCAGTTCGCTGAACTTTCGCAGCCGATCGTGTCGTGCCTTCCTTAGCGTATGCAAGTATAACCTTTCGGCTTCCTCCAGGCCGCGCAATCGCCGAACCCTGCGCTTTTGTGAACGGCTGAGTCCATCAGGGCACCACCTTGGCCGGTGGAACCCGTCTTCTTCTTCTTCTTGTCCCTCGTCTTCTGAATCCTCGAGATCTTTCCACCGAGGGGACTCAGCGCGTTTGCTTCGTGGCGGGAGAGGCCCTAGGCGCTTGAACACGGACACGTTGGCTGCCTCCTTCTTCTTCTGGTTGCATGGGCAGTTGCCGATTGTGGGCAATCGGCTCATTCCTGAATCCCAGCAGTGTCTGAAGAAGGGGCAGTCCCAGTGCCTATCGTTGTCGTCTTGCTCCCTTGATTTTCCTTTGGCACGGCGCTCGTGCTCCTCCTCATCGCGATCGTGCCGACGATGTCTTCTGGCTTCTCTAGCCGGACGATCTCTTTCATCATCATCGCTGGATCGTCGGCGTTGGTCGTGACTCACATACTTGTTGAGGAGGTGATCAGAGGGGTCGTGATATCTTATGTTCTTCACTTCTCCCTCTGACGTAGCGCTTGCCATCATGACGGAGCCGATCGCGTGGAGCGGCCTCCTCGTGTCCTTGCTACGAGAGCAGCTGCCCTCGTCTCCATCTTTGCCAGAGTGGTGCCCAGGTCCTACCATGTTGATCTTGACGAGGATCTGGCTGGCAACCTTCAGGGTAAGTGCATTCCACCATGTTAACGGTGGGGAAGGGTTGGGTGTCGACCTTCATGGCGTCTGGTTGAAAATCAGACGTCCTTTTCTATCGCCATTTGGATCTGACGCCACACCCTGCGTCGTTGGTGGCATGGGAGAGCGAGTTATGCCATTTGCAGTATGGCTTTCCGTTCAGCTCTCCGTGGGGAATTTGAGACCTTCGGGAATCGTCAACTGCTTCTCCTTGAGCGGGAGGTCGAAGATTTGCTCAGTTTTGGTCACGTCAAAATCAAACCCCTGGGCGGGCCTGGTGGCTTTACCCATTTGCAGGACATGGGGTTGCCCCCGAGTCCATTCACTGCTACCTCTTGATCTCCGCAGAAACTTCGTCTTCCTCTGCCTCGACCAGGACTCTGCGCTTGAATTTGTCTGATGCAGTCCGTGGCGCTGTTCATATGCGCGGTTTACGAACCATGTGCGCCGGTGAGGGTAGTACGCAGGGAGGCCATGTCCTTGAGCGGTGTTGCAAGGCCCGCCACTGCCAACTCGACTTCTTCCTTTTCAGTCACACGAACCGAATAACATCGGTTCCTAAGATTCCAGGCGGATGTTTCCTGTCACGGTTTCTCCGCGCTTCGACGTATTTGCGCTAGATCGGCAAGGCCAGACTCGGAAGCCTCTGAGTGGTGCGCATATGGAGCTGTTCTTCCAGCGCTTCCAAGTCCGGATCGAGTCTAGTGGCAGAGTGTACCACCGCCGATCCGGTGGGGGCTGTGGAAGAACCTCACGCGTAGTGGATCCGACATGCAGTTTCTTTGTGCCAAATATCGGCTCACATGCTCGATGGAGCTGGAGCCATCCGATCCGCTGAATTTGGAGAAATCAGGGAGCCGATATTTGGGTGGTAACGGGATCATCTCGTACTCATCGGGATACGGCTTGGAATAGCCGATTGCCCTCCTTTCGGCACCATGCCGAGCTGGTCTCTCAGTATGAGTGCGATCTGATCCTGTGTTGCGAGTTGAACTGAAGATTCGCGGGGTGGCTTAGCCAGCCATGCTTGCTCAGCTCTGAGCCAAGCTGGAGGCAGCTCTGAGGTTCGTCGGGGTGGCGTACTTAGTTAGCCACGTCGCTTCTCAAGCTCTGTTGACGTTCCTCTGTTTTCAAGTCCCTGATGTTGTGGCCTAGTTTGTGAGCGCCCAGTTACCGCAATCTGCACATACGTGCACATGTACCCGGGGATCTCTTAGGCGCCTCATGCAAACTCAAGTCACTAGGGTCACCACCGATCTTGTAGACGACGGTGAATTCGGCACTTCTGGTGCTGCCAACGCAAATGGCAGCGGTGCGGGCTGAGTGGCAACTCTCCTTGATGCGTCCCAAGAGCTGGTCCGACGGCGAGTACGGTGCCTCATGATCTCCTGGATCACCCGAAGCGCGCTCCAACGTGTTTACCAAGTTCTCGAGTGGCGGTGTAGCGAATGAGCCACCAAGTAGTTGATCTCCCGCAGGGACACAGTGCGTTCTTCGGGGGCGAGAGGTCTATCCCATCGAGTGCACCATCAGGCGAGAACCCTTCCTGATGCCATGTGAACGGGTTCTGTGAAAGAGCCGATGAGGTCGGCTTCGAGGATGGCTTTGACCTCGTCATACTTCTTCTTGAGCTCGTCGGTCAGATCCTCGTACTGGGGTGCCGTCCGCCATCTCAGATGTAGATGGCGATGTGGTTGATGACGAGGCTTGTCCCACCGGGCGTGCCAGAATGTGTTGTGGTCAAAACCCACCGGGACGGGCAACACAGTAGAGCGGGAACAACTTAGGGCTGCGGCTGGCCCTGGTCCCTCCGGCGACGGCCGCAAAGCCTCCGGTACACACGTCCGATGCTAATGCAAGGGCGTGCCACCTGACCTATACACATCGGGAGGTGATGGAGATGCCTCGCTTAGTTTCCTGCATGGCATACACGTAAACATTAAATACGAGCCTCGATCGGCTCTCAGGTTATCCTGTGAATCGGCTCAAGGAGCCGATCCACCCATGATTCGTACGAGGTGCACGAATATATGGTGGTCCTGCTTGATCAAGATAAAGCTAATGCGATCTACAACGATTTAGGGTTTTCACATAATCGGATCATCCTACTCACGATTGGGCCTCGCGGCCACGCACGGTGATCGTAAGCCGATCCTAGATAGGGCCTAAAAACCAACACGAGGTTGATCCCGGAACATCCTGTCTAGGACTAGCAAACGACACCCTACGTGCCGCTGGATCCTCCAACCCTTTGTAAGGCCTAACTATTGCAGATATTAAACTAATCCTTGAAGAACAAGGAGCAACCGTAACGGATCGGATCTACTAAATAATGATCAAGCGGGGTGCCGCCCCTAAGATAGGTGTAAGGGCGGCTAGATATGCAAGGGTTGCACTACGATAGCATGTTATACGAAGAACTATGCTAACCCTAACACATCTATGATAACTACGTTGCTCGCCATCAAAAGGCTTCAGTACGAGCAACGCATGAACAACATGAAGCTTATGCTGCCTAGATCGCAAGATGCGATCTAGGCAGCATGATGCTTACCGGTAGAAACCCTCGAGACGAAGGAGTTGGCGATGCGCCGAGATTGATTTGTTGGTTGAACTTTGGTTGTTGTTTATTTCATAAACCCTAGATACATATTTATAGTCCAGAGGACTTTCTACCGTGGGAATAATCCCCACCGTGCACGAGACAAACTCTAACTTTTAATCTAAGATGCAATCTACTATAATTAAAGATACACAGGCAATCTAGCCCTTTCTCGGCAAGGCTTCAGAGATCTTCTACATGTAATCTTCCAAGCCCATCTCCCTTACGGCCCACCTCCTGATTTGGCCAAAATCTGGTGATAACACCAACGTTGGTGAACGACGAGGAGATCGTGAAGCTCATCATCCTCGTGTCGCAGGTGGACCGACCGTTGCTGCCCCGGTATGCCACAGATATCATGCCGCGAGATCTCACGGAGGACGAGGCCCAACAACATGCACTGCATAACTCGGTGATACGTCTCCAACGTATCTATAATTTCTTATGTTCCATGCTACTTTTATGTTAATACTCACATGTTTTATACACACTATATGTCATATTTATGCATTTTCCGGCACTAACCTATTAACGAGATGCCGAAGAGCCTTGTTTTACTGTTTTTGGTTTCACAAATCCTAGTAAGGAAATATTCTCGGAATTGGACTAAATCAACGCCCAGGATCTTATTTTTCCACAAGCTTCCAGAAGTCCGAAAGGAAACGAAGTGGGGCGCGACGACGCCACAAGAGGGGCGCGGCGGCCCCAGTCGCGCGGCCCTAGCGTGTGGGCCTCGTGGCGCCCCGACATACCCTTCCGCCTACCTATAGTCTTCGTCGAGATAACTCCAGCACGAGAGCCACGATACGGAAAACCTTCCGAGACGCCGCCGCCGCCATCCCATCTCGGGGGATTCAGGAGATCGCCTCCGGCACCCTACCGGAGAAGGGAATCATCTCCCGGAGGACTCTTCACCGCCATGGTCGCCTCCGGATTGATGTGTGAGTAGTTCACCCCTAGACTATGGGTCCATAGCAGTAGCTAGATGGTCGTCTTCTCCTCATTGTGCTATCATTGTTGGATCTTGTGAGCTGCCTAACATGATCAAGATCATCTATCTGTAATGCTACATGTTGCGTTTGTTGGGATCCGATGAATATGGAATACTATGTTATGATTGATTATCAATCTATCATATATGTGTTGTTTAAGATCTTGCATGCTCTCCGTTATTAGTAGAGGCTCTGGCCGTCATTACTTGTAACTCCAAGAGGAGTATTTATGCTCGATAGTGGGTTCATGCCTCCATTAAATCTGGGACAGTGACAGAAAGTTCTAAGGTTGTGGATGTGCTGTTGCCACTAGGGATAAAACATCAATGCTATGTCTAAGGATGTATGTATTGATTACATTACGCACCATACTTAATGCAATTGTCTATTGTTTGCAACTTAATACTGGAAGGGGTTCGGATGATAACCTGAAGGTGGACTTTAGGCATAGATGCATGTGGATAGCGGTCTATGTACTTTGTCGTAATGCCCAATTGAATCTCACACTACTCATCATAACATGTATGTGCATTGTCATGCCATCTTTATTTGTCAATTTCCCAACTGTAATTTGTTCACCCAACATGCTATTTCTTATGGGAGAGACACCACTAGTGAACGTGGACCCGGTCCATTCTTTACATCGAATACAATCTACTGCAATACTCATTCTACTGTTCTCTGCAAACATCATCATCCACACTATACATCTAATCCTTTGTTACAGCAAGGGTGAGATTGACAACCTCACTGTTAAGTTGGGGCAAAGTACTTTGGTTGTGTTGTGAGGTTCCACGTTGGCGCCGGAATCCCTGGTGTTGCGCCGCACACACTCCCGCCATCAACCTTCAACGTGCTTCTTGGCTCCTACTGGTTCTATAAACCTTGGTTTCTTACTGAGGGAAAACTTGCTGCTGTACGCATCACACCTTCCTCGTCACTCGGCCCCGCAACCGCCGCCTCCACCTCCACCGTTCAACCCGTGGGCTTCTCCACCTCCACCTCCACCACCGGCGGCACCGACATATGTTTCGTCGGTTGCCAACTTGTCGTGGCAGATACCGGACTTCGTCGTGCTCGACGAGGAGTAGGCTAGGGTAGCAGACGGCGTATGCACCTTTTAATATTCATTATATTTATCTTTTCCTTCATTCACTATGCAAATTATATCTATTATGTTGAAAAGAATGGAAAAAAAGTTGCGTGCTGCCGCTGAGCACCGGGCGTCGACGCACGGTTGATTTACAACATTTAGAGCATCTCCAGTCGCGTCCCCCAAAGCAATTTGGGGCGCGCCGGACCAAAAAACGGTTCAAGCCGCGTCCCCCAAAGCCCAATTTTGTCCGGCGCGCCCCGATACGGTGTCCGGCGCCCCGAGCCCGTCCCGTCCCAGGGACGCTCAGTGCCGGACACAACGAAAAGCAGCGGCGACGGCTCCCACATGTCGGCGACGTGTTGCATAACCCGTTGATTCGTGCCTTTTTTCTCGTCGCTCCTTCCCGTGCCTCCCACCCTCCGCCGGGTTGCCGGCCGTTTGAGCGGCTGATCTCTTCTGAGAGTCGGCGACGTCACCGCGGCTGGCGCTCCCGCCGGTCGTTCCGCCGCCGCCGCTTGGCCATCGCGTCCCAGAATGCGGCGTCAAATCCGCCCCACCTCCGCGCACACAAGGTGCTCGACGACTTGCCAGGTAGGCGCGATTGGCCGCTGTTCGTTGCGTCGTCTGCCTTGACGCAATTTTAACCATTGATTTTACTTCTATACATGGATAGCGACGATGAGATGGTTGCCCTGCTGCTGGAGGACGAGCAAGCCTTCGACGACGATCTTCGGGAGCATTTGCTAATCATCGCGTCCCTCCAGGACATGGTTGACGCCGAGGTGGAGAAGGGGAAGAGGCCGCGTCGCGGAGGATCAAGGCCGGGGAGAAGGAAGTCCAAGCCCCGGCAGAGGATGGAGGGGCATGCCATGCTGCACAACGACTACTTCGCCGACGATGCAACACATGCCGACAATTTTCGGCGCCGGTACAGGATGAGCAAGGGGCTATTCATGAATATCCTCCACGACGTTCGAGAGTTCGACCCCTACTTCAAGCTCAAGCTCGACGCTGTGGGCGTTGTCGGGTTCTCGTCGATTCAGAAGTGCACAGCCGCCATGAGGATGCTTGCATACGGAGCACCTGCTACACACGACGACTACCTTCGCATGAGTGAGTCTCTGCCATTGAGTGCATGTACAAGTTTTGCCGAGCTGTGGTGTGAAAGTTTGGCAAATACTACTTGAGAGGGCCAATCGAGGAAGAGACTGCAATGATCATGGCACAAAATGCTGCTAGAGGATTTCTGGAATGCTTGGAAGCATCGATTGCATGCACTGGGCATGGAAGAACTGTCCGTTTGCTTGTCAAGGTATATACAAAGGGCGTCATGGATATTGCAGTGTGGTGCTTGAAGCTGTGATAGATTATGACCTGTGGATTTGGCATTCTTTCTTTGGCATGGCGGGATCACACAATGACATCAACGTGTTGCAGCAGTCTCCGGTGTTCAGCAGACTAGTTGAAGGGCATGCTCCACCATGCAACTACGAGATCAATGGCCATGAATATACCAAAGGTTATTATCTAGCCGATGGTATATATCCAAAATGGGCCACTTTTGTCAATACAATCTCGAATCCATCAGGTCTGAAGAATTCCCACTTTGCTACGCGACAGGAGGCTTGCAGGAAGGATGTCGAACGGTCATTTGGTGTGCTTCAAGCATAATTTGCCATTGTCCGGTACCTGCTCTAAGCTGGTCTCACGACCAAATGTGGGAGGTGATGCAGCTTGTGTGATCATGCACAACATGATCATCGAGGATGACCGCAAGAATCATGCTAGGACACATGTTGGTCCCTATGAGTGTGAGGGCCCTCTTGCGGAGGTTGATCATAAGTTGCCTGCAGATTTTGCTGATTTCCTCACCATGCACGCAGAGATCCGTGACAGTAATGTTCATGAACAACTTCAAGCTGATCTCGTTGAACATTTGTGGAGGATCAAATGAAAATACCGTGGCACCTTGATCTAGCATCTAGCCCTATTTCTTATATTTATTTACTTGTTTTATTGTTTGTTGTATTTTAATTTAAAAACAATTCTCGCAAACATTTTTATTCATATGCTATATTTAATAAATGGTTTTATGTTGAAAAAGAAATATTTTTAATATTTGGGGGCGGCGTTTGGGGGACGCGGCCGGAGAACGACGTCTCCTAAACGCAACACGAATAAAACACGTTTCCTAAACGCTCAGTCGAGCGCTCTTCGGGGACGCTTTGTAGAGATGCTCTTCGACCGATGCAAAGGATAGGCGCGTCCACTTTGGCGTCGCCTCTTCAAGACAATAGCCCCCGCTTTCTCCGAGCTTGCCCAGCCGGAGCAAGCACGGCGCTTCCCGGCGCGCTCGAGCATCGCCGCGGTGCTAACGGCCGTGGGGGCTCCAGCGCGCGAGAGAGGCGGCGAAATCTCGACCCCTCCTCCCTCCGTCCGTCGTTTCTCCCCGGCGGTAAATCTCCCTGCCTTATGTTTGCTCCCCAAACCCCCACCCCCGAATCCAAAAGCACGAGCCGTCTCGGCGAGGACAGGTAATCGTTTGCGGTAGCATCCTTGCTCATCTTGGTTTGGGTAGATCTAATGCGCTGGGTCCTGGGTGATCCGAAATTCAGTCTACGCGGGGTCAGTCAAAACAGCTGACATGACCATTTAATTATGCCCGCTCTAAATTTTACTTGTCATCTCATTGAGAGTTCGTCTAATTCTCTGCCCGATCTGCTCTCCTGTCTCCACCGCCAGCATCGGCGACATGTAGTGGTGGTATTTTTATACAACACATGAATAGTTCTTACAATCCTTACCCAACACAACCGAGATACACGGAGGAACTTCAGTAAAAGCCACATCGTGATGAACCAATCAAGCATAATGCGCTAGTTCATGCCTAACCTTGCAGCTCTCTCTCTCTCTCTCTCTCTTGACATGCTTCACTCTGACATCCCTAAGGAGCTGCGTGTTGACAAGCTTCAATCTTATGTAATGCTTCACAAGACACGTTGTAGTACATACGTACTAGCTTACCCACTATTGTTAGGCTATTAATTTTTAAACAATATGTATTTTTCACGTTGTAGTAGTCGGCCAGCACCATGGGACTAATCGTCTTTGGCCAGACCGACTACTACTAGTTGGTTTCGGCCATGCTGAGGTCGTATTATTTTTGAAAATTTCCAAAAACCCGTATTATGTCTAGAATATAATATTCATTATTATATATTATTAAAAAACCCATTGTTAATGTGAGACACAATGATGTTCTGTGCTCATCTATTGTTGCTCTGGAAAAACAGGTTGCTGAGAAGATAAATCCACGAGCAATTCATCCATCCTACACATGATTGTCATTCGAGCAATTCCAGGAACAGGGGGACCTGTAATACTTAAGTCTTCACCCATACGAAGTCATGACTCGTGACTGATTCTGTCATTGCAATGCACTCCAAATGATTGCAGAGATGCATTTGCATGAGGCTTGTCCAATGATTTAGCGCCATTCTACTGTGCTAACATTTTGGGGGAGTACGCATGGCAGACACACTATATCTTGTTCTCAGAAAAGTAGCTCTGTCCCTCGGAGAAGCAGCGTTGGAGAAGCTGGGCACAGAGCTAGTGGAGGTAGCATCGGTTCGGACAGATTTCGAGTATGGCATGAAACGGACTGAGAGCGAGTTAGTGATTTTGCAGGCATTTATCGGTCAGGTTAACACACATAATGTTGGTGACAAGACATTTGAGGCCTGGCTGGGCCAAGTTACAAATGTTGCCCATCAGGTAGAAGACATAATTGACGAATATAGTTTCCTCACTTCTCAAGCTGCGGTCATAAACAACTTCTTCAAGAGGAAATTCCATCAGGCCAAGAGCTTTGCAGCATGGCAGAGCCTGTCAAATCAGATTGATGAAGTAGAAACTCAAATTCAGAGGATATCCACAATGAAGGATTGTTATGCTATATCCGTAGGAGAACCAGGCAAGAATAGCACACTGCAGTATGCCAGGCAGCTCTCTCTATCAGATTCTGCTTATCTATCTGATGATGCCGAGTTAGTGGGCAATGCCAGTGAAATTGCAAGGTTGAAACAATGGCTACTCTCAGAGCAACAAGACAGATCGATCATGTCAATTCTTGGTATGGGAGGTCTAGGCAAAACCACCATAGCAAGCAGTGTCTACAAAAACCAACAAATTAGTAGAGTGTTTGACTGTTATGCGTGGGTGACTCTATCTCAGAATTATCAAGTGGAGGACCTGATGAGGCAAATCATGAAGCAGCTGATAGACCAAAGATCCCACATGGCTAGTGGTATCGCGACGCTGAGTCGTGTAGGACTAATTGAGGAACTGCAGAGCTACCTACGGGACAAGAAATATTTGATTGTCCTGGATGATGTATGGGATACAAATGCCTGGTTATTTTTTAATTCTGCACTTGTAAGAAACAATCGTGGAAGTAGAGTGCTAGTGACAACTCGCAAAAAAGATGTTGCTTCCGTAGCAAATGATGGATTTGTTGTGGAGCTTAAAATTCTCTCTTATACTGAAGCATGGCACCTATTCTGTCAAAAGGCATTCCGTAGATTAGACGACAAAATATGCCCAGTAAATCTCAGGCCTTGGGCAGAGAAAATTGTGAAAAAGTGCCAAGGACTTCCACTGGCTCTCGTCGCAATTGGGAGCCTGTTATCATACCGAGAATTAGAGGAGCAAGAGTGGAGCTCTCTCCACAACCAACTTAGCTGGCAATTAGCTAACAGTCCAGAGCTTAGTTGGATTATGCGTATTCTGAATCTTAGCTTGAATGATCTCCCTGGCTATTTAAAGATTTGCTTCCTATACTGCAGCCTTTTCCCTGAAGACTACAAGATCAAGAGAAGATGGATCTGCAGGCTTTGGGTCACAGAAGGTCTTGTTGAGGAAAGAGGTGCTGGGACAACAATGGAGGAAGTTGCTGAGTGTTACCTAAACGAGCTCACACGGCGTTCTCTTCTGGAAGTTGCAGAAAGGAATGTTCATGGAAGGGCTAGATCATTTCAGATGCATGACCTTGTGCGCGATGCATGTCTGACTGTTGCAAACAGAGAGAAGTTTGCTGGTGTATATGGCGCATCTGGTATAAACCAGGTTACCTCTGAAGCCCGCCGACTGTTTGTTCAGAAGGATGCTCGGTCTTTAAAAGTTGCTGCAGCATCACAGATCCGTTCTTTTATTTTGTTTGACACACAAGTAGCATCATCTTGGATACATGACATTTCATCTAATTTTAGACTTATCCGGGTCCTCTGTCTAAGGTTTGCTAACATTCACCAAGTGCCAGGTGTTGTCTCAGACTTACTTAATTTGCACTATTTGGATTTAGCTCACACAAAGGTTCAGCATATACCAGCATCGTTTGGGAAACTTAGGAACCTACAAGTTTTGGACCTCAGGTTCAGCTACGTGGAGCAGCTGCCATGGGAAATAACACTCCTGACTAAACTGAGGCATCTGTATGTATACATGCTGCATGATGTTCAAGAAAGGATATTTGACTGCTTTTCTGCTACAAATATGCTTGGAAATATTTGTTGTCTGAAGAATCTGCAAACCTTACAATCTGTCTCAGCCAATAAAGACATGATTACACAGCTCGGGAACTTGACACTGATGAGAAGTTTGGCTATAATGAAAATGCAACAAAACTACATCGCGGAATTATGGGGCTCCTTGGCCAACATGCCTAGTCTCAGTAGGCTGGTTATTTTTGCTAACAGCAAGGATGAGGTTCTTAACCTGTTAATGCTGAAGCCCTTACCGAATCTGAAGCTTTTCTGGTTGAGAGGGAGGTTGTATGACGGAGTGCTCCCACAAATGTTCGCAAGTTTTCAGAAGCTCGCTACTTTGAAACTTGACTGCTGTTTTCTAAAGAAAGATCCCATTAGCTCCTTTGCACACATGCTGTGTCTAGTTGATCTCAAACTTTACAAGACCTATGATGGGGAAGAATTAAAATTTCGCGCAGGATGGTTTCCCAAGCTCATTTCTCTTGAATTAGGTGGCATGGAACATCTGAATTCGATTGAGATAGAGGAATGCACAATGAAGGTTTTACATACATTGGAGATGGTTGGCCTAAGGGATCTAAATGCAGTGCCTCAAGGTATTAAGCACATAAAGACACTACAGAAGATGCTTCTAACAGATATGTCAAAGGAGTTCATTGATAGGCTACAAGGAGCTGATAGTTACATAGTTCAGCATATACCTAACATCCAGAGTTTCGAATCCTCCAATTCTCAAGCAGGTAATCTCCATGTGTACAGTGTGTCAATACACTGAGAAAACTGCTCATCATCAGTTTATTTTTTTCACGAATTATAAACGTTATGAAATCCCAAGATAAAACAGCTATCTGACATGATGCAGATACTTGGTTGCAATTAAATCCTTATTTGGTTAATAAGCAAACACCACCATAACACCTCTACATTTTCCGGATCTTTTCTGACTTATGGTCGATATCTTTTTATGTTTACCACATTGTAAATGGTTAACTTCTATTCACCTTTGCAGTTAACAAGTTGGTTCTTCTTCCACATCTTGCAAAGAAGTATGGCACAGGCTGGTGGGAGCTTTCTTAAGATATCTTGTATGTTCGTTAGGATCCTACCTACCTCCTATTGTAGATAAAGTTGGAGTGCAAGTTGTGTGGTACATAACTCCCTGTAATATAATGATTGATCTATACGCAGCCTCCTACGATAGGTACATGTTTCCGAACTTACCATAAGCTTTAGGCAGGAGATGTATAGTTTTTGTGTCGAGCGACCAGTCGCCACGCTGTACATAAATCTCGACCATCTGCGTGGAGGAGGAAGCATGTGTATTTGCATCGAAGATCATGTGTTTGTTTTACCAAATATTGAATCTTGTATAAATGTACCAGACACCATTCCAGACTGTAAATACATACCATATACAACCCAGACCTGAAAATGGACTGCAAAGAATAGGCTGTGATCATGGATATGCTGGGAAGGTGAAGTATCCCTGCAACTTTTTCTTACACAGGATGTTCTGCCAAAAAAATGGAGGCACTTGAGTTTGGTTCTTTATTGATGAAATAAAAATCTAGGTGGTTAGGCTACTCGGCTCACACCCGAGAGACTGGGTTTCAAGTCCCCGCGATGGAATCTCTATTTGGTTTTGTTTTTGTTTCACTTTTTGTGGGTTTTTTCTTGATTCATTTCTCCATCGCAGCAGCTAATCTCTTGGTGTCTGTGTCTGAGGTTCTTGAACGTTCAATAATGGTTCCAAACCCTTCCCGTGCCTTAAGCCTTGTCACGTTTCATTATTTTTCCCTACAGTTACATTTGTTTCGTGGTTCATAAATTATAAATGTTCACGGCTCTACTACTCCCTCGTGTTGACTTTGCTAGATCGATAGGTGTAGGATCTGTGCCGGGAGAGAGACAGTCTGTGAGCATTTACCTTTGCTCTGTAGGACGACGAACCCGTCGGAGTCGACATGGTGGCGATGGCGACGATGACGGCGTGAGGTTGAGGGAGAGAGGTGGCGGCGGAGCTTCCCGTCGGCACTCCACTAACCCTAATCGGTGGGTCGTCTGGTGGGGCGAGTAGCAGCTCAGGGCAACCTCGTGCGGAGTGCCACCAGCCCCTACCACTGTATATAGTGCAGGCGACAGGGGCCACCAACCAGCTAACGGTTGGGCGCCCCGATCAGGGCGCGGACGAGGTCAAGGGTCGTGCAGAGCCGTTGGGAGAGATCAATCCTAACATTCTCCCCTTGATCTCAACTTTTCTTTTAACTTTATACTTTCACTTTATTCGTTTCATTTTGGATCAGTTCATAGGGCATGTTTCATCGTCACAGCTCTATTGCCGATAGAATCAGACAGCCACAATGCACTTCTCTGTTTTGAAACAAATTCTTTTACTTTTGGGCCTCTTATGATCCAGGATAGGTAAGACTTTCCCTTAAACCCATGCCGGCTACGTGCTCCTTGAACACGCTGGGTGGTAAGCCTTTCGTTAGCGGATCCGCAAGCATATCTTTTGTCCTTATATGCTCGAGACTTATTGTTTGATCCTGGACCTTGTGTTTCACAACATAATACTTAACCTCAATCGGTTTCGTAGCTGTACTCGACTTGTTGTTGTGAGCATAAAATACTGCAGGCTCATTGTCGCAGTACATCTTTAGTGGTTTGTCAATACAATCTACCACTTTCAAGTCGGGTATAAATTTCCTTAACCATAATGCCTGCCCCGTGGCTTCATAACATGCTATAAATTCTGCATACATCGTGGATGATGCAACTATCGTCTGTTTGGAGCTTCTCCACGAAATAGCTCCCCCTGCGAGGATGTGGATTTTCTATCATCTTTATCCCCCGCAAAATCTGCATCTGAATACCCTCTTATTTCTAGGGAATCAGATCTTCTGTATGTTAGCATGTAACTCTTTGTGCCTTTCACATAACGCAATGCCTTCTTTATCATTTTTCAGTGTTCAAAACCTGGATGTTCTTGATATCTACCGAGTACTCCGGTGATAAATGCTAAGTCAGGGCGAGTGCACACTTGTGCATACTGTAGGCTTCCAATAGCCGAAGCATATGGAACCGCTTTCATTTGATCGAGCTCGTGTTGATTTTGGGGACTTTGATGTTTCCCAAAAATGTCGCCCTTGACTATAGGGGCAGGTGTGGCACTGCACTTGTGCATATTATACTTACTTAGAATCTTTTCTAAATAAGCCTTTTGCGATAGTCCTAATACTCCATTGTTTCTATCTCGGTGAATTTCTATGCCCAAAACATATGACGCTTCACCAAGATCTTTCATATCAAAATTTGAGGACAAGAACTTCTTTGTCTCTTGTAGTAGACTAACATCACTGCTGGCAAGCAGAATATCATCCACATACAAGATTAGGAAAATATATTTCCCACTTTTAAACTTTGCATAAACGCAATTGTCCTCAATATTTTCTTTAAATCCAAATCTCTTAATTGTTTCATTAAACTTTAGATACCACTGTCTGGAGGCTTGCTTTAATCCATAAATGGATTTCTTTAGGCGGCATCCCATTTCTTCCTCGCCTTCCATGATAAAACCCTTGGGTTGTATCATTTAGACATTTTCTTCTAAATCCCTATTTAGAAATTTCGTCTTTACATCAATTTGATGCAACTCTAAATCAAAATGTGCAACAAGTGCCATGATGATTCTGAAGGAATCCTTACATGAGACCCAGAAAAAATGTCTCATTGTAATCTATCCCTTCTCTTTGTGTAAATCCTTTTTGCCACAAGTCGTGCTTTGTACTTTTCAGGAGGTGGCTGTTGTTGCTCCCTTTCATGCTCAACAAATGGTTCATTCGGCTCCTGACGGACAGGTTCCGAATTTTCACTCATCGTTGTCATGGGTGGAGTCACAACAGGCGCTTGCACCACAATCGCAGGGATCGTCGGTACAGGTGCACATGGTAGCGCAAAAAATGGCTCCTGAGTCATCGGATTAGGTGCATGCACCCTCTTCTCCTCAAGATCAATTTTCCGAGCTACCATGCTCCCCTCATCATTTCGTCCTCTAAGAAGACAGCATGTCTCGTTTCCACAAACTTTGTGTATTTCTCTGGACAGTAGAAACGATAACCTTTTGACTTTTCAGGATAGCCAATAAAATGGCAGCTGACTGTTTTGGTATCTAACTTTGCGATATTTGGATTGAATACTTTGGCCTCAGCAGGGCTCCCCCACACTTTCAGGTGGTTTAGAGAAGGCTCCCTGTCCATAGCTCATACGGCGTTTTGGGCACCGATTTGCTTGGTACTCTGTTTAGAATGTGAATAGCGGTTTTAGCGCCTCAATCCACAATCCCAATGGTAGGGTGGAATAGCTCATCATACTGCGCACCATATCCATAAGGGTACGGTTGCGCCTTTCAGCTACCCCATTCTGCTGAGGTTCGCCCATCGAGTACTGGGCGACTATTCCAGTCTCCTGTAGGAACCTTGCAAAAGGTCCAGGGACTTGGCCATATGGAGTATGTCGACCGTAGTACTACCCTCCACGATCAGACCTGACTATCTTTATTCTTTTATCATGCTGATTTTCAACTTCAGCTTTGAATATTTTGAATTTATCCAACGCTTTTGTTCTTTCTTTTATTGGATAAATATAACCATATTGGGAGTAATCATCCGTGAATGTTATGAACGAATCATAGCCATCCACACTTTTCACAGGAAATGGTCCACATATATCGGTGTGAATTATTTCTAGTGTTGTTGTGCTTCGAGTTGCACCCTTTTTAATTTGCTTTACAAATTTTCCTTTAATGCAATCGATGCACTGTTCTATGTCTGAGAATTCTAGTGGAGGAAGAACATCATTTTTAACGAGTCTTTCTATTCCCCCCCTCGAAATATGGCCTAAGCGACAATGCCATAATTTTGATGATTCATCAGTTCTTTTCTTTTGTTCTTTGTCCAACACGGACAACACTTTTCACTCACATTACACACAGACAACACCCACATAAGTATTATTACACCATATGGCACACTTGCCATGTCCTTCCTGTCCATGTGTACTTTTCTGTCACCAGTTGCTACAGCAGCTGGGTCGCACATATCTTTGAAGAACCAGTGAACTGGCTCTTTATTCTTTCAAGATACTTCCATATGGAAGAACACTTTGCAATTGAGCCCACAATAGCGTTCTCAATTGTATTCTTTATCAATGGCACTTAGCCCCTTTTATTCTGCCATGCAGAATCATCTTTCGTGTCAATTCTGACTGGATCTTTTGGTCTGACCGGCTGTGGGGAACCCAGTCCACCTCAGCACAAATCGACCTTCTTTCTTCATTCAGTGTAGTTGTCACCTCTGAGGGTTGAAACATTCTTGATGCATCTTATCAAGTAGTACCCTCCTTTAAAACTACAATGAAATGAGATCATAACAACAATTGCATGCAATAATCCAACGTTGGTCAAAATTAGAACATACAACTGTTTATGCAATTAAATCTATATCACCGTTGGGCAGAAAATAGAGATAAATGCACACCTTATTGCAACAAATCATGATCATGTCATTAATAACGTTGGTTAAAAAATAACAGAACCATAATTGTCACAATAATCACTTTGATTATCACTTTTGCACATGTTATTACAACAAAACATGATCATGCCATCAATAACGTTGGTCATAAAATGACATATCATAATTGTTTAAACAATCACTTTGAAGCAACTTTTAAATTTTAATCATCACTTTTGCATTTTTCCAAATTGAAAATGCATCTTAACTATTTGCAGCGGAAACTTTGAAGTCAAACTTTAAACTTTAAACTTTTCAGAAGCATCTCTGTCACTTTTTTAATTCCTAAACAAATATCACGTTGGTTCTATTTATTCAGAAAAACGTGGACAAAATTAGGCCAAAATTGACCCAAAACTGCCTAAAAAATGCCTCTGGAAAAACATAAAACAGTAAAAAACTGTTGTTACTGTGCTCACGTGGCCAGCGGCCCACGCGGCCTGTTCGGCCAGGGCTGCGCCCATGTGCGGCACGCAGCAACGCTGCGCACACGCTGCGGCCTGCTCTCGGCCCGCACACGCGGCCCAGACACGGCCTGGCCAGTGGCCCCTACGCGGCCTGCACGCGCCGAGCGACGCGCAGTAACGCTTCGCCCACGCTGCTGGCAGGAGCGGCCCGTACGCGGCCTGCTGCCGCGGCCTTTACGCGGCCCGGACGCGGCCCGAACGTGGCGGCCTGCCAACGCGGCCCGAACGCTGTTAGGTTTTCGATCCTGGCCGTCGGATTCGATCGGACGGCCTTCCTTCACTTTCGGGCGGTACAAAAGGTGGCCCAAAACGGCGCCCCCCTCTGAACCCAAACCCTAAACATTTTTCCCCCGTCCCCTTCTCTGTCTGCAGCGCGCCCCTCCCTGGCGGCTGGCGGCCGGCGTCGGCGCCGCTCTTGGAGCGGCCCTCGCGTCACGCCCAGCCCGCCGGCGGCAGGTGGCGGCGCCCGGCGGCCCCGTGGGAGTCCTCCACGACCCTCCTGTCTGCAACATCGCCGGCGGCGGCGCGGAGACAACGCCCGCACGCACGCCCGGTGCTGCAGCACCCCATCGCCCTTTTGCCTCTTACAGCCACCAAAAACCCGAAGGTCGACGGCGACGAGAAGGCATCAGCCGGCACCCCACTGGCCCTTTTGCCGTCGCGTGCGCCCGGTGGGCGCACCGGCGTCAAATGGCTCAGCGGCGGTGCTGGGTACTTTCTTTGCCGGCGCCACGATCTCGAGCAGCAACCCGAGTTGGGTCAGTGGCGGCACGGTTTTCTTTGCCGGCGTCACGGCCAAAGGCAGCAGCAGCCGGTATACTTTCGGCGGTGGTGGCGCTGTGGCCCCACTGCCCCTTTTCTTTCTTGCCGGCGAGCTCAAGGCCCCGGCCTGTAAGGATTTCCCTTTCCCCTCTCGCCTTCGATTCGATCCAGGGATAGGTTTGGGGACGAATTAGGGTTGCTTTTTCTTTTTCTTTACTGTCCCGATCACAAGATCTATAATGTTCATACTTTTCTACCCGAAAAACACAAGATCTACACACTACCTCGCTCTGATACCAATGTTGACTTTGCTAGATCGATAGGTGTAGGATCTGTGCCGGGAGAGAGACAGTCTGTGAGCATTTACCTTTGCTCTGTAGGACGACGAACCCGTCGGAGTCGACATGGTGGCGATGGCGACGATGACGGCGTGAGGTTGAGGGAGAGAGGTGGCGGCGGAGCTTCCCGTCGGCACTCCACTAACCCTAATCGGTGGGTCGTCTGGTGGGGCGAGTAGCAGCTCAGGGCAACCTCGTGCGGAGTGCCACCAGCCCCCACCACTGTATATAGTGCAGGCGACAGGGGCCCACCAACCAGCTAACGGTTGGGCGCCCCCGATCAGGGCGCGGACGAGGTCAAGGGGTCGTGCCAGAGCCGTTGGGCTCTGGTGCGGTGGAGATCAATCCTAACACCTCGATCTAAGTAAGTGCTGGCGGAAGTAATATTGGTCGCTCTAAAATTTCATCCAAGAGCCCATCAACATTTTTCGGTCTCTGATCCTGTAGGTTATGTTTTGTCCCGTCCATGAGACCTCAAGTACAATATACAATAGTTACTTACGCAGTCCAAAGATGTATAGTAGATCTTCCCCTCCACCAAAAATATGTTTGCGAGATTGGGGAAAGAACCGTTGAATTCCAGTTCATTCCTATGTGTTTTCGATGTTATAATTTACTACCGTAGTATAAATGCTGCACACAAGAATCACTTGCCGCGCCTAGCCACTGAGGTTATCATGCAGGAGGCAGTGGAAGTGGTGCATGGCCATCTCCACAGACGGCGCGTATCTGCCCACGCTGTAGGCCGGCGACTCCAGGCCGCGCTGGACTCCCTCACACAGCGCAATGTCTTCCATCTACAGCAGTGCAAGAACGCATCAAAATGTATTGATGATCAGGTTAACGCGTCCACGCTTACTACGGTCAAGGTACATCAGTTCTGTGGTAACATCTTTACTATTAAATGGGAGTTGGCCGTTTGACACTCAACGCACTTTGGTGGTCGTCATTAAAACAATCCGGACCCTCTAATCTATTCTCCCTATCTCAGCTTCGTCCGATCAAGTCACACCCCAAATATCTCCACGCACAAATTAAGTATGGTATAAAAATCAGTCACGATATTTCTGGCTGTTGTCAACGCAGAATAATTATGGTAACATTAAAAAATTATGGTAACATTAAAATATGGTAACATCAATTATGCTCCAGACTTGATAGTCCTCAATCACGTACAAATTAACTAGGCAATCACGTAGGCCTTTGTCAACGCTAAATTTTTATGGTAACATCAAAATATGCTAACATCAATTTAATATTTGGTCTCCAGATTCATCTCAAGCTGATGGCGTCATATAAAGATATGGATCTCCCACATATAAACTTAGCCAAACAAATGTCACCAGAATCAATTTCATATTTGGCGTTAATAATTTCCTCACGCTGATGGGATAATAGAAAGGCAGGTATCTCGCACATAATATTTGTTGATTTCGTCATACAAACAAAAATATTAATTGCCATTATTATTTATCCCTCGGAAGGAATGTCCTGATTTTTTAAGATGCTATTCTCTAACGATTTGTTTTCTTTCTTTTTGGTATCAGGAAAAAAAAGTAGTATTACCGCCAAAGCCTAAAAAATATATTTTTGGCTTCTCGCCTGTCGCCATAGTTTTGGTACCTATATAATGTACCCTTGCGGCCATGTTAAAAATCAGATCCAGCCTCGCCAAACTATGGTTATCCCATATAACCTGAGCAACAATAGGAGAGTCATATGGCATCACCGCCTCTCATACCTGCTCCCGTTATTGCATTGCCGGAAATCCCCAGGCAAGAATTTATTCATGCGGCTACTTATATATACACGTTTTTATAGCTCATTGTATCTGTCCACTCAACCATTCAGGCATGTAACATTTGATGATGTTGAAGACATGCATGTTCACTCCAGAGGATGTGAGATAACAGCTAAGGTTTTATCAACACGCACAATACAAACGAGGAGAAGCGGGCGGTTTCTCCGTGTCATACTAGCAGACACTAGAGTAAGCAGTTTTGCACGGCCAATTCTATTCTTTACTATTAAAGTTAGTGAATTAACGAACTATCTGAGACATGACCTGGCTTTATTTCATAGGGGACAAAGATGGAGGCGTTCGCGTATGAAGAGTTCCTGGATTGTTTCAATAACGAGCTACAAGTAGGAAGTATCTATTTTTTCAAGAATGTGGAGTTTAAGCCGGGCAGAAATGCCAATACTGTAGCCTTAGCCATACCGTCAAACTTTTTTATCATATTACGTGGACCAACTGAGATACATCTACCTAGGGCTCGGCTACCTTCGCAGTTCATGGACTTTAGGACAGTTTATGGCCTTCAGAACAGAATGCTCGCATGTACTTTGTATTTTTTCACTAATTTGCTACCAATAAACTATCATATTTGTGACTTGGTTATGTGATTACATTTGTAGATGTAATTGGACTGGTGGTGTATGTCAGCAAATTCATGTACACACAATCTTATTATCACAAGACTTCGTGCCTAGACATCGCAATTATGAACACTAGGTACCAATTTATTCACATTGTATTTGTTGTACTTCTTATTATTTGCATGTAAAGGTTTTTTTACTCACCAGGGGGAAATGATTTTTGTGCGTGTTTGGGAGCAGCACGTGGGACGTCACATATCATACTGGAGACCAGCAGAGCGCCAAATGTGGACTTTGGCTGCCACGCTATTGAAAGTGAACCAAAGAGAAGGTGATGTGCTTGTCTGAATATTTATATCATATCGCCTACACGTTCTAACCTAATATAGCAAATAATTCAGGAGGTTTGTCAACAACAGACGAGAGCCAATTGTTCTTCCGGCCAGAAAGCCAGTCTGGCTACGCACTAGAAGCGTCCCGTGCATCGTTCGTCGCTTCTCGGGGGCCCTTATCACGCCATGTCAGAGAGGCCGTTGAATTAAGGAATAGGGTTGCAAGGAACGACAACCACCATGTCAGCACACTATAGATTTGACTACCACTATCTTTATCATTACTATTAAAAGATGACCTGATTAAAAAATTAGATAGGTTAGCATGAGAGGCTTTTAGCTTTACTTTTTTATGCATCAAATAAGAAGTATATTTATTGCTTGTGTATTGCCATGATGTATTACAAATAATTTGAATATTTTCTCAATACTCCATGTCAGAATAAGTATGAAGTTAAGAAAAATGGAAAATAACAGTTTCTCCATCATTCGTAGAAAAAAATACCTGAAGATAAATATTGGTATCTTGGTTTCTCATGGGATACTCATTATAGACAGAAGCCACTGATGAAACAGTTACCTACACAATTCAAAGTTTCATCTCAATATATAGAAACAACTATAATTCCAGACTATTGAGAATATGTACCAATATGCACGGTGGGTACTTTACGCTGCACTTTCTATTTTTTCACTGAAACTATACATACTAATGACAAGTATTGTTGTGAAGAATGTTATCGATCTGAGGAAGAATTTTTGGTACGCTTGCTCAAGTACCATCAAAATGAAGCACTCAAAAATATTCCATACATTGTACGACATACTCTAAGACTTATCGAGGAGGACATTTTTTAATATAAAATAGTTAATTAGTGGAGTACTTATTGCATATTCAAACGATGTCAAATATATGGTTGTTAAATATATTTCAGACCGGTTAGAATCTTATAAGTTTTTCTAAATATCTTGTGGTTTTGATACACATGATTTTTTACAACTACCGTATTGACACAATGTGAGAAAAAAAGAAGCCGTAGCAACGCACGGGCATTCAACTAGTACCTGTACTTGCTCGCTGTCTTTCAAGCTTCTGTCAACAAAATTCTGGTCGTCCTGCACATTCAATATGGGATGAGTCAGCTGAAGAAATCTACAGCAAGAAGGCAAACAAAATCAGCACTTCAAAGATCCTACTTTTCATACGAGTAGTGAACGTAAATAGTTGGTGCTTGTTTCCGAGAGGAAGTTGATTCATATATGAGGCTAGCATGATCACGCATTCATAGATATTTACTCGGCTTTTAGATCTTAAATCATACCACCACCATCTATTCGTCTCAAACAAAGCAGAGAGAGGCATCCTCTAGCTTTTGATGATTTTCAGCATTGGATTTCACTTGAACAGAAAATACCCATCAACGTGGTAACTTCCCGTCGATGTGGAACATGACTATTGCTAGTCTTTCTCCTTCTGCTCCTCAGATGTGCTTCTCTGCCTTTGCACGGAAAAAGCCGAGGAAATGTTTCCATTCTGAATTAGACATAACCAAAAACTGCTTGGCTCTAAGTGATACACATTTACTTTCTGATAGTATTGTTTTCAATCACAAGTCCACAGCAGCAACCTGTTATGGTATGTCACTATGGTCTGTTCAAGGATATAAAACAGTTCAAATTAAATCAGTCTAATCGAGTGCAAGCAACACAAAACCACAATATGAAACAATCAGGTGCTCATGTCTGCAATCAAACTACTGCCGCAATAATGTCCCAATCAAGACCATATTATGTCACTGAGATACAAGAACATACATGCTGTACGTAATTATGTACTGAAATGAGAATATATACCAGAAGAGACTCGTCCAGAAAATAATCAAAAACCACTTTACACCTTGTTGCATCCAATGGGACAGCTAGATTAGTGTCCATCCATGGGCATACCTGAAAATTAATTAATTACTTAAATCTGCATACATATAACTTAAGTAAGTTACAACAACAGGTTCTGATGGATGTCCACTGCACCTGTTAATCATAAAGTTTGGATAAACAAAGGCATAGGTAGCTTTTGTCCCTAAGCGATCAATGTTTTCTTGTTCTGCTGGAGCACTTTCACATCTCTGAATGCTAACCCTTTCATATGTCTGGAGATATACATGCAAATTAATAGTCATCCTCAAAGAATAAAAGAACAAAAGTTCCGAAGAAATAAATCAGTATTGTAATCTTCTACTCCCTCTGTCCCATAAAGGACAAATCTAAGACATCCTTTATGGGACGGATGGAGTATTAAGTAAATCAGGACTGCACTGGGATTGGTTCCAGTAGGAAGATTCATAAAAGTAATAAGCATATATCAAAGTTGATAGTTTCAACATTAAAAAAAAAAGAGAGAGAATATCTTAACTGCTTATAAAAAACATTACTAGCAGAGACCAAGTTACCTACACCAAAACAAAATAATACCAAGAGAACTTCAGAAGGAAAGGATTTACAAACTATACAGATGTTTCATAGGACTGAAGCTGAAGACCAGATGCAAGGGCCCCGTGTGCATATGGAACATGATATCCACCATCTAGGTAGTTATCACAAAAAACCTACATGAAAAAAAAACACAATGGGCATAAAGAAAATAGTCCAGAGAATTTGACTGCATCAGTAACATATCATCAAAATTTCAGCCATGAAAATGTATTAATAATGGACCTTCCAGTTACATTCGATAATGTATTCTCGCCTGCAAATATGGGGCAGTGAGGTGTCGATGCCATTTCTACTCAGCACATCTGAAGCACTTCCCGACCATTCATCTCCAACAACATCATTAACATTATTTTGAGAGGAATCATCAAATCTGGCCAGCACAAAAGGTCCCCATGTAGCCACCTTAATTGGTATAAGACCAAAATCCTGTTCCCACGAAGAAACGTAAGTTGCAATTATGTGGGATTGAGAATCATACTGGCTCAAAAGGAGTAGGGGTTTACATTCTTGTTGAAGTTTTTGATTCCTGAGATTCTCGTAGCTTTCAGGAGGACACCATCCAACCCATATGTCCAGCCCTACAAAATTGTACAGCTAGTTAGCTACTTTAAACTAATGTGTAAAGATGGTGAAGTTCAGTTCTGCTCAACCTATAATGCAGAGGCTTTACCAAGCATCATCCCCTGAATGACTGAACTACACTAATTAACATATGAAGTCCAGTGATGTTCCACTGTTTTGTTGTTCATTGATCCAGTTCAGGCTTCTGCACAGCCACCATGTGGATAAATTTCCTCGTTGTCATATCAAAAATTTAAACTATCTTTAGCTAATAGCATGTGGATTCCATCCCATGGAGAAAAATAAATTAACCAACATAAAATAAAAGTTATCTGCAATCATTTCTTATGTAAAATGCTGATAAGCGAAGTATATAAATTATCCTAGAAAGATGAAGAAAAAGCATGACATACAAGCACATCACTCAGGTATGTAGCATATCTTGACACTACTAGGGAAAGCCTTATAGCAGCACTCCTTACCGCCGGCGAGTATGGATAGAAGATGCCGGCGGTAATGCATTCCAGGGGTGCCTAACCCTACCGCCGGCGAGTTCGAATGGAGGTCGCCGGGGGTGCATGCGTTACCGCCGGCGAGTAGGGCACGAAGGTGCCGGCGATATAATGGGCTGCGGGGTCCCCGTTGGGCCTGGACTTACCGCCGGCGGTTTAGGCCCAAAGCGCCGGAGGTAGAAGGCTCTACCGCCGGCGAACCCGAATAGAAGATGCCGGGGGTAATGAGTGGCAGGGTGGGCCACCCAGCGGCCACCCATCCTACACTTACCGCCGGCGGTTTAGCCACAGAAGCGCCGGGGGTAACGGGCCCTACCGCTGGCATTCTTCCTTGTAGGCGCCGGCGGTAACCTGGGCTTGGCCATTTAGCACGACCAGCCACCTACCACCACCCTCACACACTCATATGTGATGGCAAATCAACCCAAGCACTTGTTATCTCATTCCCCCACCCATTTTAGCTATTTCAACCAAGAAAATATGATGTATTTGAGCAAATCATGCACTACCTAGCCCCTCTAGCATGATTTGCATGATCTAGATCTAGATCTATCTCCTCCCACCACCTTTTCCACTAGATCTAGCTAGATCTCTCTATTTCTAGATCTCTAGATCTCTCGAGCATAAAGTCGACGTGTGGCTTCTCTCCGGTGCTTTTGGACGTCGCGTCAACTAATAGGTATATAACTAATGAGTGGAATGTTCATGAGTTGGTGAAAAGTCGCGGTTATGTCACTAGTAGAATCGCAAAAGGCGCGGTTCCATATATGTAAATGCATTGTTTTGCATTTGTTGACGTGTGCAGGAACATTGAGTTGCCAATGTTTTGCCGGAATGTTGATTAACTTCCGTTCCGGCGAATTTTTGGAACTCCAGCATGACAATATTTAGCAAAGGTCATGCTGATTTTTTCGTGAAAACCGAGGCGGTAGTTGTAATCAATTATCTTGTCTTGTAGGCGACGATGGTCATCAAGATGAGGGAAAGTGTCGTTGATAGATACGTGGAACGCGCGACGGCCAACATGTATCAAAAAAAGCGAAAGGATATAATGTGTCCTTGTCGAAGATGCAAGCTAGGGTCGTTGTTCGACCCCTTTTCAGGCATAGTGAATGAGCACCTGCTCAGGTATAGTTTCATGGAGGGGCATACTCAGTGGATGAGTGATGATGGAGATGATGATATCGAAGGTGATGATGATGATGGTGGAGATGATGATAACGAAGGTGAGGAAGAGGATGCCCCATACGGCAATGGAGACGAGGTTGAAGAGGATGGCGCACACGTTGATGGTGATCAAGAAGGCCGGGAAGAACATGCAGCCGACGAGGACATGAGTAGAAATACCCCGCTAACCACGGCCGTGCAGGACCGTCATGTTCAAGAACTTCTTCTCAGCAACACATCGACCGACCCCAAAATCGCTGGTAGACGGAAGGCTAAGCTGGATCAACTCGAGGTAGACTCGAGAACTCCGTTGTACGATGCAGCTCGTGGGACGGAGGAGAGCCGTCTGAGATACGCTCTCGATATTATGGAGATGAAGGCAAAGCACAAATGGACGGACACAAGCGTGGACGAACTCTTCGGATACTTGAAGATCCACTTTCCTAAAGATAACACATGTGCCGGTAGCCTACAGGAGGCCAAGAAAATCGTGTGCCCTCTCGATTTACCGTACCAGAAATACCACGCATGCATCAGTGACTGTGTAATATATCGGAACGAGCATGCCAATCTCGATACATGCCCACAGTGTGGCGAATCTCGATACAAGATAGGGACAAGAAAATCTCCTCGAAAAGTTGTGTGGTACTTCCCGCTCACGCCCCGTCTGCAGCGGTACTTCGTGGACCCCAAGGAAGCAAAGCTCATGCGCTGGCACGCGAAAGAAAGGAGGCGGTGATGCGTGATGTAGAACGGGTTGAAAACCCAGTGCTAACACACCCTTCGGATGCAAGCCAGTGGAAAACATTAGACGATGAGTATTACGAAGAATTCGGGAAAGAACCAAGGAACATCAGGTGGGGTGCGAGCACCGACGGACTCAATCCGTTTGGGAACCAAAGCAGCAAGCACAGCACCTGGCCCGTGTTTGTATGGATGTACAATCTCCCTCCATGGCTATGCCTGAAGAAGAAGTACATACACGTACATGAGTATGCTAATCCAAGGGCCGACGCAGCCAGGGAGCGATATCAACCTGTATCTGGAGCTATTGAAGGAGGAGCTAGTCACTCTGTGGGAGGAAGGGATAGAAACTTGGGACGCCTACGGACAAGAAACTTTCCGTATGAAAGCCGCACTGTTGACAACGGTGCAGGACTATCTTGGATACGGATATATCGCGTGCCAGGTGTGCCACGGACACAAGGCATGTGTGAGGTGCATGGAAAAGACACCGTTTTTACAGCTGGGTAAGGATCCCGGGTCTTCAAAAACCGTCTACATGAGGCATCGAATGTGGCTTCCCAAGAATGACCCGTGGAGGAAGCGTGGAGACATGTTCAATGGGAAGGATGAGGTCGAGGGACCTCCACCTAGGCGAAGCGGCGAAGAGATAGATACTCTGTTGAAAAACTGGAAAGACTGCCCTCCGGCAGGTAAGATAAAGATCCATAAGCGGAAGAAAGGAGACAAGAGAAAGAAAAAGGAACCCGGGCCGCTCTTGGGGGTATGGAAAAGGAGGTCCGTGTTTTGGGACTTGCCGTACTAGAAGATCCTCGGTACGCCTCATAGCCTTGATGTCATGCATATCACGAAGAACGTGTGCGAGAGCTTGCTTGGCACTGTGCTCAACATGCCGGAGAGGACCAAAGACGGGTCGAAAGCAAGACACGATCTGATGGCCCTTGATATCAGAAAAGAGCTTCATTTCGCGCAGGTTGACCAGGAGGAGGAGGAGACGGATGGCCACAAACGCAAAAGGGTGGCCAAGCAGCACGAAACTCCTCGCCCCTCCTGCTTCACTCTAAATCCCGATGAGCTCGAACAATTCTTCAAGTGCCTCCTAGAAGTCAAATTTCCTATGCGACGCTGACTGACCTGTGTAACGTCTTCGACGTCATCACTCGAAAGTCGATAACCGTCAAGAAACTCGGGAGGCTGCAGGAAGAGATTGTCACCATCCTATGCGAGATGGAGATGTACTTCCCGCCCACATTCTTTGACATCATGGTCCATCTGCTGGTGCATATAGTGGACGATATCGAGGATCTTGGGCCCGCGTTCCTTCACAACATGATGGCGTTAGAAAGAATGAACGGCTTCATCAAAGGATACGTTCGTAACACGGCACATCCGGATGGAAGCATCGTCCAGGGCTTTCTCACCGAGGAGTGCATCTCTTTCTGCAAGAATTATTTAAACGAGGACGATCCACATCCGGTTGGATTGCCCGCCAACAAGCACCTCGGCAGATTCGAGGGAGTAGGCCACAACGCTGGCAGGAGGGAACTCGACGCGGATCAAGATGATAGGAGAACAGACTTTAACAGGGCCCACTTAGTAGCACTACAGCACATGAATGAGGTAGAGCCTTGGGTGGATCAGCACATAAACATGATCAAGAGAAGGGCTGATAGGCCGATGATTGAAGAAGAGGTATTTAGAGCGCACAACTCCTCTTTCGTGAGCTGGTTCAAAGACCAGATTGATGCCAATCCCCCACCAATGGCAAGCGACGTAGACAAAATGATATTGGCCTTGTCTTATGGGCCCGCCCCCAACCTCATGACTTATCAGAAATACGACATCAACGGTTACACATTCTCTACAGAGGAGAGAGACAAAAGAAGCGACTATCAGAACTCGGGTGTGACGATGGAATCGTACACGGGTGAAGAGAAGAAAAGGTACTACGGAAGGATCGAGGAAATCTGGGAGCTCGACTACGTCGGGGAGAAGCTACCGATGTTTCGTGTCAGATGGGCTACGGACGTCACAAAAGAAGATGCGTATGTCACCACCATGCGACTACCCCCGAAATCCAAGACCAAGAACCCCACCGTGCAAAATGAGCCTTGGGTATTGGCTAAGCACGTCGAGCAATGCTTCTTCATAACTGACCCGTCAAGGCCCAGCCGTGTTGTCGTAAGGAGAGGAAAAGGGCCCTCGTCGGAATGGATGGAGTTGCCGACGAGCAAGACTTCGACGGCCTCGTCGGAGCCCCAATGATGGAAGAACCCCATGAAGACGATAGAACCTACACACTAAGAAGAAGAATGACGACGCTACCTAGGTCAAGTGTTCCTCCGTACACAAGGAGTCACGACGATACCGGTGGGGCCACAAGGACCAAGCGGAAGGGACTTTGAAGTCATTTGTGTATTTATAATAATTATCTCTCGAACAACCATTTGTCCTTTTCAAGTGTATCCTAAATTTACGTCTTGGTTTTTTATCGGATCTCGCCGAAAGGACTTTGAAGTCATTCAAGAATTAAAATCATCAATTTATGTCTCGCAATTTATCCTTCATTGGTTTATTTTATCGGATGTTGCCAAAGAACTTTACAATTTATCTAAATAACTAGAAACAATAAAAAAAGGTCTTAAGAAAAGAAAAAAAGGGTGCCTTTTTTGCACCCACAGGGATTCGAACCCTGGGTGCTTCGGCTGTGCAGAATCGACTGGAACCACTGCGTTAGCGAATCGATTTTGTATAATGAACCTGGTTTGCAGTATTTAATGGTGTCACATGTTATCCCCGGCGAATTGGTTGATTTCGCCGGTGGTAAATGGACTTGGGCCCACCTGTTAGTGGCTCAAATGTTACCGCCGGCGTTTACGGCAAAACGCCGGGGGTAAAGCATGCACGACTTAGTCGTCTGGTGGCCACGCGTTGTTCCCCCCAAATCGACCTGCCGCCATCGCCGCCTCCTCCAAATCCCCTGCCGCCATCATCGATCCGTCATCGCCGATCCGCCGTCGCCGCGCGCCTCCCCCAAATCCCCTGTCGCCGCCTCCCCCAAATCCCCTGCCGCCGTCGTCGATCCGCCGTCGCCGCGCGCCTCCCCCAAATCCCCTGCCGCCTCCATTGCCCTCGATCCGTCGCCGTCCATTGCCCTCGATCCGTCGCCGTCTCCCTCGATCCGTCGCCATCGCCGTCGCCTCCCGCCTCAGCAACAACAAGGTGAGCCTCTCCCCTGCCTCCCTCTCCTCCTGTTCTTCTCACTCTTCCTCACCTCTCCGTGATGGCCTCCAGCGATTGCTTGCTTGTCGATGATTGCTTGTTGTGTGTGTTCATGCCAGTACACTAGTATAGTCTGCACAGCACTGCATTGCTTAAGATTCTGTTTATATGCACCATTTTCCCTTGTTTAAGGTTCTGTTTTGCAAAGACCTTAGGCTTACCAAATGTGCCTGCAAATAATCATCTATCTGACACTTAAGATTAATTCAAGACTACAAATAATATATCTGAATTCAAGACTACAAATAATTCAAGATTAATTCATGACCTTTGGCTTTTGTTTCCACTGATCTTCTGTTCGAATGTCATCAATTACAATGATATATCTGGCAGTGATCATGAAGGAAAGCAATAAAATTAAAATCTTTTTGAAGTAAGAAGAAATGAAAAGATGATTAAACACCACTTCAAGTTACAACCCTATAAGTAGGCTTTCTCTTGGTTCAGTGAATATTCTCTGATACCACCGTGTTAGTTTCCTTCTTATTTCAGCGGCCTGGTTCGAGAATAAATCGTGCCTGCACTTTTTGGGAATGTGAGAGGAATTGCTAGAATTCTGTTTTTGGTTCACCATTTCCTGAAGATGCAGGTAGTACTTTACTGAGTTATGCCTTCCCAAATATTCCTGAGGCCTTCTGTTGGTTGGTTCAGTGAATATTTGCTGACACCACCATGTTAGTTGCCTTATTTTCTCAGCACCGTGGTTCCAGAATAAATCATGCCTGCACTCCTCGGGACAGTAGGATTTCAGTGTTGGTGGCATTGCTAAATTGCTGCTTGTAGAATTTCAGTGTTGCTGTGTTCTTGCTGAAAATGATAGTGCCATTTGTAAGACATCTTTAGGCTCTTGAACATGCAACAGCTCGACCGAAACTTGGTCCGCCTCCTATCGCTCAGCATGGCGCACGATATCGCCATGGAGAACACAGCGGACATCGCTATCATGGACCCCTTCTACATGACTCCAACTGTCGTCCAGAACGAACAAGCGTTTCTAGCAAAGTACATCAAGGATTTCTTGGTGTTAAACAAGGATAAGAAATGCTTTGCCATACCATATTTCCGCGAGTAAGTATTTGGTTACTAGAGTACCCTCTATTACATTCTTTCATGAATTTCCTTCATAGTTGATCGAGTATGATGGTTTATTTCCATTTTGCGCAGATTCAAGTACTGCACCCTCCTCCTCTTTCACCCGTATCATTCACATGTCAGTTACCTCGACTCCGGGCTTGATCCGGACAAGGACTTCACCGACCTTAAGTCTACACTTGATAAAGCCCTCAGCGGCTTCATAGCCGAGGTTGGCATCGACAAAATCAGGCATGAGAAGAAAGTTAAAGGTTGCTATGTGTGAAACCACATAACCAAGTTCCCCTGCCTCAAGCAATCAGCGCATGACAATGGGATGGAGGCCTGGTTTGCCATCCTACAGATGAGGTCGATTGTAAGGTCTCAGAACGATCTCTTGTTGCCATCCAGTCTTCAGCGGATGTTCGTGAACATGGCGGACACCACCGATGAAAACATGAGAGCCGAGTTCCGTGCCATCCAGCGGACCATTTGCACAATACTCTGGAGGGATGTCTGCGGTAATGGTGGCTTGTTCCACTATGGTCCCGCACTTTCTAACGCCGAGATAGAAGGCCGATTAGAAGATGGATGTGACGACAGAACATTCACCACGCTCGAGGGCATCCGTCCCTTCCCGCCGAAGCCGACTTGACTCAAAAACTTTTGTCCTTTGCAAATGTTAGTCATAAAATTACTTAAGTAATTTCCATGCTTTTTCTTTGCACTAGTACTCTATGTTATATCTCTCTCTACTAATGTACTAACAACTTTCATTTCTTTTTTCTGTGTTTGCATAGATGACGTACTATGTCGTCTACCCTGGAGTCTACGAGGACTGGGAAGACTGTAGGAGGCAGGTCCACCGTTTCAGCGGCAACAGCTACAAGGGGTACACCACTTTGGAGGAGGCGGAAGCTCGATACGCCAACTTTCGAGCGGGACAGAGGAGGGAGATGTGGAGGACCCCTTTCATCGTGATGATGCTTGCCGCCACCGCCTCTATAGTTTACTATGTCATTGTTGTTTAGCTAGGTCGTCGACTGGACTTGTATGTATTTGTGTAATATGTGCTACTTCGAGTCGTGATGTTTGAACCATATGGTCGACACTTGTGTTATTGATGCATGCATGCATGTTATGGACATTTCAGGACTTTCTAATGATGTGTATCTTGCTAATGATGTATATCTTGCTGTCATTATGGTATTTGCATATATATTCTGTGTATATGCTATGAATTATGGTATTTGCCTGTAATTGAGATTTTATTTTTTTGCTCATGTTAATATTACCGCTGGCGAAATGGGAAGGCGCCGGCGGTAACAGCCTGATGCTCCTGTTAACGTTACCGCTGGCGAAATGGGAAGCGCCGGCGGTAAGGATCTGCAGCTCCTGTTAATAGTACCGCTGGCGAAACGAGAAGCGCCGGCGGTAAGATGATGCCCCTAGCGAGATGGCAAAGCGCCGGCGGAAAGGCTTACCCCCGGCGAATTGAGTGAAACGCCGGCGGTAACGGCCACTTACCACCGGCGAATTGGAAGGTGCCGGCGATGAGGCATTACCACCGGCGAGGTGATCGCCGGCGAATGCGAAGACGCCGGCGGTAAGCCATTCCAGGTCGCCGGTGGTAAGCCTTTCCCTAGTAGTGTGATGGTGTTTATTAAGGAACTCACATGATATGGGCATTGGAAGCATGTCTTCTGACCGCTTCCACATGCAAGGAGCGAGGCATGATGGCGACACACATTGTGAAAAGCGTGAAGTTCCTTCCCCATTTGCATCACGGCATATGACGAATTCTACATTTCCAAGTCTGTTGGTTCACCTCGTTAGATGATTGAAATTAGCTACCTCCTACATAAATTACCTTATTTAACAATAATTTGGAGGATCAATGAAGGAAAGTTGCAAAATTAGTATGCAGATCCTTGTTCTAGAAATTCTGTAAGAAATTTACATTTATAAAATATTTACGCATCAGCTACTGTAGCAAGTGGAATTGATTCAGATTGCAGAAGAATGAAAACAATATGAAATCACCTTCCTGTGAAGAAGTCATTTGGGTTCTTGACTTGCCCTACGTGACCTGGAAAAAACGCATGCAAGCTGGCACCATGTAAGGTCTCAGTAAGAAAGGATAGAGGTTAAGTAATGGAAGACATACAATTTTATGTTTTGATAACAAATGTAGGGCAGCTATGTAAATGAAATTATGTATCTGCAAGCTGCAACTTTGTCGCTACTTATTTTCTCCCTTGTTTGCAATTTTTCATCACCACCCACACAACATAATTACAGAACATTATGACCTATCAGATTATTGAGAGGTTTTTTTTTAGATAAAAAGAATATATTAATGTCAAAAGGTATCAATTACACCTAGCCTCTGCAACAACGCCCTACCCTAGTGGTAGTACGGATGCACACATCCAAAAAAAAGTAAAGAAAACTAAGAAATAAAAGTTCCGCTACAACATTTCAGACCTAGCAACAGCAATAAAACAACCACCGTGACAACAACTGAAATACAGACTCTCCAAAAGTGACGTCTCCAAAAAGGGAACAGTGCACCAGCGCCGTCGTCGCCCGACCAAAGGTCTTAGGGTACATGATTGAGAGGTTACCTGGTTAATTTATTATCACAACTTTCTACATTTAATTGGATCCTTAATCTAAGCGCAAAGACACACTATAAATCCTACATTAACCAGTGTGGGAAGTATACAGTATGCAATTATGTTGAAGAAAAGGCTGAAAAGTTACACAAGCGCGCATAAATGATCAAGGAGACAAATGAACGTGCAAAGACCAGCACTAAACCTTGCTGGTCAATAACCAGTACACGCTGAAATGAGCACTAAACCTTGTCGGGCAGTAACCAGTAAACACTGAGATGACCAATGTTAAAAACGACTAAACCATATACTGCGATCCCAGCAATTAGCAGTAAGCCCAGGTGGACGATCACTCCACCGGGAGTCCAGGAACTTCTTCTGTTGCTCGATAAATATGCTGCGATTTTGACAGGAAACATAACAATCATATTCTTGAGAGAACTGAAATGGGAACCCCATCGAGTATCGCCGGGCCTTTTGAGTCCAAGTTCCTGATTCAAACCTCTCCCAGTTTCAATTTCACCCATATGAAGTGCCTTTTCAATTTCTCTGGCTTGTATTTCTCTAAGCATATCCCTATTCTTAAAAGAATTTCCCACTGTGGACAAAACAGCACTCATCCACTCAAAAAGCCATACCACATCTTCATGATTTTTGGCAACTGCGACAAGTGTCAACTGAAGTTGATGAGCAAAACAATGTATACTGTGAGCAAAACTAGTTCATTTTCTTCTATTGCGCGTGGCCTTGCATTGCTATTAAGTAACACCCTTTCCAAAGCAGCTCTGGCATCAACAGGGGTTTGTTCCTCATTTTCAGTTGATCTTTGTGAAGTTTCAGCATTTGAACCCGACTTCCACTTCTTGACGAATTTGTCCATTTGCAGAACTTAAGACCTGATGATAAAAAGGTATTTCTGTAAGAAAAATGATACATACAGAAGAACAATATGTATTTCCTACTGCCCATAAGAGAATAGATCAGAATACAGTAAGAAAAATGATACATACAGAAGAACAATATGTATTTCCGACAGCATGGACTAGATGAGATAATATTTACTCAAACATAGATACATGACCTTTCCTAATATGGTACGAACTCCTAACGGGTTAGACTCCTTCAATCATAGATTTTCTAATTCCCCTTCCTTAGTTTAAAATACAAGAGGGCAGCTAGATATACACACAAATCTGAAAACGAAATCTACATTGACAGTCCACCCATTGTCAGATGTTAAATTCCTTATTGACACTCCGGGCAATTTTAAATCTACATAAACTATATCCTTGTATTCATCACATAGAACATCAATTCCAGATTTAAACTACACTAATCTTTGGTAAATTAGAAGTGAAACAATGCAGAACTTGTAAATATACAAATAAAAGGGGAGACTGCTCGACCTCGTCCTGGACTGCTGCTGTTGGACGCCTCGACGCCGATGGATGAACACTGAACCGCGCCTGGCGAATACTGAATAGCTGAACCAGACCGACCAGCGATTGCCGACCGGAGGCGACAAGGTCCGCCTGAACGCCTGAGATGGTCGTCGCCCAATTCCGGGCTGAGTCGCAGCCTTTGGCCCTCAGAGATCGCCAAGACGGCAAGACGGAGATGGTGGCATCGATAAGAATTGGGAACAGAGGAGACGTGATTACCGATTTAGCGCTTTTTTAGAAGGAACTGAATTGGGAATTAACGGGATTAGAGGAAGGTGTAACAGAAGCGAAGAAGCCGAGGCGTACAGGAATCGTGGGGATTGAGAAGTATCCAGTGGTTCCGTTGCTTCGTTTTGTTTTCTCCCTGGAAATTACGCATAGCCCATGACATGTGGCCATGTGAACCTGTGCAGTATTGGGCCTGTGTGGTCAATTTCCTAAATAATTGCCTTAATCAATGGAGTATTCTTAGGTGGGGGTATTTAACTTGGCAAATTCCTGTGTAGTCGGCTGACTACACAGCCTTAACGTGGCTCCGCCACTGCCGCCGCTGAAACCTCCCTCCCGCCACGAGCCCTCTCGCCTGCCACGCGCACCACCACCAACACCGCGCCGCCATGCCCCTAGCGCAACTCCTTCAGTTTCATGGGCGTGCGCTCCCGCCTGAGCGGCACATTCTATGCGGAGATCCGCGCCGACGGTGCTCACCTCACCCTCGGCACCTTCGACATCGTCGAGCAGCTCAACTTCAAGGACTATGGGTCGCTCGCGGAGGCGGAGTTCTTGGATGGCTACGACGGCCTCGTTACCGCCGAGCAGCACCGCCGCCGCAAGCAGCGTCAGCGCCGCATCGCCATTGCGCAGGCCGATGAACGCGCCATGAAGGCATGGGCTGCCTCCTTCTCGCAGGACTTCCTCGACGAGCACACCTTCTAGGCGCAGAAGAAGGCGGAGCGCAGGGCGGAGAAGGAGGGCATTCGTGGGCGCAAGCACTCCATCGAGGCGCAGGAAGCCGGCCCATCGACCATCGACGACAACGACGAATGCTGGGCGGATTTGATCTTGCCGAGCTGTCGTATTTGTCTAGATCGGACTTCGACTTCTCCGAATTTTAGATGTTTGTATTGTATTGTTGTTCTTGTTGTCATTTTAAAATCTATTTTATGTTTGATCTTATTTTCAATCATATGTATGCAAAAATTTGTTTTTCGCGCTGTATTTTCCCGTGTCTGGTAAAGCGCTATTTCCGCGCGTTTGGAAAATCTGAAGACGCGTCCGTTCCGAAAAAGACAAAAACAGGCGCTGTATAAATTTTTTAGGGAGTCAAGGTTGCGCGGATCTGTTGAAGATTCAAACCTTTTTTTAGCAAAGCTCTTAGTTTTGTTAAAGGCAACACAAGCTCCTGTATTGGTATGGCCTCCTCATGGGCTCATGGCTCAGTCCAGAAGTGTCTGAGCACACAGCAGGCATCACACAACTATACACACAGCACGCGTTGGCATAACATTCTTGATCCCCTTTCTCTCTGTCCACTTCGTGTCAAAAGCCGCCGCTGCCTCAAATTTGGCTGTCGAAGCCGTGAATCGACCCAGGTGAGATGCGGTCGATCCCATCTCCCTCCTTAGATTGAAGCCCCGCCGCCCACTCCCTTCTCAACCGCAAGCATCCCAGGCCCCTACCTAACTTCTCCCTTGTCTCCGCCTCAGCCAATCTCGCGCAGCTGACCCCGCCATCGTGGCGGTCGGATAGAGCCCTGGAGGCCTGGAGTAGTGGGGAAGGATGGTGGTTGTCTTTGGCGGCGGCCGGAATCCGCCATGTCCGCCCTGCCTCACCTGCTTCACCACCATCCCGCTGCCCCGGCTCCACGAGGAGGATGAGGACTGAATCCGTGAGTAGGGATTTGGGCGGCGGCGCGCCGTCGAGGAGATAGTCGGGCTTGATTTCGTCCTACCGGAGATGGATACGTACGACGTACGGTCCGATTGCCGTTTAATAGCATCACAACTTGAATCACATCCCAACCAGTAGTCTTCTCCCAACTGCCACGGCGACAAGCTTGGCATTAGTCCATGAGTACGCAGGCCCACGCACGTCGCCATTCTCGCCGATCCATGACGCCGTCCACCGGCGTACAAAACCTTCGCACCAGGGGCTTGCTCTTCGCCCTAGTCATGTGCGCGCCCCTCCTGAACTAATCCCGATGACCGGCGGCTTAACTTGGCGTGCGTATCTTGACGAAAAGTACAGACGGCTCGCGTTGGACGATCACTGAAGCCAACTGCTGCCGGGATGTGCGGTCTTAATCATGGGTGTCTCGCGTTGTGTTTCCGTGTTCGAAACTGTACCGGATCCTGGAATCGTGAGGATAGAGGAACGTCCCGCGTCGATAAGAAACAAAGAAAACGTTTCGCCGCCTGACGGAGATATTGGGCCTAGAAGACGTCGGGTCTAGAGAAAAAACTTCGGCCCGTTTGTGACACCAGGCAGCCACCTATTGCAATTTAATAGTAAAGATTTTTTCAGATTTGGAAATTTTAATTTTTAAAAATTGTTCAAATTAAGAAAATGTTTAAATTCAAAAATGTTCAAATTTGAAAACCGTTCAAATCTGAAAACCGTTCAAATTTGAAAACCGTTCAAATTTGAAATTTGTTCAAAAATTGTTTAAAATTTAAAATGTTCAAATTTAAAATTTGTTCAAATTTAAAATATGTTTATATTCGGAAATGTTCAAATTTCAAAAAAAATCAAAAATCTGAAAAATGTTCAGTCCCAAAAAAAGTTTAAGTTTGAAAAATGTTCAAATTTTGAAAAATGATCGGACATTTTTCTGAAAACTGGACAGCAATCGAAAAATCTGAGCGAAAAAGTGGAAACCGAAAAAAAAACCAAACATCCGTATATGGGCCTGGCCCAGAAGCCAGTTGGGGTGTGCGGTGCCCGATTGCAACCGACCTGCTCGGTAGCGAGCAGCCCCCTAGTTTTGCCCCATTCCTACGTGGTTCCTCTCCGCGTCACTTTTCCTTTTTGAGGGAAAAAGACATATCCACGTCACTTCTAACTTGCATGACGTAACATGAGTAGAACAAGAACAGAACCACTTCGAGGAACTCAAAGTTCACATACCCCACCCCTTTCTCGAGTTCTCTAGATCTGGGCTGGGCGGCCCCTCTCCCTCTCTTCTCCGGCGTGAGTCGGGGTTGAGGCGGGTAGGGGACCTATCCTGTACAGCCATAGTCTAGGGTTAGGTTTTGGTCCTTTGTGGCGTCTGGCGTCATGTCGTTGTTGAGGATCTAGTCACCGGCGCAATCGATCGAGCTGCGACTGGTGGCTAGCGGTTGCTTCTCTCCTGCTCATGGTGTTGCGGTGGTCGAAGCCGCAGGTGAGTGGAGGCGGGCTCCTCGTTGTCCCGAAGAATAAGCTCGAGGTCAAGCCTCCATCCTTGGAGGTCGTCGGTGCTCCTCTTTCTGATTTGCTTCCAGATCTCAAAGGCAGAGGAGGGAAGGAAATGGAGGAGGAGAAGTTGAGGGATAGGTCTACATCATATTCATCCTGGCCCTGGAGCTCATCACCAACGGCCCAGCTATCGGAGCAATGACGCCCACCTCCAGTCGGTCGATGGCCGGCCTCTGCCTAGCTGTCGGATCTTCTGACTGAAGGGCAGTCGATTCAAGCTACGGTGTGTAGCCTGCTCATCTCTTTCCTCCGGACCGTTGTGCCAAAGAGAGGAAGATCTTCTTCCTTGAAGTGGTTGTGCCACCGTCCGGCGAGGATTGACCTCTTGACGAGCGTGGATCTTCTGACTGAAGGGTAGTCGATCCGAGCTACGGTGTGTGCGTCTCCCACAAAACCAGCGAACACAAAAGATGATCAGATCCAAGAAAATATGTTGGACACACAACTCCGGATTCCCTCCGCATATGCTAGGCACACCATCGGAGCCAGGATAGAGCGCAGAGTACCTTATTCTGACATTACGATATTGTCGCCATCTCACTATGCCGAAGAAGACACCAAAAAAACTAAAATAAGAAACAAGAACCCTCCTATTGGTGGGCGGGATCCGCCACACCTCCAAGGCTCCGAAGACCATTAGACGTGGGGTGGACCAGCGGCAACACCGTCGCCTGAGTGGATCCTAGCCACCCGAGATATCCTCCTGTCATGCATCACCCACTCATGAAATGGCTTCAACAAGCGCGCTGTAAGTACGAACGTAACAATTTTTCTTTCGATCAAGTGAATATATTAATATCGTAAAAATACCAATATACTCAGACTTTGCAACAACGCAATGCCCTAATGGCAATACGGATGCACGCATCCAAAAAAAAAGAAGAATTACAGTAAAGAAAAGTCCAGCTACGGTGATCCGTTCCTTGTAGCAGCGGACCAAACACAGACAACACCAGAAATCAAAACTTCTCCAAAAGTGACACCTCCAAGAAGGGAACCGTGTACAAACGCAGTCATCGCCCTGATCATATATCATATGTTTTCACCTAGGAAAAAGTCCGCACACACAAAACAATACCTCTAAAAAGGTCATTGTGAGGCACAACCAATTAAAGCTAGTCGTTAGGTTTTCACCCTACAAGTATAGGCTTTGAATTTCTCATGTGTCGTCGTTTCGACTTACCGATGCCGATGCTCAATGTCACGAATAACCAAGCCAGTACCTCATCGCCACCAGGACTCGAACCACCATTACCAGTCCTCAGATGTCGACTTCCATGCAATTCTCCTTGACTAACTTCACCATGGAACTAAAGACATGTCTCACGATGGCAACATAATGCAGAGCTTCACATCACTCCCTCTACAACCAAACTATCATAAAGAATATGGTTGCACGCGACCGAATACAATTCGATCCGGCAATCTCCGGCATGTTTTCCACTGGAGTTCGCCAGCGGAGCCTTCCAGAACTCAACACTTCGAATAGATCAATGAAGGCGGGCAACAAGTAGTTCTTCATCATGGCGGGAGACAGATCCTAGGATCGCCTGCACCCGGGAACTACTTCCCGGTCGGTCACCCATCCTCAAATTACTCCGGGCCAAGCACGCTTAACCTCGAAGTTCTTTGCAGATGAGCTTCCGGAAAAGAAGTTGCAACTTGTTGGTATGAGTATCCTATCAATCCTATTAAGCCCTAGGCCAGGATGTCACACGTATTCAAGTCCATCCAACATCCCTCACGCTACTAGCCAGTTCCCAGCAGGGCAAGAATGACACGAGTTCGGGAGATTGTGCCACCACCGCCAAGGACAACGACAGCGACATCACCATGGTGCCAGTCTGTGGTCGCAGCCCGATGCCCATAACCGTGGTACCAAATCCACAGCCCCGCCGAGGCCCAAGACCCCGTGCGGATCTGGATCCGGCCACCGCACCCATGGGGACATCACCACCAAGAGGAGGAGCTCAACCTCCATCATCAACTCGTTGTGATCGTCGCTGGCAACACTGCACCGCCGCCGACACTTGATGTCGTCACCGGCGCCACAAGGAGAGGTAGGCGGCCACTCACGAAAGAAATCCCACCGACTTTGGCACCGTGCGGGCTTTGCCCGACGGTGTTTCCCAACGGTGGCGAGAGTAGGAGGAGGGATGGGGAGAGCCAGCGGCTAGTGCCAGGGTGGAGGATGGTCGCGAGAGGAGGAGCCAAACCCCGGGCCTCTGTTCCTTCACTACCTTCTTTACCTTCCTATATCTTCTAGCACACGGTTTGAGTTGACGTGATTGTGATATATTATTCTCTTCTTTTATATAGAAGTTACAAAAAACCCAAAAAAGAGGACTGCATTTGCATCGTTTATGTTTTAGTTGCTTGTTTATATGGATTATGTTGGAATGTAACATTTATTTGTTTATGTGGATTGCGTTTTATTTGTTTGTTTATATGAAATTACAAAAACCCATTCATGAACTGACTTCAACAAGACATCGCCGATTCATGAACTGACTTCAACAAGCACGTTGTAAGTTGGAACGTAACGTTTTCTACGTTCTTACCTCCCTATATCTTCTAGCACAAGTTTTGAGTTGACACTATTGTGATATATTATTCTTCTATTCTTTTATCTAGAAGTTACAAAAACATAGAAAAGATGACTGCATTTGCATCGTTTCTGTTTTATTTGTTTGTCCATATGGTGTTGTCCATATTGTAAGTACTAGATAAACATTTACAGAGAACGAAAAGGAATGTATGAACAAATCAAAAACATAAACATAAACATATGCCTGAATAAGTAATCGGTAGCAGCGTCCGTCCCTACCAACTAACGATGAAAATGATTTTTTTTAAAGCCTATTTTCTTGGACATCATTGTTCGTTTCTTTCCACTCAAGGAAAAACAAATAGTTTGTAAGAATAGGTTTGACTGAATGTTTGATTCCTACTCCAGTACAGTGGATCCCTTGGAAAAAGATCCCATGACATTCAGTTCTAGGAATCAAACAAACACTGTAGAAAAAAATCATCAGGATTAAGTCTTCACAGTAGTAATAAAATTCTTTAAATCAAACAGCCTTGAAAGTAAAACTACAACCATCCGTCCCAGTTCACAGGACTTACGCGTACCACTAGGTTGTCTATTCGGCCAACATAATTATAATTGTATACTGCAAAATTTATATCATTAGAAAATAGAATATCTAAGCTTTGTAATGATATATATTTTGTTATATATATCTTGTATTATGTTGATGAAATTTATGACTTAAAAATACGTCTAAGCGCTATGAACCGGGACAGAGGTAGTATAACCTCTATGAAGATCCTTTAAATGAAACAGCCTTGAAAGTAAAACTAATGAACACCCATACAGCAGTTGAGTGATTAGCCGGCTGCTGTTGTTAATTAATTAATTAATCTGTGAAAACAGCTGGACCAGGAAACGGATAAGATCTCCGACACAAGCGTACATGCATCATGGCCCCAATCTCCTCGCGACGTGACACCCGTTTCCTCTCCCTCGTTAATCGTCGTTATCACTTATCTTCCGCCCGAAAGCTTATCCTTTCACACCACTTTTGACATCTTTGTCCCCATTTCTCTCTCTGCACGTCACATCATTGATAGTAATTTGGACCTGTCGCCTTGATCTTTAAAACTACTCTAGTGTGTAACTGAGATCCTTCTTGCTGGATGATGCTCATAGGTTGCCCAACTAAGCTAATGTCTCTTGAATCTTGATGTTTCCCTCAACAGAAAGAAAAAGTAGACCACAACTCTTCTGCAGATATTCTTCAAAATAAAGTACAGTAGCACCACTATAAATAAAGTACAGAAAAAATTAAACGTCATGGCCATAGACACATAAGCTGTTAATTGCATTTTGAGGTGTGGTTCTTGGCAAGGGTTTAGCTAGTACTGTCAATAATTTATTACTACTAGTAGTACATATATACATGCAATGCAAGTAACATCCTAAAACTCTCAACCCATAATGATCAATTAGGGATTTCCTTCATTGATCCGGGTTCTATCCTAATATTGAAATGTTTAATTAGGATTCTCCAATGAGATCACAGGCACTAGCTCCTTTAGGCTAGCTAGGATGGATCACACAAGCATGCACCATAACCTTCTGTAAGACTCTATGTTTGGTGCTCTCTCCCTTGCTTCCTCTCTTGCATAGTTGCATGTCAATGCAACTACTAGCACCTAAAAGAACAAATGACAACCTAATTAAGCTCTACTAGGTGGTTGTTGTATACGGCGATTGGTGATGAGATGAGATCCGAGACTATTACAAAGGATCCATCCATCTTGTTTGCTAGTTCCCTAATTTCCATTAGTTTCCTTGCATGCATATGTCTCGCACGATCTCTTCGATCGTGCGAGTATTGTTCCTGACTCGATTGATCAGCCACTGAAGTCGCCGGCGTCACCGCCGTCGTTCCCGATGTTGAAGGACGGCTCCGGCGGCATGAATGGCGGCAGCGCGGTGAGCGAGGTGGAGGACACCCGGCGGATGGAGCAGCAGCGGAGGATCCGGCGCCGCTTGTTGAAGGGGTTCTCCGGCTTGGCGAGCACGTCCTTGCTGCTGCTGGTGCTGCCGGCGACCTCCTGCAGGTTCGCGAACGACCGGGACTTGCCGGAGAAGAAGCTCGACAGCCCCCTCCTGCACAATCAATAAAACGAATCGGAAAATTGGGGTTAATTCATGCATCAAACAAATTAAGAACTTGCGGTTCTTGCGAGCAATCGCGTGATTAGGAATAGCAGTGCGTGATTAATTAGGGGAGACGGAGATAAGCAGGTGGATAAATTACTTGACGGGGAGGGCGTCGTCCAGGGCGTCCAGGCTCGCGAGCCCGCCGTTGTTCTTCGTCTCGGTGTCCTTGCTGTCCGCCTCATCCCCTTCCTCTTCCTCGTCGGTGACCACGCCAATGGAGGACTGCTCCCTTTCCGCCTCCGCCTCCCTGTCGTCCTCCTCCACCGTCTCCAGTACGAACAGCCCGTGCCGGCTGCCGCCTTCACCACCCTGCTCCTCATCCTGTATGTGCACAACGTCCTTCCTCTTCCTCGCCCCGCCGCCACCGTATATCCCGTACGGCACCAAGGGGGGCGGCGCCACCGGGGCAGGATCCACGGCCGCCGCTGCCAGAACGGACATCTTGCCCGGCCGTGAAGGGTGCTGCTGCTATCTCAGCAATGGCGCCTGCAGGCCCCGGTCGGCGTCTCGGCTCAGACGCCCGTGGCCTCAGCCACAAACGCTCGTCCCGGCCGATGGATTGAAAGATGGAGAGCAAAGACGACCGAAGGAGAGGAGGGGCGCGGGGTGTGGGTGTATATAGGCAGCTAGCTGGGGGAGGGAGCGGATGGACACGGAGGCGTGGAGGGGGGAGACGTGTCCGACGCAGCGAGGACGACGGGCGCGCCGGACAGAGGAGGCTGCATGCAAGCACCCAAGCGGCAACACGTTTTAGCTTCGCCTTTTGTGCTGCCCATACCCATCCATATATGGCGCGGCTTTTGCCTAATCAAAACTCTTATCATCAAAGGAACTCTTTATCATCAGCAATTTCTCTCCTACGAGTACCCCGAGATTTCTCCCAACTCCCTCTTCTTCTTCACCTTCCTTTCTTGAACTAGTAAATATGCACGTGCAACGCACGTCTTAATATGTCAAACAATACATACAATTTGAATTCACGTGAGTACAAAATAAATAAACACTCTAAAAATAAAATAGTAACACAGGCATGGTGCTAAGTGTTAACTCAGATTGTATTTTCAAAATTGAGACACCTGTTGAGGAGTGGTACTCCATTGGACAATAATGTTATTTCACCCGTTTCATGTTAGGCCCCAATTGTTAATCGCCTTGTTACCAGATATATTGCAAAACCTAGCCACGTTGCCAAATGTAGTGCAAAATCTATATGCAGCTGACTGATTATTGTATTACCAAGGTTAGACAGTATAATGCTAGGAAGCCAAAAGAAACATGCGGTCTATTACACCATATAAATCAATAAGAGGTGTGGTAACTTGTTTACCTTTTATATAGTAATCTGGCATGCTCAATGCCCATCTTCAGTGAAAAAAAAATCAATTAAACCACATTACAATCAGTAGACTGAAGTAAGCATCGATATATTTCTAAAACAGAACTCAATATGACAATGGTAGTAATATGTCTCAAGGAACAATGCAACAGAAAATCCATCTTTTCTTTGATTAAATTCAATGATTTTGTTAAGTGGCATCTTCTTATAGTACAATTCTGGACTTAAATATTTCATCAATCCGAAGAGATATAATGCTTCAGAGATCAACAACATTCAAAGAACGTTCCATGTTACATAAAAGAGCACAGAGCACACGTGTTATACCCCTCAAGCAGGTTTGAAACAAATGAGTCTGTCCTGCCTGGCAACCTTGACAACGGCCTTTCTTCGATTACTCGGTCTCTCACCCGCCTTGCGTGCACTACATCACAACCATAAAGATGACGGCAACTTACTCTAGGCTGTCGTGCTCGGTCTCATGTCGAGCAACGGTAGCCTCAAGCCATGAATTGACCCAACTTCCTCTAGGCTGTCGTGCTTGGTCTCATGCCGAGTGCCTCAGGAGTAGCAAGGCTAACATAAGAAAAAAAGACATGGACATCTTTTAACTTGTTACAAAAATGTGATTTGCAGATAAGGAGCACAGAACAATTGTTCAGCCGATATAATTGCCGAACTAATCTTCTAACTGAGCCATGAAGGATGATACTGAACTGGCAACGGACTGTGCTATACATGGTTCAGCTAACTATGATCGAAAATTACATAACATTAGAATGAAGATGTTTTATCACATTGCAGTTTTTTCTGTATACTATGTGTAAGAAAAAAGCTCTTATAGATGCAAGTTGTTGCAGTTTCAGGGTGCGGGCTTCCACTATACCTCTGAACCTCCATTTATCTTTTGGGCAACTCCAGATCTATCACAACCAACAACTCAATAGCATGAATGACCTTTCAGCTAACCTGCTAAATATAAATAACATGAATCATAGACTCTTTCTAAATCAGAGGCATCAAGAGCATAAGTAAAAATAGGAAAGAAGTATTCACTTCTGTATTCAGAAAATACAGTATTCACTTGTGTAAATAGGAAAGAAGTACAGTTCTTTTTTTTTTTGAAAGAAGTACAGTTCTCTGAAGCAAGGAAAGCTGACTGAACTAAGTTAACATAAACACAAACAAAATGCATAGTAGGGTACAGTAGCCATTCATCTTGAATCACCAAAAACATGACAATTTTTTGAGCTTACATAAATTTACCACACTATGGGCAACGGCCATCAGGGTTCATTATAAAGAGGAATTCAAATTGAAAAAGTAAATAACAGTACCAAGGTATCATAACCTTATGGTGCTGAAGACAAATGTCACTGGAAAAGAACATGAATCCTCACATATTTTACTCAAAATACAATATAAATATGAGCTTCCTGTTTGAAATCCATTGTTCTTCACAGAACGAAGGAGGGGTGGACCTCATTGTTCGTTGTAGAAACAAATGCAATCATGCCAAAAATCTGGTTACCAATGCTTTACTGCCACAATCATAAAAGTTTTCATACACGCATAGGATATATACTATATGCCTTGTAAATTAAACAATTTGACCAAACTTTCTGCAAAAGCACAAAAATGAAGTGTGATGGAGGTTGTGAACATGCAGACCGGATGGAGGAGGTTAGGTCACCAGCGTCGACTGCCCTGGCAGAGCCATCTACTTACATGTGATGTGTTACTGGGATCTGGTCGTTGTCGCCTCCGGCATGGGAAGCAGGTTTAGTGGCGTGCGGAGCAGCAAGCTAGAGACTCGTGAAATCATTGAAAATTTTATCTTTTACGCCAGTGTTGCCATGACCAAGGCTTGTAAATGATCGTTCCCACCATTGATAAGCTGCAAGGTGTTGATCTCATCGACATGTGTATTTGGATTGTAGAAGTGAAACAACAAAGCACGGGAGACAACTCGACAAAATGAAAGAAAAAGCTAAATATGTTTAAGGGCAGTGATGTATACTTGATGACAAGCATGCATAAACATGTAACAGTTTCAGCGGCACCTGCTGTCCAACATGAGCAAAGCTGAAAAATGTAGCTGTTTCATCTTATGATCTTTATCAGTTGCAGATGAACTTGAATATATTCATTTGCATCTTGAAAGATTTCAGAAACACAATAATTACAAGGGCATGCTCATATGCATGATTCCATCACCTCTTTCAATCATATTAGCACAAAACATCCATGCTTCAGGAAGTTTAACAATTTTACCTAGTACAAGACTTTACCTGATTTTGCAAGATGGAGGACTGCATGGAATTTTTTACGCCATACTCATAGTCATTTTATGTGAAGAAAAGAAAAATCTACTTCAGCCATGTTACACATAATTCATAAATGCCTTTTTGGAAGAACTTCCAGTTTATTAATGATAAATCGATTAGTTGAGATGGTTCATGTCATCGAGGCCATTACCACAAGCAAAATAGAATACTGCGTTGTTGTAGATGAATTGATTATGACTCAAAATACTATGGTCGATGATAGGGAAACCAGGTACTTACTCATGTTAAAAGTTTAAAAAGAATGGTCTTCAGGTTTGTTTTCTCCTGAGCATACTGGTAGTCCCTACCAAGGTCTCCCCACCTCCCTAGGCTGCAGAGAATACAAATCTTATATATATAGGCTCGGTTAAAAAGATAAGCACACTGAGATTAAATTAGTACAAGAACATACCACTAAAGCCTTGGCAACATGGAGTGGTCTAACTGATAAAGGTAAAGGAAAGTAGGAGAAATCGACAACAATATGGGCGACAGGGTGAGGGCACCAAGACCGGTCAGATCAGGTCCTGCTGGCCGCGACTACATTGTTCACTGTGTCTTGTGGCCATTACGACCAGATAGAGGTGGGTAAAACCGTGGTGCATGGCTATGCACTGAGAAAATATGACTTGTATTTCAGGGAGAGATATTATAACGATAATCTTTAGAAGTAATGAATCTATTACAAAATAATATACTATAGGCAAACAATAATATCAATGAAAAGGGCATGCAATCTATAGGCCAAGCACAATAAACCAAATTAGTTATGGAAGAGAATTTACATCTTTTTTCCAATCATATACATCTTCTTATAACCTTGCAATCACATATATCGACACTAATGCCACAGTTATGATGATCACTTTTCCTTGCCTGATCAGCAATCGTAGTTTTATTCAAAAGAAGTGTTGGGCTTCATGTTAATCCAATTTTAGAACTGACTTCGGTTAGTGGTTACACACTTACACTAATGTATCTATGCTGATACTCACTGTATAAGCATATGGGTAAGACTTCAGGCTTACAGATAATCATTTCAACGCATGTGGTAGTGTTTAAATCAGGAGAACATGGGAAGTAAGGACAGGAAAATACCTAGGCAGCAGCCTGCTAGGGCATCGTCACATCATTCAAGCTGCAACTGAAAGTTCAAGAAAATTATGTTTATTGACACCTTACGTTATATATAGTTGCAGACAGAGAATCGGTAAGGCAAAAAACAACCATTGCTATACTGAGACAAAACATTTGTAGTGATTTCAAGCGGGGCGGTGCTCAGAAATTACTTTGTAGTCTAGAAAGTAGTAGTGCACAATTTGGGAACAAATATGTCCAGAATATGCATTATTGGTTATTTCACCGCATGAACAATTATCAATTTTGAGCAATTAAGATACCTTCAAATTTCCGCGTGGAATCCGTGACCCTGTTGTCGAGGACCGCCCACCTTGGAGGAGTTGTACACCGTGGAGCTGGATGCGGCGGCGTCGTCGTGACGGGCAGGGCTCCAACGACCTCGCCACTAAAGGGCAGGGCATCTACGTTTCGGCAGCGCGGCGACGTGGAGATAGGGCGGTGACGGGCGGCGGCATGGGGGGGGGGAGGGCGGCGACGTGGGGGCAGCGAGAAGATGTGGAGGCATGGCGGCGACGTGGGGGTAGCGCGGCCGTGTGGATGCAGGGCGGCGACATGGGGGCAGCGCGGAGATGTGGAGACAGGACGGCGACGGCCGAGCTGATGACCGACGGCAGCGAAGATCACGACGGCCGTGCTGGTGACTTGCGGCGGCGGCGAAGATCACGACGGCCGCGCTGGTGATGTGCGGCGGCGTTGGGCGTTGTTCCAGCAGGGCGGTGGTTTGGGGGAAAAGCAGGACGGAAAGTCAGGAATAATGATTAGCGACGAATTGATTCTCCGTGTAATGTCAGTTCCCTGGTGCGCGCGGAGATCGTGGGTTCGGAGCGGACAATACAACATTGGGTCAACTACAGACGTTGGATTTAGGCGTTTGGATGGCTTAGATCATTTGGATCAGCCCCTCTGGGGCTTTTATTAGTAGAGATTGCATAAGATTTTTCTTTCGCCAAAGCATATGGCATATTCGGAAACGTCCGCTAAAGTGCTAAACCCAACTCATTGTATAAAATGGGAAAAGGGAGGATGACAAAAAACCATTATTTCTATTTAAAATATTTTAGAAAATTCTGAAGCAAAATGACCATAAAAGATATACATAGGCTATATTTCACTATGAAAGCACAAAACATGGTGAGTCCAAGTGCTATTGGGTGTTATATGTGGTGATATTTCTTCCTAGCTCAAGATGGCGGGCTCAATTCCTCTTGCGACATATTTTTTCCTGGTATTTTATTGTTTGGACGTTGCCTCTTATAAAAACCAATGAGGGCATCAGTTCAGGGTTTTTTATCTAACCACCGAACTGGTTCGGTTTTTAAAACTATGGGCAAAACCGCAAGAAAGAAAAGTGCACTATTTTTCGGGACCCACAATAAATATGTACATATAAGTTCATAAAAAATTTCAAAAAACTTAAAATTTACCATTTCTGAATACAAAATCAAAAAATACTTTTTGGTTGTTCAAGATATTGTAACTTAATGTATGAAACACGAGTTGGGTTGATGATTATCTGTCCATAGCCCATCTTTTGGTGTTAATGGTGGTTCATCTTTTTGAGTGAAAATGATGGTACTTTTTTTTCTTAATTTTCCTCGGCTTCTGCTATAATTGTTGGAGTTGTAACGATTTCGAGTTGGAATTTCTATTATATCCACACATTAGCTACCTCCGCACTCTCTATTGTATAGGGGTCTTATTCTACGCCCCATCTCTTCTCTTTTAGGTCTCATAAAAATAGTTTTAGTTTTCACTTAGTTTGTGATTCAATTTTTTTTTATCATCGACTCGCTATCACAGCTTAAGGCCCTTCAGTTAATGGCGTATCTAGGATGAAATCGGTGGGGGTGCCAAGGTCAAAAAAATTCTCTATTAGGCTTTGCATTTTTCCATAGTTAGTAAAAATATTAGTAGTTAATAGAGCATCGGTATTTTTGTAGGGGGTGCCATGGCACCCCACCAGAGACGCCACTACCTTCAGTCCATATCATGTCATTGGTGGGGGTGCTTTAATTAAATGAGTCATCCCTAATGGATGAGCTGCTATGTTCGATAAGAACCATGTTAGAAAAACCTCATGTTTCTCATAGATGATGATGATGATTTTATGCAGCAAATGATCTTCAATGAGCTTGTCGTTACTTAAGATACATCGCCACCATCACCTTCAACCTACTCAAGCTCCAACGACGAGCATTGGAGGCTCATGTATTTTGGCTGACGCCTTGGACTGGTCATGGGAAGATCCTGCTTGGTTTATGTCACAATCATGCGCATTCGAGTACAATGTTTGGTCCACTTTGTGATCACCATTCAATTTGATGGTATGAACTGCTTGGAGAGGCCATGAATCTTAGTATGGTGGCACATGCAAGAGGTTGTGTGTTCAAAACATTGCTAACATCTCATGCTGGTCTAATGAAATCGATTGTGGGGGATAGAGTGTGTATAAAATGATGTGGTAACCAAGAGTTTGTGAGTACAAGATCTTTCTATAGACATGGCCTGGTGAAAGTCATATATGGGGGATATGGTGTTTAAACCTAAAGCATAGTTTTTATCTCTCACAACTGAGACTTTGAGTTAACAGGTTGAAACAGAAAACTCATTAGGGCCAAAAATAAAAGGTGTATACTCTTACCGGCACTTAGTGCTTTCGCATAGCACTGTCTCTTTATCTTTTTAAGTGACCATAAATATAAAGGCAACACATTGTATTTACATGAAATATGACTAATAATTTTTCAAGAAGTTTGCAACTCCTGGGTATACTTGTTTCTAGATGTGCAACCTTTCTGCACAATCCTTTTTCGTAACCACCTCGCTACTTTTAATGTGGCAAAACATCAAGTCATAAGGGTTAAGATGTACACAAGCTTTTTTTGTTTTTCCATGTCATGGGTTGTATGTTTTTAAGTAAGAAAGTCTTATCTTGTTGGGATAATGGACATGGCATTATGACCTTTCCACAACATAGAAAATGTCATTGTCAAAAGGGTTGAATTGCTGATATAAGTTTGTTGATGTATACCTTGTTTAGAATTAAACATATTATTATAACTACTTTGGTTCTCCAACTTGTATCCTTTTACTAATGATCCTTTTATAGTTCCATTGTTGCTCACCCGCTAAAGCAAAATAAGTTCAGCACAATACAATTCAAAAAATTTGAACTATGCCTTAAATTTTAGGGGTAAGTGCATTTTTTATCCCTCAACTCAGTTTTGGTCTCTCAACTATCTCTACAAGAGATGGGGGATTTGTTGACGAAAACCCAAGTGACAAAAATGCATACCGTCATGGATGTGTCCTTATAGGTGACGAATTCATCTTTCGTCAAGCATTTAATGTAATGCTTGACGGTATGATTTTTTGTCAACAAAAAAACGTCACCCATTACCCAAGCGGGAAGGGCTTCCATCGTGTCTGTTAATAGGTGATGAAATCAAAGATCGTGGTGACGAAATAATACTAAGTTACTTTATTAAATGTTATTAGTTTTATATATCATGCGTGACCCACTTGTCAGGAACATATTTAATTAAGTAAAAATTGTGGTTTGGAAGAATCGAACCAGGGCTTTGGCGTGACCGACGCGGAGTCTTACCGCTAAGGTAGATATGGAATTTTGATCTGGATCCGTAACTAGTCTATTCTACATATTTATTTCAATGGTGTGATCTAGATGTTACGACATAATAATTCCCTTATTAATATTTATGTCGGCCGAGGGTGCCTCGTTTAAGTCGCGCCGCTAGCAGACACGGCCTATATAGGTGATCTTGCTAACAGTCGAATCGACTAGGGTTCTCGTCGAGGTGAGAAGAATTCCGTGAAGGCTCCATTGTGGTGGCGGCGAGACGCATCATCGGTGAGTTCTCCTGATTGTTCGTTAGGTCTAGATTTTTTAATCAGTTGTCAAGATCTATTCTGAAGAACGTTGGCATGTTCTTAACTGAATTGTAGGCAATGGATCGAAGTTGGATAACTGATGGCACCAAGAAGTTCACAACAAAGTACATGGCAGGTGTTAGGGATTTCATCAAGTTTGCGCGAGAACACTTGGACAATACAGATGAACCAATCTTGTGCCCTTGCAAGGACTGCCTAAATCTGATACGTCAGGATATAAAAACAGTCGAGGATCACTGCAATTGTTCAGGTATGTCCATGACGTATACAAGATGGACTAGACATGGGGAAGGTTTTAGTGATGACGAAGGGCGGGATAGAAACGATGATGGTGCGTATGATAGTGACAACGATGAAGAGGAAGACAATGGTGATTGTTATGTTGATGATTCGTCTAGTATGATCGATGAACTGCAGAAGTCTGGAAATAAAGGTCCTGACCTGCCAAATCTGTATGCTAATCTAATTGAGTCAGCGAAAAAAGAACTTTATGAGGGATGCACCTCTTTCACTAGGTTGTCGTTCATTATTAAGCTCCTTCATGTCAAATCATACAGCCGGATAACAAACAGAGGATTTGATCTCTTACTTCAGCTTTTACGTACAGCTTTGCCAGATGTGGACTTTCCCAAATCATATGCTGATGCTAAGAGTGTTCTTTCTGATGTTGGGCTTGGTTATGAGACAATTCATGCATGCAAGTTTGATTGTTCTTTATTTTGGGGAGATCACAAGGACGATACGAACTGCCATGTTTGTGGATTATCAAGATATAGAGACCCTACTGGAAAAAAGAAAATCCCTCACAAGGTGTTAAGGTACTTTCCTATAATTAAAAGGTTGCAGAGGCTATTTGTTAAAAAGGAAATATACAGTTGTCCGAGGCCTCCTCTTCGAACTCGTCGCACTCTCTGGGGCCATATAGCTCGCGGTACTGCCTGGAGTCGCGGTAGAACGGGTCATTCGGATCGAAGCCCTGGTCATCTGCTTGTGCCGCGGGAGTGAGGACGTCTCCGTTGGCCTCATCAGCGACGGCGACCACGGCCGTTGGGCGGAGCCCTCCACGGTCACGGCGCGGCGAAGAGCGGCTCTGCTAGTTCCGGAAGAAGATCCCACCTCCGCGGCGTCGACTACTACCGGAGCATCGCCGTCGCCTCTGTCGACGTTGACGACCGCACTCGCCTCCGGCTCGTCTCCACGAACACGCTTCATCTTTGGGATCTTCGGTGGAAGGGGAGGTCGGTGGTGCGCTGGTGGAGGTGCAAGCAGGGTTTTTTGCCAGATTGGAGAATCGAAGTTGCGGGTGGGAGAGACGATGGGGCCGATGGATATACAGTAGATGCTGCCGTTTGGGTTCCTCTGTGTGACGCGTGCGTGTGAAAACGTGGAATCCTGCATGTAGTTGATGACCCACAAGTATAGGGGGTGTATCGTAGTATCTTCGATAAGTAAAAATGTCGATCCCAACGAGGAGCAGAAGGTGTTGACAAGCAGTTTCGATGAAGGATTCACTGTAAATGCTCACAGACAAGTATTCAGGGGTTTGATGTGATGAATAACGAGTAAGTAAAGTGCGAGAGTAATAATTGCAGTGGCCCAATCCTTTTTAGCACAAAGGACAAGCCGGTTTGTTTACTTATAATGACCAAACGTTCTTGAGGACACACGGGATTTTAGTCTAGTGCTTTCGCTTCATACATTAATCTTCATTGTTTTGATAAGTGTTGTGTGGGTGAACCTATGCTAATGTACTGCCCCTTCCTAGGACTAATACATACTTTTGATTATACCCCTTGCAAGCATCCGCAACTACAAGAAAGTAATTAAGATAAATCTAACCACAGCCTTAAACTCGAGATCCTGTTATCCCTCCCGCCGATATACCAACGGGGGCTCAGGTTTCTCTCCGGCAACCCCGCAATTGGCAAACGAGTACAAGATGCATTCCCTAGGCCCATAAATGGTGAAGTGTCGTGTAGTCGACGTTCACACGACACCACTACAAGAATAACACCACAACTTAAATATCATAACATTGAATACTACTCAACCATGATTCACTACTAACATTTAGACTTCACCCATGTCCTCAAGAACTAAACGAACTACTCACGAGACATCATATGGAACATGATCAGAGGTGATATGATGATGAATAACAATCTGAACATAAACCTTGGTTCAATGGTTTCACTCAATAGCATCAATAACAAGTAGAAATCAACACCGGGAGTTTCCCCTATCAAACAATCAAGATCAAACCCAAATTGTTACAACGGTAACGGTGTGCAGCGGTGGAGACGGCGGTGATGATGATGATGATGATGATGATGAGATGATGTCCAGCTCGATGACGGTGACGATGGCGTCGATTTCCCCCTCCGGGAGGAATTTCCCCGGCAGATCTCAGCCGGAGATCTCTTTCTCTCTGGTGTTCTCCGCCCCGACGGCTGTGACTCTTCGACTATCCTCTGGCTTAGGTTTTCGGGATGAAGACGTACGCGAAGAAAGGAGGCGAGAGATGGGCCCCTCCTCACGGGGCGGCGCGGCAGCCTTGGGCCGCGCCGCCTATGAGGTGGGCCCACCTCGGGTCCCCTCGGCTCCCCTTCGGCTCCCTTCGTCTTCGGAAAAATAGGATTTTTCATATAATTTCCGTCAGCATCTTCCGAAATATTGCATCCTGACGGTGCTTTTTCCAGCAGAATCCTGGCTCCGGTGCGCGATCTCCAAATAATCATGAAATATGCAAAATAGATGAAATAACATAAGCATCATCTCCAAATATGAAATATATCAATGAATAGCAGCAAATTATGATATAAAATAGTGATGCAAATTGGACGTATCAACTCCCCCCAAGCTTAGACTTCGCTTGTCCCCAAGCGAAACTGAGCTCAGTAAACAAGACCACATGTTTATGGAGTGAAGAGTTGATAAATAAAATACGGACAAGAAGCATCATATTAATTCACACAAGGAATTCTAGTGAACAACTTCCTCATATAATTCAACTTGAAATAAGTATAAGGTAATCACAAATAAAGGTGCATAAGGAATCATAATTGGTGATGGCAAACTTTGTTCTTGGTCAGAGAACAGTTAACAGATTATACTTATCTATTGAGCAGCGCTCTCATGTTAAAGTTTATATGGCTCATTTTGCATACTCAATCATAATGATCATTGATAACTTCCAAAGCTATATTCATTTAGATAAAACTTGTACTAAACAAGAAAGAGTAAAAGACATGATGAAATAAATCACAATATAATAGTTTGATCGCAACAACTCAAATGCTTGCTTGAGATGGAGGGAAATAGGTTTACTGACTCAACATAAAGTAAAAATAGGCCCTTCGCAGGGAAGCATGGATTAAATCATGTGCTAGAGCTTTTCAAGTTTTGAAATCATATAGAGAGCAATAAAGTAAAGTTTTGAGCGGTGTTTGTTGTTGTCAACGATGGTAGCGGGTACTCTTGCCAGACAAACTCTCAAAGAGCGGCTCCCATAAAGTTTTCTTTTTGGTTGACACTCCTTCCAACCTTTGCTTTGACAAACCATGGCTAACCGAATCCTCGGGTGCCTGCCAACGATCTCATACCATGAAGGAGTGTCTTTTTATTTTAGTTTTATTTAGATGACACTCCTCCCCACCTTTGCTTTCTCAAGCCATGGCTAACCGAATCCTCGGGTGCCGTCCAATCAATCTCATACCATGGAGGAGTGTCTATTTGTAAAATTACGAAAGCTAATTAATTTGGGACTGGGAACCCCATTGCCAACTCTTTTTGCAAAGTTATTGGATAAGTGGATGAAGCCACTAGTCCATTGGTGAAAGTTGCCCAACAAGATTGAAAGATAAACACCACATACTTCCTCATGAGCTATAAAACATTGACACAGATAAGGAGTAATAAAGTTTTGAATTGTTTAAAAGTAGCACATGAAGTATTTACTTGGAATGGCAGGAAATACCATGTAGTAGGTAGATATGGTGGACACAAATGGCATAGGTTTGGGTTCAGGTTTGGATGCACGAGAAGCATTCCCTCTCAGTACAGGTCTTTGGCTAGCAAGGTTAATTAGCAAGCATAAGAGTTGAGGGAAACAAACGAATATACATGTGATAAAAGCAATCATGCATCTTTCTTGCAAGCACAAACAATTTTAACTTCAGAATAATAAGCTATGAGCTAACAAGAAAGGAAGACAATGAAACAACTATATGTATTTCTCTTTTCTACTTAAACCTCAAGGTGTTGTTGCTATTGACCAATGCTAAGTTTGCCAAAACCAAATAGATTTACTCAATGCTCCCAAAGTGGTACCAATACTAAAATCAAGATCAATCATATAATAGAAATTGCAAACTAAAATAAGGTGTGCAATATGTAAATGATAAGACTTCTCATTAATATTTCATAACGATAACTCACACCAAGGGATACATAGACAAACTAAAGGAGAGATACTTCCACACTGCAACCCATCTTATATGATAACTTCCCTACTCATGATATGACACTACTTGATAGTAAAAAGTAAAAGGTAGTGATGATGTGATACCGCGGCACTCCCCCAAGCTTGGAACAAACCAAGGGGATGCCAATACCGATGATGAATTACTCCTTTGGTGGTGATGGTGAATTCTTGACAAGCTTCTCAACAAGCTCCTGAAGCTCATCAATCTTGTACATGAGGTTGCGGATCATCTCCGAATTGTGCTCGACGCGGTTAAGAAGTATGTCCGACGGCGAGTCCCAACTCTTGGAGTTATTTCCCCACTCTTCAGCTTCAGGCTTCGTCCTTCCTGCAGTGTTAGAACGATCTATATCCCAATTGCTAGGCAATGCTGCCTTGGGAGTCCTTTCAATTTGATTATTGTAAATTAGATTTCGGAAGGGGTGATAAGTGCCTGGAGAAGATGTCTTTGGAGCTAGGTAGTGACGTGGAAGTCTTCCTCCGGTGCGAATTCTTGCGCTCTTCTTTGCATTAAAAGGGTTCTCCACCACCTCGATGCTTGCAATGGTAGCACGCGGGTACGCGCGCAAGTCTTCCTCCACTTCTTCTTCATCTTCTTCCTTGACGCTCCCGTCCACCTCTTTCCACTCGGGATCTTGAATATCTTCCTCCATAGGCTCCTTGTCTTTGTTGTTGGAGACCATGGTGCTAGATTGAAAATAGATCCTGGCGAACAACTCGAAACAAAACACGTCGAGAAAACGATATACGGACCTCCAGGGTCCGGGGATTATATAGCAGGAATTTTTATGACAAACGGAAAGTACCAGGTCGAACCGAGTCGGAGAGGGGCAACGAGGTGGCCTCCTCACAGGCGGCGCGGCCAGGGCCGCGCCGGCTGTGGGGGCACCTCCTCGTGCGCCTCCTCCACTCCGTTTCGATCTCGTAATTTTTCATATTTCAAAAAACAGCAAAAACATTGTTCGGAAAGCAAATCGCGAACTTTTTATTACCTGTACTGTTACCTATTCAAAGTCGTGTTCTGGCAGACTGTCAATTTGACCTTTGATGAAAGCCTCTGGTGTTTCCACTCGAATAACATCAACATCTACATTATAAGAATCACCTGAGATATAATGCTTGAGTCTTTGTCCATTCACCACTTGCGTGGCATTGCCTTGGAGGGAACTGATTTTAATTGCTCCTGAACGATACACCTCCTCAACAACATATGGTCCTTCCCATTTCGAGAGTAATTTCCCTGCAAAGAATCTGAGACGAGACCGATACAATAGGACTTTATCCCCAATAATAAACTCTCTTTTGATAATCCTTCTATCATGCCATTTCTTAACTTTCTCTTTAAAGAGTTTAGCATTTTCATAAGCTTCACTTCTCCATTCATCTAGAGAACTTAATTGCAACAACCTCTTATCACCGGCTAGTTTAGGATCTTTGTTTAGTTCTCTAACAGCCCAATAAGCTTTGTGCTCTAGTTCTAAAGGTAAATGACAAGCTTTTCCATAAACCATTTTATAAGGTGACATTCCCATAGGGTTTTTATAAGCAGTTCTATAAGCCCATAGTGCTTCCTTCAATTTACTAGCCCAATTCTTTCTAGTTTTATTAACAGTCTTTTGCAAGATAGATTTAATTTCTCTATTTGATAGTTCTACTTGCCCACTAGTTTGAGGATGATAAGCGGAAGCAATTCTATGATTAATACCATATTTAGCAAGAGTTTTTCTAAAACCACCATGAATAAAATGAGAACCTCCATCTGTCATAATATATCTAGGAACTCCAAATCTAGGAAAAATAATGTCTAAAAGCATTCTTAAAGAGGTCTCACCATCAGCACTTTTTGTAGGTATAGCTTCCACCCATTTAGTAACATAATCAACAGCAACAAGTATATGAGTGTTACCTTCTGAAGAGGGAAAAGGTCCCATGAAGTCAAATCCCCAACAATCAAACGGTTCAATAACAAGAGTATAATTCATAGGCATTTCATTGCATCTGGAGATATTACCAACCCTTTGACATTCATCACAAGATAAAATGAACTTCCTTGCATCTTTGAAGAGAGTTGGCCAATAAAAACCTGATTGTAGAACTTTTTGCGTGGTTCTATCTCCGGCGTGATGTCCTCCATAAGCACTCCCATGACATTTACTCAATATCTCCTGTTGTTCATATTCAGGAACACATCTTCGCAGAATACCATCTACTCCTTCTTTATATAGGTGTGGGTCATCCCAAAAATAATGCCTCAAGTCATAAAAGAATTTCCTCCTTTGCTGAGCTGAAAAGGTTGGAGGCAAGTACTTGGAAACAATAAAGTTAGCATAATCAGCATACCAAGGACTGTCTCGCGAGCTCACCTTTATTACAGCCAATTGTTCATTTGGAAAACTATCATTAACAGGAACAGGATCATAAGCAATATTTTCCAATCTAGACAAATTATCAGCAACAGGATTATCAGCACCTTTCCTATCTACAATATGTAAATCAAATTCTTGCAAAAGAAGTACCCATCTAATAAGCCTTGGCTTAGCATCTTTCTTTGTCATAAGGTATCTAATTGCAGCATGATCAGTATGAATTGTAACTTTTGAATCAACAATATAGGATATAAACTTGTCACAAGCAAAGACTACAGCTAACAATTCTTTTTAGTTGTAGCATAATTTCTTTGAGCAGCATCAAGAGTTTTACTAGCATAATGAATAACATTCAGTTTTTTATCTACTCGCTGTCCAAGAACAGCGCCTACAGCAAAATCACTAGCATCACACATAATTTCAAATGGTAAGTTCCAATCAGGAGGTTCAACTATAGGGGCAGTTGTTAAGGCTTTCTTTAGAGTTTCAAAGCTTCCTTACAATCATCATCAAAAACAAAAGGTACATTTTTTGAAGAAGATTAGTAAGAGGCTTTGAAATCTTGGAGAAATCTTTAATAAACCTCCTATAAAACCCAGCATGACCAAGAACACTACGAATACCTTTAACATCCCTAGGATAGGGCATCTTCTCAATTGCTTCAACTTTAGCTCTATCAACTTCAATACCTCTCTCGGAAATTTTATGTCCCAATACAATTCCTTCATTAACCATAAAGTGGCATTTCTCCCAATTAAGAACAAGGTTAGTTTCTTCACATCTCTGCAAAACTTTATCAAGGTTTCGCAAGCAATTATCAAAAGAATTTCCATAGACGGAAAAATCGTCCATGAATACCTCTACAATACTCTCGCAAAAGCCATGAAAAATAGCAGACATGCATCTTTGAAAAGTAGTAGGAGCATTACATAAACCAAAAGGCATACGCCTATAAGCATAAGTTCCATAGGGACAAGTGAAAGTAGTTTTCTCTTGATCTTTAGTTTTAACAGCAATTTGTGAAAACCCAGAATAACCATCAAGAAAGCAAAAATGAGTATTTTTAGACAACCTTTCTAGCATTTGATCAATAAAGGGTAAAGGGTAATGATCTTTCTTAGTAACTTTATTAACTTTTCGAAAATCAATGCACATTCTATACCCTACAACTACTCTTTGAGGGATGAGCTCATCATTATCATTAGGTACAACAGTCATTCCTCCTTTCTTAGGAACACAATGCACAGGACTAACCCATCTACTATCAGCAATAGGATATATAATACCAGCTTCAAGGAGTCTTAATACCTCATTTCTTACCACATCCTTCATCTTAGGAATTAGACGACGCTGAGGTTCAACAACAGGCTTCGCATCATCTTCCATGTTAATGGCGTGTTGGCAAATAGAGGGAGAAATCCCCTTCAAGTCATCAAGAGTGTAGCCAATAGCACCTCGGTGTTTCTTCAATATTTCCAATAACCTTTCTTCTTCAAACTCTGAAAGCTTAGAACTAATAATAACAGGATATATTTTCTTATCATCAATATGAGCATATTTAAGATTATCAGGCAATGGTTTTAAATCAAAGACATGATCTTCCTTTGGTGGTGGTGTTGTACCCAGATCTTCCACCGGTAAATCATGCTTAAGAATAGGTTGATGAAGGAAAATTTCATCAAGCTCATCTCTTTCTTCCCTAAAAACTTCACTCTCACTATTCTCCAAATGTTGCTGCAAAGGATTACTAGGAGCAAGAGCAATAGATGCACATTGTTCAACTTTAAAATCATTATTAGGCAAATCAGCTTTATAAGGAGTTTTGGTAAATTTAGAGAAGTTAAACTCATAAGATTCACCAGCAAATTTAGTCAAAATTTTCTCTTCTTACAATCTATAATAGCTCCACAAGTATTTAGAAAAGGTCTACCAAAAATGATAGGACAATATTTACTAGCAGCAGAACCAAGTACCAAAAAGTCAGCAGGATATTTAATCTTACCACATAGAACTTCCACATCTCGAACAATACCAATTGGAGAGATAGTTTCTCTATTAGCTAGCCGAATAACCACATCAATATCTTCAAGTTCACAAGAACCAATTTCGTGCATAATCTCCGTGTAAAGCTCATAAGGAATAGCACTAATACTTGCACCAATATCACATAAACCATAATAACAATGATCACCAATTCTAACAGATAGCATAGGAACACTAGCTTGCTTGGATTTATTAGGATGTGAAACAATATTAGAGGCATCTTCACAGAAAATAATATGACCATCCTCCACATTTTCAGTCACAAGATCTTTAACAATTGCAACAGCAGGTTCAACTTTTATTTGTTCTTCGGTTCTATAGGTTTCTTTTCACTTTTATGAACCGCACTATTTATAACAGAGTACTCCTTCATTTTAGCAGGGAAAGGAGTTTTTTCAATATAAGCTTCAGGAATAACATGATCAACAGTTTCAATTACAACACATTTGTTTATAGATGAATCTATTTTATCTTTATACGGTTCATGATACTTATCAAAATTCTTCTTAGGCAATTCATAATGAGAGGCAAAAGCTTTATAAAGATTTGCAACGACTTGAGAATCAAGACCATAAGTAGCACTAATATTAAGAAATTTACCAGTATCCATAAAAACCTCAATGCATTTATAATCAAAGTTTATACCTGACTCTCTATCTTTGTCGTTCTCCCATCCTTCAGTATTCTCCTGGATCCGATCAAGAAGGTCCCTTTTAAACTCTTCTTTGTTGCGTGTAAATGATCCAGAACAAGAAGTATCCAGCAAGGTCTTGTCTTGAAAAGAAAGTCTTGCATAGAAATTATCAATAATAACATTACCAGGAAGCTCATGAATGGGGCATTTGAGCATTAAAGACTTCAATCTCCCCCATGATTGGGCAATGCTTTCTCCATCATGAGGCCAGAAATTATATATGCGGTTCCGATCTTTGTGAATTTCACTTGGAGGATAGAATTTGGAATAAAATAAAGGCACAATGTCCTCCCAATCAATAGGATCCCTATTCTTCAGCAATTTATACCAGTGCACTGCTTTACCAGACAGTGATATAGAGAATAGTTTATTTCTAACTTCATCCATAGCAATACCTGCACATTTGAATAACCCGCATAATTCATGTAAAAACAGTAAATGATCACCAGGATGGACAGTTCCATCCCCTTCATAGCGTTATCCATAACACGTTCAATAATTTTCATAGGTATTTTATATGGTATTACTTCCTCACCTGGCGCCTCATCCACTACCGCAGTAGTAGTAGATTTCCCAAATAGAAATTGAAGAGAAGATCTCTCCATAATGACTTATAGCAAGCAGAAATAAAATCAGCACAACAATAAAGGTTTTCCTTACCAATTCCACTTACCAATAGCGCTTCACTCCCCGGCAACGGCGCCAGAAAATAGTCTTGATGACCCACAAGTATAGGGGGTGTATCGTAGTATCTTCGATAAGTAAAAATGTCGATCCCAACGAGGAGCAGAAGGTGTTGACAAGCAGTTTCGATGAAGGATTCACTGTAAATGCTCACAGACAAGTATTCAGGGGGTTTTGATGTAACAGATGAATAAAGTACGAGTAAGTAAAGTGCGAGAGTAATAATTGCAGCGAGTGGCCCAATCCTTTTTAGCACAAAGGACAAGCCGGTTTGTTTACTTATAATGACCAAACGTTCTTGAGGACACACGGGATTTTAGTCTAGTGCTTTCGCTTCATACAGCTGATTAATCTTCATTGTTTTGATAAGTGTTGTGTGGGTGAACCTATGATAATGTACTGCCCTTCCTAGGACTAATACATACTTGTGATTATACCCCTTGCAAGCATCCGCAACTACAAGAAAGTAATTAAGATAAATCTAACCACAGCCTTAAACTCTGAGATCCTGCTATCCCTCCTGCATCGATATACCAACGGGGCTCAGGTTTCTGTCACTCCGGCAACCCCGCAATTGGCAAACGAGTACAAGATGCATTCCCCTAGGCCCATAAATGGTGAAGTATCGTGTAGTCGACGTTCACACGACACCACTAGAAGAATAACACCACAACTTAAATATCATAACATTGAATACTACTCAACCATGATTCACTACTAACATTTAGACTTCACCCATGTCCTCAAGAACTAAACGAACTACTCACGAGACATCATATGGAACATGATCAGAGGTGATATGATGATGAATAACAATCTGAACATAAACCTTGGTTCAATGGTTTCACTCAATAGCATCAATAACAAGTAGAAATCAACACCGGGAGAGTTTCCCCTATCAAACAATCAAGATCAAACCCAAATTGTTACGCGGTGCAGCGGTGGAGACGGCGGTGATGATGATGATGATGATGGTGATGATGATGGAGATGATGTCCAGCTCGATGACGGTGACGATGGCGTCGATTTTCCCCTCCGGGAGGGAATTTCCCCGGCAGATCTCAGCCTGCCGGAGAGCTCTTTCTCTCTGGTGTTCTCTGCCCGGAGGCGGCTGTGACTCTTCGCGACTATCCTCTGTGGCTTAGGTTTTCGGGATGAAGACGTACGCGAAGAAAAGGAGGCGAGAGAGGGATGTGGGCCCCCTCCTCACAGGGCGGCGCGGCCAGGCCTTGGGCCGCGCCGGCCTATGAGGTGGGCCCACCTCGGTCCCCTCGGCTCCCCCTTCTGGCTCCCTTCGTCTTCTGGAAAAATAGGATTTTTCATATAATTTCCGTCAACTGCTGATCTTCCGAAATATTGCATCCTGACGGTGCTTTTTCCAGCAGAATCCTGGCTCCGGTGCGCGATCTCCAAATAATCATGAAATATGCAAAATAGATGAAATAACATAAGCATCATCTCCAAATATGAAATATATCAATGAATAGCAGCAAATTATGATATAAAATAGTGATGCAAATTGGACGTATCAGTAGTCCACTTTCCCATTACTTTGACATGGGTCCCACGCATGACGGATGGGCAGGCACATAATTTTCAAGATGGGTATTAAAAACTATAAAATATTTTAAATACGAATTAGTGATCACACATAGAAAGAAATAAATAAAAAATGAATCGAGTATGTAAATTCTTTCAAATTTCTAAGAATTTCATACCATGATTAGGGCTGGAATTTTGAGTGTTTCGTCAAACCTAGGTTGACCCCATTGTACTAAGAGGTTGTCAAACCTTTTCAAAGTGAAACTTCTGTTCTAGGGTAATGTGGTGATGCCAAATCAGACCAACACGTGCTCCCAATTTTCCCAATACCCTAAGATGTACATGCTTGACAAGTGATGCCTCTTCTTGAGTTTAGGGGATGAATTTTTGAAAATTTTCAAACCAAACTGCCAAGATAGCATGCTAGCATCATTACCCACATGTTCATGCACCCTTGTGCCAAATTTCAGTCCATTTCAAGTTAGGTACCACAAAAAATGGTGTCCCCATGGTGTAGATGTGTCGAAAGAGGGGTTTTCGGACGAAAAGAGGGGGAATGGGCAAAAACTCACCAAACCACCATGGATTGGGGCAAGATTTGGCACCCTTGTGCACATTGTGATATGAAACCTTGGTTGATATGGGTTTTGATTTTTTGGAGTTGGTGGCATGGTGTCCCCATGGTGGAGATGTGTCGAAAAAGGGGTTTTCGGACGAAAAGAGGGGGAATGGCCAAAAACTGACCAAACCACCATGGATTGGGGCAATATTTGGCACCCTTGTGCACATTGTGATATGACACCTTGTTTGCTATGGGTTTTGATTTTTTGGAGTTGGTGGCATGGTGTCCCCATGGTGGAGATGTGTCGAAAAAGGGGTTTTCGGACGAAAAGAGGGGGAATGGCCAAAAACTGACCAAACCACCATGGATTGGGGCAAGATTTGGCACCCTTGTGCACATTGTGATATGAAACCTTGGTTGATATGGGTTTTGATTTTTTGGAGTTGGTGGCATGGTGTCCCCATGGTGGAGATGTGTCGAAAAAGGGGTTTTCGGACGAAAAGAGGGGGGAATGGCCAAAAACTGACCAAACCACCATGGATTGGGGCAAGATTTGGCACCCTTGTGCACATTGTGATATGACACCTTGTTTGCTATGGGTTTTGATTTTTTGGAGTTGGTGGCATGGTGTCCCCATGGTGGAGATGTGTCGAAAAAGGGGTTTTCGGACGAAAAGAGGGGGAATGGCCAAAAACTGACCAAACCACCATGGATTGGGGCAAGATTTGGCACCCTTGTGCACATTGTGATATGACACCTTGGTTGCTATGGTTTTGATTTTTTGAGTTGGTGGCATGGTGTCCCCATGGTGTAGATGTGTCGAAAGAGGGGTTTTCGGACGAAAAGAGGGGGAATGGCCAAAAACTGACCAAACCACCATGGATTGGGGCAAGATTTGGCACCCTTGTGCACATTGTGATATGACACCTTGGTTGCTATGGGTTTTGATTTTTTTGGAGTTGGTGGCATGGTGTCCCCATGGTGTAGATGTGTCGAAAGAGGGGTTTTCGGACGAAAAGAGGGGGAATGGCCAAAAACTGACCAAACCACCATGGATTGGGGCAAGATTTGGCACCCTTGTGCACATTGTGATATTACACCTTGGTTGCTATGGGTTTTGATTTTTTGGAGTTGGTGGCATGGTGTCCCCATGGTGTAGATGTGTCGAAAGAGGGGTTTTCGGACGAAAAGAGGGGGAATGGCCAAAAACTGACCAAACCACCATGGATTGGGGCAAGATTTGGCACCCTTGTGCACATTGTGATATGACACCTTGGTTGCTATGGGTTTTGATTTTTTGGAGTTGGTGGCATGGTGTCCCCATGGTGTAGATGTGTCGAAAGAGGGGTTTTCGGACGAAAAGAGGGGGAATGGCCAAAAACTGACCAAACCACCATGGATTGGGGCAAGATTTGGCACCCTTGTGCACATTGTGATATGAAACCTTGGTTGCTATGGGTTTTGATTTTTTGGAGTTGGTGGTGTTGCGGTCAGAAACCCACCGACGAGCAGCGACGGACAACACAGTAGAGCCGGGAGCAACTTAGGGCTGCGGCTGGCCCTGGTCCCTCCGAGCGACGGCCCGCAAAGACTCCGGCACGCACGTCCGATGCTGGTGCAAGGGCGTGCCACCTGACCTATACCTGGTCGGGAAGGTGATGGAGATGCCTCGCTTAGTTTCCTGGCATACACACGTAAACATTAAATACGAGCCTCGATCGGCTCTCAGGTTGTCCCGTGAATCGGCTCACGAGCCGATCCACCCATGATTCGCACGAGGTGTACGAATATATGGTGGTCCTGCTTGATCAAGATAAAGCTAAACGATCTACGACGATTTAGGGTTTTCACCGCATAATCAGATCATCCTACTCGTGATTGGGCCTCGCGGCCACGCACGGTGATCGTAAGCCGATCCTAGACAAGGCCTAAAAACCAACACGAGGTTGATCCCCGGAACATCCTGTCTAGGGCTAGCAAACTACACCCTACGCGCCGCTGGATCCTCCAACCCTTTGTAAGGCCTAACTATTGCAGATATTAAACTAATCCTTGAAGAACAAGGAGCAACCGTAACGGATCGGATCTACTGAATAATGATCAAGCGGGGTGCCACCCCTACACCTAAGATAGGTGTAAGGGCGGCTAGACGTCTAAGGGTTGCACTACGACAGCATATGATACGAAGAACAATGCTAACCCTAACACATCTAAGATAACTACGTTGCTCGCCATCAAAAAGGCTTCGAGCAACGCATGAACGCATTTAACTTGTACTGCCTAGATCACAAGATGCGATCTAGGCAGCATGATGCTTACCCGGAAGAAACCCTTGAGACAAGGGAGTTGGCGATGCGCCTAGATTGATTTGTGATGAACGTGATTGTTGTTTATTTCATAAACCCTAGATACATATTTATAGTCCGTAGACTTTCTAACGTGGGAATAATCCCCACCGTGCACGAGAAAAACTCTAACTAACCGACACGTATCCTACTATATTACAGATACACGGGCAAACTAGCCCAAACTTTGCATATAAGGCCGATTCACGTATATTCTTCCATGTATATTCTTCAAGCCCATCTTGATCGCGGCCCACCTCTGACTCGGTCAAAGGTGATAACACATGCCCCCTGGTTTTGGAATTGATAATTCCAAAATCACTCTGATTCTCTTCGTCGGGTCATGTCGTGGCAGCAGAACCGTCGCAGACCCTTCATCATGACGCCCTGCCTTCTCAATTTCTCCGCATGATTTGACCATTGTTTTCTTTTCTTCTTTTTTGGGCACCGCCTCCTCGGAAACTGCTGTGGCATTGAATCTCTACTATATCCCCTTTATTTAACTGCTCTGAACGCCACTTCATCCCCTTGCTCTGCTCTGTCCATCGGCACCCAAAAATCCTCCATCTCCCGCAGCCATGTCTTCTTCTTCTTCCTCCTCCGCCTCATCGGATCTTTCTTCCCAGTCCTTTTCTTCTTCGTCCTCCTCCACCTCGTCAGTCTTCTCCGACTCTTCCTCATCTCGCGAGCCGACGCCGGAGTGGGGTTCGCTGGCGGCGCACGACATCCTTGCCGCATCGGAGTGGGACAAGGAGGAATATGATTCCTCCATCTGGTCCGAGGATGACAAATCCTTGACCGACGGAGAGGACGACCTTCAGTTCCTCGTCGAGGGGAGGAGGAGGCGGAGAGCGAGGATGACCGCTTCTCCTGGGACGATTTCACCTCCTCCGAAGAAGAGGCGGAAGAGGACGACGACGACTCCCTCGAAGGCTACCCGCCGGCGAAGCGCCTCCGCGTCTGGTGGGACGACGACAGCGATGACGATGAGGAGGAAGATCCTCTTAGAAGGTTACGGGAGGCCGATGCCTATCAGCAGCAGCCGGCGGCAGCGACGACGAGGGCAGCAACGGCCCTTAGATTAGGGACTAGTAGTAGTAGTCGGCTTTTGTTCTTTCTTCCCTGAGCAATCGGCTCTTCCTTTGTAAGAAATACCGCTATTAATGAAGAAAACATTCCTCAATTAATTTTGCTTTCTTGTCAATTTCACCGATCGTCGAACGAAGCCACTGTACAGAGAGCCGATGGCAGGGCATCAGCTTGCACTATAAACGCGATTTGAGGTCAAGCCGTCGCCTACTCACGCGGACCAACAGGTCTAACTCACATCCAAACCATCCTCCAACCTTAAACGCGCAGACTGAACTCCTCAGCAACTCACTAGGAGATTCATCCCAAATATCATGATTTCTGGTCTGAACCGATTCCGTTAACCTGCATCGGCTTATTCCTCTAGAGTCGATAACAATGTATCGGCTTTATTATTCTGAAGTCGATGCCCGTGCATCGGCTGTACTCGCATACTGCTGTCTCCGTATGTTTTCTCAAGTCGATGTCTACGCATCGGCTGTGATTTTTTTTTACTGGCCGATTTAAAATCGGCCTCCATACCTTACTGCCCATCATCCCACATGCTTGGGAAATACTTCTTGAGGTGCTGACCATTGAAGGCTACTGGGAACTTAACGCCGTCCAACTGTTCCAGCATGTATGCATTACCCTTCAAGGCCTGGACGACTTTGTATGGACCGTGCCAATTAGGAGACCATTTGCCATATGCCTTGTCCCTAGTTCCTAACGGCAACACAGCTTCCCATACTAGATCACCAACTTGAAACTCCTTTGGTCTAACCTTCTTATAGGCACGAGCTACCCTGGCTTTGTTCTCTTTAATCTTCTCCAACGACCAAAGCCTAAGTTCTGTTGCGTCCTCAATAGTGTCACTCATCAAAGCTGCATATTCTACAGCTGTTAGATCATTCTGAAACGTGACACGTCTTGACCCAGCCGTAATTTCCCAAGGTAACACGGCTTCCTGTCCATAGACGAGCTGGTACGGCGAAGTTTTTATAGCTCCATGGCACGACATGCGGTAGGCCCACAAAGCTTCTGATAACTTTTCATGCCAATCCCTAGGGTTCTCGTCAATTTTTCTCTTGATCAGCTTGATCAAGCTCTGATTGGACGCTTCAGCTTGCCCATTGGCTTGAGCATAGTATGGAGATGATCGGATCAGCTTAATCCCCATGTCATCGCAGAACTTTCTGAATTCTTTAGAAATAAAGACCGAACCTCCATCGGTCGTGATAGTTTGGGGAATCCCGAACCTATGAATGACGTGTTCTTTCACAAACTTGATCACATCTTCTGATTTCACCTTCTTCATAGGGACGGCCTCCAACCACTTGGTGAAGTAATCTGTGATAACCAAAATCCATTCATGTTTTTTACTCGACGCCGGATGGATTTTGCCGATCATATCCATGCCCCACCCTCGAAACGGCCAAGGCTTGATGATAGGGTTCATTGCTGATGCGGGTACCATCTGAATCTTCCCGAACATCTGGCACGCTTGGCACCCCTTGTAGTACTTGAAGCAATCTTCAAGCATGGTGGGCCAATAAAACCCTGATCGCCTAATTAGCCACTTCATCTTATGAGCCAACTGATGAGTTCCACCGGCGCCTTCATGCACCTCATGTAAGAGCCGATTAGACTCAGTTGGTCCCAGGCACTTGAGTAGTAACCCTTCCAACGTCCTGTAGAACATGTCGTCTCCTATGAGGACATACTTCATGGCTTTGTATCTTATCCGTTTAGGTGCCCCCGAGCCGAATCTTTTAAGTAATTGAAGATTTCGGCTCTCCAATCATCTGTTCCAGGAACTGCACCTGAACTTCTGACCGTCAGATATGTCTATATAGCCTGACGCCATTTGTGCGAGATTGTTGGCCTCAGTGTTTTGGGATCTTGGGACCCAATTAAAGTTGATGTACCGAAACTGTGTCATCAACTCACGGCATTCCACCCAATATGGGAAAAGCGACTCACTCTCGCACTTATATTCATCCGTGAGCTGGTTAATCACCAACTTGGAGTCTCCAAAAGCTCTACTGCTTCTGCCCCGGCTTCCAGTAACAACTCCATTCCCTTACGCACTGCCTCATATTCCGCGACATTGTTGGTGCAAGGGGTAGATAGTCTGATGGAAAAGGAGTATGCTGCCCCCGAGGCGACACGAGCAGAATGCCGATGCCACAACCATCGTCGCAAGCCGATCCATCGAAGAACATAGCCCATGCATGTATAGACAGTGCTGCTATATTGGTACTGATCCGTTCAGCTATAAGATCGGCCAACGCTTGCCCCTTAACTGCGCAGCTGATACCGAAGATCGAACTCGACAACGCAAACATCCACTTACCAAGTCAGCCTTTCAAAACAGGGGCGCATGTGCTTGACAACGTCTGACTTGCATATGACGATGATCCGTCAAAAGGATGTGATGAAGCTTGGTGCAGGTGAAGAACAGGCAGAGGCAAAGCTTCTCGATCTCAGGATACCTTGTCTCCGCGTCCAACATCCTTCTGCTGAGGTAGAAAACGACCTTTTCAACACCCTCGTAGAGTTGCACCACCACCGAAGCGATGGACGTGTCAGCTACTGACAAGTAGATGTAGAACGGCCTGTCTTGTTGGGGCGGAACTAGCACAGGCGGCGTCGTCGATACCGCTTAATCTCATCAAACGCCACTGCTGTTCGCCCCAGTGAAACTCGTCGTCGATTTAGTTTTCACCATGCCATGAACGGCTCGATTCGTCCCGACAGATTAGAGATGAATCGTCGGACAAAATTGATCTTGCCGATGAGACGTTGGAGTTCCTTCTTCGTGGTGGGCGGCTGCATGGTACGCACCGCCTCTTGACTTTTCAGGCCGATCTCCCCGTTCATGAACCAAAAAACCTAGGAACTGACAACCGTCACACCAAAAGCACACTTCTTCGGATTCATTCTCAGTCCGAACTTCCGAGTTCGGTCTAGGATGCGCCGTAAATCATCCAAGTGTCCCTCCATGGAGACAGATTTGACTACCACGTCGTCGATGTAGATTTCCACCAACTTGCCGATCAGATCGTGAAATATATAATTCATGGCTCATTGGTACGTTGCACCAGCATTCTTCAACCCAAAGGTCATGACTACATATTCAAACAAGCCTACTTCCTGGTACTCTGAATGCGGTCTTGTGTATATCTTCCGGAGCCATGAAGATTTGGTTATAGCCGGCGTTGCCATCCATGAAGCTCAACACCTTGTGGCCAGCAGCTGCATTGATCAATGTTTCTGCCACATCATCGGATATTCATCTTTTGGAGTGGCTCTGTTGAGATCTCGGAAATCGATGGCCACACGCCATCGGCCGTCCTTCTTCTCTACAGGAACGATACTAGAGATCCACTCAGCATACCTGCATGGCCTGATGAACCCGGCGGCCAACATCTTCTCGATCTCTTTCTTGACTTCTTCCAGAATTTCGGCCTTCGTGCTCGTTGTTGGAACGGCCGAAATCCTTTCTTAAGGGGGAGCCGATGTTCAATGATGCTCCTGTCTAACCCAGGCATCTCTGTGTAATCCCATGCAAAGCAATCTGGGTATTCTTTCAACAGAGCTATCATCTGACCCCTGAGCTGTGGATCTAACTTCCTGCTGATAAAAGTTGGTCGCGGCTTATCCCCAGGACCGATGTCGACTTCCTCTAGCTCATCAGCCGATGTAAACCCATACCCTAACTTCCCGTCACCTGTGAGGTCGACACCAAATGCAGGGAGAGCGTGTGGCACGGATAGTACGGGCTGATTGCTGGAATCGGCCTTCCTCTTGATCGTAACCAGGATTTTTTGGAAGTGTTGGGACCGATCGCGTGGAACGGCTTCCTCCTTGTCCTCGCTATGAGAGCAGCTGCCCTCGTCTCCGTCCTTACCAGGGTGACGCCCAAGTCCTACCATGTTGATGTTGAACGAGAATCTTGGCTAGTACCTCCCGGGGTATGTGCACTCCACCATGTCGCCGGCGTATGCCGGCGAATTCGGCACTTCCGGTGTTGTCAACGGGAATGGTAGCGGTGGACGGGATTGGAGTGGCATCTCTCCTTGGTAAGTCCCAAGAACTGGTCCTGACGGAGAGCTCTGATGCCTCATGATTTCCTAGATCATCCGAAAAGCGACACGCTCCAAAGTGTTCACAGCTCTCGAATGGCGGTGCGAGTGAGCCACCATGTAGCTAATCTCTTGACGCAGGGACCTGGTGCGTTCTTCTGACGGGGCGGATAGGTCTATTCCATCGAGCGCACCTTGGGAGAACCCTTTCCACCTGATGCCATGTGAACGGGTTCGTGAAAAGAGCCGATGAGGTCGGCTTCGAGGATCGTTTTGACCTCGTCATACTTCTTTTTGAGCTCCTCGGTCAGATCCTCGTACGTGACTGGGGTGCCGTCCGCCATCTCAGATGTAGATGGTGATGTGGTTGATGTCGAAGATTGTCCCACGGGTGCCGAATGTGTTGCGGTCGAAACCCACCGGCGAGCAGCGACGGGCAACACAGAGAGCGGGAGCAACTTAGGGCTGCGGCTGGCCCTGGTCCCTCCGAGCGACGGCCCGCAAAGACTCCGGCACGCACGTCCGATGCTGGTGCAGGGCGTGCCACCTGACCTATACCTGGTCAGGAAGGTGATGGAGATGCCTCGCTTAGTTTCCTGCATGGCATACACGTAAACATTAAATACGAGCCTCGATCGGCTCTCAGGTTGTCTGTGAATCGGCTCACAGAGCCGATCCACCCATGATTCGCACGAGGTGTACGAATATATGGTGGTCCTGCTTGATCAAGATAAAGCTAAAATGATCTACGACGATTTAGGGTTTTCACCGCATAATCGGATCATCCTACTCGTGATTGGGCCTCGCGGCCACGCACGGTGATCATAAGCCGATCCTAGACAAGGCCTAAAACCAACACGAGGTTGATCCCCGGAACATCCTGTCTAGGGCTAGGAAACTACACCCTACGCGCCGCTGGATCCTCCAACCCTTTGTAAGGCCTAACTATTGCAGATATTAAACTAATCCTTGAAGAACAAGGAGCAACCGTAACGGATCGGATCTACTGAATAATGATCAAGCGGGGTGCCACCCCTACACCTAAGATAGGTGTAAGGGCGGCTAGACGTCTAAGGGTTGCACGACGACAGCATATGATACGAAGAACAATGCTAACCCTAACACATCTAAGATAACTACGTTGCTCGCCATCAAAAAGGCTTCGACGAGCAATGCATGAACGACGAATAAACTTGTACGCCTAGATCGCAAGATGCGATCTAGGCAGCATGATGCTTACCCGGAAGAAACCCTCGAGACAAGGGAGTTGGCGATGCGCCTAGATTGATTTGTGATGAACGTGATTGTTGTTTATTTCATAAACCCTAGATACATATTTATAGTCCGTAGACTTTCTAACGTGGGAATAATCCCCACCGTGCACGAGACAAACTCTAACTAACCGACACGTATCCTACTATATTACATACACGGGCAAACTAGCCCAAACTTTGCATATAAGGCCGATTCACGTATATTCTTCCATGTATATTCTTCAAGCCCATCTTGATCGCGGCCCACCTCTGACTCGGTCAAATTCTGGTGATAACACATGGTGTCCCCATGGTGGAGATGTGTCGAAAAAGGGGTTTTCGGACGAAAAGAAGGGGAATGGCCAAAAACTGACCAAACCACCATGGATTGGGGCATGATTTGTCACCCTTGTGCACATTGTGATATGAAACCTTGGTTTCTACCCTTGTGCACATTGTGATATGACACCTTGGTTGCTATGGGTTTTGATTTTTTGGAGTTGGTGGCATGGTGTCCCCATGGTGGAGATGTGTCGAAAAGGGGTTTTCGGATGAAAAGAGGGGGAATGGCCCATTCATGTTCCATTCATGTGTCGAAAGAGGGGTTTTCGAACGAAAGGAGGGTGCCAAATTTAGATTTTTTTCATGCGTCCCATTCATGTTCTGGTATTTTTTAATTAAAATATACATGTACAGTTCCATTTTCAGAGTAATATTTTTTCTTCCACGGCAAAACCTTGTTCCCTCCAAATTTTAGTACGACAGCTGCCAAAACGCACAAATTTTTCATTCCCTCCACTCCTCCCGCGCACCCCACCTATCAAATATTTCACCCTCCCTTATATACATCGTGCCTCTCCCCCATGATTTACGAGCATCTTAACTCCCCACCCCCCGACCTCATCCTCTCGTGCTCACCCCGATCAGGTGTCTTCGCCGGACGTTCTTCCATCTCACATCTATCTCCCTGGCCGGTGGTCGCCATGGCCGGCAGTCGTCGAAACGTCGGGGGAAGGAAAATCGCGCACACACGCCGAAGAAGGCGCCCAGCTCGAAGAAACGCCAAGGTAAATCTGTCGGTGATCGGCTTGTTGTTGTGTTTTTCGGATGGTTAGATCGAGAGATCGGTTTTACATATCTACCATGCCCGTTTGACCTATATCTAGATCTTGCATATTTGATAGATCCAATCCCGACATCATACGTATAGGGTTTATCGTTTTTATTCCAGAGACAATCATGCCGTGCTATACAATCTTTGCCATCCCGCTGCTGTACAATCTTTTGCATACACAATTGTTTGCCAAAACACTTAACTGAACTATTCCAGCCGTTGCCGAAAACAGCCTGACGAGCTACAGTGAACAACGACATTGCTTCAGACTTTTATTCCTCAGTTTCAGAGGGAAGCAGAGTTTGATCTAGAACAATTGTTTGCTGTTTTCTATGGAACTAGTTAGTTTGCACGTGCAATGCACATCTTAACAATGTAATGAAGTTTTTTTAATCATGTACTTTGTTTCATCAGTCTATTTATTTCCACAATTTTTGTTTATCTATGTCTTTCAAAAGTCAAAAATCAAATTTCAGCACATATCTGAACTTCTATCAGCACATATCTGAACTTCTATCAGCACATATCTGAACACATATCTGAACTTCTATCGGTATAGGACTGAACTACCGATACCTCTATCTCTAACAGGTACAACTATCGTAAAACTCATATGAACGTAAAAGTTATCACACCTATCCTAAAACTCAACCATAAATAAGCGGTTAATACATATGGTGAACAACAATTATTACACACATCTGAATAATAGTACTAAACTAGCAATAACTACTAGGATCACGTGTTAAACTTTGATGTGGCGGTGAATTAATAAAACAACTGTTCCAACACCAGCAAATTCACCAGAACTATAAGACCCATCAATCGACAGCTTAATCCATCCAGCCGGTGGCTTAGTCCAAGGCTTTAAAGATGGAGTCACACGTTGCGCTGGCACTGGTGCCATACCCACTAGTGAAGCTGGCTGTTTTCCTTTAACTAGGTTCTCTGTAGGAATGGACTTCACATCCCCGATCTGCTTGATATATCCACTCAGAAATCGGTGAGACCCAATAATAGGGGGTAGTGGCTTATCATGAGTAACCTCATTACGTGCATACCAAGCCCGCCAAGCAACCAGAAGGGTAGTATCCACCATGTGAGGTGGTAGTTGTCCAATAACAGACTGAAACCAGCTATCAACAGACATGCATAATTCAGTGTCCGAGGGGAATCTCATGTGTCAATTATTTGTTACGAGTAGATATCTAAAATCACATGATGTCCCTTAGCCTGGCATATGCCCCCTCTTATGTTTTGTTCGCCGACATCATACGTAGACTCTTATGTTTTCAATCATTTGCTGCTGTACAATATTTTGCAAAGATAATTATTTGCTGTTTTCTATGGAATTGGCCCCCTCTTATGTTTTGTTCACGCTCCGCTCTTCCGATTATTTCAGCGGAGACACAAAACCCCGTCAAGCCGGCATATGAGCTTGCCAAGGAGAAACAAATGCAAGAAAATGTAGTACGCATGGAAAAAAATTCGCTGAAAGATATGGACCTGGCCACAAATTTCAGAAAGATTTCTCTGGTTTTGCACGTTCATTAGTGTATGGTGGGGTACAAATAGGAACTAGTAACAATCTAAAGGACACAGACTACGAAGAGAAGGAGGTCAAAGAGGACCCTTCGTATGAACCGAATCCAGAAGAGATAGCTACTGCTGATGATGATCTTCATTCAGATGAGGATCAGCGCACTGTCGGCAAAACTTCAGCTCAGGTCTGTGGAACTATGTCTGAACTATGATAGGAAATACGTACATGCTAAATGTTTCCTACTAATGTAGCCTCTACTTTGCTTGCAGATAGTTGCTTCTTCTGCAATAGTTGCACAGAAGAAGCGATCCATACCTGAAGTTGCACCATCCAACATTGCAACAAGATCAATGACAACAACTGAACCTGAAGCTGGGTCATCTGATGAGCCGACGGCCACTGCTGGTCTGAACACTGAAGGAGCACCCTCACCTAACCAGATCATGACATCTGGAGGCAGCACCTCATCTCCCGAGGACAATCAAATTGTAAACTTTGAGCGGCAAGGTATGAAAGTTTGTAAAAACTAAACACTGTACCGCATATTTTCATATAAAAGAGAATCATTTCATATCTCTTATTTCAGAGACATTGACAACATCTGGCGGTAGTAAGAGAAAGAGAGGTGGACGCAGACGTATCATGGGCCATGGACTACATGAGTACACAAGAAGACATGGTGGCAATAAGATGCCAATTGAATTCACTGCTGGTGTCAGGAGACCCAAGGATTATGTCCAGTCAGCAAAGCTGAGTAATGAGGTTGGTATTCACATCCGTGAAAAAATGCCGCTTGCAACACACTGGACACAGTACAAGAAAGATGAAACTCTCATACATGTCATTCCTCGTGCTATAAGTACAGTAGCGGTGAGTCCTGTACAATCTTGGTTTAACCTAATTAGTATGCTACATGATCAACTATCTAAGAATCTACTGATTAATGCATCACTATTTTGCAGGGAAAGTTTAGTATGGACAAAAATGATGAGGTGGCTCAAGATGTGTGCACTGATATGCTGCAAGTTAGTATTCGGCAGTTCCGATATAGGCTTAAAAAGGAGTATTGGCCGAAAATTAAAAATCTCACACTGGAGCAAGCATATCTCAAGAAGCCAGATCATGTAGAAGAGAAAAGCTGGAAAGAACTGGTGAAAAGATGGTTTGATGAGAAGTACCAGGTACATAAACGTTATTCCTTTCAATAACAGCTACTGAATTCTTACATTTCTCTGATCTGGATAAATAAAATGCATGTACTGAACATAGGGACTGTGTGTAATAAATGGAAAGAACAGAGAAGCTGTGAAACAGTTCCATACCACTGGATCTCGAAGCTATGTTGCTCACTGGGAACATCTAGTAAGTGTTATGAATTTCCCAATACAGTCCATACTTCTGTCATACACAGTGTACAATGGTAATGTGCATTCTACATTTTTTCAAGCAGAAGGCTAAGCAGCAGGAAGAAGAAACCTCTCCAATTGAATTTTTTAGAATCACACACACTAACAAGGATAACATTATGAGTGCTGAAGCAAAAAGTGCATATGTAAGAAATATTTCTTATTAGCACAATATAATATAATCCAGTTTTGTATGTTGTCCATGCAATGATTGTAATCTTTATGCAGGATAAAATGGTGGCAAAAAAAGCGGCGCCACGCAATGAAGATGAACCTGATTTGACTGATTTGCAAATTGTTCAGCTAGTTCTGAGCGAGAAAAGCCCATCCACCACCTGCAACAGCACATTCCTACCAAGATTGGGCGTCGCAACAAGTTCCAGGAAGTCTTCTGTCTCAGTACACGCATCCGAGAGCTACAACAAAGACTGGCAGATCAAGAGCAGAACTCCATACAGGCAGCTGAAACGTACCACAGTGAGATGCAGGCAAGACTGCAAGAACAAGATCAAAAATTTGAAGAGATCAGGAAGAAGCAGGAGGAAGAACTTGAAGCTGTGAAGAAAGCCCAAGAAGAAAAGACTCTGGCTTATGAAAAGAGGCTGACAGAAATGGATGCCGTGCTTAATTTGCTCTTGAGGACATCCCAGCCACCATCCATGTCTCAATCCCAGGGCAACTAATCTATTGCACCACCGTCCTACAACATTATTAATCATAGGTCTTTTAATTTCTTTGTGTTCCAATTGTAATTTTCTTATGAATCTTTCGGTCTGTGAGAGACATATATACTTCTTGTGCCACCATTTATGTATGATATTTATTGTCTATTTTTTGATATTTCGCCAGTTTTTTTGTTTCCCAAATTTCGCAAATAATTCAAATGCTCTCAAATTTTGTCAAATTCAAAAGGTGACGGAAAATGTCATAACGTCACTATTAAATGAAACCACGTGGCACCAATTTCTGGTCCCACTTGTCAGAATTTGTGGGTCCCACCAGTCAGCATTATTGGGACCCATATGTCGGCAACAACCTGGTCCCACTTGTCTGAATTTTGTGGATCCCACCGATCAGAATATTGTGGGTCCAGCTTGTCATAATATTTTGTGGGTCCCACCAGTCAGCACCATGCCGGTCCCACATGACAGATATCCATGTCAGCGCCGTTGGACCCATGTTGTCAGAAGCCAAATGGACCCACATGTAAGGCCACGTATGCTTTTTTGGACCAATCAGAAACTTCCCAAGATTTAGATATTGACGAAAGTTGCAATTTTTCGTGACAAACCTGTCTGTCAACAATGAACCTTTGATGTTGACGAATTTGCAGGTCGTCACCATCAAACATTTGACGTTGATGAAAAAATGCATACCGTCACCCCGATATTTTATGACGGAGCTTCCTTGACGAACCCCATGACGATCAAATTTTGTCACCGCGAAGTAATCCTTGACGAAAATTGGCCTTAACATGACGAAAGTGATTTGTCAAAAAAATTGTTTTCCTTTGTAGTGTATGTTTTGGTCTAAACCTGCCCTCAAACTCTTAATTAAGTTCAATTTTGATCCCTAGTAGCGGTTTAACGATGGTTGACCGGTTTTTAACTCTTTTTGTTTGCCACAATAGACATATTTGGACAGGTTTTAGTCCACGTAGGACCATCTCACCTCGATATTAGTTATGCAATTAGCATTACGAATGTTCGCCGACGTGATCATGATCATGATCATTATCCATTTGGCGTAGTAACCCTAACTCTTCCCTAACACCTAGTGACAGTGTCTGACACTACAAGGGAAGATAAGCCGGGCGAGAAAGGCAGAATCATCGGACATGTGAGGGCTTTTGTTTTAGGAGGAAAGGCGGAAGCAGCTGAAGTGGCGAGGACGGCTACACCAAGCAACAAAGGCAGAGGCGGCAAACATGTGTGCTAGGGCAAGGGGATTTCTTCTATTTTTTGACTGAGGACAAGTGATCCCACATAGGTTAAAACTGGCTAATTTTGTCCATGATGGAAAAAAAGAGTTAAAACCCGGTCAACCATCATTAAACCGCTGTCGGGGATCAAAATTGGACTTAATTAAGAGTTTGAGGGTATAGTTAGACCAAAAAAGATCAGTTGAGGGAGCCAAAATTAGACTTTTGCAAAACTTAAGGGACCAAAAGTACACTTAACCCTAAAGTTTATACCTCACAACAGAATATGCTAGTTGAAATTTTAAAAGCAGAACCTCCAAATGTTTCACTTGAATTTATATATCTGGTTTAATCTAAACGAGAATTTTATCAATTCAAAACATGTATAGGAGCTATGACTCAGTTTTGTGACCACATGTAGGAGTAATCGTGAAACTTCAAAAACATAGGGTATGAGTAATAGTGGAACAGACCATTATCAAGGAATTCTAGTGTTAGCCAAGTACTAAAGTTAAAAAATAACAATCCTATGTTTCAAGTAATCAACTTCCCATAATTCTATTCATCTCAGGTACCTTAGTGAGGTTCTTTTTGAGCAAAAGTTTTAGTTATATTGTAAATAGTTACTTCCTTAACTAGTTCGGTGCTAACTTGCAGTCAAACATTAGTTAGTATGTAGTTGTCTGTGACTAGATGGAACTTCCATTGTTTGGGTAGTCACCTCTTGCAAAATTTCCAATTTTTCAAGTTCATTTTTAGTAACTTTTAGGAGATGTTGTGTTGACTTTTGAAGTGGCCCCAACTTATGACATTGTCAATGATATGAATTTTTTAAAATTTGTAAAATTCTAAACTTTCGGTAAGTTCATACTTTCAGAGTAATACGATATGATGTTTTTCAAAATTTGAAATTTTGAACTTTAAACCTTCAATATTTAAACTTCTGGGAATTATTAATTTAAATTTATTTCAAAAAATCATAAATTTCATATAAAAATTGACTCCAGTCCTTTTTTTGTAAGACTTCAAAAAAAGGGGGAAATAATACACATGAGATGGAAAAAAGAGAGGGAATCTTCCCCCGTTGTCGCGCTGTGCCCCTTCTTACTCATGCCCTCATGCGGTTAGTAGAGAATAAGTTGAGTAATAGAAAGGGAATGTTATCCAGCATCCCTTGCCGCGTTGTGTCTCTGCTTACGTATGCCCTCATGCGGTTGGTAGACAATAAATTGAGTAACAAAAAGGGAATGGTCTCCTCATTGTCGTGTTGTGCCCCTGCTTACGCATGCCCTCATGCGACCAGTAGACAATAAATTGTTTAATAGAAAAGACGCCTCTCCTGTGCGTCCACTGTCTTGTTGTTCCCCTTCTTACACATGCCCTTATGCTAAGCGGTAGAGCGCAGACATACGTCATTGGGCCAATTTGGGAGCCACCAGCATATCCGTGTAAAAGAAAATAAAGTCAGAAATAGATAGAAAATGTTATCCCTCTCCTCTCCACCATTTGTGTTGTGCCCCTTCTTATGACTGCCCTTATGCTAAGCGCCTGGGCGCAAACATACTCCATGGAGCCAATTTTGGAGCCAATTTTGGAGCCATGAGCATATCCACGTAAATGGAAATAAACTGAGAAATATAAAGGGAATACCCCCTAGCGCCCACCATCACAATGTGCCCCGGCTTACCCATTTCTTTATGCTAAGCGGCTGAGGGCAGACATATACAAATAGTGTTGTGAATTTGCAGCATAAAGCAAAAAAAATCTAGCGTTTTTCTAATTGCCATGATCAATCTAGGTGTAATTCTATAACGGATATGGTTTCGGTGATGTACCCACGTAGAATAAAGCGATTAACATTCCACTAGAAGGTGTTTGATTTAGTCGTAGTCATCGCCGACCTCAGGGTCAAGTTCAAGTCCTCTCATACGACGTTGAGTGCCACAACTATCGCACCACATAGGTATCTGATGGCAACAACTCAGTGTGTACCAACTCATTGTGACTTCAAGTGCAGAGTGTTATAGCAAGCGTTTTTTCTTCGATAAGAGGACTCGCAGATTTATATCAAACTCTCGGGGAATTGGCTTAGAAGATAAATTCTTCCTCTCCTCTTCTACCAGCTTGCAAAATGAAGTTCTTTCCTTGTGTCCGCAACCCCCGTTGTTAAGCACAAGGTTTTGTATTAGTAATACGAAAGACAAGTATAACTTACAGTAAAGTAAGTAAACAACCAAGCTAAATAAAAAAGTAATGGGATAAAGGTTTTTGGGTTTTGTGTGTGTGGAGAAAGTACTTTTGGTATTTTAGGATTAATAAATAGTGGTAAATGTAAAGTGTGGTAATAGTGTTGCAAAGTTATTTATAATTATTTAAAATGGATCGGGTTCAGGGTTTACTTGTCTACTCTCTTTTTAAGTTGTAGTGGATAACAAATAATTCATCAATGACATATTGGTCCGAAAATGTGCATTATAGGCATTACGTCCTAACATAGAGATGATGCAACACATATCTCTTATACTCCTCAAGAAAAGAGAAACTTCAAGCGATCTTAAATTAAGAATCGGCAGAGTACGTATAGCCTTAATTAATTTGACATAACGTTTGACTACCAAATATGTTACCTTGAACAAACAAGATTATCTCACTATCACATGATAATTATAGCACATGTATTCACTTTATCCCTAGTGAGGCAGCAAAATAGAGGTAAATACCATAGTAGATCTTGAATTTGTTGTCACTATTCAATTACTACCACTGTGCTAATCCATCTAATACACACTTCTCCTCACACATGTTCTTACATACAAGTTGGATGAGAACAAGTACTTAAGAATGGGTACATGATATGCATCTATGAATACATCTTACACATAATAGGTTCCAATCTCATATATCAATATCATGGAATAAAGATCCACCACATAGGAATTACATATATGACCATAATCATGTTGGATAGCTCATATGATACTAGATCTATGAAGAACAAAAGATAAATAGATCAAGCTACTGCCACAAGCCCATAGACTAGAGGTGGAATCTTCCCTCTTCATCATGGTGATGACTATGGGGACGTTGGAGAAGGTGGAGATCCTTTCGACGGCGGCTCCGACGGAGTTTCCCCCTGCAATCTTTGCTGGTTCTGGCTTTGTTTTGGTGTTTCGGTATTTCTGCGACGTCTCCTTGTGGAAGCCTCGGGAAGTTCTTTATATAGGGGTTTTTAGGTCAGACGGAGTCCGTGGGCGAAAAATCAAGCGAAACAGACGGTCGAGGAGGGAAAGAGCCTTGGTGGCGCGCCTCCCCTGACTGGGCGCGCCACCTTGTCTCTTTTGGCCCTCCTGGACCATCTCGTGAGGTCCAAGTGCTCGAGATGCATCTCTTAATGAAATATTGACATCCCCGGAATCCTAGCTCAATTTGACTTCGTTTAGGTCTCTGAGAGTTAAAATACACAAAACATGGTTTTCCCGTCCTTCAGAGTTATAACTAAAATAAATGGATCAATGGTAAATCTCCAAAAATCGACATAAAACATGGATATAACATCATATACGTTAAAAATATGTGGAAATATGTGTCAACAAACGACAAAGTGCATGCATGCATTTTTACATGCATCAACATCCCCAAGCTTAACATATGCTCGTCCTTGAGCATAAAGGTGATAAAACTAACATAAACTTTGAAGTTTGTTGCATTGCTTTTCATTGTCACACAAAGTTCACAAGGTTCAATCCTTAAAGAATAACAATAAGCAAGTGAGCTATAAAGTGATATCTTTTGCAATCTACAAAACATGCTCAATAATAAGTGGTCTTGTGTTCAAACAAATGAAAAGTATTATAGACCATAAAGCATACTTGGATGAACCAATAAACTTTTTGGAGGACTCTTTTGTTTCTTTTATTTTTAGTATTTTGACTCTTGGATAATAGAAAGTAAGTAGGAAACACATGTGCTAGTCTTCAATAAAATAAAAGATAGGTGGGAGCATAAAATAAAGCTTTGAGATATGTAGTTCATGTCAACAGCAAGTTGAAACTTTCATAAAATTCAACCATTAAAACTTTCATTTTTGAATTTTTAAACTTCAAACCTTTAATATTTTAAAGTTGAGGCAATTCATAATTTAAATTATTTTATGAAATCATGAATTTCATGAAGAATTGGACTTCAAACATTTTTTGTTTTTCAGGCTTTAACAAAAAAGGGAAAAATTATACACATGAGAAGGTAAAAGAGAGGGAATGCCCCCTTGTCGCGTCGTGTCTCTGCTTACGTATGCCCTCATGCAGTCAATAGATAGCCGAATAAGCCGTGGGCATATGCGCATAGAAGGGAATAAATATAGAAATATAAAGGGAATGTTGTACGATCTCCCACCCACCGAGGTCCACCATCGCGTTGTGCCCCTGTTTACGCATGCCCTTATGCTAACCGACAAAGCGTAGCATAACCGCTTAAAAGTTCTATCCCCGTCACACCCACCCACCATCATGTTGTCGCCATGCTTACGCATGCCCTTATGCTAATCGGCTCCCCGGCAACCCCCACCTACCATCGCATTGTCGCCATGCTTACGCATGCCCTTATGCTAATCGGCTAAGAGCAAACATACAACATGGAGCCAATTTGGAAGCCACAGTCATATCCACGTAAAAGTTAATAAAACGGCTGAGTGAGCAGACATATGCCATGGAGCCAATTTGGAAGCCATTAGCATATTCGCGTAAAAGTAATAAAATTGGAAATGTAACATAAATGAAACACCTACCATCTGGCAACACATTTATTGTAAAAAGTTGTTGAATTCGAGAGGAACTAAATATTCACCCACTCACCTAACCTAGAGCTGAATGTTGAAATTGTGTTTCCTATTTTAAACTTTCCTTTTCCGTAACTTTTAAGAAATGTGTTGTTGACTTCCGAAAAGTTGCCCAAACTTCTGAAGTTGTAAACAATATAAATTTCAATTTTCGAAGTTTCCAAACTTTTGGTGAGTTTGAAGTTTCAGAAAAATCAAACAAGCAAAAAAATTAAAATTTGAATTTTGAAACTTTACAGCTTCAATATTTTAAACTTGAGGGAATCATGTATAAAAGTTATTTCAAAAATCATGAGATTCGTATAGAATTGGTTTCAACCCTTTTATTTTTTATATTTCATGAAAAAGTTAAAAATATACCCATGAGAAGGAAAAAAGAGAGGGAATGTTATCCCCACCCCTTTGTCTTGTTTTGCCCCTCCTCGCCTAGGTCCACCATCGTGTTTTTTTTAGAGCGACCACATATTTCATTAAGTAAAAAAATCAAGTTACATGAAACAACACATGTTTGTTGAAACTAAAAGAAAAACCGAGATAAAATGATCATCTTGAATTTGCAGATAAATTCCTAAAAGATTAAGAAATACAAAATGATCCCTACGGTTTCCCGTAAACACCATAACCAACGTCTGCCGCCCAACTCCAGCGTTGCGGAGATGGACACATGAAGAGACACCGAGCCTCCACCATTACAAGATCCAAAAAAGCAACATCGCCAACGAGGCTTTGTGAGTCGATGAACAAGCCGGCTGCAAGAAGCCATGCAGATATCGTTGTGGCACATCGACCGGGGGACGTCCCCATGTTGTCTTGGACCAAGATAAGCCGCCTCCCATCGACGAAGTCAGAGAAGAACTACATATCCACCACCTAAGAACCAATATATTCGCTCCAGAAGAGCCACCTCGTCCGGACATCCAGTGTCATCGCGGATAACGACGAACACCAGCGACACACCGAGAAACTAATCTTGCTGGGTCTGAAGAATGGCGAGAAGACCAAGTTGTCGATCTGAAGGACCAATCAACACATGTTGTCATCAACTCTGAGACGCCGCCCAGAAGGTCGTCGCTGGTGTGGGATTAGACTTGAGGCTGACTTATTAACCCGGATGCCACTACCACCACCCCAACGACGCTCCATAGGGAACAAAACCTAACCCTTACTACTAGGCTAGAACAGAATAACGAGATCCGCCCTCCCCCTAGAGTCACATGGTAACATGGCTAAAAAATAGATAACAAAATCATGTATGTTTTCTCTCTTCCGCCCACGTGTCAATTGATAAATTTGGTCCACGAAGATAAATTTGTGGACCAGGTAGGCCCTGCCGCCGACGGAGCCCCCCAAAACCACCACTAGAACTAGCCGGATCCCGACAGCACACGATGCCATGATCGCCAGTTCCGCTCATAGATTATCGTCCGCTCCCAACATCGTCGTCTGACCTGCCCCAAATCGCTACCGCTTTTGCCCCGTGAGGAAGGGGACCTGGCCGGCGCGAGGGGAGGAAGGGAGGCAGCTATGCTGCTGGACGGTTGTGATCATACGATGTTGCTGCACGTCTTCCCCTATTGCATCATGCAAGATCGGAGGGCGCTGCAAGGTCGATGTGCTAGCCTCGGCCATGGTGGGAAGGCACGGGAGGCCACACCGGCACAAGCCCTGCTCCTATGCATAGCCACCGACCTCTTGGTCATGGCTGCACAGCCACGGGACGGCAACGGATGCGATGTCCTCCGCGTCCTCTCTAGTCTGCTTTGCAACCTCACAATAGTTCATCTTTATCGATGGTGAAACTACATATTTTCAAAAAAAAATACTCATGTGATGCTATATGGGAACACGGGTGCTGCTAGTATGTGGTGTGCCATGGCTAAGGGGCGCCACCCCCTGCCAGCCCAGTCTATCATCGATGACACAAGTTTTAGGTGCGCCACAGGTAAGCCACTTACCTATAGCTATTTTGCTAGTAGAGATGTCTCCCACGAGCGTCTTTTGGTGAAGACAGTTTTGCTATAATAGATGTTTTTTGTTCTCATGTGGTTGGTTTTGCTACAATTTTTTGCTACAATTTTTTGCTACAATGTTTTCGACGAGGTCTATGTTTTTTTTATTTCTTGGGTCATCCGATATTTGCTACAGTCGATGTTAGTTTTGCTCTATTCATGCTTTTATGAAAATAAAAGTGAAATTTTGTTGAAAATAGATTTACTGCAAAGAAAATATTTTTCGCTACATTGATACTTTATGGAATCAAGACAGGATTGAGGTGTCTAAAAGAACACGTGCCAGCAGCTCCACCTGAGGGATGGGGGGTTTCGATCCCGGGGACGCTCAGCAGTTCCCAAGGTTGAGAGTCTTCTCAAAAAAAGAAAGCATTAGTTGGAGCTTTTGGAATCTTGTCCAAGATAAGATAACAATCTCCGATTATGGAATCAAATTAAGGAACTCCACCTGGATCGGCGTATCTTCATGTAGATCCTTCCGACGAAGCCGTGTCCTCAACCGACCTATATCTATACGCCGCACGCCAAAGGTAATGATGTATTGATCCTTATCTATCTCGAACAGGAAGTATGACTTTGTATATTGTTGTAATAAAGGATCAGCCTGAATTCGACATCACCATGTTTATCGAGGACAATGTATCCAACGTCGATGCAGCTGCGTCGGTGTGCCCGTATGTACATGATTCATGCGTATCCGGGGCGCGAGCCGCGGCCGCTTCGGTGAAACGGAACCGGGTTCTAGGGAGGCATACGTAGCCATCTTTTGTACAGTACTCCGGTGCTGATGGTGTATATTTTGTCTTACTATATTTTTAATACAGAAAAAAATATCAAGAAAATATCAATTACATTTAGCCTCTTTAATTTAATTATATATGAAGAGTACATAAATGGATTCATCGAGGGCAGATGAATTTGGAAAGAGATACATGTACCATGTCATGGATGGATCGAGGGCCAATGAATCTGAGCTCAAACGCCAGTTAGTTCCTGGTAGTCGTCTCCTACTAGATGGAATTTCCACTTTTTGAAAGTCACCTCTTGCCGAACATTCCTATTTTGGGAGTTCCTCTATTTTTATTTACTTCGCGGTCTAAGTTTAGTTAAAATTAAACTTTGTAAAGTTTAATAAAAAAATATAAGATAAATATCAATAATCATAAACCAAATGCATACAATATGAAAATATATTTATGGTGATTCTAATACACAATAGAATTTATATTACAGATGTTCATGTTTAAGTAAATATTTGGTCAAATTTATAAACGGTATGAAATTTTTAATTTTTTTTTTGGAAATTTCTAAACTTTTGATAAGTTAAACTTTCATAAATATCTGACCAGCAAAAATTTTCAAAATTATATTCTCAAACTTTAAAATCTTCAATGTTTTAAAATTATGGGCATTTATAATTTAAAGTTATTTTGAAAAATGATGACTTCATATAGAATTGGACTTGAAACCTTTTTGTGTTAAGTTTTTATGAAAAAGGGGGAACTTGTACACATAAGAAGAAAAAAAAAGAGAGGGAATGTTCTCCCCCACCCCTCACCCGCCCCTCCCCTTGTCGCGTTGTTCCTCTCCTTACATGTGCCATCATGAACTAAGTTTTAATAAAGGGCCGTGTGCATCGTCATGATGCAGAAGCCGGGGTTCACCCCCTTTTCGAAAAAAAAACATGTGCCATCATGCGATCAATAGACATGCGCCATGGAGCTGATTTGGGGAGCCACAGGTATATCACCTTAAGTAGGAATAAATTGAGAAATAGAGAGGGAACTATCGCCATCCCTCCTCCCACCCCGCCCAACGGCGCGTTGTGTCCTTGCTTACGCATGTGCTTATGCTACGCAGCTAAGCACCGATGTACGCAATGGAACAAATTCGGGAGCCACACCCATATCCACGTAAAGGGAATAAATCAACATGTCCACCGTCGTGTTGAGTCCATGCTTACGCATGCTCTTATGCTAGGCGGCTAAGCGCGGACATACGCCATGAGCAAATTTGGAAGCATGCACATATCCGCATAAAATGAAATAAATTGATAAATACAAAGGGAATGTTCTCCCCCCGTCCACCGCCGCGTTGTGCCCCTGCTTACATATGCCCTCATGACAGGAAGACGATTGGAAGCAACAAAAGGGAATAAAATGAGAAATATAAGTGGAATTCCCAACCCCCTAGATCCAGTGTTGCGTTGTGCCCTCCTTATGTATGCCATTATGCAAAGTGCTTGAGCACAAACATGAACCCAGTTGGGTGCCAAAAAAGGGAATAAATTGAAAAATATAAAGAGAATTCCAAACCCCTCCTAGACGCCCACAGTCGCGTTGTGCCCATGCTTATGCATGCACTTATGCTAAGTAGGTGAGCGCAAACAGATGCCATGAAGCTAATTTGGGAACCACGAGTATATCCACGTAAAAGGGATAAACTGAGAAATAGAAAGGTAATGCCACCCCGCCTCCGGCCGACCATTGGGTTGTTCCCCTATTGACGTATGCCATTATTCTAAGCGGTTGAGCACAAATAGGAAGCCAAAATATGGAATAAATTGAGAAGTATACCGGAACCCCCCCCCCCCCCACACACACACACACTCCACGGTGTTGTTGTGCCCCTTCTTACTTGTGCCCTTCTGGTAAGCGACTGAGCACATACATGGAGCCATTTGGGAGGTACAAAGGAAATAAATTCATAAAATAGGAAATCCCCCCATCCAACGTCGTGATGTGCCCCCTACTTATGTATTCCCTTATGCTAAGCGGTTGAGCATAGACATGGAGCCAATTGGGGGCCACATAAGGGAATAAATTGAGAAACAATAAGGGAATTTCCGTCCCCCTCGGCGGCCACCGTCGCATTGTGCCCCAGCTTGTGCATGCCCTTTTGCTAAGAGGCTGAGTGCAAACATATGGCATGAACCCAACTAAAGAGTCACAAGTATATATGTATAAAAGGCATAAATTGAGAAATAGAATGGTAATGACGCATCCCCGCCCCTCCCTCCCCCCCACTTTGTGCCCCTGCTTAGGCATGCCCTTATTCTAAGCGGCTGAGCACACACATATGTCATGGAGCCAATTTAGAAGCCATGAGCATTTCCACTAAAAAGGAAATAAATTGAGAAATTAACAGGAAATTCAACACCCATCTAGATACACATTAACCAAGTGTACTGAAGTACAAAATAGCAACTCTAAGTTTCAAGTAATCCTTCCCAGCAATTGTATTCGTCATCTACCTTACACTAGTGGAAAACAGGCCTAATGTCGCGGGTCGTATGACCCTTTTGTCGCGGGCGGCCAGCCGCGACAAGGGAGGCGCGACAAAAGGTCCCCCTTTTGTCGCGGGTGGCTTATGACCCGCGACATAAGGTCCACCACGTGGCAGCCGCGGCGCGCAGGGACAGGCCCTTTTGTCGCGGGTGGTATTACCACCCGCGCAAAAGGCCCTCTACGTGGCGGGCGCACAACGCTGCTGCTTTAGGGTTTGAGGGGTGCCCCCGCCACCGACCGCCTGTTATTTCATTTTTTCATTCGAAAATAAAAGTTGCATATATTTGTACGCTACTAGAAGTGGTACACGTTCATTCATTATATATATATAGATCGATCAAACAAATATTGGAAGCAAAAGTCGATTCCCCTTACATATATATATACATTTAGCTCACGATCGACAAGCGGTACTAACGACCGTCTATTTGGAGGTAGAGCATCTATTTGGACTAAACAAGCCTTTGTTGTTTAGTACTTCTTTAACCAAAAGTCCCGCCAGTTCCTCCGCAATTCCTAGTAGGTGTTCCTTTGGTTGGAGTCTGTCCCGCATGTAGTCCACCTATATACGAAAATGAGATGAGTATGACTATATCAATCTTGATAACGAAATATTGACGATAATAAATAAAGTTCTGAGTGTTGTTGCTTACGTTGAATTTATTTTTGTTTTGCTTCTCAGTGGTTAACATGCGAATGGACTCGCAAACGTAGTATCCACATAGATTTGTCCCTTGTGGCTGCTGAGGGCATGGTACAGGAGTAAATGTTAGCTTCTCTGCCCAGGTACCATCCTGACGATGTCTCTTGAAAGCGGTCCAAGCCCTGCCAGGCAAAAGAATGATTGAATGAGTGGATAATTACTTGATATCTCACGAAAGATATAGCGCGGCGATGAAGGAAATTACACTTGGAACAACTTCTGCAAGTCGCTGAACCCGTCCACGCCTCTACTCAGTGGGTCTCTTACTTCAACTATTCCCTTTCAGGTTGAATGTCTAGTAGAATCCAGTGGAAGCTGCACATGTTATATACGTCAGGAATTACACTTAACATCGAGTAAGAAAAATTGGATGTGCATAAAAGATCATTAAGACTCTCACTCGAAGTTGTAAGGAAACAATATTGAATCACAGAAATATTGCTCCCCCAAAAACCTTAGTAGGTTTCCCCCGTATCTTCGCGGTTATGCTTTACCGTTTCAACATGTATTTTATCTGGGTCCATAAACCCAATATTGATAATATTATTACTTTTGCATTCACTGATCTTCAGTCTGCATAATAGAGAACACATAAGATATAATGAGTATATGCAATGAGAACGAACATGAACTGAATGAAAATGAACTTATATGTAGTTAAAAACTTACAAGAAATAGCAACTCATGAGAGATTTGTCGAGGGCTTCTAAATTGAATAACTGCCAGAGTTCATTCATCTCAATATGGATCTCCTCCTTTCGGTAGTAATATTCCCATGGTATAGTCGCCACGATGTACATTATGTTCTCCTTGCATGCATCAAGGTACCACTGATGCAAATTCCGCATATGTGTTTATGCAGCTGCTCTGTGCTGACCAAGTCGGCCCCGTAGACAAATTTAGGAGCTATATCAGCAGTGGGTAGTGCAACATCTGCTGCATACATCAATTCCTCCACGGTAACGTCACAGGCAGCCGCTAGCTTTGCAGCTTCTTCCATATCGAAACCACCCTGTTCCTGGTACAGCTTGGGAACATTAAACACTTTGAGTGCTGGGATCGATTGTTTGGGCTGATCTCCGAGGAGGGGAACTTCCTTTCTCTTTTTTCCTTTTGTCGTTTGCTTGGCCTTGAGGGGTGCAGTTGTTGAACTTGACTTCTTCTCGGCTGCACTTCTAGCTGATGATTTGCTCGTGGTAGCAATATCCTTCTTCTTACCCTTGTCATCCTTGTTCTTCTTAGCCTTTTCATTCTCGCTCTTGTCATCAATTACCCTCGCAAGGTGGCGTGTATAGTCATCCTTCTTCTCGTGTAAGTCATATTGCGATGGTGTGTTTAGAAAAGAAGTAGCATATGCTATTTGCTTCTCGGTGTATGGCTCTGGCGCTGGAGGTTTTGGCTTATGGAAATGATCATAGTTGTGTTTCGCAACAGCGGCCGCATTTTCCTCGACAGTAAGATCCCAAGGACGGGGGGAGGAACCTTTGGTACTTTTGGGAGGGGCGACATCTTGCGGATAGGACTCTTGAAACGCTTCCGGGTGCATTCCGAGTCTTAGTGGGCGGAGGCGGCGGCGCTGGAGATGGAGATGGACTACGGATGTCGTGGTCGACGTCGTACCCATGGGGTGATGGTGGCGACATGTGATCAGTAGGAGGAGGTGATGGTGGCCTGCGATCATCCTGGAGGAGGTGATGGTGACCTGCTTGACGACTGGTACTAGGGGCTACCCAGCCTGGCAGCCTGATGTTCTTCTTTTCCCAGAGAATGATTTCTCCCAGCACCTCTCTGAGTGTAAGCCCCCATCACCTCCAGGGATTTCGAGCTCCAATGTCTCCCACGACGGTACAACTGAATCCACCCCGACACGAGCATAGCCAGCTGGAATCTCATTGCCATGCCATGTTGCCGGCTCACCTTCAGGTCCAAATGCAGGTAAGACATAGCCGACCGCCACCTTAACAGACATGTTCCTGAACACCACATGGAGATCACAAGGTGTTTGCTCCTTGATTCCATCCACGGGGTCGCCAGGACCGCCATCTATCATCCGTGTAGTAGGGGCCTCCGAGTCGGCCACGCTGCTGTCTCGTCGCTGAGATATGCCAGCGGTATTATCTGGCGGCCTGTCCTTTTAGTTCATTTATCTCCCACTGCTGCTGAATCTCCCGCTGCTGCTGGTCAAGTTGGCGTTGGAACTCGGCCATCCGGTCATTCTGCACCTCCAGCTCGCGTTTTAGCTCTCGCTCGGCTTCTATAAGTCTCCACGTCGGCCGGAAACCCAAGCGACCACGGAACACTAGGGCCGAAGCCTCTTGTTCGTCCTCCCTTCTCAGGATTACCGAGGACAAGCGTCAGCAAGTCTTTCTCTCTATCGGGAGCAAACTTTAGTTTTCCCGCCTTTATTTCTGTCGTCACTTTAATCCATTCTTCCCTGGGTACCCTAACCCTGCTGTCACTTTCAACAATGTTCCCTGTCTTCATATCATACTAACAGCCATGCGCGAGGAACCAATTTTGAGCCCTAATGTCCCATCCTTCTCGCGTGGGTTCTGGAGTGATCCCCTTCCGCTCCATCTCAGCCTCTTGTGCATCCCACTTAGGCATGACTACTTCGTAGCCCCCTCGCCCCGTATGATGGTGATATTTCTTCTCGCTTGCATTCTTCTTGTTTTTCTTGGACAGGTTCACAGCCTCCTGATACGTCCAATTTGCATCACTATTTTATATCATAATTTGCTGTTATTCATTGATATATTTCATATTGGGACACAATACTTATGTTATTTCATCTATTTTGCATGTTTCATCATTATTGGAGGATCAAGCACCGGAGCCAGGATTCTGCTGAAAAAAGCACCGTCATAACGCAATATTTCGGAAGATCAACTGTGGGAGGAAATTATACCAAAAATCCTATTTTTCAAGATGACGAAGGAAGCCAGAAGGAGGGGCCAGGAGGACCCAGGGTGGGCCCACACCCTAGGGCGGCGTGGCCCATGCCCTGGCCGCGCCGCCATGTGGTTTGGGGGGCCACGACCCCTTTCGCCTCCTTCTTCGCGAAATCCTTCGTCCCGAAAACCTAAGCCACAGAGGGTACCTCGCGAAGAGTTACAGCCGCCTCTGGGGCGGAGAACACCAGAGAGAAAAGAGCTCTCCGGCGGGCAGGAATCCACCGGGAAATTCCCTCCGGGAGGGGAAATCGACGCCATCGTCACCGTCATCGAGCTGGACATCATCGCCATCACCATCATCATCATCTCCACCATCATCACCGCCGTCTCCACCGCTGGACACCGTCATCGCCGTAGCAATTTGGGTTTGATCTTGATTGTTTGATAGGGGAAACTCTCCCGGTATCGATCTCTACTTGTTGTTGATGCTATTGAGTGAAACCATTGAACCAAGTTTATGTTCAGATTGTTATTCATCATCATATCACCTCTGATCATGTTCCACATGATGTCTTGTGAGTAGTTCGTTTAGTTCTTGAGGACATGGGTGAAGTCTAAATGTTAGTAGTGAACTATGGATGAGTAATATTCAATGGTATGATATTTAAGTTGTGGTGTTATTCTTCTAGTGGTGTCATGTGAATGTCGACTACATGACACTTCACCATTTATGGGCCTAGGGGAATGCATCTTGTATTCGTTTGCCAATTGCGGGGTTGCCGGAGTGACAGAAACCTAAACCCCCGTTGGTATATCGATGCAGGAGGGATCGCAGGATCTCAGAGTTTAAGGCTGTGGTTAGATTTATTCTTAATTACTTTCTTGTAGTTGCGGATGCTTGCAAGGGGTATAATCACAAGTATGTATTAGTCCTAGGAAGGGTGGTACATTAGCATAGGTTCACCCACACAACACTTATCATAACAATGAAGATTATTTAGCCGTATGTAGCGAAAGCACTAGACTAAAATCCCGTGTGTCCTCGAGAACGTTTGGTAATTATAAGTAAACAAACCGGCTTGTCCTTTGTGCTAAAAAGGATTGGGCCACTCGCTGCAATTATTACTCTCGCACTTTACTTACTCGTACTTTATTCAACTGTTACATCAAAACCCCCTGAATACTTGTCTGTGAGCATTTACAGTGAATCCTTCATCGAAACTGCTTGTCAACACCTTCTGCTCCTCGTTGGGATCGACATTCTTACTTATCGAAGATACTACGATACACCCCTATACTTGTGGGTCATCAAGACTATTTTCGGCGCCGTTGCCGGGGAGTGAAGCGCTATTGGTAAGTGGAATTGGTAAGGAAAACCTTTACTGTTTGTGCTGATTTTATTTCTGCCTGCTGCTATAAGTCATTATGGAGAGATCTTCTCTTCAATTTTATTTGGGAAATCTACTACTACTGCAACGGTAGTGGATGAGGCGCCAGTGAGGAAGTAATACCATATAAAATACCTATGAAAATTATTGAACGTGTTATGGATAATCACTATGAAGGGGATGGAACTGTCCATCCCGGTGATCATTTACTGTTTTTGCATGAATTATGCGGGTTATTCAAATGTGCATTGCTATGGATGAAGTGAGGAAGAAACTATTCTCTTTATCGCTGTCTGGTAAAGCGGCGCATTGGTATAAATTACTGGATAATGGGGATTCTCTTGAATGGAATGATATTGTGCCCGGTTTTATTCTAAGTTCTATCCTCCAAGTGAAATTCATAAGGATCGGAATCGCATATATAATTTTTGGCCTCATGATGGAGAGAGTATTGCCCAAGCTTGGGGAGATTGAAGTCTTTAATGCTCAAATGCCCCATTCATGAGCTTCCTGGTAATGTTATTATTGATAATTTTTATGCAAGACTTTCTTTTCAAGACAAGACCTTGCTGGATACTTCTTGTTCTGGATCATTTACACGCAACAAAGAAGAGTTTAAAAGGGACCTTCTTGATCGGATCCAAGAAAATACCGAAGGATGGGAGAACGACAAGGATAGAGAATCGTATAATTTATGATTATAAATGCATTGAAGCTTTTATGGATACTGATAAATTTCGTAATATGAGTGCTACATATGGTCTTGATTCTCAAGTTGCAAATCTTTATAAAGCTTTTGCCTCTCATTATGAATTGCCAAAGAAGAATTTTGATAAGTATCATGAACCGTATAAAGATAAAATTGATTCATCTATTAATAAATGCGTTGTAGTTGAAACTGCTGATCATGTTATTCCTGAAGCTTATATTGAAAAAACTCCTTTCCCTGCTAAAATGAAGGAGTACTGTTATAAATAGTGCGGTTCATAAAAGTGAAAAGAAACCTAGAACCCGAAGAACAAATAAAAGTTGAACCTGCTGCAATAGTTAAAGATCTTGTGACTGAAAATGTGGAGGATGGTCATATTATTTTCTGTGAAGATGCTTCTAATATTGTTTCACATCCTAATAGACCCAAACAAGCTAGTGTTCCTATGCTATCTGTTAGAATTGGTGATCATTGCTATTATGGATTATGTGATATTGATGCAAGTGTTAGTGCTATTCCTTATGAGCTTTACACGGAGATTATGCACGAAATTGATTCTTGTGAACTTGAAGATATTGATGTGGTTATTCAGCTGGCCAATAGAGAAACTATTTCTCCAATTGGTATTGTTCGAGATGTGGAAGTTTTATGCGGTAAGATTAAATATCCTGCTGACTTTTTGGTACTTGGTTCTGCTGCTAGTGATTATTGTCCTATTATTTTTGGTAGACCTTTTCTAAATACTTGTGGAGCTATTATAGATAGCAAGAAAGAGAAAATTTTGACTAAATTTGCTGGTGAATCTTATGAGTTTAACTTCTCTAAATTTACCAAAACTCCTTATAAAGCTGATTTGCCTAGTGATGATTTTAAAATGGAGCAGTGTGCATCTATTGTTCTTGTTCCTAATAATCCTTTGCAGCAACATTTGGAGGATAGCGAGAGTGAAGTTTTTAGGAAAGAAAGAGATGAGCTTGAGGAAATTTTTCTTCGCCAACCCATTCTCAAGCATGATTTACCGGTGGAAGATTTGGGTACAACACCGCCACCAAAGGAAGATCCTGTTTTTGATTTAAAGCCTTTGCCTGATAATCTTAAATATGCTCATATTGATGATAAGAAAATATATCCTGTTATTATTAGTTCTAAGCTTTCAGAGATTGAGGAAGAAAGGTTATTGGAAATATTGAAGAAGCACCGAGGAGCTATTGGCTATACTCTTGATGATTTGAAAGGGATTTCTCCTTCTATTTGCCAACATGCTATTAATATGGAAGATGATGCAAAACCGTTGAACATCAGCGTCGTCTAATTCCGAAGATGAAGGAAGTGGTAAGGAATGAGGTATTACGACTTCTTGAAGCTGGTATTATATATCCTATTGCTGATAGTAGATGGGTTAGTCCTGTGCATTGTGTTCCTAAGAAAGGAGGAATGACTGTTGTGCCTAATGATAATGATGAGCTCATCCCTCAAAGAGTAGTTGTAGGGTATAGAATGTGCATTGATTTTCGAAAAGTTAATAAAGTTACTAAGAAAGATCATTACCCTTTACCATTTATTGATCAAATGCTGGAAAGATTGTCTAAAAATACTCATTTTTGTTTTCTTGATGGTTATTCTGGGTTTTCACAAATTGCGGTTAAAGCTAAAGATCAAGAGAAAACCACCTTTACCTGTCCCTATGGAACTTATGCTTATAGACGCATGCCTTTTGGTTTATGTAATGCTCCCGCTACTTTTCAAAGATGCATGTCTGCTATTTTTCATGGTTTTTGTGAAAGTATTGTAGAGGTATTCATGGATGATTTTTCCGTCTATGGGAATTCTTTTGATAGTTGCTTGCGAAACCTTGATAAAGTTTTGCAGAGATGTGAAGAAACTAACCTTGTTCTTAATTGGGAGAAATGCCACTTTATGGTTAATGAAGGAATTGTATTGGGACATAAAATTTCTGAGAGAGGTATTGAAGTTGATAGAGCTAAAGTTGAAGCAATTGAGAAGATGCCCTATCCAAGGGATGTTAAAGGTATTCGTAGTGTTCTTGGTCATGCTGGGTTTTATAGAAGATTTATTAAAGATTTCTCCAAGATTTCAAAGCCTCTTACTAATCTTCTTCAAAAAGATGTACCATTTGTTTTTGATGATGATTGTAAGGAAGCTTTTGAAACTCTTAAGAAAGCCTTAACAACTGCTCCTATAGTTGAACCTCCTGATTGGAATTTACCCTTTGAGATTATGTGTGATGCTAGTGATTTTGCTGTAGGCGCTGTTCTTGGACAGCGAGTAGATAAAAAACTGAATGTTATTCATTATGCTAGTAAAACTCTTGATGCTGCTCAAAGAAATTATGCTACAACTGAAAAAGAATTATTAGCTGTAGTCTTTGCTTGCGATAAATTTAGATCTTATATTGTTGATTCAAAGGTTACTATTCATACTGATCATGCTGCAATTAGATATCTTATGACAAAGAAAGATGCTAAGCCGAGACTTATTAGATGGGTACTTCTTTTGCAAGAATTTGATTTACATATTGTAGATAGGAAAGGTGCTGATAATCCTGTTGCTGATAATTTGTCTAGATTGGAAAATATTGCTTATGATCTTGTTCCTGTTAATGATAGTTTTCCAAATGAACAATTGGCTGTAATAAAGGTGAGCTCGCGAGACAGTCCTTGGTATGCTGATTATGCTAACTTTATTGTTTCCAAGTATTTGCCTCCAACCTTTTCAGCTCAGCAAAGGAGGAAATTCTTTTATGATTTGAGGCATTATTTCTGGGATGACCCACACTTATATAAAGAAGGAGTGGATGGTATTATGCGAAGATGTGTTCCTGAGTATGAACAACAGGAGATATTGAGTAAATGTCATGGTAGTGTTTATGGAGGACATCACGCTGGAGAAAGAACCGCGCAAAAGGTTCTACAATCAGGTTTTTATTGGCCAACTCTCTTCAAGGATGCGAGAAAGTTTATTTTATCTTGTGATGAATGCCAAAGGGTTGGTAATATCTCCAGACGCAATGAAATGCCAATGAATTATACTCTTGTTATTGAACCGTTTGATTGTTGGGGATTTGACTTCATGGGACCTTTTCCGTCTTCAAGGTAACACTCATATACTTGTTGCTGTTGATTATGTTACTAAATGGGTGGAAGCTATACCTACAAAAAGTGCTGATGGTGAGACCTCTTTAAGAATGCTTTTAGATATTATTTTTCCTAGATTTGGAGTACCTAGATATATTATGACTGATGGAGGTTCTCATTTTATTCATGGAGGTTTTAGAAAAACTCTTGCTAGGTATGGTATTAATCATAGAATTGCTTCCGCTTATCATCCTCAAACTAGTGGTCAAGTAGAATTATCAAATAGAGAGATTAAATCTATTTTGGGAAAGACCGTTAATAAAACTAGAAAGAATTGGGCTAGTAAATTGAAGGATGCACTATGGGCTTATAGAACTGCTTACAAAAATCCCATGGGAATGTCACCTTATAAAATGGTTTATGGGAAAGCTTGTCATTTACCTTTAGAACTAGAGCACAAAGCCTATTGGGCAGTTAGAGAGTTAAATAAAGATCCTAAACTTGCCGGTGATAAGAGGTTGTTGCAATTAAGTTCTCTAGATGAATGGAGAAGTGAAGCTTATGAAAATGCTAAACTCTTTAAAGAGAAAGTTAAAAAATGGCATGATAGGAGGATTATCAAAAGAGAATTTAATATTGGGGATAAAGTCCTATTGTATCGGTCTCGTCTCAGATTCTTTGCAGGGAAATTACTCTCGAAATGGGAAGGACCATATGTTGTCGAGGAGGTGTATCGTTCAGGAGCAATCAAAATTAGCTCTCTCCAAGGCAATGCTACGCAAGTGGTGAATGGACAAAGACTCAAGCATTATATCTCAGGTGATTCCTATAATGTTGATGTTGATATTATTCAAGTGGAAACACCGGAGGCTTTCATCAAAGGGCAAATTGACAGTCCGCCAGAACTCGACTTTGAATAGGTAACAGTACTGGTAATGAAAAGTACGCAATTTACTTTCCGAACAATATTTTTGCTGTTTTTAGAAAATATGAAAAATTCGAACGGAGTGGAAAGGACGCACGAGGGGGCGCCACCATAGGCCGGCGCGGCCTGACCTGGGCCCGCGCCGCCCTGTGGTTTGGCCGCCTCGTCGCCCCTTTTCGACTCTGGTTCGATCTGGTACTTTCCGTTTGTCGCGAATTTTTTTGCTATATAATCCCCCGGACCCCTGGAGGTCCGTATATCGTGTTCTCGACGTGTTTTGTTTCGAGCTGTTTCTGCCAGGATCTGTTTTCAGTTTAGAAGCACCATGGCCTCCATCGACAAGGGCAAGGGGCTTTCGGAGGAAGAAGTGAAGGAGGTGCCATCAAGACAAGAGCAGCAAGCCGGAGGGAGCAAGCAAATCTTGGTGGGATCTGTTGACACTCGACGTTCTTTTTCTCATAACCTGCAGGGACCTTTACCACCCGCTCTTAGCCTCGACTCCTTCCCCATGTTGGAAGAAGTTCTATGGACTACCGATGAGTTTTGTGATCAATATCGGGCTCTAAGAAGAGAAGTGGAGATACTCCAAGAGGAGAATTGCCGTCTCCGAAGAATGCTGGAATACCACTCGATTCGCATCACAAGGTCGTCATCGCCAACTTCAGATAACAATGAATCTCTTCGAATCTTAGTGCAGAATTGTCAAGCTGAGAAACTGAAGTTGAAGGAGTTTATTAAGAAGCGCGGGAGAAATTCATCACCACCATCTCCGAAGGAGTAATTCATCATCGGTATTGGCATCCCCTTGGTTTGTTCCAAGCTTGGGGGAGTGCCGCGGTATCACATTATCACTACCTTTTACTTTTATTGTCGAGTAGTGTCATATCATGAGTAGGGAAGTTATCATATAAGATGGGTTGCAGTTGGAAGTATCTCTCCTTTAGTTGGTTATCTATGTATCCCTTGGTGTGAGTTATCGTTATGGAATATTAATGAGAAGTTTTATCATTTACATATTGCACATCTTATTCTAGTTTGCAATCTCTATCATATGATTTACCTTGTTGTTAGTATTGGTATCACTTTGGGAGCATTGAATAAATCTATTTGGTTTTGGCAAACTTAGCATTGGTCAATAGCAACAACACTTTGAGGTTTAAATAGAAAAGAGAAATACATGTAGTTGTTTCATATCCTTCTTTCTTGTTAGCTCATAGCTTATTATTCTGAAGTTAAAATTGTTTGTGCTTACAAGGAAGATGCATGATTGTTTCTATCACATGTATATTTGTTTGTTTCCCGACTCTTATGCTTGCTAATTAACCTTGCTAGCCAAAGACCTGTACTGAGAGGGAATACTTCTCGTGCATCCAAACCTTAACCCAAACCTATGCCATTTGTGTCCACCATACCTACCTACTACATGGTAATTTCTGCCATTCCAAGTAAATACTTCATGTGCTACCTTTAAACAATTCAAAACTTAGTATCTCTTATTTGTGTCAATGTTTCATAGCTCATGAGGAAGTATGTGGTGTTTTATCTTTCAATCTTGTTGGGCAACTTCCACCAATGGACTAGTGGCTTCATCCGCTTATCCAATAATTTTGCAAAAAGAGCTGGCAATGGGATTCCCAGTCCCAAATTAATCAAACTAAATAGACACTCCTCCATGGTATGTGATTGATGGACGGCACCCGAAGGATTCGGTTAGCCATGGCTTGTGTAAGCAAAGGTTGGGGGAGTGTCATCATCATAATAAAGCTAAAATAAAAAGGCACTCCTTCATGGTATGAGATTGTTGGCAGGCACCCAAGGATTCGGTTAGCCATGGTTTGTGAAAGAAAGGTTGGAAGGAGTGCCACACAAAATGAAAATAATATGGGAGCCGCTCTTAGGAGGTTGTCTGGCAAGGGGGTTAGAGTACCCGCTACCAGCCGTTGACAACAACAAACACCTCTCAAAATGTTACTTTTATTCTCTTTATATGATTGCAAAACTGAAAAGCTCTAGCACATGATTTAATCCCTGCTTCCCTCTGGGCCTGTCTTTTACTTTATGTTGAGTCAGTAAACCTATTTCCCTCCATCTCAAGCAAGCATTTGAGTAGTTGTGATCAAACCATTATACTGTGATTTGCTTCATCATGTCTTTTATTCTTACTTGTTTAGTACAAGTTTTATCTGAATGAATATACCTTTGCAAGTTATCAATGATCATGAAAAGACCATTATGATTGAGTATGCAAGTTGTGCCTTATAAACTTTAACATGAGAGCGTTGCTCAATGAGGTAAATATAATCTGTTAATGTTCTCTGACCAAGAACGAAGTTTGCCATCACCAATTATGATTTCTTATGCACCTTTACTTGTGATTACCTTATACTTGTTTCAAGATGAGTTATAAGAGGTTGTTTACTATAATGTCCTGTGTGAATGAATATGATGCTTCTTGTCTGTATTTTATTTATCGACTCTTCACCCATAAACATGTGGTCCTGTCTATCGAGTCTCCGCTTGGGGACAAGCGAAGTCTAAGCTTGGGGGAGTTGATACGTCCAATTTGCATCACTATTTTATATCATAATTTGCTGTTATTCATTGATATATTTCATATTGGGACACAATACTTATGTTATTTCATCTATTTTGCATGTTTCATCATTATTGAGGATCAAGCACCGGAGCCAGATTCTGCTGGAAAGCACCGCCAGAACGCAATATTTCGGAAGATCAACTGTGGGAGGAAATTATACCAAAAATCCTATTTTTCAAGATGACGAAGGAAGCCAGAAGGAGGGGCCAGGAGGACCCAGGGTGGGCCCACACCCTAGGGCGCGGCCCATGCCCTGGCCGCGCCGCCATGTGGTTTGGGGGCCCACGACCCCTTTCGCCTCCTTTTCTTCGCAAATCCTTCGTCCCGAACCTAAGCCACAGAGGGTATAAGAGTTACAGCCGCCTCGCGGGGCGGAGAACACCAGAGAGAAAAGAGCTCTCCGGCGGGCAGGAATCCGCAGGGGAAATTCCCTCCGGGAGGGGGAAATCGACGCCATCGTCACCGTCATCGAGCTGGACATCATCGCCATCACCATCATCATCATCTCCACCATCATCACCGCCGTCTCCACCGCTGGACACCGTCATCGCCATAGCAATTTGGGTTTGATCTTGATTGTTTGATAGGGAAACTCTCCCGGTATCGATCTCTACTTGTTGTTGATGCTATTGAGTGAAACCATTGAACCAAGTTTATGTTCAGATTGTTATTCATCATCATATCACCTCTGATCATGTTCCACATGATGTCTTGTGAGTAGTTCGTTTAGTTCTTGAGGACATGGGTGAAGTCTAAATGTTAGTAGTGAACTATGGATGAGTAATATTCAATGGTATGATATTTAAGTTGTGGTGTTATTCTTCTAGTGGTGTCATGTGAACGTCGACTACATGACACTTCACCATTTATGGGCCTAGGGGAATGCATCTTGTATTCGTTTGCCAATTGCGGGGTTGCCGGAGTGACAAACCTAAACCCCTGGTATATCGACAGAGGGGTCGCAGATCTCGAGTTTAAGGCTGTGGTTAGATTTATTCTTAATTACTTTCTTGTAGTTGCGGATGCTTGCAAGGGGTATAATCACAAGTATGTATTAGTCCTAGGAAGGGTGGTACATTAGCATAGGTTCACCCACACAACACTTATCATAACAATGAAGATTATTTAGCCGTATGTAGCGAAAGCACTAGACTAAAATCCCGTGTGTCCTCGAGAACGTTTGGTAATTATAAGTAAACAAACCGGCTTGTCCTTTGTGCTAAAAAGGATTGGGCCACTCGCTGCAATTATTACTCCCGCACTTTACTTACTCGTACTTTATTCAACTGTTACATCAAAACCCCCTGGGTACTTGTCTGTGAGCATTTACAGTGAATCCTTCATCGAAACTGCTTGTCAACACCTTCTGCTCCTCGTTGGGATCGACATTCTTACTTATCGAAGATACTACGATACACCCCCTATACTTGTGGGTCATCACCTCCTCTGATTCTTTGTACTTCACAAATTCTTCCCAATTATGCTCCTGCTTCGCTAGGTAGTTTTCGAATGCTGGAGGCTTCTTCTCGGCCTTATAAGCTTTCCATAACCGGTTCTTGTACGCTCGGAAAAGTTCCCCCATCTTCTTAAGAGCCCATTTCTTCACTAGCGCCCTCTGCTTGGCATTCTCAGAGTCCGATCCCAAATTTGGCAAAGTGAAATGTGACATGAGGTCGTCAAAAAGTGTGTTCTTGTACCTATCGGCAACCTGATCTTCGGACACATTCTTGGTCTTGTTCCATTCTCTAACAGTGATCGGGATATGATTTCTAACCACAACTCCGCACTGATTCTTAAATGTCACTCGACACTCGCGGGTGCCACAGTTGGCCTTCCGGTGATATAGCTTCAATGTTGAAGTGGTCTTTTTTGCCCAGTCTCTTTGCCGGGCCTCGTTTCTCCAACTTATCTTCGGAGGCCTAAGAGAATAAAAATTAGTTAATTTGTATACATATGTACATATAGAATTCCATTAATGCCTCAACTGATCGTATACCTCATCATTACCGGAGCCGTCGGCTTCTCCATCACCGGAGCCGCCGGCTTCTCCATGATCACCGGAGCCGTCGGCTTCTCAATGATCACCGGAGCCGCCGGCTTCTCCATGATCACCGGAGCCGCCGGCTTCTCCATCACCATCGCGGATTATGTTCTCGAAAATGTCTTCCTGTTCAAGTCCCGTTCGAATGGATCCATTGTTTCTGCAAAAAATTAAATCGATAAGTACATGTTCTAACCCTAACCCTAATCAAACACTAAGCAAACCCTAACCCTAGATAACCAAACACTAACCTAACCCTAACACTAATCGGCGTCGGTGGTTTTCGCGAGAGGGAGAGAGAGGTGTTTGCGAGAGGGAGAGGGCCGGTGGCGGCGAGTGTTGTTCGCAAGAGGGAGAGGGGTGTCGGCGAGTGTTCGCGTCGGTTGTTCGCGAGAGGGAGAGGGGGTGTCGGCGAGTGTTCGCGAGATGGAGAGGGGTGTCGGCGAGTGTTGTTCGCGAGAGGGAGAGGGGTGTCGGCGAGTGTTCGCGCTGTTGTTCGCGAGAGGGAGAGGGGTGTCGGCTAGTATTCGCGAGATGGAGAGGGGTGTCGGCGAGTGTTCGCGAGAGGGAGAGCGGTGTCGGCGAGTGTTGTTCGCGAGAGTGTTTGCGTCGATTGTTTACAAACTAACTAATATAGAATTTAAATTAATACAAAATTTAATCTAACTAACTACAAAATTTGAATTAATACAAAATTTGAATGAACTATGTACAAAAATTTAAACTAACTAACTAATACTAAATTTAATCTAAATACTAATACTAACTAATACTAACTAACTAATACTAACTAATAATAACTAACTAATACTAACTAAATTTAATCTAAATACTAATACTAACTAACTAATACTAATTAAAACAAAATACTAATGCTAACTAAACTAAACTAACTAACTTAATAAAAAATTTAATAAAAAACTTAAAGAAAAAAAAGGCCGGGGCATGGCGCCGGCCGGCACCGGCGGCCGCGCGCGCGGAGCGGCGGAGGGTGGCGGCTACCTGTGGCGCTGAGGGGGCGGCGGCGGCCGGGGTGCCCCAGGGGCGGCGGCGGCCGGAGTTGCCGCGCGTAGATCGAGGCCGCGCGCGCGAGGCGGCGCAGAGGGCGGAGGCGGCGCGCAGAGAGGCGGCGAGACGGCGGGGCGGCGAAGAGGCGGCGGCGAGGCGAAGAGGCGGCGGCCGGAGGCGAAGAGGCGGCGGCCGGAGGCGAGGAAGATGGCCGGCGGCGCGGTGAAATTTGGCAGCCTGGCGGTGCAATTTCTCTAAGGGAATGGCCTCCGGGTGTCGCGGGTGGGGGCTCCGCCCGCGGGGTTAGGTATTTATACCTAACCCCTTTGTCGCGGGTCGTGGCTCGACCCGCGATGGCTGATCCGTAGCACAGCCCATCCAACGGCTCTTTTGAATCCAACGGCCTAGAGCCGTTGGATGGGCTGTGCCACGGATCAGCTCATCTCACCCTCTTCACCCCTTTTCTTTTTTCTATTTTAAATTAATAAAACTATTATTTCAATAACTTTCGAATGGTAACTCAAATACAAATGTTTTATATATGAATATTGATCAGAAAAAGCTAATGAACATGAATATGACATCCATATACCTATTCCACGTGCCGCCGTGCCACACGTGTCGCATCCCCGTGCCACGTGTCGCGTCCCGTCGACGCCGTCGTGCGACGTGTCGCCACCGCTTCCACGTGCCTCGCCCCGCCGACGCCGGCGTGCGACGTGTAGCCACCGCTACACGTGCCATGCCCCACGTGCGCTATATAGAGCGACGAGTGCGGGCGCAACCACACGTCGCCACCGCCTCCGCTCATTCATCTCCGGGTGCCTCCACGTCGTCGAGGGGCGTCCGGTTTCCGTGGCGTTCGAGTGCGTCCGAGCGGTAGGTTCACCGCCGAGATACGCGCCGGTGGCTTCCGCCTCACCTCGGCACGTACAACACGCCGGAGCTGGCGGCGCGCGCTTACGACGCGGCGGCGTGGAGCTTTCGGCGGCCAGGGCACGACATGAACTTCCCGGATGTTGAATCGCTAGAGGAGGCGGAGTCGCGCCACCGCCGTGCCTCGTCGACGACGAGGACCGCGCCGCAGCGCTGTGTGCAGCGCAGATCACCATCGCCGAGCGCGAGCAGCTGATGCGCCATGGAGGGCGCAACCCCGACGCGTTCTTTGCTAACCTTAGGCACAACGCAGGTCCAACAGCGCCACCGTCGGGCCGTCGCCGCCTTCGAGCTCGAGAACCCGAATACAACTTGGACCGAAAACGACCCTCGGTGGGATGACATTTGGACGGAGACAACCTCCGACGACGAGTAGAGACTAGACTAGTAATTTATCTATTTTATTGTAATTTCAATAAAGTCGTTGTCGGTTCTATTAGTTTAAATTTAGTTTATAAAGTCGTTGTCGGTTGTTTTTGTTCAATAAAGTGGTTGACACGAAATTTATTACGATTGAACTGAAATTAAAGTACAGAGCTCAACTGAAAATAAGATACATGGCCCGAATGTTGGAGCCATTCAATCATAGTCGTGCCTAGCCCTATAATAGTCGCCACTGTAGTCATCATAGTCGCCGACGTCATCGTCGCTAGCATCGGGGTCGCGGTTGTCGAACCTCGGCGGATGACCACGCGTGGGCGGGATTGAGGGTAGCGCAGCGGGGCCACGATAGGCCATGACGCTCTGGAGAGTCCGGCCGCGCCACCACATCCGATGGCCGGCCTCGTTGAAGTTCGAAGGAGGCGGGCCGTCCTCCTCGTACCTGCAACCGCCCTCTCACGCCGATTGATGAAGAAGCTGTCCCAAGTCGGGCTGTAGTCGGGATGCCACTGGGGATTCCTCCGCTGCTCAGGCGTGAGCTCGAAATAGTAGTGGTTCGTGATGGCCATCTCGCGTGGCACACCTACAGGGATAGGAGGGACCGGTACGCCTCCGACGCTCAGCAACCAGCCGGTTGGGACGCGGTAGCCGGGCGGGCAGGGGTAGTTCGAGGCGCAAAGCGCCTCCGCCTCCCGGGGTGTTAGACATATGATGGAAGCCATGGGAGAGAGTGATGAGGTTTGCAGATATGAGTCCAAGCCTACATATATATAGTGGAAAAATGGCGGGAATGCGGGAAGAAAATAGGCGGGAACGAAGTGGCGCGCGAAACTTTCATCCCGGGTGGAGGCTCAAACCGGGACAAAAGACTGGGGAGGCTTATCTAGGAGGGCCTTATCCGGGGATGATGTGCGGGTAACCTTTTGTCACGGTTGGTGGCGCAACCGACTAAAGCTGTCGGGATAAGGACGCGTGGGTGGACGCACCGCTCGATGAGATAAAGCATGTAGCGCACGACGCCCTGTCGAAGGAACAAGACAAAGTAGAAGCGGTGTCGTGCCTATAAAAGGAGCATCGATACGCCTTGCCAAGCAAGCCAAGCACAGTTTCATTCCCATGGATGAAGGAAAGGGTTGGGAAATCTCCCGTGGCGCAGCTTCTCGAAGATGTCGTTGGTGCACACGCCCTACGGCATCTTCGGAAGCTGCTCCTCGGAAAAATTTCCCTGCAAGCCCGTGAAAGACTCCCATGAACCTCTCGAAGGGGAAAGGGTTCTCATTATTACATAAATGTAGAGATTATGTCTTGGGAACTATATATGAAGAATACATTATTACATCGCCATCTAGTGTTGTGATCTTCTACGCCGTAGCCATGGAGAATCTTCATCATTTAGTAAGATGCTTGGGTCAATTTTCACCATGAAGGGCGGAATTTCTTTAAACTTATTATAATCTTCTGACATGTCTGTCTTGTCATCCACTCCCACGATGTTTCTTTTCCCCGAAAGAACTATGTGGCGCTTTGGCTCCTCGGTTGATGTATTCTTTTGTTGATTTCTTTTTCTTGATTTGCTAGACATGTCCTTCACGTAGAAAACTTGAGCCACCTCGCTGGCTAGGACAAATGGCTCGTCCAGGCACGCAAGATTGTTGGGATCCACTGTTATCATACCGTACTTATCGTCAATATGTATACCGCTGAGCTTCACCCATTTGCACCGAAACAAAGGGACCTTAAAAGTGGGACCATAGTCAAGTTCCCATATCTCCTCTATGTATCCATAATATGTGGTGGTCTGCCCATTCTCGTCTTTTGCATCGAAGCGGACACCACTGTTTTGGTTGGTGCTCTTTTTATCTTGGTCGATCGTGTAAAATGTATTCCCATTTATCTCGTACCCTTGGAATGTACATATGTTTGAAGATGGTAACCTGGCCAACAAGAACAGCTGCTCCACAACAGATGGGTCATTAATGAGATGTCTTTGCAACCAACTGCCGAAGGTATTCATGTGTTGACGTGTAATCAAGGACTCGGGCTGGCCCGGGTTTATTTCTCGTAAAGCATTCTTATGTTTCTCAATGTACGGAGCCACCAAGATGGAATTGTATAGAACGTGTAGTGTGCTTGATTGAAAGAAATCTTGTCCCTGCACACCGTTGCTTTCCTTCCTAGTGTGCCTTTTCCAGTCAGCCTCCCCTCATACCGAGATTCAGGAACACCAATCGGCTTAAGGTCAGGAAGAAAGTCAACACAAAACTCAATGACCTCCTCAGTTCCGTAGCCCTTTGAGATACTTCCTTCCGGCCTAGCAAGGTTATGAACATATTTCTTTAAGACTCCCATGAACCTCTCGAAGGGGAACATATTGTGTAGAAATACAGGACCGAGAATTCTAATCTCTTCAACTAGGTGAACGAGGAGGTGCGTCATAATATTGAAGAAGGATGGTGGGAACAACAACTCGAAGCTGATAAGACATTCGACCACATCTTCCTGTAATCCTGACAAAGTTTCTGGATCCATTACCTTCTGAGAAATTGCGTTGAGGAATGCACATATCTTCACAATGGCTAGTCGAACATTTTCTGGTAGAAGTCCCCTCAATGCAACCGGAAGCAATTGTGTCATAAGCACGTCACAGTCATGGGACTTCAGGTTCTGGAATTTTTTCTCCTTCATATTTACTATCCCCTTTATATTCGACGAGAAACCAGACGGAACCTTGATACTGAATAGGGCTTCAAAAAAGATCTCCTTCTCTTGTTTGGTAAGAGCGTAGCTGGCAGGCCCTACAAACTGCCCTGGATGATTGCCGTTTCGTCCTTTATGACGTTCCTGGTCCTCTCGTGCTTTTGGTGTATCTTTTGTCTTTCCATACACGCCGAAAACCTAGAATATTCACACAAAGATTCTTGGTCAGGTGCATCACGTCGATTGCAGAGCGGACTTCCGGGACTTTCCAATATTCTAGCTCCCAAAAATTGATTTTTTCTTCCACATGGGCGCGTGTCCATCGTCTTTCGGAACAGGTCGACTGCCTGGACCCTTTCCAAAGATAACATTTAAATCCTTGACCATGTCAAATATATCAGCACCACTACGGGGGATAGGCTTCGGACGGCGGTCTGCCTCGCCATCGAAATGCTTGCCTTTTTTCCTTAAGGGATGCTTGCGCGGAAGGAAACGACGATTGAACGGGTACACAACTTTTCTGCTTTTTTCCAAATATTTACTTTCAGTCTCATCTAAACAGTGTGTGCATGCATTGTATCCTTTGTTCATCTGTCCTAAAATGTTACTGAGAGCAGGCCAATCATTGATGGTTACGAATAGCAACGCTCGTAGGTCAAATTCTTGCTCGGTGTGCTCATCCCACACACGTACACCTGGTTTGGCCCACAACTCCAAAAGTTCATCGACTAATGGCCTTAGGTACACATCAATGTCGTTGCCCGGTTGCTTTGGACCTTGGATAAGCACTGGCATCATAATGAACTTCCGCTTCATGCACAACCAAGGAGGAAGGTTGTAGATACATAGAGTCACGGGCCAGGTGCTGTGACTGCAGCTCTGCTCCCCAAAGGGATTCATGCCATCTGTACTTAGACCAAAGTATAAGTTCCTTGCCTCACCTGCAAAATCCGGGAACTCTCTCCCGATGTTTCTCCACTGCCGACCATCAGCGGGGTGCCTCAACATCGCGTCTTTCTTACGTTCTTCCATGTGCCATCGCAACAACTTGGCATGCTCTTTATTTCTGAACAAACGTTTTAACCGTGGTATTATGGGAGCATACCACATCACCTTCGCAGGAACCCTCTGGGTGGCTCGCCCTCAACATCACCAGGGTCATCTTTTCTGATCTTATACCGCAATGCACCGCATATCGGACATTTATTCAAATTCTCGTACTTCTCACCGCGGTAGAGGATACAGTCATTAATGCATGCATGTATCTTCTGCACATCTAATCCTAGAGGGCAGACAAGCTTCTTTGCTTCATATGTACTGACGGGCAATTCGTTATTTCTTGGAAACAACTTCTTTAATATTATCATCAATTTCTCAAATCCCGAGTCAGTCACACCGACCTCTGCCTTCCATTTCAGCAATTCCAATATGCTACCCAGCTTTCTATGTCCATCTTCACAACCTGGGTACAACAATTTGTGGTGGTCCTCTTGTCGAACTGCAACCTCTCCTTATCCGTGGCACAGTCTCTTCTTGCATCAGAAATGGCCCGACGAAGATCATCATCAACAGGATCATCTGATGCCCGTTCTTCACCTCCTTCTTCTTCATTGTCGTCCATTGCGGTATCATCGCATTCAGAGAACATAGATCGGTACTGGTCATCGTTATCTTCTTCTTCATCGCCGTCTTCCATCATAACCCCTTCTTCTCCGTGCTTGGTCCAAACATTATAGCTGGACATGAATCCAAACCGAAGCAGGTGGCTCTTAATGTCTCTTGAGCAAGAGTAATCCTTCTCATTCTTACATTTCAGACATGGACAACACATAAAACCTTGCTTCGACTTGTTGGCCTCGGCCACAAGCAGGAAAGAATTCACGCCCTCTCTGAAAGCGGGAGCACATCGGTTACCGTACATCCATGGATGACTCATCTGCATCATAAGTGTATCAGATGCAATCACCTTGCTAAAATTAGTATTGTACGGACTATGTATATACGAGAAAATAGTTGCTAACCTTTTAGGATCAAAAAGAGGAGAAATCTTATCAAATAAAATCAAGTGGCATCCCTCACAAGCATTCCATCAAACACCTCTTGTGCCCATCAAGAAAAAATGAGCTAGCATACACCTCCACCTAAGGGGTGCTGGCGGGAGGCGCCAGAGCACAGACCCCTTTTGTCGCGGGTTGTGATACGGCCCGCGACAAAAGGGCGCGATAAAAGGCCCGGCTCGCTCCAAATGGTTTCGGGGCGACGTGGCTAGGCCATTTGTCGCGGGTGCAGGCACGCCCGCGACAAAAGGCTCCCACGAAAGGCCTGTTTTCCACTAGTGTTAGTGAGGTTCTTTTGGAGTGACAATCTTAGTTATAGTGTAAATAGTTACTTAGATGACTCGGTCGATACTAACTTGCGATCAAATGCAAATTAGTTCACCCGTAGTTGTCTACTACCTAATGTAACTTCCATTTTTGGAAAGTAACCTCAAACTTTCTTATTTTGGATGTTTCTTTTTTAAGGAATGTTTTTTTGATTCACGAAGAGTGGCCCGAGGTTTTGAAATTATAAACGATACGAATTCTAATTTTTTTTTGAAGTTTTAGACTTTCGGTAAGTTGAACTTTAAGAAATATCCGACCAGCAAAACTATTAAATTTTGATTTTCAAAGATTAGACCTTAAATATTTAAAACTTCTAGGAATTCATAATTTGAAGTTATTTCAAAAAATCATAATTTCATATAGAATTGGACTTCAAACCTTTATTGTTTTTAAGTTTTCATGAAAAAGGGGCCAATTATACACATAAGAACTTAAAGAGAGAGGAGATGATCTCCCCCACCCCTCCCCCCTCCAGTTGTCGCGTTGTTCCTCTCCTTACACATATCCTCATGCGATCAGTAGACATGCGACATGGAGCCAATTTAGGTGAGTCACATGTATATTCATGTAAAAGGAAATAAATCGAGAAATAGAGAGGAAATGATCACCCTCCCCCTCCCACCTGTCCGTTGTCGCGTTGTGCGCCTGCTTACGCATCCCCTTATGCTAAGAGGCTAAGGAGAGACATACACCATGGAGCCAATTCAGGTGCCACACGGATGTCCACGTAAAAGGGAATAGATCGACAAGTCCAACATCGTGTTGTGTCCATGCTTACGCATGCCCTTATGGTAAGAGGCTAAACGCGGACATACGGCATGGAGCCAATTTGGAAGCACGTGCATATCCTCATAAAAGGAAATAAATTGATCAACAAAAAGGGAATGTTCTGCCCCCTCCACCGTCATGTTTTGCCCCTGCTTACATATGTTGTTATGGCAGTGAGCCAAACGGAATGAAATAAGAAATATAAAGGGAACCCCCCCCCCCCTCTGATCCATAGTCTCGTTGTGCCATGTTTATGTACGCCCTTATGCTAAGCAATTGAAAATTATAAAGGAATCAACCCCCCCCTTCCGTGCCCCTGCTTATGCATGCCCTTATGATAAGCAGTTGAGCCCAAACAGTTTCCATGAATCTAATTTGGGAACCACAAGTAAATCCACGTAAAAGGGATAAACTCTTAAATAGAAAGGTAATGCCACCCTCACACCACCTGCCGACGGTCACGTTGTTCTCCTATTGATGCATGCCCTTATGCTAGGAAGCTGAGCACAGCCAATGATCCAAATGGGAGCCAAGAAAAGGAAATAAATTGATAAATATCATCCCCCCCCCCCGGGCTCTATGTCCGTGTTGTGTCCCTGCTTACGTATGGCCTTCTGGTAAGCGGATGAGCACACAGAATGATCCAAATTGGAAGGCACAGAAGGCAATAAATTCAGAAATATAAAGGGAATCCCCCATCCACCGTCGTGTTGTGTCCTCGCTTATGTATGTCCTTATGTTAAGCGGTTGTGCGCAGGCACAGAGCCAATTGGAAGCCACAAAAGTTAATAAAATAAGAAATATAAAGGGAATTCCCACCCTCCCTCCCCACAACCACCGTCGCGTTGTGCCACTTATGCATGGCCTTATTCCCCCCCGCACCCGCCGATCGTCACATTGTGCCCCTGATTACACATGCCCTTTTGGTAAGCGGCTGAGCGTAGATACATGCCATTGAGCCAATTTGAAAGCCACGGGCATATCCGCCTAAGATTGAAATAAATTGGGAAAGGCAAGAAGAAAATAAACACCTACCATCTAGCTATACTTTTTTTTCCTTGTAAGAAGATGACGGATTTGAGATGAACTAAACATTCACCCACTCACCGAACCGTGAGCTAAGCTAAATTGCTCTAGACTATACCTGGTTTTATGATAAATAGCGTGTGCTTCTTTTACTGCTAGTATCAATGTAGTCAACATGTCATGTTTAACCCCAGTAAACCCACACTCTTGCGCTAGTGCTTTTCTGTTCTATCGCTCTGAGTAGTCACCAGCTTTTCACCATTTTCTTTTCTTTTCTTACGTGTTGACAGATAGGACTTGAGACCGACGAGAATGCCTCGCGCGGTAGCTTACCGCTGACGCCTACTGCTCTGGCGAGGGAGTAAAGTATATCCAAGAAGCATGAGTTGGAGCTTTTGGAATCTTGTCGAAGATAATAAGATAACAATCCATGATCACGGAATCAAATTAAGGAGCTCCACCTGCATCGGCGCATCTTCTACTATATCCTTTCGACGAAGCCGTGTGCTCATACGGGCTATATCTATCTATTTATCTATACGCTGCACGCCAAGTCGATGATGTATTGATCCTTATCTATCTCGAACACTGCTGTATGACTTCGTAATGTACTCCGTAGATTAGATGATCGGCCTGAATTCGACATCATCAGCTTCACCGACGATAATGCATCCGACGTCGATGGGCTGGTGTGTGGTGTCCGTATGTACATGATTCCATGCGTATCCGGGGGCAGGCGCCGCGGCCGTTTCGGAGAAACGGAGCCGGGATCCAGGGCGGCATACGTCGCCATCTTTTGTACAGTACTCCCGTGCTTGATATCCAATCTGACAGCTGACATGATCTGATCCCAATCCTCTGCCACACATCTATATCCTGCTAGCAAGCGCACAGGCGCCAAGACATATTTCGCTCACTATCTTTGTGGAATCTAGAAGAGCTAAAACTTATCATTGATGTGAAGATTTTGTCTAACTTGTACAACGAGAAACCGTGGTCATACAGCATTAGAGCATCCCCACTCGTTGGCGCTCCCCACGCCCAAATCCGGCGAAATTTTCGTCCGGATTGGATGAAGATTTGGCGTGGGGAGCGCCGAAGTTCCAGCCGTCCCCCGGCAGGAAACCCCCAACCTCGACCATTTGACATATTTCAAACAAATTCAGCATAAAATTTAACAAGTTGGGCAAACAAGAGGACGAAAATTGCTGAAACAAATTCGGCGATAACAGTACAATGTTTAACAAGTGCTGAAACAAATGAAGCACACAAATTTCACAATTTTTCAAACAAATTAAGACAGACTAGTTGGCGTCGGCGTTGGCGTTGCCTCGGAGCCTCCATATGTGCTCCACGAGCGACGACGAGCAAGCAGGCCGGAAAACAGGCCGGTGGAAGAGCAGCCAGATAGGCCGTCGTCCAAACACGGCGGAATATAGGCAGGTGGGGAAGGAGTGGCGGCGCAATCTGGGCAACAAGCCGGCGGGGTGGTGCCGGCGGAGAGAGATACGAGGGGTGGGGGAGATTTTGAGCGACGTGGCGGTGGGGTTCGTGCGTCGAGTCACCGACGATCGGGCCCTTCCCCGCTTTTCACTCGTCCGGAGTCCCGAGAGCTCCCGGGGCCGGGGGCGTGGGATCGCCGGATGAATTTAGGCCCAAATCCGGACGAAAACGAGGAACCGGGGGCGCGACTGGGTCGAATTTCGCCGTCCGGATGGAAAAAACGCTCGCCGGGGGCCTCCTCGGGGGGACGAGTGGAGATGCTCTTATAGTTTTGGATGGAATGGTCCTGTTTGTCCGAAACCTGCCACGTAGGAGTCCGAAAGGAGGCTAGTGTGGTTTCTGTCGCAGCTGCCTTTTTGCATATAAGCCCCTAAAAACATTTGGAATTGCCGTTGTTAGTCCTTCTGCATGGTGGTTGCATGTCAACGACCCATAGGAACACGCAACTGTCTTTTCTTGCTCCGCTCTTTTCGTGGCGTGCCTCGCCGTACTCGATCTCGTCTTCGTGTGTCACCGACCTTTCCCTTGCGATGTTAGTGGAGCTGCACTACCGGATGTGGAATGAGGACCCGCCCGACTACGATACACGTTGGCGTCCTCGATCTCGTCTCCCTCGTCGATATTTCTATTCGGTGCAAACGGTTTTAGGTTTAGGGTTCATGGGAGGTTATGATAAAAAAAGACTTTTTCCGCATTTTGCTAGTGGAATCGATGAGTAAGGATGCACTATTTCGAGGGTATCAGTGAGGCATCCGTTTTCTTGGGGAATGATTGGGTTGATGCTGCCCTGTTTTGCCATGCACTGATGCCATGTTTATTTCAATCTGATCATAGTAATGCTTCTTTTTTTTTGTGAATATTATGTGATGCACTACTTCACTTCACTCATTTGTGCAGAATAGCGAAGTGAAGTTCCAAATTTATGCCCTTCTAGTGAATGAGTTTTCTGAATTTTGCAAACATATAGTTTAGTGTGAAATTTGTGACTAGTAGTGTGAATTTTGTGCAGCAACAATATAGGTTTTTGTAGTATGTGTGATTTTCTTTATTTTTTAATGGTTTTCTACAATACTTTGTATGAAAAGCGTTATCTGTTTAGTCTACATTCAGTGTGTTCTATGAACTACAACTGTAAAGACCAAACCACAGTAATTCCTTTCATATCTCTGCTTCTGATATCTTCTCTGTGTGCCCTTTCCATTGTCATCGTTTTCTTTTCTCTTCCTTTTCTTAATCTCCAAAAAGTTCACTGATCTTGAGCAAAATCTTTTGTTGCGGTTTTCTTCTTCTAAATCTGTGAGAGTGATCTCATGTTCTCCGACTAGCTATGCCATAGATCACGACACGTCAAATTGTTCATACCAAAACAAATCACAATATGTCATTAAATTTTGCTCTGAATGTGTCAATGTTCAGTTCAGAGACATGGCTTCACCTAAAGTGCTAGTAAGATCCACCTTATATGCTAGTCAAATAAGAAGAGAAGAAGATCGAAAACTTACCGGAGAACCTCGCCCAACCGTCCTCGTCAGGGACCTCATCAGGGTCCTCCTCGCCGTAGGGTAGCAAATAACAGACGCCACCTTCCAGTCGTTGCCATAAGCCCTGCTGCTTCCGCCGATGCTAATGCCGTCACTTGCATTTTGGCCTTTCTCTGAAGCCATCAGTTCATCCACACCCCGTTCCTAGCTTGCCCTCGCCGCTCACCGTCGCCGCCGCTCTGTGTAGTGGTTCAGGATTGGAGCATGCCCTAGGGGGTTGTTTTTTTTTTGGTACTGGGGAATAATAAGAGGATCTATTTGTGAAGTTACGGAGCTCTAGGGGGTATGTGGCAAAAATTGCAACGAAACTGTGTGTGTGTGCCGTTGCCAGCATGGCATCCACGTGTCGTCTGCACATTGGCTAGGACCAATTATCGCCTTGTTTGACAAGTTGTAGTACCTTCCATGTAATTAGCTCAATCTAAAAAATGTAATTTAGTTAGTAGTTAGTGGAGAAACAGGGAGACCATATTTTGGAATGTTGGGAGATATAGGGCGGGTTTGGTTCATGTTTCCGTGCAGCTAGCCCCGAAACAACACACGTTTTTGGCCCAGTAGAGCCTAGCTCGTTGGAAACGATGCAAAAGACGTAGTTCATACTTCGTTTGGTATCCTGGGCTTAAATTTTTAGGTTGTGAAGAGATTTTGGGTTGGTTGTTTGGTTGTTGTTGCGTCCTGCATGCATGTGAGGCTGCCATGTGAGGGCCCAACAACCAGGCACTGAAAACTAAGGAAATCTTCACGCGGTTTCGTTTGCAACGTGCCTGGCCCCGGAGAACGCCCGATTCGGACGTAGCTGTGGAGTCTGGCACGAGACCCTTTTTGACTGCTTTAAGGTCCGTGTTATGCAGACAGTTTTGGACCCTGTTATTTTGTTGCCCACGAAAAAAAATCTTTCTCAACTCATACCGTCTACCAACTTCCATGCAAGCTAGCAAAAGACGCCCATACATCCAGGCCTGCACTTCGTTTAATTCCCATCCAGGTGCATTTCCATGATTTCATCATCCACGCAGTCACGCAGACCTAATTACCGTTCGGTGCAGTTGCAAGTTCGCAACAGAAAGCAAAATGAGAGACTGTACAAGTGATGGTGGCCAGCGTGGAGCGACGCACTCCAGGTCCGGGGGAGTAGGAGTAATCGTTCGAGACAGAGTGGCTTCCGAGGTGTATTTTCTGGGGATCACTTTTGCTCCTCTCGATCGCATCGCCGTCACCTTTCCCTCCGGTGCCGGTTGACGCCGGCGCGGCTCCGTCGTTGTTGGCAGCGTGGTTGCTTCAGACGGCGACACATAGATCACGCGGGATATACAGGAGAGACTGTCTGCAAAAGCTTGACGTCGTTGTCCATCACTTTCAGTTGTCGGGATGATTAGATAAGCCGGAGAAAGAGAGAGCGGTGTCTTAAGCTTTACACGCCTGTGATGTTTTTCTGTTTGGAAAAAAGTCTATTTAAACCATTAGCTTATTGAGGTTTCGCGAAATAAACCATAAACTCTAAATCCTTGCCGTTTGGATCTTGAATTTGCAAATTTCGATCGGTCTAAATTAAATCCTTCATTTTTCATTTAAAAATAAAATACTCATACTAAATCGGGAAATTTTGTTTAAGGACATCGTTATTTGTGTACCTTCCCTAAAACATATCGCCCGATTATGTCTTTTCCAAGTATCATAATAATTTTGTGGCATATTTACTAGAACACGCCACACGAATGCAGCATTTTAGAGGACGAGCTACATGTAGCTCGTTTTCATGGAAAATTTAAAAATCATATTTTGAAGTTTCAAAAAAATTGAAAATAATTATGCGTGTAGTTGATGATATATACCACACGTATGTAAAATTTTAGTACAAAATATACAAAAATAACAAAAGTATAGATCTAAGAATAGTGAACAGTACAAATGTCAAAATCCTGAAAACTATCCAAATTTGTTATTTTTGTGTAGCCCAGATTACAATGAATTTTGGATTGAAACTTTGCATGATTGCGGAATACTTAATTGCCTATAGCTAGATTTTTTTCGCAATTTTTTAGAACTTAGAAATACCGATTTCAATTTTGTTTTTCAAACGAGCTATATGTAGCCCAAGCTACAATGTGAGTTTTCGCACACCACGTAGCTTAAAACGAAAAGTTTTGCACTTTTGTCTGAAATGATCATGCTATGGACGATTTTGAAGAAAAGTGCAAACTTTGCCTTTTTTGACCATATGATCTGTTCTGGCAGATATTTCACAAAATTCTAATGGTACTTGGCAAAGATATAATTGGACAGTGTGTTTGAGTGTTTTGTCAAACGCCAAAAAAAATTCGTAGTAAATTTTCCCTCCAAAATAAGTAGGGCTCTCGCTGATAAAGTTGTCCCCATGTTATACCCATCTCCCACCTCAAATCTCTCTCGCGAGTCAATGACACACCTCAAATCTGACTGGAGCGTGGCAGCCACCGTGCCAGCACGCCGTCCATGTGTGAGCTGTGCGAGCACTGCCGCTCCAGGGACGTTCCCTTGCCAAGCGGTGCAGCCGTCCGTGCCTCCGTGAGAGCGCGGGAGAACGACACCGCCTTGGCTGCATAATGACATCGAGGGCCCAAGAGAGCGAGGAGTTGTGTAGCAGGTGCACCAGCTCCCGTGGGGGACTGACAGAATCAACGGTCGGATGGAGATGAAGAATACCCACACAATGCAGTCGATTATGCCCTTGCTGACTTGATTCCTCGGACGAGGCGATTTTGAGTTCAGAGGAACGACGACATGGACTGTGAAGGTCTGCCTCTACGGCGCGACGCGACATCGACGATGACAACCACAGGTGCACACAGCAGGCTCCATGGAGAGTAGGAGGGGACGAGATGGAGTGGTGGATCGATGGAGGATAGGGAGGTGGTTGCTTGGCATGCTTAACATGGTGAGGCATCCACGACAACGGCAATCCAACGATGATGGAGCAGCAAGGAGGAAGACAACATCGTGAATGGGAGAACATTTGGGGAAAGAAATAGATCCTACTTGTAGGCCCGTACTGTCAGTGAGAGTAGCATGTAATCTCGGTCGAGATTATTACGCTCCCGGTAAGTTCAGTCAGTATTTGAGATAAACTCCTCCTTTTCTGTCGGAAACTCAACTGATTCCGATATGCACCGGTATGTACAAAACATATTTGAAAAAGTTAAAAGAAATTAGGAAAACAAATTTCCATGTAGGCTACCACATAAACTTGTACATAAAACCAACAATTTTTGTGCCCTTTTAGCATCAAATGTTTATTTTTTTACACAGGGCACAAAACATGTCAGTTTTTTCTGAAACAACTTCGTAAGCATGTATCATGTCAAGATATACAAGTGACATTTTATATATTTATTTAAAATTTTAAACATATTTAAAGTGCATTTTGGAATAAAGGGTGCATAAAACACCCTGTCCCTGGCCTTTTGTGTTTCATATCTAGGATCCGCACGGACGCACGGTACACGGCCATAGAAAGTTTGTGTTGTTTGGGCCATAGACCCAAGCCCACAAGTACGCGGCAGAGCGAGGAAGGCCTGCAGCCCGTAAGCTGACTGGCTTGCACGGCTATTTCCTAGCAGCGATACAGCGACACAACGTGGACCTGCCCAGCTGCGCTTGGTTCTTTCAGTCTCCAGTTTTTATTTTACAGGAAGCGTGAGCTTTATTATTAGGCATAAGAGTTTTACAAATGTTTGCCAACACACAGGTTGGGATAGCATCACGTAAGAAACCACTGAAACCAGACTTGCCTAATTACACAAGACATGTGGTCGCTTCATTGCTCGTGCGATCTACCTTCTGCACTTCAATATCCTGATAAACCTTCAGCAACTCTCTAGCTTCGGATAAAGAGTCCAGCTCTCAGATGGCTCCTGATCCCCTTTAACTATGGTCTGAACGGCCCGAAGACAGCCAGAATCCAGAAAATCTAACTTTATTTCTTCTTAGAGCAAAATCGTTTAATTGATGATACTATAGAAAGAAAATGGAATTGCATTTAGCGTGCCCCCAATTCTATACCACTATATGCGCGTCACCATTGGCTGTAACCGCTTTTGGTCTTATCATTGCATAACCTCGTATAGTCGCTCAACTTTCGATACTCGATAGAATTCGCTTCGGTACGCTCCCTTTTATCTTGTCATGAATCTTGACGCGGAACAATGGTAACCATTTAGGTGCAAGAGTTAACTCTGTCTATTCTATAGTTATTTCCATCAAACTTGCCTGTCAATATTTGACGGTACCCCCCCCCCTCTCCGCACAAACACACCCGACCCCACCACTCACCCACACACGCATCTCTTTAAAGTCCACCCTAGCGCCAGCAACTTCAATCTCCTCCGATCCAATTCACCACAAAATCTCTTATCTCCACGGCGCGTCCGAAGGCTTTAGGTCGGGCGCTTGGCGAGATCTCGATGTATAATCGACTGGTAGTGCTAGGTAGTCCCGGGGAGTTGGCTCGCGACACCTCTCTATGGAGTGCATCCTGGTCGAAGTTGTTGTGCACCCTCAGGTTGTGCTCCGAGTAGATCTCACGCCCAAGCCACGGTGGTGCACATGCGCCATGTCTGTCCGTTTGGGTAGTGCCGCGGCCGGCACACGTATGGGGTTCTTGTGGCGCTTGATAGGACGACTGGCTCAAGCATGACCGGTGGTCGTCAGATCTGGGGAGGGAGGGAGAGCCTCAGACCTCTCACACTAGATCTGGAGAGGGAGGGAGGCCCCCCGGGTCTCTCACACTAGTTAGCGCCCGATTGAGGTGTTGCTACCAATTTTCTTCGGATCGGAATGGGGTGCCCCAAATTCGGTATGGTACCCACTTTAACCTCTTTTCTTCCTATTGTAGCATTTTTCTCTTGTTCTATCCAAACCACTATTCTTGCTTGAATTTTTCTATTATTATATAGTTCAATTGCTGTTTTTTTTTCTCATTTTGACGATGCCTGAAATGGTATCTCTAGGGGTGTGCTCACGTTTACCCAAGAGGGTGCACAGACACCGGTATATTTTGAAGTTGCCAAATAGATCTCGTGTTCACATCAACCCTGGAGTCATTGTTACTCCCTCCGATTCATATTATTTGATCCATAAGTAATATGAATCGGAGGGAGTAGCACAGACATGCTCAATTTAACTTCAACTAGTGGGTGATCCTATTTACAAACCACCATATGCAACGATAATTTAGCATTACCTACGAATTCGGGTGATTTTTCTATCAAAGGACACACAGTCACAGTTGCATCGCAATGTGATGCCAAGTGATATGCCCTGGTCATTATTCAGTAATCGAGGGGCTATGATCACTTGAGCACGTATGCATATAAATAACTGACTACCTCACCAAACAGCACACTTCAGAGATCAGGGAATCACTTACCTCCAGAGACTACTGCGCATAGGAGAGCCTGATTCATCTGTACAGCTGCGCATAAAGAAATATACACCTATACAGTACTAGGTACTGGTAACAAAATAGCTAAGCAGTGTGTAAAACGGAAACTCAATTCGGCTCCCTGATTTCTTTTGTCAAAAGACACATACAGTAGCAGTTGCATTGAAAGTGATGCGAAGTGATATGCCTGAGTCAATAGTAATCGAGGAGCGGTAGTACAGGTCATCACTTCAACATGTATATGCATATGCAGCACATAGCTGACTAGCTCACAAAGAAGCACACTATGAAGATCAGGGAAACGCTTACCAGAATACTCCTCACAGGAGAGAGTGATTCATCTGTAGGGCTGGTCAGATACAAGCATACAGTAATAGGTAGCAAAATAGGTAAGCAGTGTGTAAAATAGAAAGACATATGCGAAAATGGCAGTTTCTAGCAATAGAAATTTTGAAGATAGGTAGAATTCTTGTCACATATAGTCAGTCAACTAATCATTGTGATTTCAGTATACCTCCATATAATTCACTGCATGTTGATAACACTAAACTTATAGCATATCAAACAAATTCGGCATATACCAGATAACTGTCATTTTTTGACACCAGGGATAATATACTTCAATATAATTCACTGCATGTTGATAACGCTAAAAATTATAGCATATCTAACTAACCACCCACCCATAATACAACAAATCTTTGACATATACCAACAGCTAATTACACATGCTATTCTCCCCGCATAAGCTCCTAAAATGAATGGAATATACCGCTAGAGATAATAATGTGAAGAATGTGAAGAGAATGGTCTAGGGGAAGGCGGCCACAAGACATGCTCTGAGGACATATTTCAGGTTCCTTCTTCCCTACTATGTCAGTGCTGGAGAAGTTTTATGTTCTTCTAATTCTCCAGCAGCTCTTTATCATCAAGCCATTATTGGATCTTCGATTACTGGCTTGAAGTAAACAAATTCTTGCTTATCCAGTTATTGCTCAATTCTGTACATCCAACCAATCTTTTCACAGTTGAGAAGATGCTACTGCAATGTTGAAGCGCTGCGATACAGCCCAGTCATTGCACTGTTAATCTTGCCATTTGAGTTCCTGACCTGTAAGCTTCCAGTCCTCCTGGGCTGCTTCGGCATGAAGAGGGTGCTGAGCATTCTATCAAGGTCTTCAGTGCTGTACTTGACATACTTGCTGGCGCTGCCATCCTGCTCAACAAGCGGCCCGTAGTTCTGCATGAAGCTTCGGTAAACAGGCACAATAGCCTGCACGACAAGGTGGCACAGCCTCTGCTGCAAATCCTTATCTGGCACAATCCATGCGGACTGCTTCTGGTACATCTCAGCAAAGCTAGCATTGAAGGACTTGAAGCGCTGCTTCACCAAGTCCCTTGCTGTAGCCTGCCCCTTGGAGAACAAGATCAAACCTTCCCTGCTCAGCAGGGGCGCAAGCGTTCCCCAGCTCTCCCTCAGGAATATCTGGGAGTAGTAGTCCTTGTACTGCTCATGCTCCCGGAGCCATTCATCGCCCAGGACCTCCCCCATCTTGGTGCTCTTGAGGTGCTTGAAGAAGTGCCAGTGGGTGTTCATCATGAAGAGATAGGAGAGCGTCTTGTCCTCGTATGATTTCGACCATGTGTCGAAGTTGGCCTCGAGGGCCTTGACGATGTCGTGCACGGCGTCGACGAGCATCTTGTCGTCGAAGGGCTCCTTGCGCCAGCTGCGGTGGATGGTGAGCACCTGCGTGAGCACGGCGCGGTACTGGTCCCCGAGCAGCTGGTTGCAGTACTTGGGCACGAAGGTGACGAGGCGCGGCACGCCGCCGTCGGCGGGCGGCGGCATGTTGCGCTGCAGCTTGTTAGACAGTTAGGATTGTGTATTCAGTTAGCGCTGTTGAGATAGATGTTGAGGTTGTTAGCTAGATAAGAACGCCAGCTATAGATGCTAACCGTGTAATCCCTTGTACAAGTAATCAGCATATATATACAGGTCGAGGATGAGCCTGATGGCCATCTCGCCTCCTTCCAATCTTCTTCTTTCATATACTTTTACATGGTATCAGAGCCATCACAGCTAATGGCTTCGTCTTCCTCTGCCCCGGCGCCTTCCGTCCTCTCTTCGGTCACCGTCAAGCTGAGCAACTCGAACTTCATGCTCTGGCAGGCACAGATGCTCACCCATCTGCGTGGGCACAGCCTGCTTGGCTACATCGACGGCTCAATCGAGGCGCCAGCAGAGACGATCTTCACCACCACTGATGCTGGGCGCTCTGAGGTCGTGAATGTTAGCACTAATCTTGAAGCGAGTTAGTTAGTCAGCAGCTTAGCGCGTACGTAGTGCCAAGGGGCTGCATGCAGTAGTCAGTTGAGATCCGTCGAGGCAGCTGCGTCGTTGTGTTTGTGCGCGTCGTGCGCGCAGCCCCGGCCGAGCGGATCATGGGCGCGTTAGAGCGTGTGGTGGGCGTTGGCATAGCAAGCAGATCATGCATGTCAGGTTAGTGGGTTAGTGGATGCGTGCGTGCGTGCGTGTGCTGGTGTGTGTGCACCTGGCTATATAAGCCCACTGTACTGCTTGTATGTGTTAAACCGTTAGTTCAAGGAGAAAGAGATTAGGGCGTTGGTGCGCCCGTGGCGGCGCTCCGGCACCGGCCACTGAAAATACTTGCGTCTCCACTCCGGTCGTCGTCTCCTTCCACCTCCAGTTCTTGTTCGTGAGAGAGAGAGCGTGAGAAGAGAGAGGCGCAGCTTCGGGCTGCGCCAACAAGTACGCCACCTGGTACATCCGCGACCAGACCGTGAAGGGTGGTTTCTTCTCCACCGTGACGGAGGAGGTGCTCGCGCACATCATGAGCGCGCAGACGGCGCGTGAGGCCTGGGTGATCCTGGAGCGCATGTTTGCGTCCAGATCGCGAGCTCGGGTCATTCAGATCCGATCTCAGCTCACGTCGGCGAAGAAGAAAGGGGTTGCTGCGGCCGACTACTTCCGCAACATGAAGACCCTCGCCGACACCCTTGCTGCCATTGGGCAGCCACTGCGTGAGGAGGAGGTCATCTCCTACGTCCTCGCTGGACTCGGCCCCAACTACGACGCGCTGGTCACCTCCCTCAGCGTCAAGGATGATCTCACTCTTGATGAGGTCTACTCCCACCTCCTCGCATACGAGCATCGCCACGAGATCCAGGACGCCGACTACAGCATCGGCGGTGGCTCCTCCGCCAACTTCATCAACCGCAACCAGGGACGTGGCGGTGGCCAAGGAGCGCATGGTGGACATCCTGGAGGCCGCGGTGGAGGCAACGGCGCTCGTGGCCGTGGCCAGGGCCGCGGTGGCG